>JAECWN010000219.1:1862500-3062500 GCA_018150725.1 Drosophila quadrilineata | reverse complement strand
TATTTTCCTTTACTTCACTTAAAATTAATTCAATATTAATATATTAGAATACTTATGGGATATTGTATTCCTCATTGCCTTAATAAATTTAAACCAAGTTCAATTGGAATCTTTGTGACTATACTTTGAGCGCCAACTATAATTTCTGGAATAAAATGAAATTTCTTATTTATTTTCTATTTGGATCTCATAAATATAATTTCAAGAAAAAACTGTGTATCTCGTCTGGCTGAAAGTTACTATAACACTGTCTACGTTTATCCACCCCCATTCAATTAGTGAAATTATATAGTTTATCGGCATTCCAAGAACTTTTTGATCCCTGCTCCCAAATAAAAAATATAGGGTAAAATGATAGGGGGCATGGTCTAAAGATCAAAACAAAAACAGAAACAAAAAATAACCCCAAAACAAAGAGGCTGAGCAAAAGTCGTCGCCCACAAAAATCATTTCGCATAGCCGTTGAATTGGGTTTGTCGAGTGTGTTAGCGTTATCTTAGTTACCTTAGTTAGTCCTTCTGACTGTCTTTGGACTGTCCTCTCTCACAGTTCACTGTTCTCTGTTCCTTGTTCCCTTCATGTCTGTGCAAATCAGGTAAAGGTTGCTCGCGTGATGCGTTGCCAAAATAATTTATGAGATGGAAGCACAACCAAACGTTGCGCCCAATTTGCGTGCGATTTTGATATCTGCAACAGTGCAACATATTGATAAAAAAATATATATATATACAAAAAAAATTTGTGGAATTCTTAGTCTTCATGCGTCGAAAATTCCCATCTTAGAGTCTTAAGGCTCCCACACCATGAACTTTCTGCATGTTCATCACAGGTTTTTTTTTCCTTTTTTTGCGGTCAATATAAAAAATGAAAGCCTATGTTAAGTACTTAAGTACACGTGTGAGTTCTTCAAACAAATATCTATAAAAACGCATGGGAACTTTGCATAATAATTGATTGGAGAGACAGTTGTATAGTATAAGTTGGAAACCTCTTGAATAACGCATAAGGTTAATGGAGTACTTTATAAGCAACGTAAATTGGTTTTTACAATAATTTAACACCTTAGAATGTTCTACAAAAATGTAATTAATTTGTTACATTATTCTTTAACATGTAAGTTACAATTATTATTATTTTTTATTAGTTCAAATAGTATGTGGCGTAACTTTCTCAAGTTCTTGGTAAACCCACAGACCCTCTTTTCAATTTATTTTTAATGAGTTTAAGTGTCAAATTAGACTGTATAATAGTTTAATAATGATTATTATTATTACAAACAAACACCTAGTCTATATAGAAATATCACTTAAGTTATATTATACGGTTGGTTTAATTTGTAGAATTTATTTCATATTCTAGTATTTCTTGAAGGCATTAATAATTGCTCAAAAAGGACTCAGTTAGCTAAATGAATTAATACAATTAAGCTTGGTTGACGACGAAAGAGGAGCTCCAAGTAATACCCATACCAGATTAACACCTTGTTAGGTTCAGTAAGAATTAAAATTTACTTAGTGGGCAGCGAGGAACCCTTGATGATGATGATGGTGATGATACCTCCATCACGGACGCGTAGTTCCGTCGGGCGCTTAAAGTAGACTTACCTGATATAAGCTTACCTTTTACTATTTTATATATAACTCAATCTTGAAAGTCAAAATATTATTAAAAATTTTGGGAGAAGCATCACAACACGGTAATACACTTGATTGGGTTATGTGATATGTTATGTAAAAGGCGCTCGTTTGGAGCATTGCATCAAAATTGATTCCATTTGCAAAGAGGAAATTAAAAAGTCCACACAAAATGAAATTGAAATGCAAGATAAATGTAAATTTTCGCAGCGCGTTGAGCCCAAACCGCCAACTGCCAACCCGCAACCGCCAACCCTCCTTCGCCAACTTCGTCGGACCTCAGACCTCGGACGATACGATAGCAAGTGTCGAAACTGCGGCGTGTGTTAGGCTCGTGGCAAAGTTGCAATCGTTCGTTTCGTTTTGGGCCACATCCACAGCCCCACAGCACCACAGCCTCAGAGCCAGGTCTGTGCAAGCAAGAGCCGAGTGCAGTTTTGTGAGTTCTATAGGGAGTTGGTTAGGTCCGCTTTGAGCTGCAGATCGCTTTTGCCTTGAATATTTGTAGGTGCTTGAAGCCGGTCTGCCTCTGGATGAGTGGTTGAGTGGCTGACTGGAAGGTTGGTTGGTGGATGGCTGGTGGTTGCCTTGCAAACAAATTCGTATTCTGCTATTCGTCATAAGGTTGCTAGAACACAGGCTCGAGAGTCCATATACGACGTCCGTTCCCTGCGACCCCACAATATTCGCATGATCGAACGTTGTGCGTACATCCAGGTTGAAGATACATTTATGAATGAGTTTTACTACTTCATTAAAAAGCAGATGTCGGCCTCGTCATGACAGTGGGAGTGAAAGAGGACACAGGGGGTGAAGGCTGATGAAGACACGGTGAAGTTGGCCTGGCTGAGACTATGGCATGGAAGTGAATGCGTATGGAACGGTATCATCTCAGGGAGCAGAAGAGACAAGGAGCAGCGCAAGAGTGTAATAAACAAAAATCGATTATCGTTCTCCGCGTATTTCCATTGTTGTTACGAATATTATATTTAGAGTTTGGACGCTTCTTCTTCTGCTTATTCTACTTCTTCTTATTCAATTCGTTTAATTTATAGCCGAAAACTCTTTTGGCCCATCCGGCAGATCTCCGACTCTCAGCGTTAACATGTACATAGTTGAACCGGACGTCCAGGTCCAGTCCAATGCAAAATCATAATCAAAACAAAACAAAACAAAATAATGTGGACAGACAATCTTCTCTGTCCGCTGAATTTATCATTTGCGTATTCAAATTACATCCGGCAATACTGTTAAAATGCACACCTATCGAATGTGTGCTATAATTCTGCTTCTATTAAAAGATCCCCAAAATATTATTGCATCAGTAGGAATATCTATTTCTGAGCCTCATGATTTTAAGAATTCTTTTTCTGATAGATTCAAATCGTTTTCGATTTCGGGTAGCATTTATATCGATTAAATGTCAGATTTTTCTTTCGAGCATATATCGACAACTTATCGCATATTTAATTGTACGAATCCCCGAAAAATATTATTTGAACATTCCCCTCCATATCCATGTACATCTGTACAGGTGTATGTTTTGTCTGAACATGTCTTCTATATGCCCTAATTGGCAGTTTTCAAATATAGGCCTGCCAACCGCCGAATGCCAAGAAGAATGATGCGAATGCGTTCGCGTACGCGACAGACTATCGAGAAAGACAGAAAGACAGAGAGAGAGAGAGAAAGATACTTGGAACATTTTCGGTTAAGTGGAACGATTTGATGTAGTAATTTTAGTAATAACGGCAGCAGACAGACAGATGCCAATTTGTGGCCATAGCTACTGTTTAACTACTCCAAATTGTGACGTCATCGGCGAGGAATTTGCGAAAGACAATTTGAAATTTATTACGATTTTGGGCTACCGCACTTACACTCTTAGCTATTTTAATTTAAAGTCACTTTAAAATTTCTTAACATATTTGTTTTGAAGAAATCGTAATTATTTAGAGTCTTTATATTTAGATTCCATAGACAGAAATTATAAAATTCTGAACACATCATTTAATAATATATTTTGAATACTCATATTATTTATATTGCTTATTTTACTTGCCTTACTAATTTATTTGTAACTTCCCTAAAAAGTCTTACAGTAAATATGAAAGAATGTTATCGATTTATTTATTAGTTAAAAGTGTTGCCAGACCAAAATTTACTTGTGCGCCATCTACAGCATGTCTGGCTTAAATTGTACCAAGAACTAGTTTCCAGCACGTTCAATAGGTGGCGCCATAAATCACAATAATTATATGCAAGAGGGCGCTTCAATTGCTGCTTTTCAATGTTGGCGCCTGCGGATTACAAGTTTTCTCATCGATTCGAAATATAGTATTCATATTCACTTTTAACTTTTCTGTATGATTAATATTTATATATTATATTAAAAAAAACATGAAATAAATTATAAAAAATAATTTAAAATAAAATAATAAAAAGAAGCCAGTGAAAATTTCAGGATTCTTCCCTTGATTTCAAAATTCAGATTTATTTCATATCCAACCTGTAAAGTTGCCAATTTAGGTGATAGGATGGATGTTAATTAATAAATTTTTAAGTTATTTTTTCACAAAAAAAATAAATAAATTAATGCCAGCCATAGAATTTTCAATATTTTAAATTTGTATTGATTGTTTTTTCTTGATTGATTTGTCGAGTTATTCTAACATCAAAAATAAAACATTTTTAATATAACAACCAGAACATTCAATGCTTTCTGGCATTGTAATTTTTAACTATTTAGTGAGCAAATATTAATTAAATTGCTAATTCCTTTTATCACTATGCATATTATTACAACAATAAATATGGATGTGTGTGTGTGCACTTACAAATTATTGGTGTATGTGTGTGTGCGTGCATATATTATGATTATGTGGTATTGGCAAAATCGAGAGGTAATCCAAAGCGAAATGTTTGACTCTTTACCTGTGTAAAGGAGGGGTAAAGTCAGAATTTGGAGTCAAAGCTCTTTTAATGACAATTGATCATTGGCGAGTGGATAGCATTTCATTAGAATACTCTTAGAATACATACATATGTGTGTGTATGTATGTATGTAGGGTATGTATTTATGTTTCGTTCTGCACACACTTGAGAGGTGGAGGTGAAACTATTTCGACCTGTTCAACGGCTTCCAACTGTCTTGTCTCTACCTGTGCCTGCCTCCGCCTCTGCCTCTGCATCTGCCTCCGTCTTCACAAACCAGACAGTCACCCATACAAACCTTTATAATTTATTTATTTATATCTTGAATTACGGAGTATGGGAGTATTGACCACCAGTGTAAATTTCAAATTTCAGCATATTCACGACTCACAATAGCGCACAATTCAAAAATCTCCTCTGATTGAAAACACAATACTACAATAAATATAATGCAAAAAAAAAAATAAAATTTGAAAAAAAAAATAGTTTAAAAAAATCATACACAAGCATCCCAGTTCTTGAGCAACTTTTGAAATTACAGAAAGCATCTTTCAATTTCTTGTAACTACTTTGAATTATAATCACAAAGTATGCAATACGAATAATAATTGTAACCCGATTTAGCCAAATTATATATTTAAAATTTACACAAAAATATTCGCCAAAAAGATTCCCCGCCAAAAAAAATCAACTGCTGATATACAAGGTAGTAGCATCTATAATCTCTGGTCATGTTCACAGGTACACATGTAGTTTGTAGACTTGTCCAAAGATGACGATAGAGTCCAAGAATAAACCGCTAAAACGATGTCTGCATAAAATGATGCTTAAATTAATTTGAGTAAACACTTTGTGGACATTAAATATTATTTTAAATATTCATGAGTCTACAATTAAAGAACTAAAAAAAAACAAAAAATAAAATAATAATAGAAATAATAACTATAACCAACTATTTAGTATACATTTATTCAATAGAATTTAATTTAAATAATATTAACTTAATCGTGGTAATAATAATAATAATAATAATAATAATAATAATAAAAATAATAATAATTGTAATAATAATACTAATAATAATAATAATAATAATAATAATAATAATAATAATAATAATAATAATAATAATAATAATAATAATAATAATAATAATAATAATAATAATAATAATAATAATAATAATAATAATAATAATAATAATAATAATAAAAATAATAATAATAATAATAATAATAATAATAATAATAATAATAATAATAATAATAATAATAATAATAATAATAATAATAATAATAATAATAATAATAATAATAATAATAATAATAATAATAATAATAATAATAATAATAATAATAATAATAATAATAATAATAATAATAATAATAATAATAATAATAATAATAATAATAAAAATAATAATAATAATGATAATGATAATAATAATAATAGTAATATTATTAATAATTTTAAGAAATTCCATAAAAAGAAATTAAATTTTAGTTTAAATTAAAAATTGTCATCCTGTAACTTCCCCGCATGTAAAGATGTTACTGTTAAGTATGGTTGAAATGGTGGTCTAAACTATCTAATGAGATTAGCTGCTGAGGATCCGCATAGATGTAGGAATAGAAGCAGCAGCAGCATCAGCAGAACAGTCATTATGTAATTTAGAAGGTTTCAATATATTTCTGTTATGTTGGATGGGTTTCTTCAGACGATTTGGCTGGCAGTAGAACAACAACAATTAAAACAGCAACAACAAAAACAGCAAATGTTGTCTTATAATAATTTTTCGTTGGCCACAAATACATATTACGAAATGAGGCTTCAGCTATGGGAGCTTTTTTCATGGGTTTCGATCAAAACTTCTTAAGACCATACGCACATTTTTCAGTGAGTATGCATGAAATCTGCTCTGAGTTGAGTAGACGAAAGAAACAATCCAACTAAAAAGCCAAAAATTTCGTACAAAACAAAAGGGAACCGGTTTATCTGTATCGTTAAATATTCTATTAGATGTTGGCAAATGACAAGATAATCCAAAGTAATCAATCAAAATTATTTTAATTTATAAAGCCACAACAAAAGTCGTGTCCAGATCGCAATTGCCACGTTCTCCCTACACACACACACACACACTACCAGAAATACATATGTGTGTATGTATGTATGTTTACATTGCACAAATACACACACGCACACACTTATACACAACATAATCATACCTCTATTTCGAAGCTTGATCGTAGAAATTGAGAAAAACTCGTGCTCTCAAATCGAAGACTCTCTTGATTGGCTTCCGTCGGCAAAGTGAAGTCAAATTTTCATATGCAAACAGTCGGAGTCGTATCCAAGTCACAAACCATTAATACTATGCACAATATCGACGTGAATATTAGCGTGAACATTATAATAATGACAATATTTGCCATCATTTTGCAAATATTCAAGCATAACAATAGAAGTTATGAATAACCGGGCATTAGGACTCGCATACCAACATACAAGCATATTCTTGAGTTTGCCTTTAGAGGTACATTATCAACTAAATCTGCTCGCATCCTGCATTTTCAAAGGACACGCGAGACAGGATGTTACAATGGCTTTTGCCATATCAGCTGCTATTCACGGCCATTGCTGTTCTCAATAACTGTTCAGCTAATATGATACATGTATATGTATGTATGTATGTGTACATACACTCACACACATACACTACTCTGATACACACACACACACACACACAGTTAGAGTGAGAAGCAGTTTTGAAGCTTGAGCATCTAATTGGGGGCAAACTTATCGATCATCCCTTTTGGCCACGTACAACTTTTCATGAGTTTCAACATTTGTATTTTCATATAATTCACACACTTACATATATATTTTCGTATATATTCACATATTTACAAGGTCGGCAGAAACCGTTAGACGTCTAGTGCTTACGGTTATAATATCGAATATGAAAGCCATATTTTAGAAAACGGTGCTTGAATATTTCTTTTATGCATTTCTTATGAGCTGTCAAAGTGATTTTAAAATTATGACTGAAATATGTATTTAAAATATTTTAAATTTTATTTCAATAAGATTTGTAGAGATTTGTTTGAATTTCCCATTTTTTATATTTTTAAAAACAAATAACTTATATATTTATTAAGTTATTTTTTTCTCTCAAAAAAAACTTGATTTTTATTTTATATACAAATTGTTATTTCGATTCTTAAGAGTATTTTGGTAAGTTAGAAACTGGGCAAAATCATATTAAAATATAAATAAAATTTAAAATAAATAAATGTATGAATATTTGAAAATTTTAAAGTTTTTTAGGCACAATTTTCTTCGAGTTTTCTTATTGAAAGAAGACAAAACAATTCTTGAACAAAGTAAAATTTTTTTGTTGAAAAAGTAGTAAAATTTTTATATAAAATATTGTAAATATAATTTTATATATTTATATTAGGAATAAATATATAAATGACTCCTTTTGTTTACTATAGAATACAAACAAAATAAATTCAAATACTCTGAATTTACAACTACTGACTGGGCGTACTATATGTTTGTATGTAATGAATATAACAACTATCTACGTATATATATGTTTGTTACTCTGCAGTGGGTCGGCGAATGCAAAAAATAAAAAAATAAATATAAAATAAAAAGCAAACGACGAAGCGGAGTTACGACGCCGGCGTCAAGAGTTGCTCTGATGCTGTTGCTGCTGCTGCTGCTGCTGGCGTTGCTGATGCTGGCGGCTGCTGTTGCCATTGCCATTGCTGTTGGCTTCTCTTGCTGCTTTGCTGCCGGCAGTTGGCTGGTGGTGCGGCAACGACGACAACGACAACGACTGCGGCAACAGCTACCCTATTGGCACGCGGTCGGTCGCGACCAGTTTTCATTTCGTTGTTGACTTTCACGGACTGCTGTCGTCGCTGTCATCGCCGTCGGGTCAATCAAGTTGTGTCGATATTTAAATAATTAGTGCCCGATATCGTTTTCGAACCCGCCATTGCTGTACTTATATATGTACACACATACATACCTACATACGCATTGAAAAAGAATTGAAAATATTGCTGCTAGTGAATTGTTCCTGAATATAAACATATTTATATGAATCTGTGATTATTTTGGCACTACAATCTAAGCGAGGATTATGATATATTGTGGTCTCATTCTGACAGTTAAAAACTAACTGTATTCGATCTGTGCTTAACTAAATCTGTGAGTGATAAAATGATAACATGACTTTATCCTATGTGGATATGCCCGCCGTTATTGAAATTCAGGTGAGATCCTCAAAAGTATCAAGTTGAAGGCATCCAGTACGAAAAGAGCCGACGGACAGATTTTTGATCAATTTTATGGATATTTGAAAAAAAAAACATTTTTTAATAAAATCTATTTTCGAGAGTAATTCAAATGGGAAGAATGAACTCTTTCTAAATGTATTGTCATAAATTGTGATGAATAAGATATGTATAATCGTTACTTTAAAATTTTGAAAAGAAAGGAAAAGATTTGATTGATATAAAAATGCTGTTTTACTACTCAAAATATGCTCAGATAAATGATAACAGAAATTTTTAAACAGTATTGATTGATTAAAATCAAGAACAACTAAAGATTTATTTTATTCAATGGAGAAACTTATCAGAAGCTTTATTAAATAAAATTAAATACATATTTTTTTTCAAACTATATTAATTTTTATCTTTTAAATATGCAGTATAAATTTAGCAAATGGAAACGATTTAAAATCTTCAATTAAATTGTAATCAAAGTACAATTTCAAAAGAAAATAAATAAAGAATTAATAAATTGGAATTCTACAATTTGAGGTATTTTATTTTATAGAGGTTTTTCTCAAAATACTCAAATTGAAGGACATATTTAACATCGTTAGCTAGAAAGTATTACCAAAATACTCGAAATAAATGATTTCTCTTAGTTATGAGTTTTTAAGATTTTATAAGAAATATTTAAATGTTCAACGAATCTATTAATGTAAACAAAAGCCAAGAATTAACGAATATTTTTTTGCTCACTTTTCTCAAATTGAAAAGAAATTCCTATCTTAACATAACCATCAAATTAAAGACAATATTGACAAATCGCTTCTCAGAATCTGAGAGTACGATAAATGAATATTTTTTAAAGAACCTTACAAAAGATCTTTGAGCTTTTGAAGAATATAGTATATTTAAGCTCTATCAGAAACGTTTTTACGTTCTGATGGGGGGTTCACAGTCTATATTTCTAATAAAAAAAACGTTTATTCTTTAAATTAACAAAAAAAAATGATATTAATTGAGATATTTTTGAAATCTGTTTTACAGGAACGCCTTAGTGGCCATGGTAGTTTGGGTCTCTCCAGTAGCAGTCCGGCTTACACCACCCATTCAGGCGGTCATTCGGGCCGAGGGGGTCCAACATCCGGACACAGTGGGCATAGTGGCACACATGGATCGGCAGCCACCATGCATCATCAATCACTGCAGTCAGACTTTCAGCCTCCATATTTCCCACCACCCTTCCATCATTCAGCTCAAAGTCCTCCTCAGCAACAGGTAAGTGCTCCAAATGGGGGTGCCATTCTCGTCGGACGCATCATTTGCAACATAGTTTAGATTTCTGGTTATCTGCAGAATCATGGACCGCTCGAGTACTTGGGCACGGATCCTTATGGCCAACCTCTGTCATCACTGCATCATGCGCCTCTCCATCACTACAATCAGTTGGCGGGATTGAGGTCTACACAGGACCAACTGGGTATTCATAGAACCCACAGGGATGCCGAGTTGCAAGGACATGTCGTAAGTACCCAATATCCTTGTTAACATCCTCATCCTCATCCCCATATACATATATTTTTACCGCTCGTTTCACTTTTCAACCAACATCCACTTAGTTTTGGGAGAAGAACCCAAGACTCAAAAGTCTTGCTCAAGAATTTGATGAAATATTTCAGTTGCCAAACTTTTCATAGAGACAGAGAAAAATGTGTATAGCAGTAGCAACTTGACATTCTTACAATTATCGTCGAGGTTATGGCTTTATGAATTCCATTCAAGTGTATTATGAAACACTAAAAAATGCTAGAAAACATTTCAAAAATCTTTCTTGAGATTTTGCCAGAGCATCTTTCCAAATAGCAACGAAAATTCCATGGCCGAAGGGATAAAGAGTTTATATACTAATGCATGTGTGTGTATGTATATGTCTGTGTGTGTGTGTGTATGTGAGTGCATACTATTAAAGCACAGGATATACACGCAAGCAGGACGACGACGTCGAGGGCACTTTGTGATTTTGTTGACGCTCTATGCCCAGAAGGCGTAGCCCCTTTTGTGCTTTTGCGCATCTGTATGTGTGTGTGTGTGTGTGTGTGTGTGTAATGAAGTGTATATACATATATACATATGCATATTAGTGTATGGCACACATACATACGCATAAGTAGAAATACATAATTGACCAAACACAGGATTGGCTCAGCTGCCGATGGCTTCAACCCCAGGGCTTTTGAATGCAATAAGCCTGCCCATAATTGCCCGAAGGAATGTAGAGAAAATGAAAAAAATAGAAATAGAAAATAATTTGTGAAGCTTCAATAAATTTATCAGACTGAAGGTTGACAGTGTTAAAAAAAATATAAAAACATATATAGTATTCAGTATTTTGAAATTTACAGGGCTGTTCTCAATTCCGAATCCGAAGGATTCATGTGGTTTTAACATTGGCAGCTATGGAAAACCGCGCATTGGGTTCGGATTCAGAATTGAGAATAGACCGGATAATTACCAAAATACTATTATTATTATTTATTATTTTTTTTTTTTTTTTTGATAAAAAATAACTTATAAATTTATTAATAAATATTCTAGTACCTTAATTTTCAATTAAATGAATGAATACAAAATATATAAATAAAATAAAAATAAAAAATATCTATATATACATCTAATAAATAAATACAGTAACATAAGTAAATATTAAAAAATATATAATGAGAGATATGGAAAAATTTAATATTGTACAGTACTGGAAAAAATAATAGAATCGACAAGTAGTGTCTTTACCCTCTACCCTTGTGATGTTAAGGCACTTATTAAATTGTAAAAGATTCTTCACTTTCTAAACTTATTAAAAAAAAAGGTGTATTTACTCAAATCCTTATAGCTAAGCTTGAGCTATACTATATACTGATCCCTGGATCAGACCTAGATAACGGTAATTCATATAGATAACGGTAGCTCGCTTTATTATGAGCCTTTGGGTTGAAAAATACATGGAAACGAGCACATATGTATATATATTTATAATTAAATAAAAATTATACATTCCATTTTAATATTTAATTATTGAATTTGAATTTTGTTCATCCAACTAGACTCAGCTATCCCATGGATTTCCGTACACGGAGCGAAGAAGCGAATACGGCAGTGCAATATCGGCTGGAACCGCACATGGCACTCGACTTGGACATGAGCACGAATCTCTGGCCTTACATCAAGCGCTGCAGAATGCAGTTGACGATGTTCAAGCTCCTGCCCTTGATGACAATGTCGCGTTCATGTCCGACTTACCCCTAATTAAGAGTAAGTTCATGCTTTTCCATTTTCAAATTTTATGAATCAGCATCGATTTTGCGAATAAGGAGTGTAGGTTTCGCTGCAGGAATCGTCACAACAACAAAAATCGCAGTTATTATTTGTTCTTTCCATATACATATGTAATGCATACATATAAATGTTATTTTTATACACTCGAATATTGTATGTGATTTCCTTTAGAGCAACATTACCTCAGTGTGCATCGAAAATATTTTTGAATTGAATTCAGGGCGGTGCCACAAACAAGAGAGTACGAGAGTATGGGTATAACAATGGACCCCTGCAACCCCTAGCGGGGAGGTGTATGATGAAATTGTAGATGTAGCTGGCACCTTTAATTGGCCGGATTATAGTAAAATGATCCTGGTGTACCGAGTTCACACTTTTCGGTTACACAATATCAAAACATTCCCCACACAATGCAATCTTATGTATAAACATTTTTTTTTGTTTTTTTGTTTCGAGCCATTTCTCAAAGACTATAATTATCCTTTTTGCAGGCATGAAAAGTGGGAAGGAGTCCGGTAACATTGGCTCCGGCTCTCCAAGTGAAGTATTTTGTGCAGTTCCTGGCCGCCTCAGTCTGCTGTCGAGCACATCCAAATATAAGGTCACCATCGCCGAGGTTCAACGCCGACTCTCGCCACCTGAATGCTTGAATGCATCCTTGCTGGGCGGCGTACTAAGAAGGTAAATGTCCTTACTCACATATCTAAAGAATTATCAGTTATCTAATTTGCGAAAAATTGTATAACTTGTTTTAGGGCAAAGAGCAAAAATGGGGGTCGACTCTTAAGGGAGAAGCTTGAAAAGATTGGTCTAAATCTGCCAGCTGGACGCCGAAAAGCGGCTAACGTCACATTGTTGACATCCTTGGTCGAGGGTGAGGCAACCCACTTGGCCAAAGATTTTCACTTTGTGTGTGAAACGGAATTCCCTGCCAGGCAATTGGCTGAATACATTGTGCGTCATCAAACCGAACCCCAGGATTCCTATCGGCGGAAAGAGCTTATCCTTCATTCTCAACAAGTACGTAATATCCTTATCTTCTCTAATAGAGAGTGTATTAAGTATATTTCAATATTTCCAGATTACAAAAGAACTTATGCAGATCTTGAGTCAAGATCGAACCACACATTTTGGTACAAGATCCCAGCATTTATTAGAGCCTTCAATGCAACGGCATTTAACACATTTCTCATTAATAACTCACGGCTTCGGATCACCAGCAATTATTGCAGTACTTCACGCATTTCAGGTGAGAATTCAATACTATTTTTTAAAATTATATATAAGATTATTTTTAATCAGTGCTCCCATGTAAAATTAAATTTTCTATTTCATTCAATAATATAAAAAAAAAAAAAATATTACATTACATCTATATTTACAGACGTTTCTGAACGAATCCTTGAACTATTTGGAAAAATTGTATCCGTCGAATGGGGGCGGCATGGTATCTTCATCACTGGACAAAAGTAAAATAGACAGCGATAAGAAATGATAGACTATATTGCAACATGAAAGCAACTCGTAATTTAACTGCAACTGCAACAGCAACAGCAACAAAATCTTATAATACAAAATTTAGGTACAATATACATATATTCGAATAAGTAATAAATTATTGTAAATTTATTTAATTTAGTGTAAATTATTGGAAAATTTGTAACATCAATAACTATATTAAGTACATATTAAATTCATATGTACATATATTCAAATGTATTATGATTTGATTGAAAATTAGGAAACTGCAAATCACAACTTATTTCCGTCAAAAATTGCCAACTTTAATATCCGGGTTTTATCATTTAAGCATTCTACTATTTAAAACATTTTAAAATTATACAATATAAATAAAAATATGTTTTTAAAACAAACATTCAATTGTCGAATATCATTTATCAACGCACAGTAAGTTTCATATTACAGCAAATTTATTATGTACTACTTAAAATTTTTAAACAATTTATATTTATATTTAATATTATTAATATTATTTTTTCTTTTTCTTAGCTTCCTTTATAGCCAAAATTGCACGTCTCAATTTAGCAAATTTATTGGACTTTCCAAACCATTTGGAAAATTTCTCCATCATCTGGAAAACAGCAAAAAAATTAAAAATTTTTAGAAATTTTTTTGCTTTAATTATAAATGTATTTAATAACTTACCTTCAATTCAGGTGGAAACAAGGGTGGATCACATTTGGTTAAGAAGTATTCCAGAAATTCATGGGGATCCAGGGGAGATGCATTCAGTCGAATTTTCCTATCAATGTTCAGAGTTTTCTCTACATCAATGCCAATATCTCCCGAGTTGTAGGCTTGTAGTACTTTGGCTAGAGCCGAGTATGTGTATGCCGGCAGATCATCAGGAACATTTTCGGTTAACAGGTCCAACCAGAGCAGGAAACTGGTGCCATAGTCACTCTTCGGAATGAGTATGACCTTCTGAAAGGTCTTCTTGAGGGTTGCCTTGGCAGTCCACGGCAGGCTGCTTGTGCCTAGGAGTATGATCTTGTCCGTCTTCTTGATAGGCTTTAATATTTTCTTGGAAATGTACGGAGCGAGAAGTGTGGGGTTCATTGCAACCTCATCGCGGGGCACTTTCCTGGCAAAGACTCGGTGAGCTTCCTCTATATAGAGTATAGCGGGCTGGAAGGCTTTTGCGACCTTCATAACAATGTGCAGGAACATGTTGAGGTCATTAGCATAATTAACAGTTTTCTCTGGGCTCAGATTTATAAAAACCGCATCTGAAATACATATTTTTTTTAAATATATTATTATGTATAGAATATTTATGCTTATTTATACCCAATTCAGAAGCAATGATGTTGCTCAATAGTTTCTTTCCACTATTCAAGGGTCCAATAAGTAAAATGGATTTTGGTTTAGATACTTCAAACTCACTCATACCCAGCATACTCTCCTGAATTACCATTTTTATATCGCCCTTGGCAGGACCGACAGTACTGGAATATTTCAATGAAACAAATATTGAATTTATAATATGAAAGCAACACGTACGTTATGTTATCTTCATCTCTTGTATCATTAGCCAAGAAATTGAAGTCAGCTATGAATTCATCAAAGTCCTTATGAGGCACAACCTCAATCACACCCGCATCCTTCAGTTCATTGTATAAGGAACTCATGGATCTGTCTCCCGTCGGGTCCACAACCTTCTTCTTCCTTCGTCCTTTCTTGGCCTTTGCCTTCTTTACTTTTTCAGGCTTATACGGCAATTTATTGTCCTTCGCTAAAGCTTCCCTTAATAGTTCGTATTCAATCCTACAGAGATTCATTATAAATTCATAGAAAACTGAAATATTCTTATTTCTTAAATACATATATACCTCATATACTCATCCACCAATTGCCGTAACTCATGATGTACAACGTCTAATTGCTCTTCGGTCACCCATCCCTTAATGGGATCGTGGTTCCTATTGAGGTATTCATCAATATCCCTCCAATCAATGGAAAACTTTTTCATGGTCTCCTCGATTTTTGCTGATAATTAAAGTTAAAATAACAGATTTGTTATTATTATAAATATGTATATCTATATACCGATTGGTTTACTGGTGGATACTATATAGGCGACATCAATGATTCCTGCATCTTTCAATTTTTTCCTCTGTTTAGCTTCCTTAATCTTCTGTTTTCGAATCTTATCTTTTATTTTCTTCTTCTGTTCTTTTAGTTTATCAGCAAGCTTCTTCTTTTCCTCTTTGGTCAGGGGTTTCTTATTAAGACTTTCTTGATATTCTATTGGGGTCATCGTCTCGTCAATGACAACCAAAACCGTACCCTGCTTCACTGGAGCCGGATATGGATGGAAGTTCAGTGTCTTATCATAACTGACATTATATTTATGATATTTTGCAAATAGAAATTAAACTTAAACAAATTATTTTAAAAATATTTAAAAATTACTTACAATTCTTGAAACCAAGCACGTATATGATCCGAAATGTCTTCCATCATCCAAGGACTACGAACCTGAAGCAACCGTGTTCGTTCATCCATGATCAATTTCTGAAAATCCTCATCAAGCTTTTTCTTCAACTTCTCATTTTTGTACATCTCAAGAACTGAATTTGAGAATCGATTTGGTCTCTTCAATTGACGCTTTTTTTTCATGCCCAACAATTCGTTTTTGAATTGAGTTTCAATCTTTGAAAGTTTTCTTTCTCTATACCTTTTCCAACACGATTGAATTTTGCGAGCTGCATTGTCGCGTAATTCATTAAGCAACTCCATGTCAACTAAAATTTAGTAGATTTGATTTTAAGAAATGTGTATTCTTTGGATAATGACGTAATTACCATTATCTATGTCGTTTCCATCGCCTTTCTTCATCAATTCCGTACAGGATACATCCTTTCTAATAAAGTCTGCATTAAATATAGTTCTTTTAACAGGTATACTCATCGCTTGATTTGGCTTGAATGTGAATCTATAATCCACCTTCTTTCTCTCCTCCAATTGCAAATATTTCTTTTTATCATATTTTATATTTGACTTGTAAACACGTGCCTGTCGAGCTCTTTCATGGGCCTGTATGAGCTGCACGGCTTCTGTGATTTTTTCCCAGTCTTTTGCATCACTTTCTACCTTTTCTTCATCATTCATGTAAATCTTATTATCGACAATGATATTTTGAATATCTAACGGACGCCGATACAGGAATTGAGGAGACCTCCATATCATTACATCGCGAGGAGTGAGTTTTCTTGAAATGAGCACTTTATCAATATAAACGTACTCGCTAATTTCAATCTCCTTCAACTCCTCCTTCAGTAACATCAACTGTTGGGTGGCATTTTCAATCAGAGTTCGCACAACATCTCGTTTCTGAACTTGGAATGTGTTGAAGTAAATCTGACCAAGTTTATTGACAAGCTCCACATACAAGACATACAGTTCAGACAGAATTTTAAAGGACAAAGCCTTGTCCTCAGGGGGTGGAAGTTTTTTCAATTTATTTTGCTTCTTTAGTAGCTGCCCAATTTCTCTAGTAGCAGCTATCCAGGACTTATGATTTATATCGAAAGACATATTGAAACCAAGCTTTTTAATTTAACTACTTCATCTATCTAACTTAAACAATTTTCTTAATTAAATTTTGTAATTAATTGAAGAAAAGCACACTGAATTCTGTAAAGGTTGCTTCGAATGTCAAAAATTTGGGGTCCAGAAGAAATGTAATCTATAAAAACTATTTACTTTTTGCACGCTTTATATTTGCGGATTACATTTAGGCACACTTTGTTGCTTAAACTGAAGTATACAAATATTCATGGGTTCATATCTTAATCACAATCAAATTAAATGTTATACTTGTATATATATAAATGTATATATTTAACATTACATTACAGAATTTCATGGCATACGAAATGGTACAACAACGGCTTCCTTGTGATCTATTTGAATACCGGAAACCCCAGCAAGAGAGTCTTTCATAAATGTTCTCATCTGTCAAAATACGAAGATATTGTGAATTATAATATGCATTTATATTATTTAAATTTCTTATAATATATAACAAACCTGAGTTGTATCTTCAGAGCTGATTGTTTTAGATACGCAATACTGATGATTGGGAACATCCTTCAAGAGACCTAAAATTAAATATGAAATTGATGACATTACTTATACTACAGATGAATATCATTATCTTCGCATACACATATTTATATACATATGTTATATATCTTTACAGCTGGAAGACTGGGCGGATACATTTAGTCAGAGATGTGTGCTTGCAATGCCATTCATATCTAAATTTCATTAATAATATTTGATAACCAACACTATGGTTAATACAGGCGATGAAATTTAGGTCTGACTAAAATAATCATAGATGTGGGAAAATCATACCTTTTGGTACGACACTGGGATGTTGAACGTTGTTCCACTGCTGCTGAAGACGTTGTGAATATAGTTTTATTCTGTCAGTATATTCCTGGTGCTCCAAAGTGTGAGAATCCATGGCACTCACATTGATCATATTACTAAAAAGTGGAAATGTCGTTAAAATATTATTACGCCATACAGAGCAACAGTTGGGAACGTACATTGCTGTGTTTTGAACCAATCTGGAGAGAGCATTCTGGTCGTCTTTCTTTGGCAAAGACTGAGAATAATCATTGCTTAAATCTGCCGAGTTGCTCCTTCGCAGCGCTGGACTTTGATTAACTGAATCAGCCAAAAGATGTGTTCTTTCGCTTGGTTCAATGCCCTAAGAATAAAAAGAAATTTGATCATTTTTGGGACAAAAGAATAATGCCAGAGTGCGCTTACCTGACTCCCCAAGTCATCTGCACAGTGCCAGCAGCTGCAGAACGAGGATAGACAATCTAGCACTGTTCTAACGTAATCCATCGAAGAGAATTAAGTATTATCTCAAACAAATGTTTACAATTTTTAGCGACAAGAACACTGCTGAGATGGGTGCTCCCGATGCTCTGCATTTAATTATATCGATAGATCGTGAAGTATGACGACTCATTTATAATTCGAAAAATCCCAATGCATTCTGATTATTAATAATTTAACTAAAGTCATGTATATAAATTTAAAAAAAAATGTTTAATAAATTATGATTTATTTAAGCATAAATAATAGATTCAGACATGGTGTGAATATCCATAGCCAATACTTATTTTTGGCTTATCGATAATAATCGATATGGTAACATTGCGTGCGATATATATTAGTGATAAGAGCAAACGATTATCGCTACTAAGAATTATTTTCACACATCGCTAATATACATATAATAACAACAATACCGATATGTTGATTGTTTTCATGTAAGAAACACGTATGTAAATGAAATAATTGACTCATATTAATAGCCGTATTCTGAAACAGGCTATGGATCTTAATATGGATCCTTGTTATTACCTGCGCATGTTTTCTTGGCCTGCGGCAATGGCTCCTCCATCACAAGGAGAAGCTACATAACTCTTCATCGGAAAAGACAAAAAAAATACATGTTGGCATTTTTCATCCGTACTGCAATGCCGGTGGTGGAGGAGAACGTGTACTTTGGTGTGCAGTAAGAGCTTTACAGGTGAGCCGCATGGTTAGTCATGTGATTGCCAGTCAATTAATTTGAGTCATTCTTATGAATATTGCAGAACAAGTACGATAATCTGAAGATAGTCATCTACACCGGGGATATCGATTCTACTCCGAGTGCAATTATCCAAAAAGCTAAGAATATCTTCAATATATCATTGGATGTTGACCAAATAACATTCGTATTCTTGAAGCAACGTCATTGGGTCGAGGCTAGCAAATATCCTCATTTTACATTACTAGGACAAAGTTTGGGATCCATCATAATGGGCTTGGAAGCTGCCTGCAAGTTCCCACCAGATATATTTATTGATACCATGGGATATGCGTTCACATACCCGGTATTCAGATACTTAGTTGGCGCAAGAATAGGAAGCTACGTTCACTATCCTGTGATAAGCACAGATATGCTTAAAAAAGTTCAATTCCGTCAATCTTCCCATAATAATAAAGCGTACGTTGCAAGAAATCCGTTTCTTACATGGATTAAACTCACTTATTATCGCTTGTTTTCCAAGGTAAGTATCTTGTAACTGCGAAAAAATTGTAACTAATTTTGCAATATTAATTCTTTATGTATCTCAAATTTTCCTTAGATGTATAAATGGGTAAGTCGCTGCTCAGAAACTATTATGGTCAATTCATCATGGACTGAAAATCATATTATTGAACTGTTCAATGTTCCTTTCAAAACACATCGTGTCTATCCACCATGTGAGATTAGCCACCTTAAGAAACTTGAACATATTGAGAAGAACAACGACATATTGATATTATCTGTTGGTCAGTTTCGACCTGAGAAAAACCATCCATTGCAATTACAAGTATTGTATGAGCTAAGAACCTTGCTTTCTAGAAACGAAGCTCTGTGGAATCGCATTAAGCTGGTCATAATTGGATCCTGTCGCAATGATGAAGATTATGAGAGGTTAAAGAATATGCAAGATCTGGCAAAACATTTGTCTCTTGAAAATTCAATTGAATTTAAAGTAAATATGCCATATGACGAACTTCTTAAAATGTATCAATATGCTAAGATAGGTTTGCATACCATGTGGAATGAGCATTTTGGAATTGGTGTTGTGGAATGTATGGCTGCCGGACTCATTATGATTGCGCATAAGTCTGGCGGCCCCCTGCTTGATATTATTGAAACTTCTGAAGGTTCCCAAAATGGATATCTGGCAACGGATGCAATTGAGTACGCATCGAATATCTTAAATATTCTACTTAACACTGAAGAGGCTAACAAAGATATTGTAGATGCAGCTAGGTAATTTATTTATTATGTAATTGATTATTGTTAATTGGAACTAATCAATTTCTTTGCGTTTTAGATCGTCTGTGGAGAGATTTTCTGAAAGTGAATTCGATACACATTTTTTACGTGCAATTTCAACAGTTTTTATGTAAATTTTGAAAATATATTGACTATACTATTAATCCTAAATACCAAAGTTACAAGACCGTTCTGTTCATTAAGTAAAGCAATTAAAGACAAAACCTATTCGACTTATTTTAAAGTCTATTCGATGAGAAGATGTATGATAACCAACATTCGCCACTGTAGCAGTTAGCTTCTGTCAGCTAACGGATAAAAGGCGCCATCTGGTGTCACGCTGCAAAATGATGCGAGTATCTTTCCCACTCATTTTTTTTACCAGCTTTGAAAACATTAACAGATTTTGTTTAAACACATTTTTGGTAAAGATACTGCCAATTTAGTATTACTTATTAAAATGATATGATTTTTATTTATTAAACATTTACATCGACATATTCTAATTTTAGTTTAATAATTTGGTTATTATTAATTAATATAATATTATTTTGAGTGCCTTAAATACGTGGAATAGATGAGTTAAGACATTTCTTAAAATATGAATACGCATATACGACAACGATCGTTAATTATTTGTCATTATATCTAAGATTCGGTTATCAAGAAAACAATATCAATTTACGAGAAAAACATAAATTGAACAAATTGTGTTGGTATGAATATAAATTACTTCAATAATAACAACAAAGATTCAAAGAATATTTGATATTGCTAAAATAAAAATTATTACCAGTTTATAAACAGAATGAATAGTCGTAGGAAAAATATTGAAATAATAAATTTCAGCTTGTTTCCCACACTTATATTTCCTTAAAGTGTTTCATATGAATAGCTTCTTAAAATTATATTTAAATGCAGGTTTATACATTTCCAATCCATAATAACTGTCATTAATAATGGAAATAACATTAAAAACTATTTTTGGTATCTAAATATTGTTATTTACAAAAGATATTGATTGCTAAACGTTTTGAATTGCGTTTTCTATTTATTTTTTGTCAATTGTATAGCTATATATGAATTAATTATCTAAAATGTTTATTTCCATATTTTGTTTTTAATGGTATAGTCAACAATAGTCAAACAAATTTGACTATTCCTATGAGGGTTAATTTGGGATATATATATTATATGATCAATGAATTCTTGACAATTTTATCTTAAGATAATTACTGATGAAGGTTATTTACAATGTATTTTAACTATTCTAATGAAGTATTTAAATTTACGTTAATCCACAAATGTCCGAACATTATTCAATTTTTAATACTCGTATTTGGTTAGGGTATTTTCAAAAATTAGTATCTAAATGACTTTAAGTACAAATATTTATTTATTATTATGCGTGAGATTTGTGATTTTCTACTCTGTGCTTCGATCATAGTCATGATCATTTCTAATTTTTGTTTTCATAATCATGATCATTTCTAACAATTTCTAATATGGGTCTATTAGGTCCAACATTTATTTATTCATTATATCTGCATAATAGTTTATATATTTTATATTTATTCGCACAGGTGTTGATTTTTATATTATCCTTAAAAGTATGTTTGCGATGAAAAAAAAAATGCAATAATAATAATACTTTACTTTCAGAGAGTAACCAAAAACTTGGTTTTAGGCTTTTTGAATACTTAAGTAATAGATTCTGGAAATCATTTTCGGGGATATTTTTCTTGGATTGTTTTGAAATTGGAGTCAATTAAATATCTGTTTATCTATGTACATTTCGCCAGAACTATTATACGCTTAACTGCGAATTGGATTGATTTGAAAATACTTAAAAAAAATTGTAATATTATGTTGTCAGTAATACATATATATTTATAAACTTTTGATTCTCTCTAAAAAGCCTGCCGGCTCTAAAACACGAAACTGATTCTTTCCATCATATTGTCTTAGAGTAAGACTATGTTTTTATATGTATGTATGTATACCTTATATACAATTCTAATACCTAAGTTATTCTCGTGACATGTTAAATGTTTTGAAAGATTCTATTTAAATTATGTTGTCTACTTCGAGTTATATCCTTGATGTGCTTTATATGTTTATCGAATAGATTCATATTATTTGTGCTAATATTCCGCCTTAAATTTTATTTTAATTTTTCATAGGCATAGTTGTTATGTGTAATAATATTTTTAATTTTTTACATTTGTCCTAATCTTAAAATATCTATTTTCAATACATGCTCCACATTTGCGGTGTATTTCTAAAGATTAATGAATGCCTATATATCATGTATTGATTAGTAAGTTTTTAATTAATACCAATTGCTTATGAGTGCATTTTCTACATCTATAATTTGCTGTCTTTGGCCTAAGGATATCATTACATTTTCCAAATAATATGATTTTGCATTTATTTTACACTGTTAAAATCATTTTACCATTAACATTCTATTCATCTCGACGATCTATATTTTCATTCTATTCTATTTATATGAATTACTTTCATTTCACTTCATAAAATGCGATAATGATGATTTTGGGAAAAAGTATTATGCATTGAGTATCATTGATGCAATAACGTAAGTGAATTATACATATGGAATAATATTTCAAATAAATTATAATTCCATAGAATTGAAAGAATAACGTAACCAATTTATATATCTTACAGATTTTGTATAAACACAACTTTTAATAACTATCCATTGTTTTTGTTATAAGTATGTACAAATTCTAAATACGTAGTAAGGCACCTTTGAACTTATATTTGCCAAAAAACAAACATACATTTAAATACCGATTAGCATAAAATAAGTTAAAATTATTGTTGATAAGGTCTGGCCTATTCGATTCGAACCGGAAATACCCATTTTATATTCCATATCGAGGTCATGCAGCAGATCGTGATTTCGAGTGTAAAACTGATGGATGTCACTTATCTAGAAGAGTTCATTTCAGAAAAACATATTAAACTCGTATACTAATAAAACATTTACCTTCCAAAAACAATATAATATCAATTTATTTCAAGTTAAAACAAATTATGATTTCTTTGTATATTCACCTCGTTCCATCCATATTTATTCTTGGCCTGTACAATCGCCTCGTATACTGCATTATGTTCCAAGTTTCGCACCACGTAGGACATTAAGAAGTGTGATCCGTCAGATCGAATCGGGGTGGGCTTTATGTGATACTCATGCCATTTGCCAGGATGCTGGTATGTCTCGTTCATCTGCAATATATTTTCTTAGATTTCACCTCAATATCTTTAAAATAAATTGAAATAGGTTACCAAAAGTCTTCGATATAGAAGTTTGATTTCATCTAACGGTGGTATAGACTCAATTGTCCAGGTTAGGTTGTAATGATCGAGGAATCCACTTAAAGCTGGTGAAATAAAATCGGCTGGACCGGGCCGACCGGAAACCTCAATATACTTCTTGGTTCTACCAAGTGCATTGTCGGCAACACAGCTATAATTGCCGAAATCGGTTGGTTGAAAGTTTCGAATGATAAGACTATATCTATCGTCATGGGGATACATTGACCGACGATCCGTGGCATCAAGCAAGAATGAGTTTTGATACCACAGCATCTGAAATTAAATGCAAAAATATTATACCATTTTTCACGATCTTTATAGACTTTAGTAAAATTTCAAACTTACTTCAGAACTAACGTCTCCATGAACGACGCAGACAAGTTCTATATCATAACCTTCAGATGCATGCACCCAAGCCTTTTCAACGGTTATTTCGGGTGGAGCTACAGTTTGAAAGTTTTTAAGGAAATATTTTGTTTAATATACTGGACTAATCATTTATTAACTTACACAGAATTGTCAGTTGAATGTCCATTGAGACGCGTTCCTTGACTCCATTGTCAGCCGAACATTGATATGTTCCAGCATGATGTCTATCAACATTTTCCAAAATTAATGTGGAGCTGTCCGATAAATGCGTCGGTCCGGAATACACATCCTTTTTAAACCAAAATATTGTGGGTACAGGGTTTCCCGATGCTTTACACTCTAATGTAACTGTGCTTCCCTTCCTTGCAGTCACTTGTCCATTATGAGGAAGGGCTCTTAACGTAGGTGGAACTGGAAAAAATATGATTTATGTATTATTTGATAAATACAACTGATTATGAGGGAAGAAAAGTAACACAGTACCTAATATTTCAACGGTATGAACTTGATCTCGATTCTCTTGATCTCCCAGTTGACAAATATAGTCACCGGCATCTTGAGTCTTAACGCCATTGATTTGCAGATTATAATCCCCGACAATTTTAAAGCGCTGATCACGAGAGATTTTGAGATGACCAGCTGTCAAAACTGATGAACCCTTTCTCCATAGGAGTACATATGATCCCAGATTCTGAACCTTACATGGCAGCTCAATGGTTTCACCAACTATAACCTTATAAAGGTGGCCCCTTGATAGAAATTTTGGTGCCGTTGTTGGAGCATCCCCGTCCGGCACTATAAATGATGCCTCTGAAAGGAATGCTACGCATTTTCGAAATATCGATTAGATATGTGAGTGCTCGAATAATATATATATTTCGATGCAGAACTCACCTTGAAAGAATTGTGCAAGGACAATGAAATGAAAAAGATATTGCCAAATCGGCCTTTGCTGTGATAAGTAGGTGATCTGAAAGTAAGTAATTGTATTCAAGTATTATTTCAAGAATAACCTTTAAAAATACTTTAAATAAATTTCAAATATATATATAAATTTAAATATAATTAGAAAAAATCTATAATTTACAAAAATGTTCAATGTATTAATGTACTATTTAAAGAAACTCTAATAAACCTAATTAAAATATATGGAATATATCTACCATAATTTTAATTAAATTTATGGTGATAATAAATTCAATATATTTCAATAGAATCAGAAATAATTTATAATAAAAATATTTATTTAAAAAGTAAAACACTTTAAAAACATACGAAAACATAGAATTTTTCTATTAACATAACTCATGCATATTTCACAATTTATTTAATAAAAAAGTTAATAAGGATACTCTGATAAGGAATTCAGCTGCGATTTCAACAAAAAATGATTTGAAGAGTTTTTGAAATTATCCTGAATATAACTCTTAAGTTGGTGGCAAAAAATTCTCAGCTTTAAGTCCCTTAATTTTAAGTACATAAATATTCACATCATTTCAGAGAAATATCTGAGAGTTGATGCTTCTTCAGATGTACGTACATAGTGTGTATGCATATGCATTTCTCGAATTCGGGTTCAAGTGGAATATTTAATAATCTACATAAATTGAATTTACATAAAATATATGCAAGATATGTATGTGTACGTCTTCAAATTAACCATTTTCCAAGCATACATATCTATGTATGTATGTAAGTACTTAAGGAAATATACATATATGTAAGTATGTACGACGGCAAAAACATACATACGCTTACATAGTTATCCTATATACACACATGATTGTAAATGTAGTGAAAAATTCTCTCAATGATTATTAGATGAATTTGCACAATTGATGAAACACAGATGATGTACGATGAATTTGCATATACATCGAATATGTGAACTTGCAGACACACGTACATATGTATGTATGTATGTACATACAGACTGATGTATGGATTTGTTTCACAGTTAAAAGGGAGAGAATTAGCTAATGACACCACTTACCATATTAGATTTGTTTCGAAATTACAGTTCCGCTTTATTCCATTAACGAAAGGACCGCCCCGATTATCGATGCGACATATAAACTTGTTTTTAATGTGAAAATTGATGTATTTGATATTACAAGTAAACAATTCTTCTTAGCAGTTTTAAAATTCACCAAGACTCTGGGTGACAAGAACAATTGTATTTATTCTTAACATTTTCAGCACAAATGGCGCATGCTCAACTTTGAAACGCTTTTGCCCTAAAAGCTCTTTGAAAGCTTTCAATAAAGTATTTGAGATGCGGCTCTCTGGGGAATACCAAGACAATGCTCCAATTACTCGAGGGTGTGAAAACATATCCCGTACTTTGATATAATTCAATTTCTTCATTTACGAAGATATCGTTCGAATATTCATTAATACTGAGGTTTAGCATGGAATTCTAAAATTGGTACAAAAAACTGGATGGACAATGATAATTCGATATTTAATATTATCAATCAGGATAATTACGTGTTACAAATATACGGCAACTGTTATCGATACTGCAATGATTTAAACTTGAGTTCCAATTGAATGCCAAAAATACTAAGAATTGAATTTTCGGAATTATTTTCGGTCATATCTCGATATAAGCTCATCTGGATAGCCCCAAATAAATTGCGATTTAATTAAAATATGTTGGCACAGGACTCGCAAGGATATGTGTGCGACTTTTCGATCTTCTCTTGTTGTTTAACATAAAGTTTGTAGCATATCGTCTTTAATTGAAAACACTCGTCCCTGCCCACAGGAGTATACGTTGCTATCAACGTAATCTGGTAATCTCGAAGGCGCAATGCGGGATGTTCCACTAACAATTCCGGTATAACAGGATAATTCGCACAAAATAAATATATAAAAAGAAGGATAGGAAATACAATGCAGTCTGCTATATATAGCCAAATAAATTTGCGATCTCTAGGTCACTTAGTTGGCTTGGCGGAATATACACAACACTTGCACTTTTATTTGTATTAAATTACACTGGTTCCTCGCTGCGTTACTTTTGAGATTGAACTGAACCAACGAACCTGGCACCTATGTAAGGGATTAGAGAGCGCGAAGTCATCTTGAAGTACGCCATTTATATTTTCCGTCTAAAGTGGGAAGTGGGAAAGTATATATTCCCAACCCGTAAATTTCAAATACATTCTCTTATCCTCATTGATCCTCTCAATATCTTGAGTGAGAAAAAAAAACGCAATTAGCATACTTTTAGGATGAAAAATAAATTCGTTCTTTTAAATAAACGCTGCTCCCTAAAAATTATTTAATTTTTATATTGCACTGAATGCATAATAATTAGAGCTGTGTATGTCATTAATCCAAAAATATGAACTAATTTTAAAATTTGCAGAATAGCTCAAAAATTAAATTACATATGTTCTTTGGTCATGAGGAAAATTAATAAATTAATTAAAATAATATATGGTTGGGCTTCATCGATTGACACTGGACTAAGACTAAGTATTAAAGGCGATATGTATGGGAGGAATATAAAGGAGAAATGGATGGTGGTGTTTCATATAATACAAATTAATTTGGGTTTGTTAGACTTATCAGGTGTCATTTTCCGATAGCTTCAATTGCCAAAACATTGAACACTTCAACACGATCAACATAAGTAACAGCCAAACATACATCCCTGTATGCGTTATTTTTGAATTAATCACGAGTGTTGGATAATAAAAATAACACTAGTTTACCGATAACTAATTCGATAAACTACACAATCGCCAACAGATAACAATAATATTGCAAGTTCCATCTCACTCGTTCCCGGTTAATGTTTACGTTTTGATGACCAACATGTGTGTGTGTGTGTTAGCACATATAAACATAAACAAATAAATAGCCAATTAAATGAATGCATTACGATTTTGTTTTATTATAAGTGTAATTCTTGCAAACTGTCCATCCGACTTTGCTGCAGTAAATCCTGTAGACTTCCTAGTGAAGAGAGTACCTAATGAATTCATTGTTCAACTATTCTCCAAATACAACAAAAATGCGAGAAAATCATTTATACAGGCGAGGCTAGCCACAAAAAATGTAATTATTGTGAAATTTATCACTCAAAAATTTTTATTATATACCGTAATTTTAGGTGAGCTGGTCAATTTTTCCCAGAGATAATATAGCCTATCGCCTCCCAAGCGACTTTGATGTTCTGCATATCGTGGCAGATAACCTGACATTAGTTAGGGCTGCACTAGACGCAGTCCAATCTCATCCAGCTGTTAAGGGTGTGCTCCCACATAACAGTGTTGAACGGTGGTTGGCGTGGAATAATTGCTCCTCTGTCCATTCTAGAACTCGGCAACTTCTGGGAGTTGCGCGAAAGAAACACACAAAAACTTCAGATTCCCATGATGTCACAGCTGCGCTGCATGCTGATATTCTTTGGAGAGTTGGGATCACCGGGAAGGGCGTGAAAGTGGCCATCTTTGACACGGGATTGACCCAAAATCATCCACATTTTCGAAATGTGAAGGAACGTACGAATTGGACTAACGAGAAATCTTTGGATGACGGCGTAAGTCATGGGACTTTCGTTGCCGGTGTGATAGCATCCTCAAGGGAGTGCCTGGGATTGGCACCGGATGCCGAGTTGCACATCTACAAGGTGTTCACCAATTCCCAGGTGAATCCAACATAATCTATGAATAATTTTCGATAATCCGTTTATATTGTCTCAATGCAGGTATCCTACACTTCCTGGTTCCTAGATGCCTTCAATTACGCTATTTATAGGAAAGTTAATATAATTAACTTGAGTATCGGTGGACCGGATTTCATGGATCAACCATTCGTGGATAAGGTCTTGGAGTTATCTGCCAATAATATAATAATGATATCGTCCGCTGGCAACGATGGTCCCATATATGGCACTCTCAACAATCCTGGTGATCAGAGCGATGTTATAGGTGTGGGTAGCATTTATTTTGATGATAAGATCGCCAGATTCAGCTCTCGAGGTATGACAACATGGGAGCTCCCGCTAGGATATGGCAGGGCAGGCTTAGATATTGTCACCTACGGCAGCCAAGTGGAAGGAAGTGATGTCCATTCTGGTTGCCGACGACTCTCAGGCACATCCGTGTCTTCTCCTGTTGTGGCTGGAGTCGCAGCGCTGCTCAGAAGTGGTGTGGCGAACAAAACGGACTTTGTCAATCCATCATCACTAAAGCAAGTCCTTGTCGAAGGTGCCGACAGGCTTCCCAACTACAACATATTCGAGCAAGGGCAGGGAAAACTGAACTTATTAAAGAGCATGCAGCTACTGTTAACCTACAAGCCGAAGATCAGTCTGATACCATCTTCGCTGGACTTCACAACGAATTATATGTGGCCATATAGTAGCCAGCCGCTGTTCTACGGAAGTGTACCCGTAATTGTCAACGTTACTATATTGAATGGCGTCTCGGTAACTGGAAGAGTTCTCGGCGATCCCAAGTGGATTCCAGATACTAATAATAATGGAAATTATCTCAACATCTCAACGTCATATGCTTCCATAATGTGGCCATGGACAGGTTGGATATCAGTTTACATTGGTAAGCTTATTTATATTATCATTATAAATTATTGAGAAATATTATTCTCAAGCGCTGCAACAAATATTGAATCAATGTTATGATAGAATTTAATTTTGAAATAATCTAAAATATCTTATACTGACAGCTGTTAACAAGCAAGGAGCGAATTTTGAAGGTACTGCCAAAGGATATTTGGCAATCGTAGTCGAGAGTCTTCCGATGGGATCCAATCTCACTGTCGAGAGCGAGGTACTCTTGCCACTTACCATAAAAATCATGCCAACACCACCCAGACATAAGCGAATACTCTGGGATCAGTACCACAGTTTAAGGTATCCACCTGGCTATATACCCAGAGACAATCTGAAGATTAAAACCGACCTATTGGACTGGAGAGCTGATCATATTCACACCAATTTCCGGGATATGTACATACATTTGAGAAACTCCGGCTATTATATTGATATTTTAAGAGAACCGTACACATGCTTTGATGCCCTGGAATATGGCGCCTTATTAATTGTGGACCCTGAGGAGGAGTTCTTTAATGAAGAGATTATGAAGTTGGAAAAGGATGTTTATGAACACGGACTAAGTGTAGTTGTATTTGCTGATTGGTATAACACAACTGTCATGAGACATATTAAATTCTTCGATGAAAACAGTCGGCAATGGTGGATTCCTGATACTGGAGGTGCCAACATCCCATCACTGAACGATCTTTTGGCGCAGTTTGGTATATCATTTGGGGACTTTGTTGGAGAAGGTTATTTTAAACTGGGAGATCATTCAATGTATTATGCAAGTGGAGCGACTCTTCTGTCGTTTCCGAATAATCCCGAGGATGTTGTGATTGGAACTAACTTGAACGACCAAGGACAATCGGTAATGAAATCTGATTCTCCCCTATTTTAAATCTCATTGAAATTGTTATGTTGTATCTATTTTAGGTTATGACAAATGGTAAATCGCTAAATACGGAACAAAAGCAATTTGTACCAATTATGGGAATGTTTCAAATGCACCAAAAATCACGGCAGACAATAAAGACATTTCGAGATAATTCTCAAGTATCTAACGATAATCCGGAAATACCTGTGAAATTGTTTAGCCACGAAGTTTTGAAAAATCGAATATTACTTCACGATACGAGTGAGAAGCCGACAGAGGGACGCATATCCGTTTATGGAGATTCAAATTGCTTGGACTCATCGCACATGGACAAGGCTTGTTTTTGGCTGCTAACAACTATATTAGATTATTCTATGAATACCCATAAATCAGTTTTACTAGATAATTTGAACAGGATTTCTGAATTTAAGGAATTCAGTCAGAATCCATTACCTCTAAGAATAGCCAGCAGCAATATGAAGGCTTTCTCAAAAGTCCTCAAAAATGAAATGCGATGTGAAAAGATAAAGTGGCTGCGGAAATCATCTCATCAGCACATTACCAAGAAGCAAGCAGATGTTAAGGACGAAACTGAAGGTAATATTTATGACCTCTTAAAATAATATTTTTTAACTATCAGTATTGAAAATTGTATAGATATATATATATTTTTTTTTTGATTGAACCCGTGTATTATAGTCTATACTATAAAAAAATACATATAAATTCTTGTAACTCGGTTACGACCTTTAAAGTATAATCAATATGGATATAATCTGGATGTCCTTTCGTACCATAAGTCTTCTTATCTTGCATCGAAAAAATAAAAAAAAAAATACTACAAAAGATACATGCCAGACTCATCTCGCACCTATTATCTAACTAAAAGTTATTCAAATAGCCATATGATCATATTTTGAAGGTCCTTGCCCTACATTTTTTATTCTTTTCAATATTTTTTAATTTATGCTTCTATTAGTTATTTATTTATTAACTTAAACAATCAAATATTGTTTTTGTTTTGCAGATGTTCAATTCAGGAATATTATGGAGAGCTTGAAATCCGAAATAGCCACACTAGCTTTGCACGATGAAAAACGTCCAGTTCATCAGCCAGATTTTAATATAAATATTTCACTTTTGTTTCTGGTAACATTAAGTTTGATAGTTGTTGTATTATTTATATTATTCTTAAAGGGCAAACTTACATCCGCTAGTAAATAATAAACGATTCATATGACCAACGATTCATATATCTTTTATACACCCTCTAATACATAAATCAAATGCAATTACTGTTTTGTATGAAAAATATAATTACACTTATATAGCTTTATTTTATATAAAATCAGTAGAAAAAAACAGAGTTATGGCCAAAGTTAAAATCTATGATTTCATGTCATTAATATGTCATTCACTACTGTATTTTCCACCTTGCGGCAAAAATTCTTCCAACTCAGAATCTTCAATTTCACAAAGTCGAACCGATATATTGCTATCTGATCCAGTTTCACCAGTGGTACATGGGAACAGATATACTTCCTCCGAATTATCTGAAAAATTAATGAAAATCCATACATATTTATAATCTAATATGTCTAAATTCTGTTTTAAAAAAGATATTCGGCGAACTCACCGCCATGTGCTCTTCTATTTGATAAGCCTTTTTTCAACATTGGTGCCTCATTATTAGAGCTTTCTGCCTCCGTATCACTTGGAGTATGTATCGTCGGTAAATATGAGTTAGGATGACGTAAATATACTTTGCCTATGAAGATAAGAATGATATCCATGTACATTAAGAGGCACGCTTAAATTTACAGATTAAGAAATTCATTTACAATTATTGCAAACTTTAAAGTGGAAAAGGAATCAATAAACTTTCTTCAATAGTCGGGAATGCACTAAATACTGAATGGAGATATTATATAGAAAATGAACTCGATATGACTTTAGGCAGTTGAATATACTAACTTACGCAATCGATTTGATTTTGTTTGGAAAGGCACTGAATGCATGAAAGTAAGTAGTAGTATTTAATTTATAGTATTTAAGAAAACCTCATCTTATTCTATTCGTACCTGTATTTAGTTTGTAGTCTTCATTCTCGCTGTTATTAAAAGAACTAAGTCTTGAACGGGGTTCACTAGTTAAATTCGGCAACATAAATGGATGATTACAGCTCTCCACATCAGACTCAACATATTCGAATACCATATCTTCATTAAGGGCAGCTATATCTCTGGAGGGGTCAACTACATTTTCAACTAAACAGAAATTCTTTATTGTAGTATATTAGATATTGGATATTGACATTTTTTGAAGCTTACCATGAACTAAATATTTTCGCTTTGATTGGGATTCATTGCTATCATTACTATGGAAGCTCGATGAGTCTGCAACTTCAGCACCAGGAACTTCTGTTATGTCTGGTAGTGGATTGTGGCTCTTTCGAACCCAATCCGAGCAGTCCCAGTGATACTGCCCATTGCCCAGGGCTGAATCAACAAAATTTGCACTAGATGCTGCAGAGTGACACACATTTGGCATTGCAACATGAATTAGTTTTCCACTCGAAAACCGATTAATTGGTACTCCATAATCCATTCGTCGTTCTAAGAAATATTCAATATCAATTACTGCAGTGGGAGTATTTTAAAGTATGGACTTACCGTTATTTAACTTATTTTCACTAAATGTTTTTAGATGCATTTGCTCACACCATTCCTGCTTATGAGCATTGTCTCCATCGTTCAGGTTACTAGTATTTATGTTAACATGTTGGTTATTTCGATTCACCTTCTGGTATTCAAATGGAATATTTTCCAATTCATCACCAGCCGATCCGTAACTTCGCAGAATGTCCAGATTGTTCACGAAGCTGGTGTTGCTAATAAACAAGCCATCGTTCGTCGGAGGAGAGTAGCTTATTGGTCGTTGGCTGATTTCCAAGTTGCTAATCTTGGCGTTGGTCTTGCAGAGATTATCCTTATCGAGAAGCGAATTCAGGGTTGCTTGTTTAATGGAATGTTTGTTCTTGTTCTTATTTTTCTCAATTCGATTTCGGTTGCTGGGAGATGAGCTCCTTTTGAATACGAAGCAGCAAAGCAGGATAATGGTCATGATCAACACAATGGTTATGCCCGATATTATTCCACTTATATGCTCGATGGAGAAGTTCTTCAGTTTCGTCGAAATGGAGTTCGAATAGAGGGGATCGCCACAGCTTGCGCCAGTGAGGAAAGAAGGACATATGCAGCGAAAGCTTCCAGCTTCATTTATACAAGTTGCTCCATTTCCGCACGGCTGATTATCACATTCGTTGACATCTATCTCACAATTCGGACCCGTGAATCCTCGGCACATGCAATGTGAAACGCCGTCGCCCTCTTCGCATATGCCACCATTCTTGCACGGATTCGGAGTACAGAACTTGCCATACTCACACCTCCTGCCCGACAGATGTATGGGGCAAACGCAGGTAAAGTTATTGGGCTGATTGTTCTCGCATCGGCCGCCAAACAGGCAAGGAGCTGATAGGCATGGATCCAAATCAATTTCACACAATTCTCCAGTGAATCGAGCATGACAGATGCATTTGAACATGTTATTCCCGAGATCAGTACAAATGCCGCTGTTTAGACATGGTTGAGTGCCACATACCCCGAGGTTAACCAGGACATTGGCCGGATCACACTTGAACTCGACATTAGTGAATCTTTTTAGGGCAGCTATAGTGCTGCCTCCAGAGATATACAATGGCAGGGGTTCCATGGCAATTTTGATGTTCGCCATGCATCCAACAAAGCCTCGCTGAATGTCCTCGTAGCCGATGATTGAGGGATGCGGCCGAACCTCAGCTCCCACGAAGATATCGTTCGATTGGATGTTAAGGATGCCATTGACTCCAGGTGCGCTGCCTTGCGAAACATGTTTATTATCCACGATTAGTTTGGCACTGTTCAACGTCCTCTCCAGCGTGATGGTATGCCAAGTGCCGTCCGAAATATAAATACTGGATACGCTCACAACTCCTTCCCCGGAACCCAAGTCGAACTTGTACTTCACTGCCCCGTTGACAATCTCCAAGACATTATAGTCCACTTTCCCGCTGGCGTACAGCAATGTTCCACTTTGCTGCACTGTGCGCACTTGCAGCGAGTAGGAGAACTGCTCCTCCAGAGTGTTCTTTGCTTTGGCCTTGTTGATCTTGTAGTGGGCATAGCTCTTGCCGCCAAATGAAACTGATGTCGAGAACTGGGTATCACAGGTGCCATTATCACACTTTGAGGACTTGATCTCGCAAAAAGTACCCGAGTATCCTTTGGGACACACGCACTGATATCGGGCCGCAGATTCCGATGGCAAGCAATTTCGTTGAGGTGGGCACGGTTCGGAGGAGCAAGCATTTACCGAGTCATTGCAGTTCTTTCCATCAAATCCTGATTTACAAACACATTTCTTGACCAAATTATAAGAGGGTGACGCGAAGCTTATGACATCTGTATATATAGTGGTTATATTATTTTGATTAAGACTTATCAATTGCTTGCAGACCCCGTGAACACATATGTTTTGCTTGTTTTGGCAGAAACTGGGAACTACTTCTTCAATGATTAGATTCGTATCACTCTCGATTTCAGTCTCCTTGCTGATTATGGCCAAGCGGATCTCGTCGCTGCTAAAGAAGGCGTCGGATGTTGGGATTATTTGCTGCTTCATGACTGCAAACACAACATTCAAGCTCAGGTCATCGGACTTGGTCGCTGATCCGATCTCTTCCTTTTCCTGCATTGAGATCAGTATCACGTCCTTCTGACGACATCGCATCACATTTCGAATGGAACGAATGAAGCCCTTTCTATGACTGAGTAGAAACTCCGAAGCTGAGATCTTACTAAACCGGATGACGGCCGCTTCCTTAACCATTTCTAGGGTTATCAGCTCGACATTGATCCGCACAGTAGTGTATACAGTGAACTTCCCATCAGTCACGGACACGTTCAGCTTATATGCACCAATATCGAGATTGGATATGGCATGGATTTCGCCCGACTTGTTGGTGATTTGAAACAGCTTCGTAGTTTGATATGTTTCCTCATTGCTAGGAGTTATCAAATATAGTAGCTCATCATACTGATCCTGGTCTGTGGCAAACACTTTGCCTAGGAATGCTGACGAGAATTCATCCTCAAAAGAGTTGACTGTGATTTCCAAAGGTGTTATTATGGGAGGATATTGACTCTCCTCAATGATTCTTACAGTCACCCAGGCATCGGAGTAAAGAGGCGGTGTGCCATTATCAAATACGCGGATCTGTATTCTGAATTCATCTTGAAATTTGTGGTTGAATCGAGTTGCCGTGCTTAGAGACCCATCCTGCTCCAGTCGAAAAAGTCCTCCCTCATTACCCGAGCGAATGTCGTAAGTGAATGGCGTGGCATTTGGAGATTCATCGGCATCAGATACATCAAACGTGATGAACACATAGCCAATGGGGCGGTTCTCCTGCAAGACGATGCTATAATTTGTCTGTGAGAAAATCGGAGGATTATCGTTGGCGTCCAAAATGTATATCTTAACTTGGACATTATTGCATCTTTCGGGCACACCAAAATCACAGGCCTGGACCTCCAAGGTGTATTCGGATATGGTTTCGCGGTCAAGAGCTCTTGACACTGATATGGTACCGTTGCTCTTATCTATGCTGAACTGATGTAAACTGTCTCCTTTTACAATCTCGTATTTTACAATACCATTGACCTTTGAGTCCTCGTCTGTGGCCTTAATATCGATGACCTGATAATCCAATGAGACATCTTCTTTGACGTTGGCACGATATATATTTTGTGTAAACATTGGAGTGTTATCATTGACATCATTTATGGTTATATTTACATAGGCAATATTACTCAGGGGAGGACTTCCGCCATCAATGGCCTGTACAGTGAGAAAGTAAAACTTGGTCTTTTCGTAATCCAAGGATCCGTTGACCAATAGAATACCTGTGCTGGAATTGATATGGAATTTGCGTTGTTCGTTGCCGCTCACTATATAATATAGGATTTCAGCGTTGACCCCAATATCTTTGGATGTGGCATAAATTTTACAGACTTCCAGGCCTTCGGTGGCATTCTCGTAGACATTGCTAGTATATTGGCGTAAACTGAATTCGGGAGGATTGTCATTAATGTCCAGAATGTTGATGACAAGATTCGTGATTGATGACAGCATTGGGTTTCCAAAATCTTCAGCCTTTACAGTTAAATTGTATAACGAGATTGTCTCTCTGTCCAGATTTTTTTCCAGCTTTATAATGCCTGTCGACTTGGAAATGCCAAAGTAATCGCTATTTGTGCCTGTTAGTGAATACCTGATCTTTCTGTTGATGCCAAAATCTTTGTCGGTGGCATGCACCTTGGTGATCAGGGTTTGTAGTTGGGCATCCTCTAGAATGCTTACTATATAGTTGGGCATTGAGAATACGGGAGCATTATCATTGATGTCATTGATGTTGATGATTATTTCCGAAACACACTCGCGGGCAAACTCCTTTCCATCTTGAACGTGGGCGAATATCTTGTATTTTGGAATTTGCTCTCGATCTATTAGCTTCGCTACCTTCAAAATGCCAGTCTCCTTGCCAATCATAAAATCATCGGATCCCTTGCCAGATATGTAGTAGCGCAGTTTAAAATCAGTACTTGAGTCGAAGTCCATTGCTTTCACATGGACAATCGTTGATCCGATTGGGGTGGATTCATTTATGGAGACGTGGTAGCGGGGTTTCAGGCAAAATGGCAGATTATCATTGACATCCTTAATATTTACTTGAATTTTTGCTTCGGCAGTGAATTTTCCATCTGTGGCCAGTATGCCCAGACTGTAGGATGATATTTGCTCTCTGTCAAGAGGTTTCGATATAAAGAGTTCTCCGGTTTTGCCAATTTGAAATTGGGATTGACTGTCACCCGAAATGATGTAATAGTCTATTACCTGCTTTTCAATATCGGGATCGATCAACAAAAAGTTTGTAAGAACTGTTCCAGGAAGTGCATTTTCGAAGATATTTATATGCTCAATAGGTAACTTAAATTGGGGGCCATTGTCATTATAGTCGATAATTTTGATGGAGACTGGAACTTTGGAGTCATGTTTGGGATGACCATTATCAGTTGCAATAACTTTTAAGTTGAATTCTGATTGCACTTCTCTATCTAGGGAAGACAGTAGCGTGATCCAGCCCGTGTAGATGTCGATGTCGAATATATTTCGAAAACTATTCGAATCGTCGTCAAAATAGTATCTTACATCCCCATTTGATCCAGTGTCAGCATCAATTGCTGTTATCTTAACTATGGAAACCACTTTATCGGAATTTTCTGCCACATCTGTACTGTATATCGTATTGTCGAACTTTGGATAGTTATCATTTTCATCTGTTACGTGAATGAACACGTCCGTATATGCATACAGGATTGGCAAAGTCAATGTTTCCGCAATAATGATCAAATAGTGCGAATCGTTCTGTTCACGATCCAAGGTCTGCATAAGAATTAACTCACCGAACTCGGACAAGGCGAAAGTTGAAGTCTCCTCCGATGTTGAAAACTTTACAGAATAATTTCCATTTACATGAAATTTGGTCAATACAGTTCCTGGGGATGTGGATTCAATTATTTGAAGACTAACATAATTCTTTTCGAATGTTGGTATTATCACATCTGAGTCTATTATTTCTAGAGATACTGGAATGTCCGTGTGAAGTGGGGGTGTCCCACTATCATAAGCTTGAATGAAAAATTGAAAATTCCCCTTCTCAAAATTCATTGGGTCGCTTGTTATCACAATACTGCCGGTGCTTTCATTTAAATGGATTTTGTCTTTTAAAGTCTCCTTCATTGAATCGGATAGGATTTTATATTTTACAGCTCCATTTGAATTGACATCCTTATCCACTGCTTTTACCTACAAGACAGTTTTTATATCGTTTTATTACATTACATTGTTAATTTTACTTGGTGAATCTAAAAATCGAAAATATCAATCACCAATTCTACATCAACCACGAATTCTAGATATTCTATATGAATATATATGTTAATAATCACTACCCAAAATGTGACATTACGCAAGGTTTGTTGGTATCAAATTCCTAACATCGTAAATAATAATTCTCGTTAATTTGTAGAAATTGGTCCGCCCTAAAACTACACCTTATTTACTAAATAAAATGTACTTACGGTTAATATTGTTTCATTAATCTTATTTGAAGTGCTGATCACGAGTTTATATTCCTTCACAAAGAAATAGGGACTGTTATCGTTCACGTCATCGACTGTTACTCGAAGGGATGCAAATCCAAATTTACTGCCGCCATCGATTGCCTTTAATTGAATCACATACTCATCCCTTAGCTCACGATCAACTACGATCTTCGATGAAATAACTCCAGTACTGCGGTTTATATCGAAATATTGTTTCATTTCTTCAGATGCAATTTCATAATAGATTTCTGCATAATGTCCAAAGTCATTATCTGTTGCCTTAACCTACAAGTTAATGTTGGAATAAGAATAAGAAAAATATTCACATATAGGATATTAAAAATTAAATATATACCGTAATTATTTGATGACCGCTTGGAATGTTTTCTGGAATGGTTGCTTTATACACAATTTCTTCAAATTGTGGACTGTGAAAGTTTTCAGGAACTATTATAATTTTGAGACGCGCAAAGTTTGTGTGAATGCCGTCAGAAACGGATATATTTAAAATTGTATTGAGTTTGTCGGTAAAGTTCAACATATTTTGCAAGGAAATAATTCCACTTTGCTTATCAATGATATACGTTTGCAATTCATTTCCATCAACAATTTTATATTGCAAAAAGTCCGTGTCCGCAATATCAATATCATACGCTCTTGGCAGTGCCACAAACTGGCCCCGGACAGCTGCCACAGATAGTTTTGTGTTGAAAGATGGCTCAATAAATCGCGGGGAGTTGTCGTTCAAGTCTTTGACTGCAAAGACAACATTATGTTTATAAAATGTTGAATGGGAAGACTTTTTAAGAAGTATAGTAAAAAATTACCTGAAATGAAAATATTGCATCTCGATGATAAAGAGGGTGAACCATGATCCTTAACATTTACAACAATGTGATGGTACTTTGCCAACTCGTAATCCAAGGGTGTCTTAAGGTACAAGATACCGTCAACAACGTCAATGTAGAACATGTCAGAGTCATTTTTGCCATTAATAGACTCAATGAAGTAGGACAGCTCTCCATTTACGCCAGAGTCCTTGTCGGTAGCATTTATTTGCAGTACTTGCGTGCCAAATGGAATATTCTCTGGCAATGTTATATTGTAGTTGTCCTTTTCGATTTGCGGATAACAATCGTTGACATCAAGTACCGATATGGATAGCAATACATCAGCATAGATGCCAGAAATACTATCAGTTGCTCTCACTGTTATTTCGTGCGACTTCTGCGCTTCATAGTCGAGCTCGTTAACAACATATAAGGAGCCTAAAAAATTAATTTTATTAGTATATTCTTTAGTGTCAAAGGACTAATCGATTTAACCAAGAAATTAACCAACTCTCAGTTAATATAAATTAAGTTATCTAATTTAGGATAGTATATACCTGTTCTGTAGTCAATTTCAAAGTATTGGTTCACATCATCGGACGAGGTTGTGTAAATTAGCTTCCTTTTCAAAGGACTTTCTGCTTGGATCGATACGGATAACGTGGAGTACATTTCGACGTCCTCTTTCACACTGACCGTATAAAACTGTTGCTCGAATATTGGCATAGATCGATCAATTACCTATAAATGTAATTATAATATATTTTATTCAATCATTCAATATAGATAGCGTAGAAAATAAATTAATAACCTATCTTAGGCTCGGGCACTGGCTCATCGGTATGATTTATATAAAATACTATGACTTCATATCATACGTATTCAATTTCCACTTACTTTTATTTGCACTCCAACTTCTGTACTGCATGAAACAACAGCTCCATCGTAGGCCGCCACAGTTAATTCATATTTTCTGTTGTGTCCTTCGATGCTTTGCTTAATTGACAACTCGCCAGTCTTTCTGTCAATCTTAAATAGCTCCCCATTTCCTTTTCTCAGTTCATAGCGAACTTCCCCATTCTCGGCACTGTCCAAGTCGATGGCTTTCACCTGCATTATAACTGATCCTTTCGTATGCCCCACTGATACCGAGGCGTAATATGGCATGTTCACAAACAAAGGGCAGTTGTCATTGATATCCAGGACTGATATAAAGACCGAAGTAGTGGCTCTGCGAATAGTGGTGCTTACTCCATTGAATCTTAGAGACTTCGCCTCGACAAAGAGCTTGTACATATCCTGTTGTTCGCGGTCAAATATAAGCCCAGTGGTCTTTACTGCTCCAGAAGTTAATCCAACTTCGAACATTTCGGTTGGATTGAGAATTCGGTACTCAACGTTTTCGTTCAATGTGTTTCCAACAACATTTATTAATCCGATAGTCGCAATTTTCGTAGAGTTTTCCAGAGCAGAAAACTCATACATCTTCTTTTGAAATACGAAATCGGAATTAACGACAGGTACAATATTTATATTAACAATAATAATTGTTGAGAACAGTCCATCCGAACCACGCACATGTAAATTATATTCGCTGCTATCAAACTCAAATCTCCTGAAATGACAATCCAAATATTTCTGATTATTACTTATAACGATTTTATTTATGATTCTGTTCAAGGCAAACACACTCTTTCCTTGGGTTCCTCTTTAAATATGTGTAGGATTATAACATATGTAGTAAACATTACCTCGTGGATAATACTCCTGTGAGTGGATGTACTTGAAAGCACTCTTGGTTATTTCCATCGACAATATCATATCGAATAATATCGTTATCAGCATCTGTTGCCGTCAATTGCGTAACAAACACGTTTTCGAAAGTTGGCAAATAGAGTGTAACATTAAATTCTCTCTCCTTGAATGAGGGCGGGCAGTCATTTACATTGCCCACATGTATCATAATGTGCGCTTTCGTATTGGAATGTAAGCTTGGTTTGCCCATATCACTAACCTACAACAAAAAGGGGATCAAAAATTTAAATAAATATCTAGTATTGAGAAATAATAATAATTGAGTAAAAGATTTAAAAATGAGATTCGTTTGTCTCTTAGAAAATTAAGAATGTTGAGGACGATAAGTTTATATTTCATTATATTTTATTTTCTTGTTTGTTGTTAATTTGTTCACTTACCGATACGTAGAAGGAATAGTTTGTATATGTCTCATAATCTAAACTGCGTAAAACTTTAATAGCTCCAGTTGTTGAATCAATTTTGAATGTTTTTTTAGCCAAATCATCAACAATTTTATACTGCAACATTCCGTTCAATCCGACATCCGGGTCAAATGTTTTTAAGGCCAAATAACTAATATAATTATAATTAAACTTTAAATAGGAATTATATATATATTTATTGTAATATTTTTACCGTTTCTTTTTGTCGTCTATCATTTGCACATATGATCCTACGCTGGCAGATTCTAAAATAGATCCAACATATTCAGTTTGCAGGAATTTGGGAATATTGTCATTCATGTCCAAAACATGCACCAAAACTATTTGGTTTGCGGACTCCGATGCCATATTAGTTCCCTTTATAGTAAGGTTAAATAATCTGAGGAAGAGTAATGATAAGAGGTTAAAATTTATCAAAATTGGTCAGATATATTATTTACTTGTTCGTTTCATAGTCTATGTTGCTGTTGATGGTAATTACTCCCGTCGATGGATTAATTCTAAAACTTTCGTTAATATTGCCGTCAATGATATCATAGAAAACAGAGGACGATGATCTAGCCTCGACTTGAGTCACGAACGAACCAATACTTAAATTCTCGAAAATCTCCAGAGATATAAAGTTGGAATAGAATTTGGGGGGATCGTTATCTGACATGGTTATGATTATGTGTACTGGCACTTGAGAGGAGAGCGGTGGTTGGCCAAGATCAACGGCTTTTACTTGCAACATGTATTCCTGCATTTTATTTATATCCAGATTGTCAGCGAGAGATATTATACCAAAGACTGGATCAATTTCAAAGATGCTACCGACATTCCCAGAGATAATAGAGTAACGTAGCTCTGCGTTTTGGCCACTATCTCTATCAATGGCCGTGACCTGCACCAATTTAGATCCAATAGCTGCACTTTCGGGAACCTTCGTTTGTATTATCTTGGTTGTGAATTCGGGATAATGATCATTGTGATCATGTATATTTACTATGATTTTCGCATAGTTCCTCTTGCCAGGAGTGCCTTGATCTTTAACGAATGCAATTAGTATGTGCTTCGATGTTTTCTCAAAATCCAACTTCTGTGTAACAATCACATTGCCGCTGATCGAATCAATGCGAAACAATGTAAGTGATGATGGATCTTGTGTCGCATGAAGATGATAAAACAGTTTCTTGTCTTCGTCTTTATCAATGGCATGCAATTGCATTATTATAGACTCCTCCTCGATATTCTCTGATATATTCACGTGGTAGATTTCCTTTGTAAACTGTGGCACATTGTCGTTAGTATCAACTACATTGATGAGGAGTGGAGTGTGGACTGTATTTGAGCCATCAGTCACGCTTATGGAGAGATTGTATGATTTTTGAGTCTCGTAATCCAAATATTTCGATAGCAATACATTTCCCGAATCTCTTCCAATGTAAAAATGGTTTTCTTCATTGCCACCTGATCAAATTTCAAAATATTAATGCGTGGGCATTCATAATATCAACTGTTACTCACCACTTATATTGTACCATAGTTGATCATTGTCATCGTCAACCGCCAAAATCTGAGTCACCAAGAAACCAGGTTTATCATTTTCCGTCAAATCGACAATGTTGTTTAGTGATTTAGGCAGTATTATTGGAGCATTCGGCGAATTTTCAGCTGTGGGTATGACAACAATATTAACAAGCGCAGTTTGGCTCTTTTTGGGAATTCCATTATCTTCGGCTTTCACGCTAATTTCAAATTCTGAATCAGAGCCCAACGATTTTGTTATGAAAATATGTCCACTTTGGCTATCGATGCGGAACTTGTTCTTTTTCTTCCCAGATTTTATTGAGTAACTTATTCGACCATTTTCGCCCTCATCGTTGTCAATTGCATGAACCTTAAAAGTCGCAAGATAGTCAATAAAATTGTTAATACTGTACTGATATAGGACATACTTGGAATAAGGATTCGTTGATTTTTAGTGTCGAAGGTGCTTGAACTTTATATACCCGATGGTCGAAAACTGGATTGTTGTCGTTTATATCTTGAACCAATACAACAATGCGCGTTGTGGATGTTAACACTGGTAATCCATTATCAGATATGGCAATCTGAAAAAGCATTTGAATAATTTTTATAAATATATGAATATTACAAAATATATGTATTTACACTCACCTCTAATATATGCTCAGCTTGATTTTCCCGATCAAGCTTACGCTCAGACGTACTTAAAATTCCTAAAGCAAAATATTTGTTAATTCATTAATGGACTTATGATTGAATTTATTTTACCCGTAAGTGGATCCATTTTGAAATATCCAACTAGATTTCCTGATATAATGTTGTACGTAATCTTTTGGGATGAGTTTCTATCGGGATCGATGGCCTTAAGCTGAATAATTTCATGATTTTCCGAGGTGCCCTCTGTGACATTTACATAATAGACTGGTTTATTTGTCAATGGGATGTTATCATTCTCATTTTCCACTTCGATGTAAACCTACAGATAGGTGAAATAAAAGGCTTGGACATATCTTTAAAAATATAGAGAACCTTTGATTACCTGAACACAATTACTAAGAGGGACAATCGCATTATCCCGTGCGCACAGTGTCAACCAGTAAAAACTCTTGGATTCAGCATCAAGTTGGGTGAGAGTGTGAATTGAACCTAGAAATAATTATATTGTTTAGACTTACATTACAAAGCTGCATTTTAAGATTCTTCCAACTATCTATAACAAAAATAAGACATGTGGGGATTCCTAAACTGGGATCTATCATAACTTATCCAAAACGCAACCAACTTTCGAAATTTAACGTTTTCTAGCTTTGAATTATTCTGCAAAATGGCTTTCTATATTTGTTCAATATTTAACAATAATGGATCGACCTTCAGTTGAAGGCGAAAATTAAACTTGTAGAAATTATGAACTTTGAATTATCTTAATTTTGTTAAAGTGCAAGCATTTTTTGCTTTGATATTCCTAATTTCAAGTATTGAGAGCTAGACTATAAATCTGCATTCTGAGATTTTCAAAATGGTACACTTCATTTTTGAACCCTATAAAGAAAAAATACCCTTAGGAGTTCCTATTCTTGGAAGTCCCATAATTTTTTTCAAACAACCTATATTTATCTCTATATATCTGTTATTTCAAGATTCGCCATTATGTTTCAACTCACACAAAAAACCTTCATTAATAGGGAAAAATAGGAATTCCACGGATATTGACCTTCCATCTTCTGAAACTTTGCCAAACATAACCGATTTTTATGATTGATTTCCTTATTCTATGTTTTACACAGATTATATAACTGCTTTCAAAGATGTCTGAACTTCTTGAAGCCTAGTGAAAATAAATTTCTTTTGGATCCCTAAACTCCAATCAGCCGAGACTTTGCCAAAACTTAAAAATCGGTTAATTTTGATATCCGTAATTTCAAGTTTTCCTGATTGATTTAAAACTATCGCAAATAAGAGTTTATTTCAATATGTACATGTTCAATACATACCTCGCTCGTTAACTGAAAAAATGCCAAGTCCATCGCCACCCGTGATAAAATATGTTATTTTAGCATTTAGATCGAATCCATCCAAGTCTCGTGCGGTAACGTTCATTACAAAGGTCCCCTTTGGCATATTCTCCTTGATTGTGCCCTCAAAAATGAAGTCATCAAACTCGGGAGCATAACGATTTTCATTGACATCGATAATTTCGATAACTATGGACATATCTGCCGTTAATGACGGATCTCCACAATCGATGGCGCTGATCAAAAGATTATGAACCTGATGGTTTTCATAATTTAAATAGGCCTCAGTGCGTATGGCTCCGGAATGTTTATCTATTCTGAACATATTTTTGTCCTGACTATCCTCTTGCAATGAGAACAAGATTTCAGCATTTTGGCCTATATCCTTATCAATGGCTTCGATGACAGCAATAACAGTTCCGCGGGGCACATCCTCACGGACTTTGAATATGTACTCCTGAACTCCAAATATTGGCGCATTGTCGTTAACGTCATCGACCAAAACATATAGAAGTGCTTCGGCGGACAGAACAGGTACTCCACTATCCCTCACAATTATATGCAGTTCATATTTCTCCTGCTGCTCCCGATCCAAGGGCTTAGTCAGCACAATACATCCACTTGTTGTATTAATAGTAAATTCGTTGAAATCGTCAGATAAGCTATATTCCAGTTCGGCATTAATTCCTAAGTCAGCATCTGTTGCATGAACACAATATATAACCGTTCCGTTTAAACTGTTTTCATTAATATGAATTGTGGCAAGAGATTTTTGGAGAACGGGCGGATTGTCATTAGCGTCTGTTATTGTGATTGGCAGCATTTTGGAATCAGATTTTGTTGGTTGACCCAGATCGTAGACAGTTATGTTTAAAATATATTCACTGAGGCGCTCTCTGTCCAGGTATCCAATGATCTGCAGCTCCCCATTGTCAGGGTCTATACGAAAGACTGAATCGTAGTCTCCATCCGCTATTGCATATACCAGCTTCCCATTGTATCCTAGATCCCTGTCGCGAGCCTCGATTAAGGCAACAGATGTGCCCAGCTGAACACTCTCGTTTAAAGTAAGTTCTTGGGGGAAGTTAATAAACTCAGGCTTGTGCATATTTTGGCCATATCTACTGGGAGTCAATCCCATGTCATGCAAATCGGAAAACGATACATTCTTAACATTATTCTTTTCGGCTAAGGCTAATGCTTCGGCAAGTCTTCTAGCTACTCCAGTCTCCCGACATTCGAAGGTCCCATACCCAATGCTGGAGTGATCTGTAGTATAATCCGCAACAAGATGTACATTTATGCTCAACTCATCGGAGAAGTGAGTGCCGTCGGTGGCAGTTACTTTAATAACTCGGTCATTCACGCCGACGTCCATTAAATTGCATCCTATGGACAGAGCTCCTGTGATTGAATTTAGGTTGAAGCAACCATCTTCATTTCCCGATATGGGACGATATGATATAATGTCCCCCACATCGAAATCAACGGCTGATATAGTAAATATCTCAGCTCCAATTGGTGCCGATTTGAATATCTTCCCATAGCAATTGATACGCTCGAACTGGGGTCTATTATCATTTACATTCTTCACGTTGATATCTAATGCAATCTCAGTCTGTCTTCTGTATGGCAGTCCCCAGTCGGAAGCACGAACGAGGAGTGTGTAGGTTCTACGCATCGTTTCATAATCAAGAAGGTTGGTTGTCTTAACTATTCCAGAGAAGTGATCTATCTCAAATGGTACCTCATTGAGGTTTGCTATACTATACGATATGTAAGCATTTTCACCCGAATCCCTGTCCTTTGCTGTGAGCTTTGTTACGAACAGACCCGCCAATTCGTTCTCATTAATGCTTATCTTGGTATTGATTTTTTCGAATATCGGGTCGTTATCATTCATATCATCGACTGTTATCTTCACTTTGGCAGAGGATTGTTTCCGCGAACCCACATCAGCTTGATCAATGGCAGACACTGTCAGAGTGTATATTGATTTAGTTTCGGCATCGAGTTTCTTCTGTGTGTATAACATTCCCGAATCCGGATTGATTCGAAATTCGCCTCCCTCATTTCCACCAACGATTTCCAGATATACCAGAGCATATTTTCCCAAGTCTGGATCGCTGACCTTAAGTCTGATGACAGGCATGTTAACGGGAGCGGTTTCTGGTATGGAAACATCGTAGATCTCTTGGGTGAAAATTGGAACATTTTTGATTTCTTGAAGTATTTGTATTTGTATGCTTTTAAAAGTAGATCTGGAGGGTGTGCCAAAGTCTTCTGCTCGTAGTGTTAAATTATAAACAAACTGTTCATTTGTTAGTCTTGCGAATTTGTTCAACTCAATGTAATACTCGTCGGGCGTGTCGGCAGCCAGTAATTGAAATATACCATCCGAGTTTCCATCAACAATTTCCAGCTTCTTAATTTTGCCATTTTTGCCAATATCCTTATCAACTACTCTAACTATTCCATAAATCTGAGCACTTGAATTAGGCAGCACACTCGAAAAAGTCTTTGCATAAATTTCTGGTGCATTTAAGTTAACCTAAGAAGGAGTCAAATGATAAGGAACAATAATAATAACAGTTCACAGGCTACATAAAGGAGATGTCTAATTTACTCACCTGCTTGACAGTTATGGAAACTCGAGCTTTGCTGGACTGATGACTTTGTTGGTTGATTGCAGATCCCCTGTCATTTGCTAGGACAATAAGTTCATGATGCGAGGACTCGGCATAGTTAAGGGTTTTTAGAATTGTTATGTCACCAGTTGTTGGGTGAACGGCGAAATATTCATTGTCTAATAAAAAACTATAATAAATTTCACCGTTTACTCCTAAGTCAGCATCGTCCGCAACAACTTTCAGAATACTGTGGTGTTTTTGAGTGTCCTCAGGAACAGTTACCGCATACTCAGTTGGATAGAATAGTGGACTCAGATCATTTCGATCTTGAACTTGAACATGAACAGTAGTTTCTGTTTCATAGTTGAAGCTGGTGTTCTTATTACCATCTGAGAATGAGAGATGTGCCCGCACTTTAAGATTATATTCCTCAGTTTTCTCTCTGTTTAGAACAACATTACTTGTTCTCGTTCGAATGCACAGAAATGCAAAGTTTCCAACAAGTCTTTCCTCAGCTTTAAATAGTTTATCCTTATCGCCGTTAATTATTCTATACTTAACATCGTAATTCGAATCAATTGAAATTCCCGCCAGATCCTCGTGTAAAATTCCTTTAGCGTAGGTCTTTCCAAGACTATTTTCTGGTATTGTCACATTATACAACTGATGCCGAAAGTCTGCTTCAATATATGGATTTCCTTTTTGGTGCGAAGCCGTATTTTTAACTCCAGTATTTGTGGCAAGTGTTGGTTGTTGAATTGAGCAAACAAAGCTTAGAATACTCCATAGAAGGAAAATTTCTTTTTTTCTTTTGCAAGCTGCGGCATATTTTTTTAAATTCATATTAGACATTAGCTATTGTTGTCCACATGGTATCCAGTACTAAAAAAATTATAAGAAAAACCAAAAATGTAAATGATTTGTATTTCAAAAACCAAACATTAAATTAATATCGAAATATATTTTTATTAATTTTAGTTTTTATATGATTGTTTATCCTCGATTATACACGAAACTATTTTTCAAACTTGCATATGTTTTTGTAATAATTTTTTTATTTATTTATTATTTAGCATTATTTTTTAAATTTATTTATAGTATATTTATTATATATTTATAACGAGAGCCACTTGCCAAAAAACATTGAATTTATTAGCAACATTTGAAATCACAAAGGGACATGTAAATAGTTTATATATTCAGTTATTATACTATTATAATATCCTTTTTAAAAGAATTCTCTCCTAGTAGAAAACTTTAATCAAGCACTTTAGTTTGTTTTCTTTTGTCGAGCATTATTAGGGTTTCTTTTGTTTCGGATTTCCAAATAAATTTCACTGGACCTTGCCATTTTCCAATTCTATAAAATTTTCAAATAACTCTGCTTTAAATCAGATTCGCAGTTACTTTAATCCCCGCAATTCTTGCAGTGATTTGATTTGCTTTATGTGAAGCCACTATTTTTGTCACATTTTTATCACAGAAAGTCCTGCACTTTAATCCAGAATAATTAAATACCTAGCAAAATAAACTTAGGTATTTCGCAATGTTTGCACAAAACTTGATTTAATTCCCTCCAATTCAATTGATTTCGTGGCATTTTCATATTCAGATTAGTCACTTTAATGTGAACTACTTTTAAAGCACTCTTCCAAACCAAAAATATGTAGAGAGTAACGATGTCTAGAAAAATGTCACGCCTTCATTATCATTGTTAGTTCAAAAACCGAGAATTTTAATTAAAGCAATTATATAAATTATTCTAGTCAAATGTGACGAATTGAAAGCAACGAAGATTAAGTAACGTAATTTATGCATGTATTCAATTAAAACACCAATATTAAAGTAATCCAACTGACAAACACGTAGTTTATACAAATATCGTAGTTTGATTTTCACAGTGAAAAATTCATCAGCTCTTCACTTAAATGCTGCGATTTCACCATTGATTTATTTGTTTTTTGTTGGGCATTGCGTGCAGAAGTCCTTCGCATATCATTGGGTTACTCCATAATTTACATCTGTTGAATAATTTTCAATTTCAGTCACAATTAGGTTACACAAAATTAATTATTGTAAAGCGAAGCTCTTGCCCAACTGGCCAAACAGGCCTAGCAACTTCACTTATAATGAGAACACTTCACTCTCAGCTATAATTGATAAGAATTGAAAATTCTCTCATTACACGAAACTCTTCAATTCATTTGGACGGCCATAAGCCCAGACATTTACTGGCACTATCTGCACTGGGTATGTAAACAACAGAGTGAGGTGCAGTTGATGACACATTTGTGACACATTTTTACCTTCAGCGCAATGATACAGTTCACTGATTTCTATTGCTTCGAGGAAATTTCAATGAATTCATGATGCAGGAGTATTAAGGGACTTAATAAACTTTAAGTCTAGCACTAGCATGTTGTTTTTAATTCATAACATAATTAATAACATTTAAACGAAACCACAAACAACTCCATTTATGTAGATCGATTTGCGTAGTTATCGATAATTTGCCGCACACTTTACGATCGTAGTGTTGCCAGACTTGAAAACGTCGGCTTACATTTTACATTTGTATGCGTGCAAACATGACCATTGTGATTAGATATTACAATTCATGCTATTGTTTACTTTGGAGCCGAAGTTTTTTGTTTGAAACGGTGCAGAGCATTTTACTGTGAACACGAATACGCGTTACTTTGTTACTATCATATGGTTATGACATCCTATATAATATTCTGTCTTCTTACAATATGCACAGAATTAATAATAAATTTTGTTATTGCACTATCTTCAATTTTGTGAATTTTATATTTACGGAATTTCTCTTTTTTTCACATTTGCATGTGATTCCGTCATATGTATGTACATATACATAAGTTTGCATACAATTATGTGCATTTAGCGATATGTTGCTGCTGATCCCGAACCGCATATGTATATTCACAAGCATACATACATACATATGTATGTATATACATATGTATTTGCATCTGTAGACAATTGCTTGCTTGTATGAATGTGGGTAAACTCGTTTCAACATTTACTTCGATTTATATTAAATTATGAATTTATATATTTCATTCATTTACATACACATATGTATTAAATTCACATAAAACAACGGTATAGCACACATATCCAGCTTTTAAGGACTGAATTTAATCAAAGCATATTCATTTATATGCTTAAAGACCTATTATACATACATATACATTTGTATGTTATGTATATAGTACGTTAAATGATTCACTTAACAAGCGTCCGCGACACACGACCGTACGGATGAACCTCGCCAAAGAGTGTGTAACAACAAGAACGAGTTCCTTACTCTGTGGTAAAACAGACAGCGTACACTATTGTTACCTTTCCAACATGGGTTAACATTTCATACAAAAGAGAGCAGCTTCATACCCAACAATGTAAACACTGACTGGTTGCAACTGAATGCTAAACAGAATTCCCCAGCTCCAACTTGCAACATCAAACCAAACAATATAAAATAATGGTAGCCAATCTCGAATACAGGTTTTCTCCACTCTTATACAAATAGTATTATACTCGGATAATGGCGCCCTAAATGAAACGACATTTTTGGTTTAGGAAATTATGTTCTCCTTATACAGGGAATTTAATATTAGTATATTTTTATACAAAATCCTGTTTCTTCAGTGTCTTTACACACTAACTATGCGCATATGTACTTATATTAAATCTTCGAACTGGAGACAAATAAATATGTTCACTAGACCTGATAAAGGTTATTTAAATAAGGTATAGTTAAAAGTTGATTTTTATCTCACTGAAAATAGAATAAATAATGATTATTTATTGTTTATGGCATTTCAACAAATGGTACTTTCGGTAATATCCCATTTTGTTGATTGGACTTTGGTTTTAAAACCGGCTAAAACTATCAAAAAAATTTCTATTAAGCATATTCCACGATTAGGAAGTTTTCGATATTTCACTTTTGTAAAAGTCCATTTTATAGCCCCGTTTGCTGATTAGAATTAGGCATTGGTTGTCAAATCGGCTGAACCTAATAAAATAATTTAACGGATATCTTTTTCGATATTTCAGTTTTGTAAAATGTCCATTTATAGCGTCCCTTTTCTTATTACAATTTAACTATGGTTGTAATATCGACTGAGTCTGAAGGGATTTAAAGAATTTCTTTTAAGTGTATAATGTCCAGAATATTGCCTCATTTTTCTGATTGGAATAGGAATATGGTTGTAAGATTGGCTTAAGCTACCTACATTAGGATTAATAAAATTCCTTTATTCTCTTTTCTTTATATCTCACGCTCAGAAAGTTTTCGAAGTGTAAAATTCGTAAAAGTCCAATTTATAGCATCGAATAAACGTATTGACTATGAATCTCATTTGGTAAAATACTAAAACAACTACTAATATATGAACTTTAGGTGAAGACAATTTCAACATTTGCTCAAACTGGAAAAATTATCCTTTTTAAGTCCTTTTAATAAAACACATGTGATAATTGAAAGGCCCTTATGGTGTATGTATATTTCCAAGCGTGATTACAATTGCCATTTATAAATCGGGATTTTCACTAAATTACTTTCAATGAAATTCCGTTTCTAAGGAGGATTCTTAGTGGTTGCGACATGTGCTTAATCTGATGCGGATAAATATTAAATTTATTTTGGAGCATGTGTATCACATATCTTGATAAAATACAATTTCAGTGTGGTGTTTTTATATTAAGCTATGATTATTAATGATTTATTAGTTTATGCTTATCTTAATGCAATTATTGGCTTTTCTCAGTTGCTTATTGTCTTAAAATAAATGAATATTAAAAATGATTTTAAAAAAGCGGAATGATAAAATATAGGTGGAATACCTCTATTATATCATCAGCAAAAAAGTATCGATATTTTGTAAATATCGATTTGGCTGCAGAATTTTCTCACATCCCTATGCCACTGAGTGGCGTATAGATTACAAAAAAATTTGTCATTTGTAAAAATGATTGAAATAAACAGAACAGCAATTGGAATTGCTGCGGGCCTTGCCGGTACCCTGTTTATTGGATATTGCATTTACTTTGACAAGAAACGCCGTAATGATCCAGAATACAAGAAGAAAGTTCGCGAGCGTAAGAATGTGTTTTCTCAGTAAGTTTTCATTTTATAAATTAATGTATTAAATATGATTAAAGGTCGTCGGCGTAATCGTAAAACTGGATCAGCCAAACAAGGAATGCCCAATCTGAATGATCACGAAGCTATAGAAAGGTAATAAAACACGAACTCTCTTCTCCAATTACATAACGAAGGATTCACGTGGTATGTTTGTATGTACACAGAATCGTTGAAAGCGAAAGTAAGGGCTACTTTCTGATAGCGTTGTATCGATTTCGAGAACATCTGATTCGGTGGTTATAAAACTGTATATAGAAGGTGTTTTAGAACGTATGATTTGTTCATATTCCACACTCGTATATCATTGAAAACATTAGTATTATGTGAAACATTTACATTCCTCAAGAAGAGTGGATGTCTATACATTCATACATATGGGTATGTATGTTTTCCTTGAAATCACAGATTTCAACCTTGATATCCTTTGAAAGTCCTTCTTAATACTTACACAGGCTTTTTCACGTGTATCTCACTCTCGGCATTATAACCATAACATTGACTATATTGTATGTTTTGTTTCAGATATTTCCTTCAAGAAATCCAGCTTGGTGAAACCCTCATTGCCCGTGGCGATTTCGAAACTGGCGTGGAGCATTTGGCAAACGCAATCGTCGTTTGTGGTCAACCAGCACGCCTGCTACAAGTACTGCAATCTTCCTTACCGGCACAAGTTTTTGCCATGTTGATAATGAAGATGCAAGAATTTGGAAATCGGGCAGCAGAAGGTGGCGATGGAGTCATTGGCGCTGTACCGAGATCAAGTCAAATTGAAACTGCAGCCAGTTCGTTAGAAGGTGGAGGACCCATTATTATTGATGACTTGGAATAATGTTTAAAACAAAAACTTGCAGATAACAGAAGATCCTGTCAACAAAGAAATACCAACTAAGGGCTTTACCTTATAGTTTAATAAATTCATTACAAATGTATTGTACAAATATTGATTTCTCAACGTTATCAATCCAAATTAACATGTATGCATAGTTCCAATGAATGGGTTCCACAATACTGCAAATTATTGAAATTTAACTGCCTAAGAATCTTATGGAAATAGCAAAGAATTCTTTTAAACTATATCTAGAATGTACAAAAGCTTTTCGATCGAATTAAATTCCTTATTCTTGAAAATCTGCTCTACCAAATTTATGTGCTCGGTTAACAATACATTTCTCATAGCAACCACTAGTATTACTCATCTAATGGGACACACCCAACTGTGAAAAATATAATTAGCTGAAAACTCTGGAGAATTGAGTTGGCACCTGTTCCGAAATGAATGAAAGTTCCCGATGAGACGATAAGTCGAGTTTACGCTCTAATTTTAGGACTTCAAATATATATTTATTATTCAGAGCACATTTATTTACAATATTTATGGTTTACATAGCCTTCAAAACGCTTCTGAAGCGATCCAAAACAATGTTGGCATGATATTCTTTAAATATTAGGGCAGGACGGAAGCGAATTGAAATGTCTCCACAGCCTCCGGTTTGAATTCCCTGAAGCTTCAAGTTTCCAACAATAGCGTCCCGAGCCTTTGTATCGGCACAGTTCACGGCCAAAAATGTTCCGCGTCCTCGAGTTGAATTCAATAACTGAGGGAATTCCTTTTCCAAGTTCAACAAGCCAGATTTAAGAACTTTTCCTGCAGCATTCACATTGTTGATAAGCTGTTCGTCCTTAATAACCTTCAATATTTCTTCCAATAGTATAACTTTGCTTGGATCTCCCATCCAAGTATTGAAAATTCTATAAGGTTCCTTTGGTGCGAAGTCTTCGCTATGGAAGTAACCACCCAATTGTAGTTTTTTACTGAATGTGACAACATCCGGGGGCGACTCAAGGTTAAAGTGCTCGTGGCACCAGAACTTTCCAGTGCTGCCTCCGCCAGTTTGGACCTCATCAATCAAAAGAGCAGCGCCATTCTTCTTGCAAATGCCTTGCAAACCTCTAAAGAATTCTGGCGAGGCTTCATTGTCGCCACCTTCACTTTGGATTGGCTCAACAATGACACCAGCAACAGGCTTGCCTTTCTTATTGTACTGCTCAATGAGACTCTGGACTTCACTAAGACATCTTGCATCCTCTTTCTTATTTTCGGCGATGTTATCTTCGAGCGGATATTTATATTGCGGGAACGACGCAATTGGCCAGTCAAAGGAAGGAACGTCAATCTTATGGATATATTTCGAATGTGTTGTAGATAGAGCTCCCAAAGTGCGACCATGGAAAGCTCCCTTGAATGACAAAATACTTAAGTTTGGTGCTCCAGGTGCCATGTTAATCATGCACGAGTTCATCTCATCAGCCGTAAACGGCGCCGTACCTCGGGTTTTATTTTGATACCTATACATTAATTAATTAATGTCATTCATTTCTAGTGATTGAAAAATATATACATATGTAGATCCACATACCAAATGAAAATACTTTTAAATGCGTTTTCGTTTGAACAGGATCCACACATCATGGTAGTTATTTTATTTAATCCCTTTGGTGCAATGTTCATCAAAATCGATTGGAGCTTTTCGGGCCATTCTTTGCCAGGAAAGACGCCTAGGGCGGGTCTATTGATTAAGGCTAAAATGGGAATTTTTAGATGACATCCAAGTTTTACGAAGTCTAAAAAATAATTTACTTTTTAAGTTAGAATCATTCTTAAACAGATCAAGCAGCCTTGGATGGTTGTAACCTAAGGGCACCGACGAAATTTGGGTATAAACATCAAGCAAAGTATTGCCATCCACATCGCAAATATAGTTTCCAATAGATTTCTCGTAGTCCGCAAAGAACTGCACAGTTCCAGTGCTCTGTAATAATAATAATTTCAAAGAGAAATAGTGTGAACTAATGACATTACTAAGGGTGTATTATTCAAGTGGCCAGCACTGTACTGTCGTCATATGTACATATGTGTGAGTGTGTGTCTCTGTATGAGTTTATTCAAATGGGAGCTTATTAAACGGTTAACAATTCGACACACGTATGTACATATACACATGTGCATGTGTATGTGTGTGGATATATTGTACACATACATACATACATACATATGCATGTATATTCAATTATAATCAATTGATAACATGGCGTTTCGCTCTCACTTAAGTTTCAAGCGCAATTTTATCAATCGATATATTTATTATATCCATAAATATTATTTAACCCAAAATGCTGATGGTTTATTAGACCTACTGATAAATATATGCATGTACATATGTATGTATATTACTTTTATTAAAACAATAATGTTCGTTACTACGTGGGTGTTGCCAAGTGTTGTTCACAGATGAATTATAACAGCTTTAAAGGGGCACGTTATTTTCCATTATTACGAACATACACACATTTATCTATGAGTGTTTGTTTAGCACTTTAAAGTTTAAACAATAAGTGTGCATAAGGGTTTATAATTTAATTTTCACACACATAACACTTTAACAGCCATTTCATTTACCTGGACTGCCCCCAATTGTTCCTTGAGTGCCGATGACTTGGGGCCGGGTATTGCCTTCGTAAGGACTTTTGGTTCCTTTGGCTCTACGCTGGTCGTGGCGTATGCCTTCAGGGAAGTACTCTCTGAAATTGTACGTAATTTTCAGATTAAATTACAAGTGTGTACATAAGTAGATAAGATGAGCACATGTTTCTAAGCGTGTGAGTACATCAGTACATAAGTACATATTTATAAATCTATGTAAATATATTTTTATTTCGGTTTCACTCCACTTACGATAAACATTTGCAGCTTTTTTCAGGTGAGTATGTGCCTTTGGCAATACATTAAGGCTGAGCAAACGCATTTTTAACAATATTCACACAACTCTCAAGCTATAAAGGATGTTATAGCTTAACGGCCGAAACTCAAATAACTTGCTGCAGTTTACTGTACTGGTACATAAGCAGATACATACATAAGCGAATGTCAATTGAGTATGTAAAAGTTATCTAATTTATAAACAAAAGTTATCATGGTTCTGCGGCAGATACATACGTAGAGATGCCTCAAATGTATCTGACATATTATCATGGTTCTGCGTCATATACAAACTGGCGCGTTAAATGTACTTTAAATTTCTCTTATATTTCATCAAGTTATTTTGTTTGGAAAAATCGTTATAGTTGAGAAGTTTCATTTTATTATCATAGTTTATTTGGAATATATGCTGATTTTATTTCTTTTATATATTCATCAAATTGTAAAAATGCAAATTTATTATATAATAAAGTATACAGTTTTTACTTAAATTAACAGTTAAAGTAAATTATAAATAAAAAAAAAATAATAAAAAATAAAAACATATCAAATATTTTAAATGAATTAATTGTTCCTCAATTTAAGATTTTAATACAGAGCCAATTATTTTATAATATGTGTGTTATGTTTTTATATCCTGAGATATAATAGTGTTTGTCAGCATTAGTATATTTTGAGTGACATTTATGATAACTACTTTTTAATATAAAATAATTATAAATACCTTACTTAAGTATTATATTATACTTTTATATAATATACGGAGCTGCTTTTAAATTTAATATGAATAACAGATTAATTTCATCCAATAGTGTACATGATAGTATCGCAATCTAACATACGATAGTTTAAAGGAATACCCATGTTCATCTGCATCGATACTGAAAACTAAACATATCGAAAATCATGTCTCATCGGTCTATCGATGAAATAAATAAAGCCACCCCATATGATTGTATTGATTGTGTTTTGCTAGAGGGATTATATTGCTATTAAAACAAAGTTTTAAGTTTAAAGTAAAATGAAAGCTTAGATCAGTGGTGAACGTTTACAGGTAGGAATAATGATTTCATGTTTCTCTCTCGAAATGGTATACAAATATGAGAATATCGCTATAAACAATTATTGTGTATGTATTTCCATTACTATATACTTATGCATGTATGTATGTGTGCATGCACTTTTACATACATACATATATGTATATATACATGCACATTAATAATCAAAAATCATGTCTTTTAAGGACAAATGTTTCATAAAGTTTAATATTCAAATGTGAATGGAAAATATAAGTGTAAATAGCTTAATATTTGCCGAGTGTGCTTGTGCATCTAATTAAAACCTGTATATTATAAGTGTCTATAGATATATACATATTTTTGGCTAATGAGATCGTGCCATATACAGCAACATAATATTAGCCCAGCTATTGGGACCTGGGACTGGGTTCCCGGTGTTACTCGAATTTCATACACAAAATATATTTCATCAGATTCATATTGCAATTCAATGTTTTTGGCCAATATTCCAACTATTTATTCGCATTTTCTTATAAGGAATACCGATGATATATCAAATATCTATTGAAAATTTATTTATAAATAGGATATCAACGCTTGGCATTTATCAAAGTCGGTATCTGAAGTTGTTTTGTATTTTTGCTTCGTACAAAGTTACCACATATATATAATAGAAAGTAGCCAAGTTATATTTGCATGAACGTGATTGGCAATATTTTCGGATGATTTCCGAGCTAGGTAAACTCCATCATTTAGTAGGAGCTTCACGTATAAGGGACATGATTCAAATATTGGTCAAATAATATTTAAAATTATTTCAAATGGAATATACAATGGGCGAATGTCAAAATATATACATTCATTGATCTTTTAGTCCCAAAGCTATAGTTGAACTTAAACTTAGGGACTAAACTTAAACTCTTGTAGTGCAGATGTTTTATCTGAAATCTTGAGCTCTAGATGAATTATGAATTATATGATCCTTTAGAAATAAGAATTACGACATTCATTACGTAAATTAATATATTTTTCTAATCTTAATTGCAGGTTTTTGATTTCTTTTAAGTGGTATATAATGTAAGTACAATATATTTTCACATTATTATTATAATTCATATTTTGGCCAAATATGGCTAGCTCTATATTACCAATATTTTATAAAGATATAAAACATGTTTGCTTGCTATATTTATTTTAATGAAAACTAAACATTCTTATTCGAATATTTGCGCATATATTTGTATATTTGTTTTTGGGGATATAACATTTTTCTGAAAGAACTGTCTTACATTTCCATTGTATATCAAAAATCGAATATACAATATCCCTATATCCTTATGTCTGAAATTTTATTTACTCGCCAATATACTCGATTATTGGATACATGTTGATCAGGTTTACGAATCAAATATTGTGTGCAAATTTAACAATTTTAATCATAAATGTAAGTATGTGAATTAATATTCTAAATGTACTGCACCTATGTGTATTAAGGTGATGATCTGATGTTTGTTTGGACTCAGTATGTGTATTCTTTTAAATGTGTAACACCAAAAAATCAAAACAAAAATAAAATCAAGGGAGTTACTATATCCAAAACATATTATGATCTACAAACGTCTCTACATAGAATTTGAAGGTCAAATCCGTGGGAAGCAATCTGTATGCATGGCTTAGATTTTAAAAAATCTGATCTGCTTTTATGCATTTAGCTTACAGCTTCTATAAATATAATGCAATTGGATCAAGGTAAAAAGATTAATAATATTTAATACCAGTAACAAATTATATTTGTTAAAGAGATGTGGATATGAGTCTCTGAATATCTATATCTTATATACAATTCTCGATTTGAGATATTTTCAAAGGTTTGCATGTCTTAAAAAATCAACGTCCAGTTAGGCAACTTTCTTTTCAATGGCTTTGCTGCGACTTGCTTACTATGTCAAAGAACTATATTTGAATCTTGATTAAATGGATTGATTCTTCTCTTATTCTAATAAGTCAAATACATCTAAGATACGAACGATGTTTTGAAAACTAAACTATTTAAAGCTCAATGAGACGTCTTATGAATTCTTTCGGCGCTTTACTATATCAAGATTTAAGCTTACTCTCTATTACGAAATTTATATGCTTTCATCCATTAAAAAACGGTAAAAATATATATGTTTATGTATTTTTACATTTTATATTACAATGCATTTATGCTTTGAGCGAAATCTTAAAAATCCACATTGCATTGTCTGTGATGAAGTTGGCAACCCTGGAATTCAGAACACGAATTTATTACGGTGTACAGAAAAGAAAAAATTGGTAACTCAATAATCAGGCTGTATACAGATAATTTCTGCGCGTGCGCATGAACCAAACTCTTTTATTCCTTTGGTTCACTTAGCGTTAACAGCTACTGGGTAATAGTAAAAAACATTTGTGTAGCATTGGAAATAAAATGCAATGTAAATATTATAAAAAGAATTCATTTAATACATATCATAATCATAGTGCAATATAATTAACCGCAAAATAATCGTTTAACGTTCCGCTATCAAATATAATAAACGCGCGTAATACAATATACATACATATAGAACGAGTTGAACTCTCAAGTCCTTTAAAAAATCATTGATAGATTTCAAATAAATTTATATCAACTTGTTGTAAGTGAAAATTAACGTATGCGATGGGCTGCTTAAGTAGTAAAGATCGCTTAACAAAAGAGGATATGGAGTTTTTGAAAACCCACACCCGTTACGATGAAGCCACTATTAAAGAATGGTACAAAGGATTTAAGGTGAGTTCCCCATCAATCCGCGTATATAATTGATTGCAATTGATGAAACAACGGGACCCTTTCCCTCTCTGTCTCCTCAAATATTATAGCAAGACTGTCCCAATGGTCGTTTGACACCTGCTAAATTCGTTGATATGTACAAGATGTTTTTCCCCTCTGGAAATGCGGAAGAGTTCTGTGACCATGTTTTTCGTACATTCGATATGGATAAAAATGGCTATATTGACTTTAAGGTAACTTTTCTATCCTCCTAATACATTTTATTTCAAATTATTTCTATACATCTTAGTTTAGTGAAGTGAAAAACTATGATTTTAATATATTACATACACACATACATACATTTTAAAGTAGTGTGCAATTGATTTTATCATTATGACGATGTATACTATAGGATGCACAGGCAAAGTATTCATTATCATATATATTTCATTTTGCTACTATAATATATAGTACTCATTCACATCCGTATCTAACGTTCTGGGTATGCAGTAGCTGCCGTTATATAGAAAGTTCATTTTTTTGTGAAAGGTACATTAAATTGCAAGGAGAAAACACACACCAAAAAAGGAAAAGAAAAGAGGAACAAAAAAAAGCTGGGATGGGCAGCTACTTTGTTTTCAAATGCACAAGGTATATGTACCTGTGTATGAAAGCTTCACACACTGGGATTACAAAAGCTTGACAATGTCACAATGACATTAAATGTTTTATTATTCCCATCCATGTTTGTTGTTCATTACTGCATCCAAAAACGAAAAATGTTGTAGCGTCGCAAGAGGTTCCACATTAAGAATGTATGTAAGTGTGTGCGTGTGTGTGTGTGTTTGCGTGTGTGTGTGTACTTAGCTGAAATGACATCACTTACGGTTTACATGTTCCATTTGTTCGTAGATATGTACATATGTGTGTAATTTCTATATGATGCAAAATGTTGCATATATGTATGTATCTACAAATGAAAGTAATATACTTTGTTGGCATAGGTCAAGGAAGGCAAAAAGCTGAAGATAATTATTCAAATTCAAATTAGACAGATGTGTTGATTAATATAAAAAATTTATATAAAATTTGATAATTGTTTTTTTTTCGAATTTCTGTATTTAATTTTTTATAAATATAAATAAATATGTTATTGTTGGCGTAGGTCAAGAAAGCTAAAAATTTGCATATCATTTTAGACAATATTTTGTTATGAATTATTTTTTTTAAATAGTTATATTTTATTTACAAAATATATTAAATAAATTAAATTAAATATTTATTTAGTAAATTTTATTTTTTTAAATATAAACAAATATTTTTTGTTCTCTTATGTAAAGAAAATCTAAAATATTGCATATAAGTAGACCATATTTTGTTTAGATCAATGTGATAATAATTAATATAAGTATTGTTTAATTAGTCAATCATATTTTTTATATAAATATTTAGAATCTAGTTAAAGTTTAATTTATTGATAAATCGTTTTGTGTTTTTTTAGGAATTTTTACTCGCAATAGACGTAACTTCTAGTGGCACACCGGAGGAGAAACTAAAATGGGCCTTTCGAATGTATGACGTCGATGGAAACGGAGTCATTGATATACAAGAAATGACAAAAATTGTTCAGGTATGACATCAGCTTTAGTTTCGTTACAATCAGCAATCAACAATCAACAATCATTTCATTTTAAAATTACTTTCTGTCAAATTGAGAAACTATATACTATACAAACAGTTTTAGAAGAACAGTTGGATGGATGGTGCTTTTGTAATGTTTCATATGTACTATATAGTTGCATGACGCCAATTGAGTTTGTGGCAAGAATAATAATTGCCAATAATTAGTAATTAGTATGGTATAATAGCATACCTCACTGAATTTCCTTGATTCACACATATAATTGTGGTGAACTAAATGAGCAAAGTATATTAATTAAGAAACCTGCATGTTACGCATCAAAATTATTAATATTCGTTATCCGTGCGTCTGTTTCACTAAAATTGAGAGCTTCGAATCAGTAGTAAATGCTCAGAAGTTCATAGAAAATCAGTTGGATTTGAATTTAGATCCCAATAACATTATTTGCATGCGGGCATATGATTTATAGTGTATATGTATGTATGCGACCTTTCTTATCGTTGTTAATTTGTTTAATTTCAATCATTTGTAGCTGTGTTTGTATAAAATAATGATATTTCAAATATATATCAATATCTTGACATACAATAATACTCTGTTCATTTTGCAGGCAATCTATGATATGCTAGGTGCATGCTCATCAAATCGTCCCGCTGACTCGGCTGAGGAGCGTGCAAAAAATATATTTGCAAAAATGGATGAAAATAACGATGGTCAATTAACACAGGATGAATTTTTGAAAGGATGTTTGCAGGATGAAGAATTGTCTAAAATGCTGGCCCCTTAAATATTTGTACCCTATAATATGTGTGTATTTGATGAAATCAGTAATGAAATGTATAAATATTTAATTTATATTTCTTATACTAAAATTATATAAAAATATTGAACATCACCTAATCTTTTGTAGATTCCATAAATGCATTTTTATTTAATGACATCTTATGGGGGTATCAACTGAACATCTTCTACAATCATTTAACAGGTCAATATTCTTTCTCCGCGTTTCCAAGCCGGCAAAAGGTGTATATGCTGCAAAGATATTTAGTAATATTATATTTGACAGACTTATCATGTAGTTTTGGGTGTTGTATGTATTATGTATGCACTTGTTATGTATCCCTGCCTGAGTATTGATCGGTGAGTACTCGGGGGTAATCGGTATAAAACTAAACTATTAAATTTGATAAAATTTTAAACATTATTTAAACTAAATTAAACGATATGTTTGCATAATTATTATCATAAAAACACACATATAAAATATATTTTTAATAGGAAAATACCAATTACATCTCTGCATTCGGAGTTACAAATTTAGAAGTTATTTCCAAATTGTATATGGGATAATCTTAAATACTGATTTTGTTCTTGTGCTTTAGACTATCGCAATAAAGAGAGTCAAAGTATTTATCCCCAAAAAATCAATTACAATAAAATAATTGGCGACTGATTATTGAATTCTGTTTTAGGTAATCGACCACAAAAATATTGTCAATACCAGACAGACAAGTATCAGAATCGGTTGGTTGCTGGTATTGATGTAATGTGTGTCATGGGATTTAATTTAAATCTGGTTACACTATGCAACAGTCAAAATGCGCTATGGCTAAAACAAACAAACAAGTCGGATATATTGGAGTACATACATACATATGACGAACAAAATTTTTAATCATTTTTTATAGGTAAGACTTTGAACATTCATTTTGAAATTTCTAGACAATTATTTGGTAGTTGTAGTTGTGTGCACATGTCGACATGCCCATCACAGGCTGTACTCTATACTTGTATATTAATCTCAAGATGAACATCCATGCCCTTGACCCTTTTAATAACATAATGCTGTAGTCTACGAAATTAGTTTACGAACATATATTTTTAATGGTTATGTGCTAATCTGTAACGAACCTTTTTATTTATCTTTCTAGATATAAGTATAATGAAATTATCTTTTAAAAATGGGGAAACAAAATAGTAAACTCAAACCGGAGGTCTTGGAGGATCTAAAGCAAAACACAGAATTTACAGGTAAATAATTAAGAATTATATATATATCCGTATTTAAATAATATGCAATTTTGTGTGAAACTTTGCAGATGCAGAAATTCAGGAATGGTATAAGGGGTTTCTAAAAGATTGCCCTAGTGGCCATTTGTCGGTGGAGGAATTTAAAAAAATATATGGGAACTTTTTTCCATATGGCGATGCAAGTAAGGTGAGTTTCCTCATTCACATAGAACATTCAATGAAATATAAATAAATACGAAATAATATGAATATTATTCAAATAATAATATTATTATTTTACTTTGTAATTATTTGCAGTTTGCAGAGCACGTATTTAGAACTTTTGACGCAAACGGCGATGGAACTATAGATTTTAGAGAGTTTTTGTGCGCTTTGAGTGTGACATCGCGCGGAAAACTGGAGCAGAAATTGAAATGGGCGTTTTCAATGTACGACTTAGATGGAAACGGATACATATCCAGGCAGGAAATGCTTGAAATTGTTACGGTATATAGATATATCTGAATTTTATACATATGTGATCTAATAATTGTGATATTGAAATGAACAGGCAATATATAAAATGGTTGGATCAGTCATGAAGATGCCGGAAGATGAAAGCACGCCTGAAAAGAGGACGGACAAAATATTTCGTCAAATGGACAGAAATAAAGACGGTAAATTAAGCTTGGATGAATTCATAGAAGGTGCAAAGAGTGATCCTTCTATAGTGCGACTTTTACAGTGTGATCCCCAAGCACATTAGCTTAAATGTAAATAGAAGACAAGCAATAAACATTTGAACGTGAATTCGATGAATATTGTTTTGCATAATTATATTATAATGTAAGCCAATAAATACGATAATTCAAAAACATTAAATTCAATCAATATATCGTTTAATTAAACAATCAATAATTGTTTGAGTGTTTGGTGAATAAAGGGTTTGTATATGGTAGTAGGGTATATTATGGATTATGTGGAAATAAACTTCTGCTTGAATTTCGTATATTATAAGAGTACCTGCTACTATATATGGCCAAATGATCAACAGAGAAATTCGAGATGCAGTAAAATAAAATTGTTCGCAATCGCTTTTTATTGGGAGGGGCCCAAAAAAGAATTTCAATCTAGGGGAATAGGTGTTAATACCGTTCAATTGTTCGATTCCTCTGTATTCGTAAGATGCGATCATTTATATTATAATATTATAGCCGCGCTGCTGCTGCGCCAATTAAGTTGCCAAGTTTAAAAATACTTTAGCATTGTATTCACAAGTGAAGAAAATATTCACCGATCAGTCTTTTTAGTTTTTCTACAATATAAACACTATATTACAGGTATAAAGAAATAAAAATTTAATAGAAAATTCAAGGGACACAGTGCTAAAACGTAATGTTGTTAAACAGGACACTCAATATAAAATGAAATATAATTAGGGAAAGTGAAATTCACATTTATTTTATTTGGCATAATAAATAATTCTGTGAAATATTGGCTGAATAAAATTTAAGAAATCCCACAGATTTTATTTAATTCGTATTGTGATCAGTGCCATACGATTTTACTAGGAATTTATAGATAAATGCAACTTTCGATGAATCGAAAATGAAGTGTATTATTGAATTTGATTATTATTTTCCGTTAGCATAATGGCGGATGAAGAAGATCCTTGGGGGTTTGACGATGGCGGTGATGCTGATGCAAAGACTTCACAAGCGGGCTCTGTGGATGTTGTGCAATCCAAGGCCGAGAGCATAAAATCGGAGCCAAGGTCTGAAGCAGCGGCTCAGGCTGTGGAAGATATTCCAGCTGATCAGGAAAATATCGTTGAGGCTGAAATTGAAGCAAAGCCACCACCTCCACCCGAAGACGATGGTTACAGGAAACCAGTTCAATTATATCGTCACTGGGTCAGGTATAATATCAAAATTTCACAGAGGAAGCGCTAATTATATCTGATTTCCAATTGAATGGATATATAGGCCCAAATTTCTTCAGTACAAATACATGTACAACTACAGAACCAATTACTATGACGACGTAATTGATTACCTAGACAAAAAACAGGTTGGAGTTGCTCGGGATATTCCCAGGCCACAAACTTGGGCCGAACGTGTGCTTCGGACACGAAATATCAAGTAAGTTTATAAATACATATTCGAATATATTCAATTGATTCCTTCAAAGTGTTCTTGAGTTAATTGAATAGTTTGGCTGATATTGTGTGTCTCTCTTGTAACCCCAATTGGGAAGTATTCTAAGAGTATCTCACCTAAATATTTATTCTTCTCTGCAGCGGACACGATATCGATTCTTTTGTTCAATCTACAAAGCGAGATAAGCACTTAATCCAAACATTGGCTGCATCGATCCGCACTTATAACTACCACACGAAGGCATATATAAATCAGAAATATGCCAATGTTCTTTAAACCTTGTGAAGAATCTGCCAACTGAACTGAATGGGAACTGAATGTTATGTAAGACTTTTGACATATTATGGGATGTGGGCATACGAAGAGTTTTGTATATACAACAAATGTACATTTATTTATGAGCAACATTCATTATTTGATAAACCAAATAGTAGTTAATATCAGCAAATACTTATTTTCATTGTTAATACGAGGTATGATGGTGGATGTTACATACATACATACATATATTTGGTTATATTTGGTTGAAATATTTCAAAATAGTTTACTATAAGTTTATCATGTTAACAATATGTGCTAATGTTACCTATTGCCTATTTTTGCTCCTTTGTTTCGCTATTGAACAAAAATAGTTAAATAAGTGATAATTTTACAGATATTTCTAAAAGTAGAATATATTTATAACTGTGCAATAAATAAATATCAAATTGAAACGAAGTACCTAACAGTGGGTTTACTTGCCTCTTGACAACCAAGGATATCTAATCTATATATACACAAAATTCTGAAAAAGTAAATAAATTTGATAAACAATAAAAATTATAATAAATATATAACTAAATACAAAATATTATTTGTATTATTGTGGAACGGCCAATTAAGGTTCAGATTCTCTAAAAACAATTCTTATAATATTGCAATTTAGATTTCGGCTGTATTTCAAATTACTATACAGCACCACTGACCATATAACATATAGATGGGATATTTCATACAACGAAAATGGACACGAAATTTCTAAGCGAGATACCCCAGTTCGATGCGATATATTCCGATCGGCTCACACGAACATCTTCCGACAAATTCGATCTAAGAATGTGCCAACATAAACTGAGTTAATAGAGTTTTACTAATATTAGAATAACTAAAAATAAAAAAATAATAATTGAAAATAGTAGTTTTAAAAGAAAAAGTTAAAAGTGTAGATTATAAATCTGGTGGTAATCATAAAAGGGGGTAAAATATTTAAATAAGTAAAATTAGAAAAATTTAGAAAGAATAAAAATTAAAAATATATTAAAATTAGAAATAAGTAAATAAATAAATTATAAATCTGAGAGGAATCATAAAAGAGGTAAAACAATCAAATTGTTTAAATAAACAAAACTGAATACAAATTAAATATCAATAAACATTGTATTTAAGAATCGAAATCAAATATAGTTAGATTAATTACATTTTAGTAACTAATATAAAAAACTGTAAAATTAGATAAATTATAATATAAGTATAATAAATAACTTTAACAAACAAGAAAAATTAATATATATTATAATTTGAAATTAATAACACTGGAAATAAGTTAGACTCGTTCAATTTTGAAATTATAGTATTTAATAGAAAATATACTAAAAATATAAATTATAAATCTGAGGGGAATCAAAAAAGGGGTAAAGTAATCAAATACGTTAAATTAATTTAATAAACAAAACTGAATAAAATTTAATAATCAATAAACATCGTATTTAGGAAACAGAATCAAATTAAGTTAAATTAATTACATTTTAGTATTTAATAGACAAAATTTTAAAATTATAAATTATAAAAATGGGTAACACTACAATATAAGCATAAATAATTAAATTAAAGAAGAATTAATATTAAAAATATATTAAAACTAGAAATTAATAACACTTAAAATTAGTTAAATTCATTTAATTTTTTTTGAAATTATAGTTTTCAACAGAAAAATATTAAAAATATAAATTATATATGTGACGTGAATGAAAAAATGGGTAAATTTATCAAATAAGCTAAATGATCTTAATATATACAAAAAAAATGCATATAAATTAATTAATTTTAATTAGCCTGAAACAACTAAATTGAATAAAATAAATAAAAATTTGAATTTTTTAATCTCCCAAATTTTGAAATTAAAAAACATTTTATGCATTTATATTTTATTCAATTTATTTATTTCAAGCTTTTTAAATTAAAATTAATTAATTTAAAATACATATTTATTTTTGTAAATTAAGATAATATAAATTATTTGAGAAATTTGTCCTCTTTTTTGATTCACCTCAGATTTGTAATTTATATTTTTAATATATTTTCTTATAAATACTATAATTTCAAAATTAAATGAATTTAACTTATTTCAAGTGTCATTTTAATAAATTTTTAATATAAATTCTTTATTAATTTTATTAATTATACTTATATTGTAGATTTACTCATTTTAATAATTTATAATTTTGCTAATTTTTCTATTAAATACTAAAATGTAATTAATTTAACTTAATATAATTTTGTTTCCTAAATACAATCTTTTTTGATACCTTATTTGTATTTAGTTTTGTTTAATTAATTAATTTAACTTATTCGATCATTTTACCCTTTTTATGATTACTACCATCTGGTGGTACCACCATAATTATTTTGAAAATGGTAGTATTTAAAATATATCGTTAAAAGTGTAGATTATAAATCTTTATAATCTACACTTTTAACGATATCTTTTAAATACTAACATTTTCAATAAAATGAACTTAACTTAATTTTAATTTTAGTTATTATAATATTTAAAAATAATAAATTTTATTATGCACTCCAGATTTTTATTAAAATATTTTTAGTCTTTGGCAGAGCTACAAATATAATTTGTAGGAGGAGATTGAATTGAATTGAGATTAGAATTGAATAACATTAAATGGAATAGAACATATTATTATATGTAATAAAGATTAATGTTAATATTGCAATATTTTTTTTTCTATTCTGTAAGTATAAAAAGCTTAAATTTATATTTCAAATCTAAATATACTTTCTTTTTATTTATGCTAGTTGCCTTCAGAGTCTTCATTTCTCATAATCACAGTGGACTCTACCGTTATTTTCGAGTTTAAATTTTAAGACAGACCAAACTAGTGTATGTGGTTAAATACCGAAAAATATAAATTATCTCGTTAACTAAAACTGCGTTAGATGCTTTGTTGCTTAATTTAATGAGATTAAAGTGGCTGCGATTTACAACAATAAACAAGATCTGAAGACACACAGTCTAATAATAGTCTAATAATAAATTAGACTGACGATGAGAGTGAATTTATTGCATTTTTTCATGGTTTTCTAAGCACACGTCCATGAATATGGGGAGATTTATAAATTGTTTTCTGCTAGCATTTATGTTAAATTGCGTGGATACAAAGGATGCCTGGTATTTATACAATAAAAATATAAATAATTTAAAGCTCTCCAGTTATTATTCTACAGCTCATCTGGAGATGTTCATGCCCTTATATTGGCACGCGGTGGGAGCAAAGGAATAAGATATAAAAATCTGGTGGAAATTAACGGATATTCTCTTCTCGCTCGAACTATATTGACCATAAGAAATTCGAATTGTTTTGAATACATCTGGGTCTCTACAGACAATGATAAAATTGCACTTGAAGCAATAAAATGTAATATTTTGAATTATTTCAAAACAAATTGAGTTCAATATGAATACATTTTTTCAATTTAGTTGGTGCCATTGTGCATAAACGTCCTGCGGAGTATGCAAGGGATGAAACCTCTTCCATTGAATCTATTCAGGAATTTCTTCGGGTACATAAGACTATAGAAAAGTTTGCTTTGTTTCAATGTACATCAGTGTTTTTGAGAGAAAAATACATTAAAGAAGCTGTGCACAAATTCAAAAATCACAATTGCGTATTTTCCGTCAAAAGGTAAGCTTGGATAAATAATTGATTATAATTCGAGTTGAGAAATGTCTTCAGATCTCATAACTTGCGATGGAAAATTGTTAACGATAAACTATTGCCCGTTGGCTTTGATGCGGAAGCGAGACCAAGGAGACAGGACTGGCCAGGCGATATGGTGGAAGCTGGAATGTTTTATTTTGCAAACAAGGACTTGGCAATGAGCGGAATTCTGCAAAGTTCAATGTGAGGAACAGATAATTTAATAAGGATGTCAACTTATAATTTATTGAAAATATTTTGCAGGTGTGCTGTTGTTGAGATTGATCCAGACGATGGCATGGAAATTGACTCCCATCGGGACCTCAAGGTTGCTCGATGTATTTTAAAAGGAGGTGACTGACCTGATTATAAATGCGGATTCCTATTTGTATTGTATATATACATATATTTTAAGATTATGTTTACAAGTCATGAATTAAGATGCAGGACATTATAGAATATATACAAAATGTTTACAAGTTTAATAAAAGAAAACAAATCACAGATAACAATTCCCAACCCAAATTGAACTAAATTATTTCCGTTGACATTAATACTAGGAGTTACATCTAAGAGATTCAAAAATATGGTAGTTACAGAGTTCAAAACTGTGGCAAGCACACTTTGCCAGCAAACAGCTCGGACACTACTGTTATCCACAGTGCAAGGACGAACATTATGTAGGATATGCCGATCTTAAATGTATTTGGCAGCTGATAGGCTTGTCCGCCAATCTCCTCAATGTGAAAACCAAGTGGGAAAACCACTGCTGCCATGCAGAACAATACCATGGCAGCAAATCCCACCCAGCGTGCATATGGAACAACGTTCCGATCCCAGGTGCTGGACGCCAACAGTATCACTGTTGTTGTAATGCAAATGCATCCGATTAATATGCAGACGAGTGCAATGAGCCACTCCGGTTGCAAGTCGGGTGTGTAACAAACTTGTGGCCGATTGTAGAGCGTCATACAGGTCCACATCAGACCAAGACGAATGTCACCTGAAATCAAGTAAATACATTTGTTGGCATAGTTTTCAATTTAAATTTGTTTATGAGCGACAGTTACCAGCTTCTTCGGTAATTATCCAGTCTGGAAGTGCGAGACTGACAATAGCGAAAACATCCGCGGCCAGAAACAAAGTAGCACTTATTGTTGTCAATTTATCCATATTTATAACTTATATCTCATTAATTTAGTAGAATATTGTAAGTTTCCGATTTAATTCCTATTTACATACAAAAGTGTGACCGTTTGCTGCAAAAGGCAAAATATCAACTGGTGGTGATAATTTATCGAATACTTCAATTTAAATTGGCTAATCGATATATTACAGTTTATCGGCGAATATATTGGCACTACATTAAAATAACTGAATTATGAATTATCTTGCAGATCTTAGTTATCTAATTAATAACTGTTATAGTTAAAACGGAATTTTTGTCTCTTCAATAAGAACACATTTTTAACCGATTAAGAGAACAGTAGGGAAATTGCATCGCTATTATGGACACAAAACACAAGTACTCTGGTACCTCTAAGCAAATTATTGGTAACCGACCATTAATTTGAAACTCTTAACAGTAATCTAAATATTCATAAGTATGATTGTTTGAATCTAGTTGACTCTGAGCATTAAAACAAGGTATGTGCTACATCCAAAAACTTGGATTCTGACAGTATCATTTCTTATGTTAGCTGAAAACCAAACACACTTAAGATTTCAGAAAAATTAAATTTTCGATATACAGCTTTAAGTAAAAGCGTTTAATCTATTCAGAATTGTTTTTCTTTTTTTTATGTAAATTCTGTAAATAAAAATGCTTCGCTTTTCGGGAAAACTTGCATGTCGGCTGTTGCAGCCTCGAATGCCTAAGATCAAGAGGAATTATTCACAGATGATTAACCAAATGCTCCAGATCCAGCAGATGGAGATCTGTGCAGATCCGCCATCACGTGGACTTATCGTTGGCGTTTATGCCGATGAGGAGGACAAAAACGATACAGGAATTTTAACTCCAGCTGGTTGGAACTACAATGTCCAGAAGACTCATGGCCGCTTACTGGAGGTACTTCGTATGTCTGGTCCAATGCCCAAGAGGGGCGAGGCAAGATTACTTTTCGCAGTAGAGCCGGAACGTGTGCCCTACTATTCGGTGGTTGCCGTTGTGGGACTAGGCAAAGAGTGTCTCGGCTATAATCCCTATGAGATTATCGATGAACAAAAAGAAGCTATTCGTCGGTCAGTGGCCGAGGCGTGTAGGACTCTGGCGGAACTGGACACTGACCGCATCGAGATCGAGAACTGTGGCCATGCCGAGTCGGCGGCTGAAGGTGCCGCCCTGGGCATTTGGGTGTACCAGGAATTGCGTGATCCCAAGCAGCGTTTATCGGTGCCATCGATCGATTTGTATGCCACCAAAGATGAGATCTGCGATATTGAAGGCTGGCGTATTGGACTGCAGAAGGCAGCTGCTCAGAACCTCACCAGACAGCTTCAGGAGATGCCCTCCAATCTGCTAACCCCAACGGCCTTTGCCCAAAATGTGGTCGAGGTTCTGTGCAAATCTGGTGTGAATGTTGAGGTGAAGGTGGAGGGTTGGGCCGAGAGCCAGTCAATGCATGCATTCCTTGCTGTGGGCAAGGCTTCCTGCGAGCCGCCAATCTTCCTGGAGCTGAGTTATTATGGAACATGTGCTGAAGAGCGTCCTATTGTTCTAGTGGGTCAAGGGGTGACCTACGACGCTGGCGGCCTGTGTCTCAAGCAAAAAGGGGAACTCTTCCATATGCGCGGAGACATGACCGGTGCTGCTGTAGTGGTGGCCACTTGCCGAGCAGTTGCTGGACTGCGGTTACCCGTAAGAAAACAAATTAATATTTAAATTAAAATTTTTTTCTAATTGTCATTTGCAGGTCAACATTCGTGGCTTAATTCCGCTCTGCGAGAATGTTGTGGGTTGCAACTCATTTCGACCCGGCGACATGGTCAAGTCCATGAATGGGAAGACCATCGAGGTGCAATGCACAGATCATGAAGATGTTCTCCTGCTGGCGGATGCGTTGCTATACGGTCAGAACTTCTGCCCCAAGTGTATTATAGATATCGGCACTTGCTCCGGCTATATGCGACAAGCGCTGGACGAGGCCGCCTGTGGCATCTTTACCAATTCCGAAATCCTTTGGCAACAAATCAAGCATGCCAGCATGCATACTGGTGATCGCGTCTGGCGCTTCCCGTTGTGGAACTACTACAGCAAGGCTGTGCGAGCTGGTGGACGGAGCGATGTCCAGAACTACGGTATTGGTCGTGGAGGACGTCCTTGCAAGGCGGCAGCCTTCCTTCGTGAGTTCGTGCCATGCGGGCAGTGGATGCATATCGTAAGTAAATTTTCAGCATAATGTTCATTTAATCAATTATTTTATTTAAATGATTTTTTATATATTTATAAAATTGTTCTTGTCAAGGATGCAACAAATGTGATGGTCACCGATGGTGTGGAATACGAGTACCTGCGACGTGGCATGGCAGGTCGTCCTACTCGTACACTGATTGAATTTATTGCGCAGACAATTTGCAAGGACACGGCTCCCAAAATGTCAAAATAAACCAGGACAGAAAGAAGATTGTAGATGATGTTACAGATGTTGATTGTAGGTGTGTTGAGATGTTTCGAGTATTGCACAAATAGGATACATTTTTTAAACATTTTTTGATGTAAAATATTTGTCTTCTGGTCACGTTTAAATTCATTTTAAAATTTCATTTATTAATGAAAAATATATAAAATTATTAGTTATCAAAAGCATACGTATAAATATAATATGTATATCTGTGTGTGTATATTGAGTGCGCTTTGGCGTTGTTTTGTTTGTGTTATTGTGATGGGATTGCTTTTCAGATTGCTTAAGGATCAGTTGCTGATCCTGGCAAGTTCAGGCCTAAATTCGAGATGTGCTTATGTGCTACGCCAAGGATACGGCGTGTGTCAATACAATATTAATATCAATTGGCGGATAGTTCTGCAACAGCTTCACATTCGAGGCAAAGTCATTCTCCAATATAGCTTCCCTTTGAATTCTAAAAGGATAAATTGCATTGATTACAACTTTCGAAATAAGCTCAAGGAGCACCTACAATATCATTGAACAGCAGATTTTGATTAGGAAATCAAAGCGATTTTCATCGGAGAAAACCGAATCCCAAATGCGCAGGACATCAGGCAGGGGAAATTCCTGTGATAGCAGCAGGTTGATCCAGCGAAAGCTATAGTATTGTGGATGCAGTTCCTGGCTCTTGAGGAGTTCGTAGATGTTAATATCCTTTGACTTCAGCATGTTCGATAGCCTCTTCATCATGCACTTGATGCCGCCTTCCGCATCATCCAAAGTCTTTATGAAGAAGTCCCTAATCTCACTCATTAGTGCCGTGAAGCAGAAGAAGCAATCGGCCTCGGCATGCTCCCGATTGGATAGATCAGGATCTGAGGCCATGACATAGTAAATGGGACCGACAATCTCATTCATGCCCTGTACATAGCCCTGGCCAGGATTGAGTTTCGCATAGATGAATAGAATTCTCTGTACGACCTCCCAATGCGCCTCCTGTCCCTCTTCCATTGCTGCGTAATTCTCCGCCGAACGTTTCGTGATTAGGTTAATCTGTATTTGTGGAACACGACATTAGTCTTGTTTCAGCCATCGATTTGGAAACTTACTTGCTGCCCAATTCCACATTGAATGCATGTGGTAATCACTTTAATTGTTAATACTAATGTTTCTGAAGATTCGTTGATGTCTTACCTTGGTCATGCCTAAGCCTTTGCGTTCCACATTAGCTGAGCTAAGCACGGAAGGCACGACACGCTCATGCAGCCTGCGGCCCTGCTCCCCCTTGCTGTGGACCACAATTTCACAGGGATAGTCCGTGGGCTGTTGAAAGAACGATATGTCTGGGCACAAGCGTCTCACGTCTTTATCGATTTGTAGGAGAAACTCGTTATCACTGAAAAACGTATTCCACGCACTTTCTGGACCTTCGCTAAGTGGATGATCTTGCAAGCCAACGCCCCTTGATTCACTATCGCTATCGCTGCCATTTTGTTGTCTGTGTCCAGGCGGAAGCACAAGTTCCACAATGAACTGATTGTATAGCGCTCGCTTCTTCGCTAATGTCGTTGCCCAATTGCTGCGTTTGGGACCCAAGTAGCCCAACAGCATTTTCCAGCTCAGTGCTCGGAAACTCATCACATCTGGCACACCTGTGGATTGCATTGTGAATGAATACACTGAAATATCACTTAAATGATCTTTAGCTCACCATTGAACGTCTGCCGACGTAGTTGCTTCAGATCAATTACATCCTGGGCAAATATGTCCTCGAATTCCTTTACACTGTAATGATAAACAAAAAAAAAAAACGATTGATGAGCAACAACATTGTTGATTTCTTCACTTTCGCTGCATACGTTGCAGACTCACCGCGCTTTAAAAATTGACATCGTTGCCGCGTATTTTCACTTCCTCGCCATAGAGTGATAGGTATTTCTTATTTTATTTATAATAATATTGCTTTGTTGTCATTTAAAACCTAAATATGAACAGGGATGTAAGAATGCAAGTGCAGTACTCTAATTAACATTACGACTATGTGGCAACACTAAAAAGTGTAGTAAGTTGGCAGCACCCGTGTATCAACCAGCATGAAGTGGGCTGCGGTCGAAATTTGAATTGCGCTCATTTAGCTGTTATTTTTAATCAATGAGCAAGCCATGCCATATAATTATTCTTTCATATTCATATTTACCATTGCACCTGGTTCTCTGCCAATAGCATAATTGACATGTTGCTGCGCTCTCTGTTTTTGCTAGGCTGCGTTCACATTCTCTTTTTGTTTGTTGCTTCGACCCATTTAAATTACTCATACACGTTGACGTGAGTAGACGCATCGACGCGCTGAATGTCTGTGTGGTGGCAATAATTAGAAAAGAGAGCATTTTCAATTGTTTATACATGTTATTCGTGCCACACACATTCGATTTGTTTACGATATCTAGTCTTTGACCAGAAATGACGACTAGCAGATCGTCATACACTCGACCGGCATTTTGGAAGGAGCCCAGTTACGTGAATTTTACTGCAAATGGCCCAAAGCCCTCACAGCTCTCACCTCATTTGCCTTCTCGGTTAACCCAGAGGCGTCGCAGCAGCACCAGTGGCATTAAAAAGCGCGTTCACTTTGCCGACGAGCTATATGGTGGGGTAAGTAAAGAGAACTACTACTACATCCCACCCCTTGTTAGCTGTATGTACATACATATGTACGTCTATGGCTTGTCAATCGTCGCTGTTGTGGCCCCAATACTCTCTGTCGTCACATCAAAAATCAGTTCAATAACATTTTGCACTTGGCGGGTCGTAAATTTGTCGACCACAAATCTAATTAATTGGCCACTGCTGCACTTTTACTTTACTTTTAAAGCGGCTATCAAAATTCACAAATGAAATGCTCTTTTTTTCTGCATATTTATTGCTTGAACATCGAATTGACGTAATCTGAAATATTTTTGCAAGTATTTTGTGCATTTGATTTTAATGCATTCTTTGAAATATTAATGAGAAATGATCCCACATGCAGCTAATTCAGCCCGATCGAGTCGAAATGGGTTAAGAGTGTCATTTATTTTCTGATTTTTCATCATTTAAACATATTTCAAGCCATTTTACGACATATATACTAGTAGTATGAATTTAAATACAGAAATGGCGAAAACATTGCAAACATTGCGATAAAGAACACCAAATAAATATACCTACATACATCCATACATACATATATGGATGTATAAATATATTGCAGAAATAAATGCCAGACCATATATTGTACATTTAAATGTATAGTATAGTATATATAAAGTAGAACTACGCCCGCAATTCGAAAAACGACGGGAAGCAAAACGAATTTTCCGTTGTAAAAAGTAAAAATGTTGCCAAAAGCAAACTATTTTTTTCTGTTAAATTTCTTATGGCGTTTTAGATAAATAGCTATGCTATATGCAATCTGTTAACTAAAAATTCCATAGGGATGAACTATCAAGGTGGAATCTGCTTTGGTGAAGGGAACTTGTCCCAGATGAGACCTTCAACTGACAGTCTATGCAAATCACGTATACGACGAGTTGTACGAGCAACGACTAATGCCACAAACATTTGATTTGTTTATTTAAACGAGAAGGACTGTTCATGTTGTTGCCATTTGAAGCGTGCCAGTAAATAAATTAATTACAGCATCTCATTTGCTTGGCTGCAGACACGACTCACAAAAACATAATAAAATCGTTGAAATAGTCAAAAACATATGCCCCACGTTCATTGTCTTTGGCCTTTCATTTGGGGTTGGCCGAAAAGATGATCAAAAGATCAAAATGTATGCGGCAAGATGATGACATGTGGCGTGGAAATTCAGGGTCGTATTGACTGTGCAACTGGATCAACTGTTGCTGCCACAAAACACAAATGTTGCCGTATACTCTATGTGATTGATACACAAAATATTTGTATATAAATATTTAATACATATTTTTTTTTTTATTGTGATGCGACTATAAAAAATGGAATAAAACTGTCAAACAATTGAAATTGAGCAATACTTCTAAGACAGCTGCTGTGGGTTCTCTTAAAATTGTGGGCAAGCAAAGAAATGGGATGGATGCTCTTGAGAAAGCGTATAATGAAAATTATTGGCATTTGGATTGAGTTCATGTTTCTCAGAAAGTGCTGTGAACTACTATACTCTGCATGATTGTAGCGCAGTGTACTCGCAGTATTCGTAGTATACCACGATCCGTTGCCGATGCTGCACAAAGGAATACAATTTATATTTTAAAATTAGTACTTGAGCAGCACTCACTGCGATCGAATAAAACGCCAAAATCGCGCTGCACGCGCAACCTTCGCCTCGGGCCGAAAAAATCTAATTAATCGCGGTTGAAGAGTGAATAAATAAAAAGAGTGATAAATAATATTACAAAAGGACTCTCCAATTATGCTGAATTGAACTGCTGTGGGCGAGTTTAATTAAAATATTCAAAGTCCATATCTAACATGAGCCCCAAGTTGCACGAGTTCGCCGTGGTGCTCCAGCGAGATGGGCAGGGCACGCCCTGGGGTATTCGCCTGGTCGGTGGCTGCGATCTGGATACTCCTCTCATCATAACCAGGGTAACACTGTGCAGCATATGCCTATGCATTATGTAACGAGATCAGAGCGAATCAGCTGCAAATGCAACTGATTCTGCAACTGACAACTAAGTAGAGAAGGCAAAGAGAGCTGGCAACAGTTTCCTTCTGGTCTTCGTCGGTTGTCGCTTTGTGGCGAGAAGACCCATTCATCATAGGTTCGGACTGAGTGGTGTCTACTGTCCATTATCTTGCCAAGCGTTTGCCAATTTGTGTTGGCCTTTGTGCCTTGCACTACTTAATGTAATGGCTAAACAAACAACAACAAATCAAAATCAAAATAGTGAAGGTTCATTTGCCGGCCGGATGCGACCTCAAAATACCCTAACATACAAGTTAACTAATAGGTCGTTGCTATTATTTTACAATTAATTACATGGACCTACAGTTTAGGGATATTTTCAAATATATTTAATTTCAATACATTAAAATGACTTATTTAGTGGTTGGTTATGCCCTTCTAACAATGTGTATTGTAGGGTATAAGTAGCACACCCAGTGTATAATATGGCAGAGTGTTGCACTTGCAACGATGCCAACGATTTGCGAATTCTGAGACGCCAGTAAAACTAATTGAGGCGCAACAAATTCGACTCGACGCATGTAAACAATAGGAATAGACACTCATAATAAAGAATGATGTCTGTGCATCTATATCTATGTCAAGGGCGTCTTCAGTGGGGTCCTACAGTCCGCGTCTAATAAGCAAACATTTCACATTTTCAACCTTCGTCCGCAGGTGCAAGTTGGCAGCCCATCGCATGGGGAGCTGCTGCGTGGCGACATCATAGCCAAGATCGGCGAGTACGATGCACGCGACTTGAGTCACGCCGATGCTCAGCAGCTGTTCCGCGGAGCAGGCAATGAAATACATTTGGTGGTGCACCGGTAAGCCATTTACAATTCTAAATAAAATATATATTTTTTAATTTAATTTATCATTTAAGGGACAATACGATCGCCTACACACAGGGCGTCAATCAGGAAGCGGGCTCGCGTTCCAATTCCACTTTGCCACCGGTTAGCCCGGAGCCATCGCAGCTCCCTCATCGCGGACCTTCACCCTTTTTGCCCGGACCCAGTCATTTCGAGCGTGCCTTGCAATTGCCTGTGGATACTTTGCCACAAACCGTATTTCCGCAGTTGAACGCGTCGGGCGGTTACGTGGCACCATCGAGTGTATTCGCGCCAAAAGCAACACGTGATCATCAACAGGATGTGGCTGATGAGCAGGCTGCCATCATTAATCAGGTAAGATCAAAGACTGTTCTGAAAACTGAAAAATTGTCTGATAAACAAAATGCAATTGCTGCTAAAGAGTGCACTAGGTGCGCTAACAGAGCGCTTGAGTGCGAAGAATCCTGCCTTCTAAAAATAATAAGCTCTTCTTCTGGATAGCTTCCCAGCAGGAAATCTGTTTAAATTTCATAAATGTATTTACATGTACTTTTAAATAAGTTTAGTAAGTGAAGAATCTGCACATCTTAAGAAGTACCTTATTTGTGTGTCATTCTAAAATCTAACATCCTAGATGTATGCAGTGAAATATTAGTGTTTTAGTTCCAAGACTCGTCGCATGTGCATAGCTGGCGGCAAAATCTGTGTTCGATTTTCGGAACAAAACCGAGGACAATTGGAATTTATTATCTCACGTATTGTAAATTTAAGAAAGTAGTATACCTACATCCCAAAGAGTTTTTGTATTTCTATTCGTAGTAATTTTTGAAAAAGAAACTATATGAATTTATTGCACTAAGCCCATCTGTTGAGTCCTATATTTCTGATTGAAGACCCTTAAAACTTAAAGTCGCCATTTTGAATGACGAGGCTCACGAAAGTATGCAACACATTCGACAACTTACGTGTAACAACAGCCGCACAGTGGGCTCGCTATTAGCATATGATAGATAAATGAAAATTTGTAGCGGACGCGCTGACATCAGAAGATAGATATTTTGTGGTCAAGGCTCTGCTGTTTACATGATCTAAATATAAACCAAGACACATATGTATGTTTGTGTGAATCGCGAACAAGTTTTAGCTGCGAAAACGTAGGCGTTAAATAGGAAAAATCTTGTGACGCAGTCCGCAGGTGGAAAACTTGCCAGAATTGTATAAACAAACCAAAACAGATACAAAATCATCAACACAAACAGACCGATCTCTTGCAGCCCAATGAAGATGGTCCGCCCTCTATATGCTCCTAAAACAGAAAGGGGCGACGCAAATACAGCATCAAAACAAAAGAAGCACATATATAATTTAAAAAATATATATTTTTGACTATTTGTTGGGACTGCATGCAGGTGAACAGTATACGTGCACACATGTATATTTATGCCAGAGGCATATTAGCTCTTCATCTTGTGTAGTATAGTGTGTATGAGGGCATTGCCAGAGGCAACCTTGTGATCCTCAGGCAATGCCAATGAAAGTGCTTGGCTACCTCCACTCTCCCCACCTGACACCTTGCGCTTGATGACGCTGTTAATGAATCAAGACAACAACAATATTGCCACTCACCAAGGTCGAACATTTTATTTGACAATGCTGCACAAAAATATAAATCAAGGTTATCAAATATATTTTTGATTGCTTTGCTTGATAGAATTTGTCATCAGATTTACATAAAATATTTATAATTCTAATTTTTTTTATAATTCTTGTAGTATTTACTAATATTTTCCAGTTGGATTTATTATAATTTTTATAATACCAAAATTTTTTAAACGCATCTTTCATGATTTTAACAATTGTAATATTTTTATAATGTATTTATGACGATATTTATAATATTTATAATAGTAATATTTATAAAACTTATTTATCTTTATTTTAATAATTTTTATAATTATATGAAATTCTAATATCTTTAAAACGGGTTTATTATGACAAATTTTTTAAAAAGAAAAACATGTCGAGAAACTTTTTGATCAACCCGCCTATATATTTCTATGGTATGTTGCTTTGTAATGTTGTTGGGCCAAACTTGATAAACAACCTTCGCAGTGGTAAAAACAAACAAATTCAAATGTAAATTATGAGTTCCTTGGATTTTCCGTCGAACTTGAAAGTTCTTTGACGTTCAGGTTGTCTGTTTATAAATACCATTTGATGGACATGTGGGTGTAGGTCCGACCAACGAAGGTTAATTACACCTGTCCCATTGCCTACTCCAGTGTCAATTGGTTTTGACAAGAAGATGTCAATGCAAAATCAAGCTAAATATAGAAATCGAATTGGAAATATCTGAAAGAGGTTTGGCAAATTTCAATCTCAGTGTCAGAGCAAATCTTGCAAGACAAACCAAACACATCAATAATGTTTTAATGTTGTACAAGCCAAATAAAATTGAATGCAACATTTATCATTAATTTAAATATATTTCTGCAGTCGAGCAAAATAATAACCTCGAAAAAATTATTTCAATTTGTGCCTAATTTTCCTCAAGAAAAAGTGAGAAAATTTTCAAATTGCTCCAAAGAGAGCAATTAAATATATACAAGAATTATTTATATACATACATGTTATATATGCAAGTATATATAGATATATATTTAAGATAATATAGACAGGACAAACAACTGGCAGCGCACATTCATTTATAATCGCACACAATCACATAAAAGTGTCGTTATAAGGAGGGACCTGAGGTGGGGTTGCTGGTGGGGAAAATGGCGCGTGGGCGTAAATGAAAAGCGCTCACAACAACATCGAAAATCATCCAAGTCCAAGTTTATATGTAAATAGTTGTTGCGCTCAGTGTATAATCTATTTGCACAAAACATTTTGCTTATGTTTTAACAAATTGAGAGAGATTCGGTGAGAATCGATGTGTGTTCGTGTGTGTGTGTGTGGGATGTGTGTTGGTGTGCGTGGGTTTCGACGGCCTCTGACCGTCAGCACAAGTACTCACATCTACTATGTGTGTGTGTGTGTGTGTGTAAGTGTGTATATATATATACAAACACTAACACATTTAGCATCGACAACTCATATATAGAGCTATTATATAGACGGATGAATTGGAATTCCTAGCAGCCGAAATAGCAATAATTCGCCAGCATTTGAAAAATTTGAAATCAGTTGCGTTCGGAATATTGAAAAATAAACAACTAGATAGAAGTCTAGACGAAACACATCCCTCCTAGTCCTAGTGAAGCGATCTCCGCAAGTGGTTAAGAAGAAGAGTTAGACGTGTCACAAAGCAAGTTGTCCAATTCAAAAAAAAAAAAAAAATAATAATAAAAAAGAAGCAGAACTTAAAAAAAATATATATAAACATAGAACAATTTATATTGATTGTGATTGTAACATACAGTTTGATAACTAAACGTTATTACGTAATAGAGTTTCCACTGTTATAATTTTGTTTCTTATCTGAATCTAAATCTGTTTAAAGGAGTTTAAATCCAAAACCCACACACATACACATATCATTTAAAATGGAGTACGTTCAGTTCAAAAACGGATCACCTGTCTATTACAAGGAGCAGCCAGACCTCAATGAATGCATTCAATATCAAGTAAGCAATAATCGAACTGAAATCCTAAGTGGAAAACAAACACCGAACAATTTGTGAAGATCTACGAAATATTACAAAATGTTTTGTGAAAATTTGGAAATTTTTTTTCAAGTATTTGTACTACTCTTAAGAAGTCACCTTTACCTTCCTTTGTGTGAATTCAAGTTCAAACACAACTGTCAGCGACAAGAGCGATTGGAAGTGCTGCACATAATTCCATTATTTTTTTTTGTTATTTTCAAATTTTCAAAAATATCCTCTATATACATATTTCAGATTGTATGTACTTTTTGTTCTCGTGTTCTCTCCCTCTCTTTGTGTGGTTGTCTGCTTCTTATATACACCCACCATTTAGCTTATTATTCAAACATAATCGTGTGCCTCGTCAATATGCGTCGAAAGAAAAAACATTTTTGAATACGATTATTTTTTCGAGACATATTCATTGCTCTTTCTTATTTTTTTTTTTTGTGGTGCTCAATGTAATTCATACCACCTCGTTGTGTAGGATATTTTTAGACAACAAGCGCTGAGCGAATTATCCAAGATATCTAGCATCGCAAAAAAGAAAATATACTGAATGATTATAAATGAAATTAATTTGAAAATTGCTATAAATAAAAGAAACCGCAATAACACCAGCGATAATTAGGCCTTTTCGGAAATTAAATGAAAATGATAGAATTAATTTCCGTTTCTCTCGATAATATAAGAGAGGAATTTTGGCAGTGTTTCAAAAACTGCGTCATGGCGAAAGTGAACAATTGTTGTCATTCAAAATGATCCCGATCTCTGTATAGTTATGTTCTATTTTATTTGATTCAAAGTTATTAGCACAACGGTCTTAAGATCTCTAGATAGAAATGAATATGATATTTTGTAAGAATTGTCAACATTTGAAATCAAAATATTTATAAATACTATGCTTAAATCTAGGATGGGGATGGCCCATTAAAACCAAAGAAAAAGATACTGTATTCAATTAAAAAGTTTCGAAAGTGACCCTCAAATGATATTTCAACATATTTTTGTGCTTGCGCCAGCCACATTTTTAAAATTAGCATCAGAAAAAAATGAAAATTTTCAATTTATTTTCGTATATCTGAGAATTGTACGTCCGTCGTCGGTTTCAGTTCTATGGCCAAGGTGAACAGAAATTGTGAGAAATGCGCAATTAACTACAGAGAACTTGCCTAGCTATTAATTATTATTATTATTATTTTGTATTGGTATTATTTTTATAAATATTAGCCAGACGGATTTACCTTCCTTACTTTCCCAAGCAGGCTGTATCGCTCAAAATTGATGCGATCAACTGTTTGTCACTTAGAGCCGCATGGACTTCCTCCTCGTCCCATTGCAGCAGCACCTTGCTGAGACGAGGCTCCTTCTTTCGCATAATGCGCAGGATTCCTCGAGTCTCGACGAGATCAACAGTGCCAGCAAACTCGGCCTGATCCAGGGCTAGAATGTTGCGTTTCGTGCACACTTTGCGATAAACTTCATGAAGTCGTCCCATGCTAATGTCCTTGTTGCGTTCATTGCGCAACATCAATACTAGGGAGCACAACATTAACTTTTGTTGTAGGGGAAACGCTGCCTCAATGTCCTCCTCCAGATTCTGTGAAGCTCCATAGACTTTATTCAGCACAGCCGCCACTTGGCTGACTTGGACGGGCTTCAGAGTTTCTGCAATGGGAAGATGAAGTTAGAGAAAAATCCATGTCGAGGAATATATGTATATCAATGTACCTTCTGGCTTGGCTGCATCGCCATCTAGCTCAAGGGCTTTCATGTTGAACTCCTTTTCCCCCGCACACTTCTGCTGCTCGGCAATTTCCACGACACGTCGTCCAATGTCCAGGGCACGTCTGACGTCGCCACTCACGGCGCTTACCTTGGCGGCCAGCAGCTGGAGTGTAACGGGCGGGAAGACATCTAGAACCTCCGCCTCGGCTAGGCGGGACTTGAATATCTCCACAATTTGTGGCTTGGTATATGGAGGGAAGTGCATCAGCCTTGGTTTCAGTTCGCATCGCGCATTCAGACGCATCAATGCCCGATCCGTGAGATCCAAACTGTTGGCAATGCCAACTAATAATATGCGAGCCCCGGGCAATGCCGGCCACTCGAAGATTGTGTACAGGACTTCTTGTCTCGTGGTGCACAGCTGATCAATCTCGTCCAGCACCAACAGCAGCATACGTTTGGCCTTGCGCAGGTGGCGCTGTATGGCGTCCAGATGGTCACGTTCTGTGCGTCCCGCTGGCTTCAATTGAAGTTCTGCACACAGTTTCTTGTAGACGGCGCCAACGCTAGCGATGCTCGTGCAGTTTATGTAGACACGTTGCAGACGCTGGGCGAATTCTGGAGCACGCAACAGCAAGGAGAGGCAGGCGGTTTTACCAGTGCCTGGTTGGCCAGAGACATAGAGACTGCCAGAAGTTTGGGACTCCAAGTGGCTGGCGAAGAACTCGCGCAGCTCCTGCAGCTGAGGCTCTCGGCCGGGCAGATTCAGTGTCTCCGCACTGTTTAGGACACGTCGCGCATTTTGGTATTTGTTTCTTGGGGGAGATGGTTGTGGAGGTGGTTCAGGAGTCGGCTCCTTCCTCTTTTCTTCCACCTTCTTAGTCTTCCTAGTCGTATCAGTCTTCTTTGAGTTGTCAGTGCCTTCTTCTTCACGCTCATCAATGCTCAGTCTATCTAGCAGCCGGGAAGGGCTGATCAGGTGCTGTGGCAAGGGTTGTATTCTTCGTTGCTTGGGCGGAGATGCTTCTGTTGCGTCATCCGGAACCTCCTCGCAACTGCTGCTATCGTCCAAGGACTTGGCTGCTCTTATGTTATACGCTTCAATACGTTTTGCCCTTTCGGCCATTGATTGCATGTTTTGTTTATCTGATTTTTTCTTGGTGCTGCGTGGCGTGTTTGGAAGGTCATCTTGTTGCTTTGTTATAGCGTGGCTTTTTCGTCTGCTCACCTTGTCCATATTATTGAGGAGGTTCTTGTTTTCGTTGTTTTCTGAAATTACACTACAAATATCATCCTTGTCCTCGTCGTCACTATCTAAGACCTGCTTAGTTTGTCGTCTACGCCAAATTTCTGAACGTCTTGGCGTTGTAGCCATCGGTGACTGAGGCAGCGCTGCCGTTGCAGCTGCAGCTGCTCCAGATTTATGAACGCTGCTTAAGCGTGTGGATCGGCGGACAGCAGCCATTTGTTATGAGTTAGGCGTTGTTTTGATTATGATTTCACTTATTTTGTAATTATAATGATGGACTTAAATATGCTATTAGTTCTGTTAGAGGCGTCTAGATCACTGTGTGGTTTGTGAAAAGCAAAAAGAGATCAATTGGCGCGAAACCCTTGCCAGCTGCGTGTGCGATCAGCTGTTTGAAGTGCAGTCTGGCAACTCTACGCATTGTTGCATTCGATAATTGGGCGCAAAATTTTGAATTGTCGCTGGGAATATTAAATTACTTACGTAGCGGTGCGGCTGCGTGTGGCCAGACAGCGTCTGTATGCAAAAATAAAACAGCCAGCAAAGCAGCGAATGAACATTTTGCTGGACGAAGGCAAAAAAGCTTACGTAAGCGTCTATAAATATTCGTCTTGTTACGCTAAGATATTTTTAAAGTATATAGGCGAACAACGCGCGCTCTCATTCTCGCACACTAAATGGAAAATGGAATTTGGTAAATAAAGTTTATTAGGATTTCAAGAAACCAAGGCACACAAATACATACGCTATATGCGAAATTAAAGCATAACAAAAATATTCTAGAAATATTGAGAAACTGCGGTTCACATTATGTTTATGCCTCAATGATTGTATCTGATTTTGTACATACTTTTTTATATTTATTTGGATTATACTAGTTTGTAAGTTTGCCAAATGTTTGCACATTGGCATTTTGGCATAAACATGGCCATAAATTAAATTCAGGAAAAACAATTGGACTGATGAAATGAATTATTTAAAATTGTAGCCATACCGAACAACTCCACTGGTTCTGCCCGGTGCCAAAGTGAAGAAGGATGCGCCCACAACAGAGTCCTACCTGAGACACTACCCAAATCCAGCTGTGCGCGCTCATCCCGGACACGACTACCATGACAGTATCATGAAGCAACGCGTTGCCGATACCATGTTGCACAAGGTTGTCGGTCAGGATGCCGATACTGGCAGAGTATGTATTGATCTGGAAATCTGTCAAAGGTCACTTTAACGTAGTAATGCAATCATGTAACTTTTGGGTAGGTTTTCCACAAGCAATTCAACTCTCCCATTGGTCTATACTCAAACAACAACATTGAGGACACCATCAGAACAACAGTTCCGTAAGTTAATCACAATCACTTGGATAATGAAATTGAAATTGATATTGAACTGACAAATAAGAAATGCTTAGTACCAAGACAACAAATACACTAACAATTGAAAATATATTTTTGGATTTCGCTGTTAACCAACCAATAATTGAGATACTTTTTGGAAATTGAAAATTTTTGAATAAAATTCTTGAATTTGCGTAGTTATTTGTGAAATTTTTATGCAGCTGAAAGTGCGCCCAGTTAGCTTTCAACTAACTAAAGCGAGACATGATCTTATTCTTATTCTTATTCTTATTCTATGATTTATCCTTGAGTAGTCGAAATTCAATGTGATTTGATCCGTAGTTAAGTAGCAGGCTTAATTCACTAATCCTAGACTAAATCAATGCCAAATCAAATTTACTAAACCAAGACACATGCCCATGACAAAGGAGTCCCCTAGATGTTAGATGTTTGATGTCTATGTCTACTATACTATCTTACATATCTTACTCTGCTCAATGTAAATATTTGGATACACATCTACACAGAATACCATATACCATACACAAATACATATATATATATACTGCATATTCTCTATTTCTATCTATAAACCACATACACATATTTCTATATATCTATATATATAAATATTCTATGTATATTGTTGTAGCTTTGCCACAAGCGATAGTTATCGCTTGAAGGATAGTCCTTTGCATCGTCCTTTGCCAACAAAACTTGACGGGTAAAAGTAATCATATTTTGAGCACAGCCTGATATAAATATACAAATACTATATATAATACAATACAATTATTACTATTATTATGGATGGATTGATTTTTGCATAATTTGGAAATCAAAATTCGGTTTTCCCAGATACTTGAACTTTATTTTGAGGCTTATTGGAAACTTTAATGTTCTTTGATACTACACAATTTCCGTAAACCCAAAACAATTCCCATGTGCATAAACAAAACTGAAACGAAATGTATGCAATTATATACTCTACTCTCATTGCCTGTCAATCGATATTAACCGAATTGTTGTATACCCTACCACAACAAGCGTAACCTGTGTAAAGTCTAAAATCCTATCTCGAATCCAAAAACTGTGTGTTCCCAATTGACATAGAGACACAATCCCAACACACCGAATACACTCATACACTACACACACTCACAGTAGTGCATGTGCCCCTACTTCATGTCTATGTATATGTAAAAATTTATATATATATATGTGTTCCGATAATACTGGAATGTCGATCGCAATGAAAACTTCGACGATCTGGTTTGCGATCGAACTCTACATGTATACCAAAAACCTCTAGAAACTAGAGAATACTCTATCTACATCAAACTACCATAGCGGAGTGGATTTTTCTTAGTTTATATATTATAGTATAGTACGTTTATCAAAGTGGTAAGGGAGGTGTGCGAGGATAGAATTACTCAGTTAAAATTTTTAACAAATCAAAACATATTAAGTAATTTAAAAAAAAAGAACACAAATATCTAGGCAATAAATACAGTAAATCTTAGTCATAATGCTTAGAACTTAGCTGCACGATTAATGTTAGAATTTTCATCGATCTATCTTTCCTGGAACAAAAACGTAAAATTCTGGAGCATCAAAAGCAAAAAGAACAACTTGCAGAGCAACAACGTCAACAGCGCCAAGAGAAACTGCAGCAACTCTATCAACAAAAATAATAAACAAAAAAACAAAACAAAACAAATATGATCACAATATGATATGTTTATAAAGCAATAGTAGCAACAAAATCTTAATAGAGAAATTATGCCCGTTTCCGACTAGCCCCCTATCCATACACCTCCACCCCCCATTCCTATACCAACTGATAAACTACCCTATTCCTACACGATTCCTAATGAGTTTCTATTAATATTAACAATTACATAATATTACATTTGTATTAATGATTGCTGAATTTTAAAATTGACCCCATTAAACGTGTCAAAGACAACACACATTAAGTTCCTAATCCGCATTAACGATACTTCATATCAAGACAAAACTAATCGAAAGTTTTGGGAAAGTAATACCCACTGACTTGACTTAATCATAACACTGATCATTTTGATTAATATTGAAAGTTATTTGTTATGCCGTTTGTTCAACAATTACACTTAATGATTTACCTTAGTTTTAAGTTTACTTTGTTCACATTTTAAATATTAAAGATTATTAATTTTAAAATCGTTTGGAAAAGTGTCAAGTTTTAAGACAACGAGTACACTTCGCATATTTGAATAGAAGATAACTACAAAAATCAAAATAATTCTAACGTATTTTGTGCACATCCTGTTTTTTTTCTTTCTATTCTCTCACTACTCTCTTTCTCTCTCTCACGCTACTCAACCGATGTAAAAAAACAAACCTCTAAACATTCATATATGTTTATACACATATATATGAGTGTATAATTAACTTAACCACAACAACAAAAACCAAACCAAAAAAAAAAACAACAACAACAACAAAAATATTTAAATCCGAATAATTTTTAAATATATATTCTAAAATTTTCATAACCTCAAATATAATTGAAATAACGGCGCTTTCAACGATCTCAAAAAAAAAACAACTCTAAAACCAAACAAAAATATTATATAAATTATTATTAAAATCAAAACGACACGCAACAGTTATAAGAAAACTGTTGTTTACGATCCAAGGAATAGCGATACCTACAGAGCCATTCAAGAAGAGGGCGGCTACAGCAGCAGCTATGGCAAATCTTCGCCACAGGAAGTTATCATACCTGTGCAGACTCAGGTCTATCAGCCAAATAGATTGGTTCCAGGAAAGGTAAGATGGCGCCAGCAAATCCTCAAATCAAATCGTCAACTCAAAAAAGTTACCTTCAAATCTATCAAATCGAAAAGCTCAAAACTCTATGTCAAATATGTACCTATTTATCAGTCAAGTTCGCTCGAATGTCAAGTTCATTTTGCGCTCTATCTATCTTTTTCTATATCGCTATCTCTCTATCTCAATCTCTGTATATGTATCAGTCAGTCCAACATATCAATAATGTCAATAGTACTCCGTCACTCAGCATATATGTATCTGTGCCCCATAAATGTGTATATGTCCTCGCTACGTCTACGCTCTGCAAATCAGAATGTTAAGCGCCGCTACAATTCGAATATGAAACTAACTTGCCAAAATGTTTACTAATTTGGTTGTTGATAACTTGTCATGAAATTGCAAGTCGTACTGCATCTCTCATTAATCACATTTCTGTGTATATTTTCCAAATCATAAGCGATTCCTTTTTAGCATTTAGCATTCTAATATAATGGGCAACTAACAAACTAAGGAAGCACGCTCATAACATAAAGTAATTTACTTACAGGATGTATTATATATCTCAATTGAATTTCCCATGATTTCTTATAATACCAATCAAACACTAATTTTCATGTTTAAAAATTTCAAAACATACATTTACAGAAACCAGTATCAGCGCCCGTTTCCCGTCCGCCGTACAATGTAAGTAACATTACAGAGTCTGTAAGGCCACTGTTAACTGTAACTTTTGGTATGTTCAACAGGTGGTAAACACCCACGATGAAAACATACGCCAGAGCGGCTCTTTCAATCGTTTGATGTACAGCGTTATTGGTGCCACCGACTACTAAACAACTTCAACAACAACAGCGACGGCAGCAACAGTAACAACAACAACAGGAATGAAAACATCAGATAACATCAGTTGCTAAGTTAAGAGTTACTTAACCAATTTAGTGGATTTATATGAAATTCTGTTTAACTTATTAAATAATTAATATACACAACGACAAAATATGCAACTAACAAAACCATAAATTATTACGAATCGGCTCAGAAATTGATTGGAGATGAAATAAAATTTATTCTATATGTATATTGATAAAAAAAAAAAACACACGAGTCTGCTCTTAGATGAGTTTCATTGTTCTCAAAAGTTATCAACAATCCCCGTATGCAATAGTCAAAATAAAATAATCTATAAACTTAGTTAACCACTTTTAACATAACATAACATAACTTTAACAGTTAACAGCGGGTAGGCCGCAAGTTAACAGAGTGTGAAGCCCTAGTCATCCAAACAAATGTATAAGAAAAGTCACAATTATTAATCGAAATAAAACTATAAATTTAATATACATTGTGCGCAATCTGTGAGGCGTTGAAAGATTTTCTTTGAGAAATGAAATGAAAAAAAAAATACAATTAATTATTGAATTCAATTATAGCTGACATAATGATTATCCAATTGAGCTATTGCATGCAATTGTCTCGAAGCCCAACCCCATTTTCAAAGCACATAAAAATGGCCCAAAAACTTTGCATAATATGACTCCGCAAATATAGCAGAGATCAAGCCATCAATCATGTCCATAATTAAACACATTTTTATTGAAATTATATGCAAACATTTACCCGACCAATGAGCGTACATATTCATGCATAAATTCGACTTTAATTTGATGGATTTAAAACACTTGTACCCGGTGGACGAATACGTGTTTATTTGGCTACGCCGAGTAATCTCTAATCTGCAACGCACTCATAACAGTTGTATATTTATGTCTGTCTTTCTCTCTCTCTCTCTCTTACACACTCTTTCTCTGTCTGTTACACATAATGTACTTTCACTTTACGGGTAAGTAAACCGTGATCCGTCAGTCAGGCCGTTTTTGGCCCCCCCTCATTAAACGGTCAAATGCTGAGGTTGAGGTAGAGGTAGAGGTAGCTCTCGTTTGGATCAAAGAAAGAAATTGATTTGAACGACCTTGAGGAGAAGCAAGCCATCTCTCAGCGAATGACTTCAATGGGGTTAAATAAAGCAACCCAAATCTACCATGAAGTATATCTTTAAATGTTATTTTGGGGCGTAACAGTGAGACATGCATTGAAAAAAGATCGACACAACTTCAACTTCAACTACATTTACAATTACAATTACAGTATCTGTATGGTCTTAAGTAATCGCATCAGATACGAATATCGAATCGAATACTGTGGGTGGGTAAGACCCTCAAACATTAGTGTATCTATGTACATATGTATATGTATATATTTGGCTTATTGAGATTTAATGACTGTACGTATGTATGTAATACGTGCGATCACATGGCAACTGACTGTGGTGCTTGCATCTGTTGTAAAGGGCTGAAATGCAAAAGATTTGGCAATCAGAGCTCCCACAAATCACATCAAAGATCGTTGGCATACTTGAAACTATTCAACCGCAACGTGGTCGAAACAGATACAGATACGTAAACAAGTACACACTCACAGTTACATATGTTCATATATTTCTGTGAGTACAGTTTGTAAAACAAAGAAACGTCAACGAGAAATGTTTGCTGTGATTTACTGATTTAGGTCAATCATTATAAACAATAGGCTTTTGCACTTGTCGGGGTTAAATTCCAATCAGCATAAACGGATTGACCTCAGATAGTTTCAGTATGAACTCTGTTAATGTTAATGTTTTCTGGCTAAACAGATCGTCTCCAGATGATCTAAGTGAAATCTGCATAAAAGACTATAAAATAGACATGCAACATATGTATATGATTTATGTAAAATAAAATGCAACAAAAAGGAAGAAATAAATTAGCTGCTTTATATTTATGCCTGCATGCAAACAACATGCAATTAAATAACTTTTAATATTAATTGTGAAACTTGTGAAAGTATTGTGCAAATTGCAGAAAATCAATCAACTGATATGTTATTGGCAAATACAAATTCAAATTAAATGTTATTTAACAGAAGCAGCCACAAATATTCTTTAGAATGTTAACTAACAGCAACAGCGGCGATTCTGCACTATGAGTAGCTTACGTTACGGGGCATGCGGTAACGTAAGCAGTGTATGCTTAACAGTGGCGACGCAGCTATGCAGACGACAGTCATTAAATGCTTACGGAAAAACAACAAGAACGTAATGTTTATGCATGTAGTAACCGATGAAAAAACTTAACTGGAGCAATAGTTTTCACTAAAACAACAATGACACACAGCACAACGAATGCTCTTACAGCAGGTCGAGGCGAGGTGGAAAATCAGCTGAGACAATGCTGCTGCCCCCCAATGATATAATGGCAACGGAAATGACAACTGCGAATCGAGTCTGCTAAACGAACCGCCAAAAGCCATGCATACCGAACAGCAAAGAGTGAGAAGTGAAAAGAGAGAAGTGAGAGTCAACAGCTGTTGTATGTAAATCAAAAAAAGAGGCTACTACACTTGGTCCGTTAGAGAGTTGCTGTAGCCGTTGCCGCATAGAGAGAAAAAAGAGAGACAGAGACCCCCAAATAGAGCCGAGCTTAGCTAAGCTCAGCGACGTCAACAGCGCGTATTCGATATAAAAGTGCAATTTGGGCTCACAGCAAACGCAGATAGTTTTGTGACTTGGAGTGGGACGTGCGCGTGCATTTTGAACGGCAAAAACGAAGCTTAAAGTGAAGTGAAAAATTGTAACTGTAACTGTTACTGTGTAAATAGTGAAGGCAAAGCCAATAACTCAAATAACAATGCAACTATTGCTGGTGGTGGCCACGGTCGCGATCTGTGGAGTCGCTCAAGCGCAGCAGGGTGTCGATCCCGCATATTTGAGGCAGTATTACCAGCAGTTGCAGCACCAGCAACAGCAGCAGCAGCCATCCGATGGTACTCCCATCTATGAGCAGAATTCGGAGCAGACGCAACAGTATGTGACCGCAGGACAACAGATTCGGCTAAAGGACACAGTCTCCGAGCAGATACGAGCTCAGCAACAGCAACAGCAACAAGGCTATGTGGCACCTGCCGTCAGAGATTACCTGCAGCAGCCTCAGGTGGGTTCAAGACATTCATTCATCCTAGTTTGCAACTCATAATTATCCATTTTCTTTTGAACCGACTTTAATTGATCTTTAACAGTATCAGGCGCAGCCACAACAGAGCGTGTACAGGCCACAGCCACAAGCTGCCCCAGCGCCCCCACGACGTGTTCAGCCTTCTTACCAAGCATCCTCATCGCCACTGCTGGGCAAAGGACAACACAAGCTTCAGCAGCAGCAGCAGGCTGAGGAGGAGGAGCAGTACGATGATGTAAGTTTTTGTTGGCCATAACAAGTTGGAGCTGAGCTCCGCTTAGCTTTCGCACACTTTCGTTTTCGCTTGAGTGCAACAATGTGACCAGCAAACAATGTTGTCCGTTGTCTATTGTCCGTTGTCCGTTGTCCGTTGCCCGTTTCGCATCTCGCGTTGCACGTTGCAAGTTGCCAGTTCGACTGTTTACTAGTTGGCGAGTGCATAATTACAATTGATGCATGCAGCGTGGAGAGATTTTCTCATCGAGTTCATTAACCAGCATCCCATCTACAGCCACTTGACTCCACTCTCGCACACACCATAGACATGTCCATAAGTATCTTTATCCATGTGTGCATCGGTCCGTTTCTCCGTCTCTCGGTCTCCACCGACTACTACCGACCAACATCCGAGGTCCGCCTGTCTGTAAGTTTTGCCGACTTTTATTTATGGGCTTTTCATGCGGAAACTGCCTCTTTGTCGTTATCCATTAAACGTTACGAAAGATCCCATTAATCCGCAGGCTTAAGGAAAATGACAGGCTTCATTAGAGGTAATAGGGGTCGTTGGGTTATTTCAATTGATATTAAAAGGAAACTTTTTTATAAGAGGTTCATAAAATGTGCGAAAGATGTACTTTTGAAGGTAATGTAGGAAACTGTCTACGGATTAGACAGTGTTGGGAAGAAATTAAAATTTAACTGAAGTGAAATTATATTTTAGAAGAAGGTTGTTGAACGAATAATGAGAAATATTTTATGTTGATCTATATAAATTGACAAGTATTTTTCTTGATATGATATATCAAATACAATATAAGTATTAAGCCAGGGAATCCTCTTTTTCCGGATGAATGAAATTTTAGACTTAGGAAAAGTACTTCTAATGATATTCTAGCGACAAGAATTAAAAAAAAAATTGAAAAAAATATTTTTATTTTATTGAAATTTTGATTGCAGGAAAAAATATTTTTATTGCATCGAAAAATTGTATCTCGATCAAAAAAATTGAGGGCATATAAAAAATAAAATTTTTTAGATTGGTCTGAATACAATTTGGTTTAGAAAATTATTTAGTGGCCGAAATTCATTTTCAAATCTTTCAACATTGTAATCTCAGAAACCTTGAAACCTTCCAGGCAACTTTCTAGCAACATTCATTGCAATTTCTTTGACAGATTTATGCTCCTTTTGTGCCCCAACTAGGTCATAACTTTTGTAATCTCTATTTGAAATTTAATTAGAGCTACTCTTTTTATCCACATCCCACGAGTATCGAAAAGCGGTCCTATTAAATGTCACGCTGCATATCACGAGCTACATTCATGCTTTGGGCTACAATCACTTTCAAATGCGACCCATATATCCGCAAAAGCTACCGCCAGGTGGACACCGGACGGACACGGTACGCATTAGAACCGGCTTCCAAGCGAGCTTGGCCAATTGCCTTTCCAATTTTGTCAGCAATCTGCACGTTGCATTGCCATAAAGATTGGCTCTGTTTTGGGTGCTTTTTGGGGCCACGTCAGAGAAACAAAAGAACAGAGTATCGTGGACACGCCCCTAGACCAGCTCTCGGTTTACCTTAACCCACTTAGAAGTGTGGGATTGCCAAAGTAATTGCCATTGCTGGCAATTGATGATCATTGATCGTTGAACGTCGATCGTCGATCGTCGAGCTTCCTTGCCACAGTCGTAACCTTGTGCATAAATTATGCACCAGCCGGAGGCCAAAAATTGAAAATAATGCGGACAGGCCTCATTGAACGTTGCATGCAAAAGAGGCTTTAAATGATTTCTGGTGGTACCGAGTGGCTTCTACTGCTGCCCAGTTGCATAAGCCACTCATGCGATCACTCGCTCACCGACTCGCCTGCAGTTGCACCTCAATTTTGTGCCACTAAAAATATGCAACCGCGTCGAGTCCAAATAACTTTCACTTGTGCGTGTGCCGACAATTCGTGATTGGGCCTGGGCCGAAAACTGACTTAGAGACCGACTCAAATTGAAATTGAAATTGAAACTGGAACTGGGACGGGGACTTTGACTGAGACACCCACAGACGCATGCGGATCACAGGCAGCATGTGATGTAATCGTGGGACGCGTGGTGAAGCTTAAACTTAAACTGGGTCACTATGTGCCGTGCATTTCAAATGATCTGTTGCAATTCGTAATATTTGTCTGTCGCTTTCAGCAAAACTCCTCATATCAGTTTGGCTTCGATGTGAAAGACGATGAATTCACCAACTATCAGAATCGCAAGGAAGTCCGTGATGGTTCCGTGATTAAGGGCAGCTACTCCGTTGTTGATTCGGACGGTTTCATTCGCACCGTGAAGTACACAGCCGATCCCAAGGAGGGCTTCAAGGCTGAGGTTATTCGTGAACCTACCGACATTGTGGTTAAGATACCAACACCTCCACCACCAACGCAGCTGCTCCGCGCCGGTGGCCACAAGGCACCACAGGAATACAGTCAGGCCAAGCAACAGTATCAACCGCAGCAGCAGCCACAGTATCATCAGTACCAGTAAGGAGGAGGAGTATGGCTCTTATATAAAAACCGTGGTTTCATGTTGAAAGTTCCGCATGTCCATGTTGCGGTTAATCCGATTTTGTCATTTCCGTACATGGCATTAAAACTCACGACTTTCCCTAGTTATGTAATGATAATATTACGAATTACGCGTATATATTGTTCACTCGAAATTATGTTCTGCATTAGAATATTTAATTAAATTTTTTAAAACATTTTTTTGACTTTTATTTCTGTATTTATACAGTTATTTCTTTTTTGATGATAAGCTGAAAGCACCTTGTTTCAAGAATCTGTATGAGGACTAGTACTTGGAGATTATAAAAATAAAAATAAAATCAAATAAACACTATCAATAATAATTATTGAAAATGAGTTTATTGATTGCGTGATATCCTTATAATTCTAATAATAATCAATTAAAATTAATTATAATACGAATTATAATTGAAATATGTATTTAATGCAAATTTACATATGTTGATCTCAAGAACAAAACTACTTGCAGCCATTTTGATATAATTTCTTTCGGTGGAATTCCTTGTGGCAAGCATAAATCAATGGGCTAACCTATTTGTGTAGACAACTCGTTTGGGCAGTTCTGGGTGCTGATAGAAGGCCACCTAATGTGGAAGTTCTCACAGTGATCTGAGCGAACTGCTTGCTGTCTCCTGGTCACCAAAGATGCTAGCCAAGCAAAGCTTGGGTTGGCTGGACGGCTGGTCAAACCGGTTGCGTCTTGGGAAAAAACTGGTAACTGGAACTCACGCCACATCAATCGGAATCGTAGTCGCCGTAGACGAAGCTGGCGATAGTGTCCTTTTGCAATGTCCTTGCATAAATTAGAAAACCGTGTGAGAACTCAGAGAGCCAAGGGTTATCTGGTTGATGATGATGAGTTGGTGACCTTATCGGCTACAACAACGAACCGGTTCTGGACAGTTAACGAAATGACACAACACGGACCCGCATAAGACAAACGAATACCCATTTACATATACAGTAGGTTCGCAGGACTCAATATTGATCTTGATGTTCTTTCTCCCTCTCTCTGTCTCTCTCTCTGTCTTACTGAGATTCCTAAGGCACATATGATTTGGTCAGCTGGAGTTCTTCCAAGGAGTATAACAAATAATAACTGGACATTGGTAGCCCGGCGGGCAATGATGTCACTTTGTGCCTCGGCGTATGCAAATGAGTTGCAACCCCGTTGAGGTCACCGACTTACAAGATAGCTACATCACCTCGCCGATAAACACTTTGAGTGTCGTTGCATCTAAGATCTGACACGTTCAACCCTTAAGGATGTTCTAAGGACGATTGTGGATTGTCTGAGTTACATTTGCATATGACCCGCATTTGTCGAATGATGGACTGAGTAACTGACTGTCGTCCTGGCCGCCGTTGCAACTATGTAAGTAAATGCAGGACATTTCGGGTCATTCACTGACTATCAATAAACCAGTTTTCGCCTAAAGGATAGCTAATGCCAAGATGACCTTTTTCCATTGGACAATAACAACAGGAAAGTCGTGTAACCGGACTGTCCACTTTTCTAAGCTATCTTCTTCTGCTTCTCCGACTGTGTGTCTGTCTGGTCTCCCTCCGTGAGAACCTCTTTGCGGAGTTCCCAGAAGGAAGATGACCTACGCCAAGAAGCAAAAACTCTGCTTTCTTATGCAAATCTCTCATTTGTCCGGAGCAATCCAAATTTCACGCCAAATCATTGCCATTAAATAAATAATACGCCAAAATTATGTAAAGTCACGATCTTTATAGTATAAGTATATACAGTCCAAGAAGTTGAAGAGCAGTCCTGGGAGCAGCGGAAGTAGGAGTTGGTTGAGGGTTGGCGAGAAGTCTCGAAAAAGTCAAAAGTCGAAAATATGCAAATTGCTTTTCTTAATGGTTTAAAGTTTTCCCTGGGCCAAGTCCCAACGGTGTTCGCCATGACCACCACGACGATCTGTCCAAATCACCTGGCAGAGGAGAAAATTGATTAAGGGAAAGACGAAAAACAGAGGATTCTGAGGAGCTCACCTCTCCCTTGTAGCGGTTGGTGCCACGTTGCGACTCAAAGCGACGCTCCTGTGCTTTGGGATGCTCCAGCACGTGACCATGGCTACGTGAGCTTGGACCATCGAATCTCATGAAAATGTCGCTAAAATGGAGGGATAATGTTCATAAATTATAATAATAATGTATATATAAATAAATGTATTTATAAAAATATTTAAAAAATGTTTCCCTACTGAAAATATTTGGTTTCCTTTTTGGGTTTTGATTCGGCAGCAACTGCATCCCCATCCGCAGCCGCATCCGCCCTCTCTTGAGCTGCAAATCTGCGTGGACGTTCCGCCGGCACTTGCTGCAACTGTCCTTCCTGGGGCTGCTGCAGTTGCTGCTGTTGCTGCTGTTGAAGTTGAGCTGCTCGTGCTGGCACCACGTGCAGCACATCGCTGGTGAAGAGCGCCGGCGGCACATTGTAGAGCTGCTCCTCGACGCGACGTGGCGGCGTCACTGCCACCCGCTGCTGTAGGGGCATGTAGTTGCCCTCGTAGCGATATTTGGCCAGCTCTGCTTGAGGCGTGGCACGCTGCTGGTACTGCACGCTGGGCTGTGGATAGATGGCGGGCAGAGGAGCCGCTGGGACTGGGGCTGCAACTGGCGGTGAGGCTGCTGGTGGCTGTTGCTGCTGATACTCCAAGGCGAGGGGCTGATAGCTGGGCCGATAGTTGATCAATTGAAAGTTGGGCACTTGTTGCTGATAGTGAGCGGCAGGTGGCGCCACATAGCCACCCACATAGCCGGCGGGCACATACTCGAAGCGTCTCAATCTGGCGGGATGATCGTGGTACCACGACGGACGATGTGGATGGCCATGCGGATGCGGATAGTACTGGGATTCAGCTGGAGGCAGCAACAGCAGCAGCAAGAGCAGCTGCAGCAGTGTCAGTAGCGCGATATGCAAATGCAGCTCCATCACGTTGCACGCTCGTCAAAATTGTGGCTGCGCTTTTGACAACAACATTGGCATTTATAGAGGTAGGTAGATTGGTGTGGTAGCTTGATTGGTTTTTGGGGCTTGTCCGCATCTATGCCCTATGCCTATGCCTATGCCGGAAGTCATGACGACTGCCCCAGGAGTCAGCGGTGTGTGAAATCGATACTACCAACTACCAACTACCTACAACCGACTGGTAACTGCCCCAGTCCCTAAATTGTGCAATGGTCGAGCGAACCAGCTCCAGCTGTGGCCATCGGTTGCGGCCGTTACGTGCCACATTATATAAGCTTGCCACAAGCGGAGAGTTTAGAGTTGCCAAAGAGAGGGAGCGCTCGAAAACACTAAAGGGAGAAATGTACGTTGACCAGCTGGCCTCAAACAGAAACAGAAACACAAACAGAAGCACAAGCAGAAACAAACAAAGAGACACAATCAAGGTCAAGCCCAAGTTCAATATGACAACTGTTGGCAGCCGTTAGGATTGAAACAGGAATAGATAATAGGACGAGTTAAGAGCCATGCCACAAAAATGTAAGTTGAAGCTGATTGGCTGTTGAGGCAGTGTGGACAGCCTGTTGCTTATTTCGTAATCATTTAGGGGTAGCTAAGCTTGACCTATGGCACAAGGGTTGTGTTAACCCTCTGTCAGCAGCAACCCCTAAAGCTGCCAGTGTCCTTGGCGCAGCGGTTTCCTGCTTCTCGCTGCTCGGCGCAAGGAATCATTCGACTTCTGAAGTTGAAAGACATAGCATACAATTCGCAGAGATCCTATAGACTGTTATAAAAAATTGAATTTAAATTTGTAAAAATTTAAATCTTGCATACAAATTGAACTGAAAGAATTGTAAGTTTGTATAACACATTTATAGTAATAATAGTAATTAAACATAATACATAAGAGAGCAGGACTCGTGCTCCTGCCCGTGTTTCAACATAACGTTTCTCAAGACATAAAACTCCAGATCCACTAAAGTTTCGTGTTATCGGATAAGGAGATCGCGCTATATATACGATTATAACATTATAACTTTTTTTGTTTAATTATTTTATAATACAAATATTGTGGCCTCGATGAGACTGCTGCAACAAGTTTCAGTGCTTTCGTATGGTTTCGTTTCGTTTCTATATTGAATCCTTCTTCGTACTCGGTTCACAACAATGTCAAGAATCACTTTGTAGAGTGGAGTGTAGTGGAGTTAGAGTGGAGTCAACTAATCGGCCATGTTCACGTTGTTCATGCGCATCTTGGCAAAGTCCTCGAAGACAATGTTATCATCGTCGTCCTGGTAATATCCCTTCACATTGCGGTGCTGCTCAATGGACTTCATCTTCTTCATGGCATTCGAGCGCTTCTTCTCAATGGTGCCTGCAGAGTATTCACCCAGTTAGTCTGCATCCCATTGGCATTCTAGTGGATTGTCATTGGCGTACTTACCAGGTGCCGGCTGCAAGAGCTTGAAGGGCACATCGGTCTGCATCTCGCCGCCGAGAGTGCCACAGTTCAATTTGATGCGCACCGAGTACGAGATGACTATACCACAGGCATCCCCGGTGGACTTACCCTCCTGAACCATGGTCGAGGATGCCAGGTTGACATCCTCATCCTTCAAATGGCCATCGAGTGCAATGCCTAAGTAGCAAGGATTAGTCTTTCATCTCTGATCTCAGTCTCTACTCACCATGACGATCCTTGTTGTTGGCTGCCAGCGGAATCAGATAGAAAGTCTTGGTGAGATTGGCACCGGGAGTAATCGGGCAGCCCTCCTTGGTCTCCAGTTGAGCCACATGCTTGCTGAATTGCGCATTCACCATGGTGATCTCCGTATGTTGGACAATGAAGCATTTGATGCTCTTCACAGATTTCTTCGAGTTGTTGGATACTTGGACGGTGGCGGCCACTTTCTCGCCATGGTAGTAGATCTCACGGTCGAGGGTTACCTCCAGACTTATCTTACCGTTGGAGAAGGTGAAGCCCTTGCTCACCAGTGAGCTGGGTAAGCGCTGGCCGCGATTCAGTGGCGCATACTGCAGCTTCTTGATCACCAGGCTGACCATGCTGCGCTTGTGCTGGCGATCGTCCTCGGAGTCAGCGACATAGGCGCGAATGGTGTACTCCACGCCCAGGGGTTTGCCCATGTCGTCGCCCTCCTGCTGCAGCGTCACCGAGCTGGGTGAATTGGGCGGGAAGTGGAAGGTGAAGGGATGAGCGTTGCTGCCCAGTTTGCGGACCAGTTTCTCCTGCATGGGTGTCATCTCCATGTTGGGGTTGGTCATGGGCACAATTTGCTCACGGGACAATATCAGCTCCTTCGAGAACTTGACGCCCATGACCTCATCCTCCTCGCGTCCATAGCGATAGGTTGTAGCCAATTGGCCAAACACCTTACGATTCTTTAGATAATCCGGTTCCACAACAATGACTCCATCAACGGGATCACAGTAATCCAAGTGATCGATGAAGTCGCGACGGCCCAGATAGAAGGTAACCTTGCCGTTTGGGGTTGCCTTCTTGAAGACCTTCACGGACACAACCATCTTCAGTGTTTGGTTGGACTTACTTCGGGATATATCTATCTATATATTGTATATGTATATTCCTGGTGGTGAGTGTCTGTGTCCGGAGCTCGATGCGGCACGTTAGCAGTTCTTCGTTGATAGTGGAGAATGCAAAATGCTGGAACCGCACAACCTGCTTATATACCTTTGGCTTGGCCCTGTCCATCGCGTGGGGTTTCTCTGCGGGACCACTAAATGGATTTGGATTTTCTTGTTATGTAGCTGCTTGTATAAAATTTTTTCAACATGTTGTTCTTTTGCGCATTTTCCATTTTCTCTCAATTTCCACGGGGTTCTCGACCAAATTGGCTAATGTCAAGTAGCGAACGTTCGCGACCTCGTGCGAGGTCAGGTACATCTTTCTGCTTGTCTATTTTCTGTTTTTCCTTTTTTTCATTTTCCCTAAATTTATTGTGGTCTGTGTCAAGTGTTGAATAAGTTGTGTCGAGGATTAACGTTTGATTGGCTATTAACACATCCCACATCCACCCAGAGAAGCCCCTCAACTGTCATTCAACCTACAGTCAGTCAACGTGTTAGACCCCAAAATTCAATATATCGATTCTATATATAACTCAAGCTTTTCCCTTACGTATTACAGCATAGATTCAGCATGGATTCAGCACAGAGCCACACCACAACTGACCGACATGGCTATAGCCTGAGGTTCTCACCCTTCGAGGCAAACCACATGCTCATCGCTACAAGGTAAGCAGCACTGCCCCCTAACCTAACTAAACCCGAACTGAACTCAACCTCTATTTCATTTGATGTATCCTTTCCTTTACAGCCAATTGTATGGTCTTGCTGGTGGTGGTTCTCTCTTTCTGCTACAACAGAATCCCCTGGCTGAGTCACAGAAAATGACAGAGCTGTGCCGTCTTGAGTGGTCCGATGGTCTGTTCGATGTTGCCTGGTGTCCGTATGCGGCGGATATTGCAGCCACAGCCTCTGGCGATGGATCCTTGCAGATCTGGTCGGGCTTGGATGTGGAGTCGGCGATGACAGAGCAAACACCGAAACAGCCATTGATCTGCCTGCAGGAACACAAGAACGAGATCTACAGTCTGGATTGGGGCGAGAAGTGGAACTACCATACGCTGCTCTCGGCCAGTTGGGATTGTACCCTCAAGCTGTGGGATTGCAACAGGCAGAACTCCATCACGACGTTTGTGGGACACAATGATTTGATATATTGTGCAAAGTATTCGCCATTGATAGCGAATCTCTTTGCCAGCGTAAGTACCGATGGACATCTCAACTTATGGAATTCTCTTGATTTTTCAGGTAAGCCCCTGATGAGCATCGAGGCGCACGCTAGCGAGGCATTATCCTGCGATTGGAGTCACTTTGACCGCAACGTGCTGTTGACTGGCGGATCCGATGGACTTATCCGTGGCTGGGATCTGCGCAAGATGCGCACCCACATCTTCGAGCTCTACTCCGGGGAGTTTGCGGTGCGTCGCTTGGCCTGTTCCCCGCACTCGTCAACGGTCCTGGCTTCCGCCAACTATGACTTCACTACGCGGTAAGCACGAGAATCTATCCAACTGTGATTGAATCAATAATAAATTTGGATTATGTTTAGCATCTGGGATTTGGAGCGGGGTGAATCGCCACTGGAGATCAATACACAGCACACGGAGTTTGTGTGCGGTCTGGACTGGAATCCACAGAGACCTCATCAGCTGGCCGATTGTGGCTGGGATGCCGTGGCCAATGTGTATACACCACACTGCCTGGTCTAGATGGTCTAGATGGTTGGACCGCCACAACTACATATGCCACCCCCACTGGAAACTGGAAACTAGAAACTGGAAACTGGAAAGAAGGATATTGGAAGTGGAACTGAGACTGAGACTTCAATCCAAGCGACTCGAATCGAATCTGAATATTGTGATAAGGCGCAAGTGGCGCCAAAATAGACACCTGGACGACGATAGCTGAGCTATTGAGACTACCTCTAAGGAATACGAATCGAAGGATGTGTAAATAGTTGTGATAAATACATTTATTAAAAATAATAAGAACAAGTGAGGTGAGAATGAATGAAAATCCCCATCTGCAGGTGCTTAACGAAATGTCAATAAAAGCTTACAGATTATCTGATTATAAGAGAAACTAGCAACTGTTGCCAATCCTTTGTTTTGAGTTGTTGCCTCTGGGGTATAATTATGAGTCGAGTGGAGATGATCCTTAACAAGAACTTAACGGCATACGGTTAGAGCTGGCACTCAAAAGGGCGTTGATGGGTTACCCTTTTCCTTTCCGGTTGAACCTCTCATCCTCTGGCCAGGCAAACAAACACGCAATAAAGCGCTAATTTGCTGCAACATTTTATTGCCCCAGTATAGTATGTGGCAGCATATGTGAACGAGATTGTGAATTGGTTGCAGACTCCTCCTCCTTCTCCTCCTCTGGCCAGCGGTGCCTGCAGACAACTGACATTCCCAGAATTGACACAGTCAACAAGGTGTGCCACATCGCACCATGTCCAGACGCCTCGCTGATGCCTTGATGGTGTGAAAAGGAGCCCCCAGCCGTATCCAACAGCCTTCGTCCGTCTGTCTACCTGTTGCAGAGCGTTTGTTTAGCTGCTGCTGTTGAGAATATCACACTCCTCATCCTGTCATTAGAGGTGGATGCTTTCTTTGCTGATTCTTGTGGTTGTGGCTGCCACCTCGGGCAAATATTTGTTTTGATGCCAATTTGCGTTGATTTCTCTTGACAGGCCCCAACAAAGCCATTGGTCATCATGGGTATGGGTCAGCAACAGCTGCTGCCACGCTGCAATTATATGTTACCTTTTGTGGAGCAACAGTCAAGTGAATATAAATCTGATATTAATGCTTGTTTGCGTTAATAAAATCTCCAAAAAATGTAATCACGTATTTCATTTAATTTGATACTGAGAAATTCACAACAAATTGTTGCTCACAACAATAATCAGCAAATGCTGCACATATAGACTAATTTTTACTTAACTTTTAATTTGTATATTTCCCATTTTATTTAAATCAACTTGAATTTGTTACTGAAATGTAAAATTATTTTAAATATTTAACGACAGTTGCGCTGGCGTAGCAAATAACTTTGGTAAGCATGTCTTTGGTGTTGCCAGACAGCTGTTGGCGATAGCGTTGCCATAGCAGTCAGCCTGCCCTGCATAGCAACTTCCAGTGCTGGAAAGTGAGATAAAGCCTCTAGGCGCGCGCATTTGGTAAATTCAAATTGAATTGATTGTAAATATTTAGTATTTTAATTGGGACTAATAATTGCAATAACTAAATTTTAGAATATTAAATGGTTTCATATATTTAGTTAACATATAATGATATCTTTATAAATAATAAATATATAAAAATCATAAATAAAATATTAGTTTCTTTTATTTATTATAAAAAAATCATACTTGTTTGAAAAAAGGCGCTAACTATTAAGGTGTATTTATTAATAAATGCCAAAACCTCAACTTGCAATAAACTATAAATTAACACCACACCATAGCAGCTGCAGCAGGAGCAGGAGCAGGCATACTTAGTTGCAACCTAGATATAACCTTGACTTCTTTTGATGCCTGTGGCGTGGCATTCCTCATGTTGTCAGCAGAACAACCCATGCTGATCCGCCAGCGGCAGCAGCATCAACTCTTGTTATAAATAAAAGACGAATGCCAAAATTTTTCAACACCCAGCACGCGAGTGACAGCCTCAGTTTCAGTCTCAGTCTCAGTCTCAGTCTCGGTCTCGGTCTCATTCTGAGCCACAACTGCAGTTGTGTGCCTTGCGAGGCACTCCCGAGAGTCTCTTGGGGGTTCTGCCAGCATCTCTTTCGCACGCATATACCTTATACTGTCTGTCCGCTTGAATATGGGCAGCAGGTTCTCTGAGTGCAGAGGATTTGGCAGTGCACGCGCCGCGCCAGAAGATGCGCTGCCTCAGTTCCCTCAGCTGCATCCTCAGCTTCAGCTTCAACTTGCCAAATCGAATCGCAGCTCAGCAATTTAAATTGCCTCCACGAGCATTTTGATGGCGATCACGCGCCCCTTTTGAAATCTCGCTGCTCAATCTTCGCAGGCAGCGGGGCCATAAAGGATCAAGGCGTTCTCTTTTTGTTTCTCCCTCTCCCTCTCTCTTTCTTCTTATAAGTTTTTGCTTTGTTGTGTTTTTTTACGACTGCCTGTCTTGGTATTAATTTTATTTTAGCATCTTGTTGTTGTTGCTGGAGTTGTTTTTAGTGCATGGCTGGACTGGGGTTGGCTTCACTTTAATCGTCACTTTTGTGCCGACATAAAATCGTGATGTGTGCCGGTAACCATCATGTGTGCCAGCATGTCCATGTCCATGCCCATGTCCATGGTGGTCAACTAACACGTGTAGTCGTCCCGGAGCAACACCCCCCAATGTGCCGCACAGCTGGTCGCTGTCTGCGGCATCACAGAGGACAGCAACATACCGCAAACCGACAGCTCCGAGGACCAGGACTCTGTCTCTGCCTGCTCCTAACTAGATGCCAACGAAATGATCGTTTGGTTACAGATTTTTCACTTTGACTCTGACTCTGTCTCTGAGTGCTGAGTGGGCGTGAACCGAAGGCAATCTTGATAAGCAGGCATTTCTTTTGAACTCCGGAAATAATTGTCAAGGGATAAGACCTCAGCAGCTACCTGTATTGAAATTGCTAATGAAGTGGGTTTCTAATACTGCCTATTTCCCATTTTTATATTTCATTTTTTTTATTTGTATTTGTCTTTTGTTTTACGTTGTTGTCCTGGCAATTAGAAATGTGTGTGGAGCTGGAACGGATGCAGCTACCGTTAGAATATACTATATATGTATGTATGTGTGGATAGACAGATATATAGATTGTGAATGGTGTGAATTTGTTCACCTGGCGTCGTTTTGCATTTATGCATGAGTTTCTCCATACAGGAAACTCTCTGAGAGGTGTTGAATACTTTTGATTGCCATTGCCATAATAATGAAGACACGACACAGACTAAAGAGAGACAGTCACATATAACATAGAATGAGATAGAGATAGTCTGAGATTTACCTAGTGATATTTTATAGCTGAATATTGCGCACGCTTGGCAGCCAACGTTTTTACGATGATCCTTTATCCCAAATTCCAAATTCCTGTTTCTCTTTACCGTCCATTGTTCCCTTCTTCGCTCTCGCTTATGATATAATTTTGCGTAAAGTCACAATTCTCCTCGCTCTTCGCTCCTCGCTCCTAGCTCCTCGCTCCTCAACCTACCTAGGAAATCTCGAAAAACCGAAGCTGTTCCGAGTCGTAGCCTCTATAACGGCAACGTTATGAAATGTTATGCAATATCGGAGCTGAACGACAGACAGTGGCTCGACAACATCATAAAAACTATCTGCAGGCTAAAGAGGAAGAGGAAGAGGCCGCACAGATACCCTCAGAACTAGGCCTGGAAACTAGAGTGGCCATAAAACTTGTGCCACATAACATAATCTCTCTCTATCTATCTATAGATATATATGTATATGTATATGCATGTATATCTCCGACTTGCCTTCGTTCTTGAGGCTAGAGATTTGAGTCTTGATTTTAGCAAAGAACCGACAACTAGTTTTAGTATTTATCTTTAAAGGAATTTTATTTTAAAATATTATTTAGGCAATTGAAAAAGTTGAGGGCTAAGATTGAGAAACTATTTTCTAAAATAAAATAAAGAAAATATTTCTAATTCCTTGATCCTTATGCTTAATTTACACAACTAAAATATTTTATATGTCTATATTGTTTAGATATATATTTTTTAAATGCAATATTAAAAAAATATAAATTTTTTGATTGCATTTGTTAAAAAAATTCATTTTAAGAAAATAATACACCTTCATTTCGAATTCCAAATTTTCTAACATTCTATGCTCAGCCTCATTTACAAAAATTAATGATTTATAATGTTTTAATAGTTTCAATGTATATTTATATTTTTTTATTTGGTATATACAAAGAATGAAAAAAAATTAAATTGAAAATCATTGGAAAATGCAATAATAGAAAAAAGTCACATTCGTGTCGAATTCTAACAATATTCTACGTCTCTTCTTCTAATTTAATTTATAATATTATTAGAGCTAAAAATATATTTTCGAATAAAAAGGAAAATAAGTCACCTTCATTTCGATTTTGAATTTTTTCTAACAGAATTTTAAGGTGTGTTTAATTTACAGAACTAACTGATTTATCATGTCAATAAAGATATAAACTTTATTTGGAACTTTTTTTTAATAGAAAAGATTGTTAATTAAATAAGTTAAGAATATTAAATACAATACAAATAAGTCATATTCACTTTGGAATGCCAAATTCGATCTACACTTTGATTTATTATATCTATAATTTGTTTTTAATTTTGCAACGAAGGAAATGATTTAATTTGGTTAGCCCCGCCCACCGCCCACTGTTGACCCGTTCCGCTCCCGTTGTGACAATGGTCAGCCTACTATATACATATATTGAATTAATTGAATTGAGTTGAATTCATCCCCACAGAACGGATTTTGTGGTTTGTTTGGTATGCGCATATTTTGTTGGCATTTATGGCCGGTATTATAATTGAGGGTGAAGGACGCTTCTGTGGCGTGCTCCAACAAATCTGAATAACAATAATAGCAACAATAACAACAACAACAACATTAACAATTTGTTTAAGAACAAGGTCGTCTGGCAGCCATTTATAAATAATTCCAAGCGATTTTTGCGTATAAATAATTTGTTGGAAAAATAAAACTGTCCATCCAGAATGCTTGTTGTTTTTGAACTGATGACCAAAATACTTCAACGGCTCGTCTCATGACTAAAAATAGTTTGGCAGCACAAGTCGCCCCCACACCAAGAGCTTCCAACAGCCCAAGAAACCCACCATCCCACCACCATCTCGATCTTCCAGTGGATGAGACTGACACTGAGGCAGAGGCAGGGGCAGGGGCAGGCGACTGACGTGCGCCGATGACGCGTTTGAATCTGAACTGATTCAAAACAGGCCAAGAACATTAACATCCAGAAGTGATATCCAGAACCAGGTGATGACGATCTCACTCTGGCCCGGGATATGTTCCTCAAATTGGCAATAAGCAGAGGCCAAGTGGCCAACTAAATAAAACAATTTTCGCATAGGGCCCAGACTTGTGTTATGCCATGAGAAAGGCGTCAGCAGACAAAAAGTCCAAACAAATTCTGAAATTTGTTATTCAGTTATTTTCAAACTACATACACATATTCCAATATGTATATATGTATATATATATGTATATATACAACTGTATAACAAGAAATGTGAAAACGATAAGAAGTGTGTGTTAAGGTGGGTATCTTCATATATCTACAAGGAATACCCTTTCTATAATCTAGTTGCTTATCATTTTTGGAGAAATCAAGAAGTGTGATTTCGCAATTTATTATTCATATTTTTTATATTTAAATTTTCTATTAATTTCAAAATTTTTATTGATTTTGATGCAAGTACTTCTTTTATTTTTAATTGCATTAACAAAAGTATTATATTTTGGGAAAACTAGAAGTAATCTATATATTTATATTTAGTCAATTATAAATTCAAAATCTATTTATTACATTTACAAATTTTAAAAATTTTGGAGAATGTTTTACTCTTTTTAATTCTCATATTAACAAAAAAGTATCTTTCAAAAATGTGGTCGCTTATAGTTTTTGGAAAATCAAGACTGGATTTCCTCAATTATCATCAATATATTGGTATATAATTTTAGAAGTTTTTAGTTATAATTTTAAAATATTTTAAAATTTAAAAAAAAGTACTTCTTTGTCTGATTGTATTATCAAAAGTTAATGTTCATGTTGTTTATTCTGAAATATTTCAAATATATGTATATGAAATTACATACATTGTAGTAATTTATTAAATGATTAAAAGTTTTTCTACGTTATTATATTTATAATTCGAATAATAATATGAATATATAAATATAATAATAATATTTCATTTTTTTTTCACATTTATTAATATACGTCCGTTGATATATAAAATAAAAAATAAAATTTGTTATTAATTTTTTTTATATTGAAAAAAAATTTTTAAAATATTTACTTTTTAATTTATTCAAAATTTTCATATTTATTGATAATTTTTTTAATAGTTTCATTTAATATTAAATTTATTATATTTTAAATATTTCATTGAACATATTTGTCATATATTTCTTTTATAAATGTATATTAACTGCACAAGTGATATCTGATTAATCTAAGACAGAAAGTATCTGAATGATACTCTTGACGCACTGAGCTACAGGTAGATAGCATATCTGTCGCAAACATCATTAGAAATTTATAGTGCCTCAATTGCTGTCCGTCTATAGTATACTATAACATACTATACTATACTATACTATAATTCGGTATAGTAAGTATTATAAAAGCCGCAAGCGCACAAATATTTTTCACGAAAAACAAATTCTTTTGCGGCACGTCAATGACGTCAATGCGACGGGGCCGTCAAAAGGAAGAGAAAAAATACAAAAAAAAAAGTAGAAAATAGAAGAAGAAAAGAAAATGAAAAGAGATTGAAAATGATTTTTGCCAAGGCGCCTACGGGTGTACATTCTACGGGTAATGCCAGACGTGGGCGTGTGGGCGTGTGTATGAGTGTGTTAGTGTGTGTATCGGTGTGAAATTCATACGTGTGTGTGTGTTTGTGTATGTGTGTGTGTGGTGTGTGTGTGTGGCGATGACGCGTGAACTTGCCTTTGATTTGTTTCTCGCAATGGCGTTGCCGATGGCGGTGGCGATGGCGATATTGATGTTGATCTGGCAAACTGGCAACACATATTGGCCAAAAATAGCAACTGGCCAAGTAATTCTTGTTATTGTTATTATTCCCCCGCCTTGAGTATCTGCCCTGTAGACTGACCTGTGGGTGGCTGCCACAAGAGTGGCAACAGCTGCGGTTGCCAAGCTGCACGTGCTGTGGCTGCAAAGATGCGGATCCTTGGAGCTGTTGGTGCTGCTGCTTAATCACGTCTTGGTGTCATTTCCGGCTGTTCATTCATGCATTAAATTAAGCATCATTAGGCGACTCCAAATCCAAATTCTGCCGGCAATCAGCATCCAATTTGGCGAAATGCCGCCGATTGCCGTTTGCTGTTTGTCGGCGGACTCCTGCCACTTGCCACATGCCTCCCGCCACTTGCCACATGCCACACTCAACTTTGCCGTGTTTGGGATTTAGTTATAAAAGATGTGGCTAGCGGGAAGGATAAGCCTAAGTGAGTGACCACCTGTTGCCATTGTCCAAGCATCCAATCTCTGGATGCATTTCGCTTTGTCTTTTCATTTTTATTTTTATTTTTATTTTCTTTGTTTTGTTTTTTTTTTACCACTTTTTTGTGCTTTGTGGCAAAATCGCATAAACATAAAGGTAATTGCACGGACATGCCAAAAATTATCCAATACTCAACGAATGTATGTGTGTGTATGGGTGTGTGTGTGTGTGTGAGTTTTTAAGAGTGTGTGCGTTAATGTTGTAAAAGCCATCGATGCTTGGCATTTATTGTGATCGCAGCTTATTGCCGATGTCCGTCTCCTGTTGCTGTTGATGTTGCTGCGAGCGGCAAACGATTTGCAGCCAAAACTTACAGATTGAGTGGAGGAATGGATGAGGGGATGTGGCGGAGCATATGGATATACAAAGGGGTATTCCAGCTGAGTGCCAAGGATAGCCTAAAAATAATTTCAGAGGTTTGGCCAGCTTGATTCACTTTGTGACCTACACTACTATTTTAAGGAATCTGCAATTAAAGAAAGTGCGGACAGAAATATTTTAAAAATAATAATAATAATAATAATAATAATAATAATAATAATAATAATAATAATAATAATAATAATAATAATAATAATAATAATAATAATAATAATAATAATAATAATAATAATAATAATAATAATAATAATAATAATAGTAGTAATAATTATTCAATATAAAAAAATTATATTTTTAGTAATAATAAAATATTTAATATTAAAATGTTTTAAACAGTCATGTTGAATCTGGAATTTAAATGGCATGATACATAATTGGTATAAAAAATATTTCTTTGTTAGGAAATTATTTAAGTAATTTTGAAGATATACAACTTTTTTTAATTTTCCCAAAAGTTTGACATCTTATAATTTCCAATGCTCGAAATTCTTTATTTTAATTTTTCTTAATTACTAAATTTTAACATTTTAAAGACAATTTTAAATATATTATAGAGAATTTGGTTTGAATACTATGTGCATCTACTTGATCTTCAAGTATACTAAAATTTTAATTATATTTTTAATTAAAAAAAAAATCGGGAAAATCCTTACAATCACTATAATTTAACATACATTTTGTTTTTAAATTAATTTTATTATATGTAGTTAACTATTTTTCTCTTTCTTCATTTTACTATAGATTCAAGAGCTACGTTTGACTGCGTTCAACTAAAAATCATATACTTATAACTTATGCTTTTAATTATGTATACAAAATTCTAAAAAATAATTTGTTTAAGTCCCGTTAAGCAATATTCCCGACGCGTTCAACTGTAGCTCAACAGTCCCCAAATAAAAGTGATTGTACTGCAGTGTCAGACCCACAAAAAAATCTGCTCAACAAAAAGCCGAAATAAAATAAAAAAAACTATGCAACATTTACGCGGCTTTTCAGCTGCTGCTGCTGCTGCAGCGAATGATGATGCTGTTGCTGTTCGTTTCTTGCTGCTTGAGGCTTTTGGGCTGGTGAGGAGTGAGGATGTCTGTTTACATGGGACGCCTCCAAACGTCTCCGTCGGTCTCCCCAGTACGTCGGCCTGTGACATATGCGAAATTCATTGTCGCGTGTTTTGCCGTCAACCATCTCTCTCTTTCTCTTTCTCTCTCTATCATTCTGTCTCTCTCTTTCTTAACAGCATGTGCGAAGCCAACGACTTGTTGGCTGGCCAATGCCGAGCAACCTTGACGCTTTGCCCGCTCCTTTTATCTTGGCAATGCATCTGGCCAAGAGAGTGTGAGCGAGAAAGGGGCAGAGGCGCGAACACAGGTGCCCCACGAGAGCACATATGTAGTGAGAGATGTTGATGCCACAGCCAGTGCCACATCGTGGACAATATGAGGCCGACATTATCTTTCCAAGCTGATCGCATTTTAAGCGCTCTTCGCATTGAAAAATTGCCAATTGCCAAAACAAAATACAAGAAAAAAAACACCAACAAGATAAAAAAAAATTTTCAACAAAACTGGAAAGGCAAAAGTTGGCTTTAAACGATCGCTTAACTACTGTTAAGCCACGTTAAGCTGCGGGCTCCGATTGCGTCTTTAATCCTGTGCGAAGGTTAAACGCCATTTCGTGCGTAAGTGCAATTAGTGTAGGATATATATATATAAATTTTTTTTTTTTGAATGATGCCCCCAACACAAGATCCTCCCTCCCCCATACACACACTCACTTCTACAAACTGAAGAGATTATGCAGACTGTCCGAGAGGAGCATAAAGTGTCAACGTCGGCGGAGGCCACGCGTCGAATAAGAGAGCGAGGGAGTGAGGGGCAGAGGGGTTGTAGAGGGAGAGGGCGCACGACGTCAGACTGACGCACGTTTCCGTTCCACGTTCCACGTTCCTTTGTACGCGTAATGATGATGGCAGCATGCTCATGTGACCAGAGAATCATCAAGTTCTCTAACCACAAAAAATATTCAGTCGTGGATAGAGGAGATCATTGTGGGCGGAGGGGGGTGTCTGTATTTTGCTCTTGATGCTTCTTCTACGTTTTCGCATTGGTATCACTTTGGCGCATACATTGACGTGGCACGCCCCCGCCACGTTTCACTGTCTCTCTTTCACTCTATATATATATATATATATATATATCTATCTATCTTCTTCTCAGTTGGTGTGCCTGTCCCTCTCTATTCGTACCAGTTGGAAGCATTCATGTGGCATTCATTGAGCAAATTCTCCCCAATTCACACACACGCAACAATTCTGTGTTAATCAATGGGCGCGCACTGACAGCCAAATTAGCAAACTGGCTACAAACTACGCCAAATGTTTGACGTCAGTATTTGGGTTTCTTGGAACATACCCAGCCCATTCCATTCCATCCCATCCCATCCCAGTCATCTCTCTCCCTCCCAAGATGCCTCCATGCCATCGAAAATCGAGTCTAATTTAGTTTTAGTTGCGGCGGCAAAGAAACGTGACCAAATATGGATGAGCTGCCGATCAGAGCGGATGTGTGTGGATAAGTTAATGGCCAATGACCTTGAAAGAAAACCGATTTCCATAACTGACCCATTGAAAGATACTTTTTTTGGATAGACTTTAGACCTATCCAGTTAACTGTCAGTCAGCGAAGCCTAAAAATCTGGTTAAAATAATTGCCTTAAATATCATGCTAATATCGATCGGATGTATGCAAAAATATGTGCTGCATCAGTATATTAGACCTTTTTTAATTTCTAATTTATATTCTGCAATAATAACTTATAGCGTAAACAAGATTATAGGATTTTATCATAAATATTTATTTATTATTTAATATAAAAATCGCAAATATCCGAAATCTTTTGGCAATATCGATCGGATATATGCAAAGAATGATTGCAGAAACAATGATTAATATTTGATAATTAACTAAAAAATACTTATAATTAAACTCGAAAAATATTTCATTACAATATTTTATTTAAATTTTCAGAAAAAATATAAGAAAATAAGAATATTTAAAATTATAATGAAATACTTTTACTAGACTAGCTGCTAATTAGATTAATTAAAATATGAGTCACTTTAAAGCTATGATTTTAGTGTAATTTATTTTTATTCCATATTGACTTATATATTTAATCTTTATTTTTAAGAATAATACGATTAGACAAAAAAGAATCTGAGGCTATCAGAACATTCTCTCTTATTTTCTAAATTACTTTAAAATATGCAGACTGAATTCCTCATCACGCAGAATTTTCTATGTTAGTCAAACGTATTTTTTTATTAGAAAAATTTTGAAAACAATATCTTAATCTTATCAATTCACGCGACACTAATAATCCTTGGGTGTGATGCCGAAGGTGGGGTTCTAATCACTAAATATATCTAACTGTGTTGTTATGATGCAAATATGTTGTATGGGTCCAGCACTTAATTAATTTAAAAAAAAAAAAAAAAAAAAAATCTTATCAATTCTCTGAATTTTTTTAGGGTATATAAAGTAATAGTAATTTTACACAACATAATTATTAAGAAGCTTTTTTTATAATTAGTAGAATAATTTTTCAACAATCCATTTTACAATTATTGTTGTTTTCGATATTTACATATCTCACTTGGACTATGCAAATTAATCGATATATTTACTATATACATATATGCAACGACTATTTGCATATCTCACTTGTATGCGAGACTTGGGATTGTCTGACTTGGCGATTCCAGGAGTTAAGATTTTCTTGGCAAATAGGAGAGAGGTCAGTTCGTGGCACTCCCACACACGACACTGCTGGACAAACAGAAGGCCACACACACACCCACACAACAAAAGAGGAAGACAGATAGTGAAAGAGGGAGAGAGAAAGAGAAGCACTTGTTTGCTGGTTGGTAGCTAATGGATCTACACCTCGACTTATGGGCTACTTAGGGTAAATGCGGCATCAATCCCTGCGCTTATCCATAAGACGACAGACTCAACTCTCTCTCTCTCTCTCTCTCTCTCTCTCTCTCTCTCTCTCTCTCTTGTTTCTCTTCTCTCTTCTCGGTTGTCTCCCTATGCTCGTTGAGTTGATTCTCCCCAGACAATTGCCACATCACGCTTGTTTGCGTGCACATTAACGCTGACGACGTCCGTCATCCTCATCATCCTCAATCGGCAGCTTCATCATTGTCGTTGACGGCGACAGACAAATCCTTTTTGGCTATTTAGGATCGTCAGCTGTACAGAGGGGCATCATCATCATCGTCATCATAGTTGACGTTGTCTTTTGTGTCCGCTGTATAAACATTTGCACAGGGCACGGCATTAGTCCAAAAGGCAACAACGGCAACCATGCGCGTGATCGTGATCGCACAAACAAAACTACTCTCAAGGAAAGGAAAGGGATGGGATGAGATCTGCAGGACAGGGATGAGATGGTAGTCGGTTGTTGATAGTCCAACTGATTACCATTTCGGAATAGCTGCAGCTTGTCCATTTGGGTGGGCTGGTACGTGTACAAAACTATTTTGATAGCCACTGTTTGGTAGTCCATACCTCTGTCCAACTGTTCGTCCGTCTGTTCGGCCGTCTGTTCGTAGGTTCGTCCGTTCGTCGGGCAACTGGCGTCAGTCGTGCGCGTTGTTTGCTTAAAACTTAAACAGAAAAGTGATTAATGTCATGCACGGGCAGTGCCTGTGCCACTGCCACAGCCTCCACCAGTGGCAACGGCAGCGACAACGACAACGTCTATAGCAGTGGCAGTGGCAGTGGCAGTTCCACTTGCAACAGCAATTCCCATACCAGTTTCAGATCCCAGAGCAAACAACATAATCAAGCGTACATCCGCCAAGAAAAGGGCTGTGAGCATCCATACAACGGCTGCTGTAGGTTCTCTCGCTCCCTGCCTCCCTCTTACTCGCTCCCTGTTTTTCTCTCGCTCTCTCTCTCTCTCTTTCTTTCTCGGTGTGTTATGCTAATGGAGCGACGAGTTCGTCACCAAGTCGAAGTTAACAGAGATTCCTGGAAACGAGGCAATCGCAAAAGTCACAGCACAGTCGAAGAAATCTTCGGCAACACCCTCTGTTGCCCTTACCCGCAACCATGTCTCCTCCTCCTCCTCGTCACCTAACCTAACACACTGAGAGACCCCATCCCATGGCATTAGTTTCAAAGCTCTCTCGCGGACCGCGGACTGAGGACTGTGGCCATGGCCACGCTTTGTAGATAGAGTCACGCATGGCCGCAGACACTTGGCGGCAAACGGAACGGAAGTTGTAGCCACGGGCACGCGCTTTAGCCTTTAGCTTTAGCTCAAGCTACAGCTACAGCTACAGCTCCAGCTCCAGAGGCACCACAACAACTATGGGTACGACTATGGGTATCTAACAAGGGAATTATTCAGGCGCAGCTTTGTCAACGGGCCACTGGCCATGGCCCCACTGGAATGTATTGGTTGGACCTTGGAGCAGGAGACGCATAGGGGACTGGGGTTGGGACCGAGAATGGAGCTGGAGCTGTAGGTCTGCCATAATTTGCAATTCGATGCTCTCTTTGCATTGCTGCGTGTTGGCATTTCATTTGTGGTCACCACAAGATTTGCATATGAATGAGAACCGTCGTTGTGGAGACCAAGACACCAGCACGTCGCCAGGCGTGGGTTAGCTCAAGTCTTTGCTGTGGCCATTTCTGCACACCCTGGAGTCTCCTCTCCTCTCCACTCCACTCCTCTCCTCTGCTCCAGCTAATGCACGCGCGCCTAGAGGGACGACGCCACCTTCCATCATTGATTTGCAAACACACAAATGTGATGAACTGTCTCTCGGGCTTAGCCTCAGGGTGTTGTCCCGCCTCCGTCTCTGTCTCCGTCTTGGACTCTGTCTGTGTCGCTGGCTCCATCTCCGTCTACGTTTCCATGTCGTCATTCATGTGTCTTTGACCGTCGCCGCAATTAGCATTTGAAGTTGAAGTTGCATTTGCCATTTGCATTCACGCATAAATCAATCTCTTTAGTTGGTTATACCCCAAGCTGCCACATCCCTGACCAGCCCAGACCATACCAGACAAGACCAGACCAGACCAGACCTGTTGCTCCCCTCCAGCAATTGTATTGAAAGTCTTACATTGGCAATGCCGATGACACCTGCTTATGTTTCGCCACTTTTGCTACAACTTTTACTTTTGCATCCTGTTTAGAATTTTTCACAACATTTTTCTCTATTCTCTCTCTCTCTCTCTCTCTCTCTCTCTTTCTATCTCTCCGCTTGATTCGCTCAGTTATTATTTATAGGATAAAATCGCGTTTATTTTGAGCATCTGCGGCATTATTTATAGATCGCGATTCATAGCCTGATTCTGTGACCTATAAATAAGTGCAAATAAGTACACATTAAAAGTTAATTATAGAAAATACCAGCTAAATATACAAATTCAATAATATTGTGCAGCACTCGATTCGCAGTTAAATTCATCATTCAAATTGCTAAGCATCGAATACAGAAATGTTTATTTATCGATTTATAAGTATTTTCGCTTATTCATTTAAAAAACAAAGATTGTTAAATTAAAACTTTTAATTAAATTTCGAATAACTTTTAGACATCGAATATTTTTATTGCAACAATTTACATTACTTTTTTGCATGAAAAAATATTTTCAATACCCAATTTTGAAGTTAGAAGGTTAGTTTTCGAATTTGAAAATTAAATTAAAAATGGAATTTTTGGCTTGGGAGTTTAATTTTTATAAATATCAGTTTATAAAAGAGAAAAAATTAAAAGATTTTCGAAATTTGTAGTAAAGATTCTCTCAGCTTTTTTAATGATGATTTCAAATTTTAATTTATTTAAATAATTTGAAATAATAGCGATAATAATAAATATATTTTTAATGCGGTCATATTTTTTAAAAAGAATTTTTTAAATTCAAAAGAAACTTTCTAAATTAAAACAAGAAATTGTTGTTATGTAACATATATAATGAATAGTATTGAACATTTTAAAATTTAATATTAACTATTCTAGTGTAGTTCAGAACTCTCAAACTACAAATATGCATTCCCAATTCCCGTAATCAAGAGGTTATAGAAAACCACGAAGAATGAGGAAGAGGAGCTAATTTATTGACTTGACCTTGAGAGCGTAACATAGGTCTATTAGAGACCTCAATCGAATTAGATATGCCCAGACAGGGGATTTCAAAGGAATTTGAGAGTTTTGCTACCACTGCCACTACCACAACCACTGCCCCTGCCCCGTGCCCCGTGCTACAGATCTCGGTTGCATTTTCATTAACATTTTGGGCCAAGTGCTAAAAAGGGTTTCACCAGGAATCGGCAGCAGATGTTTGCAGACCATAATTGAAGCATACCATAGGTAATTGGTGGCGATTTTTTATGCGAAACGCATAAATTAACACCACAGACGAAGCTGAGAAAGAGACGCCAACACATCGACAGCGAAAGAGAGAGAGAGGGATAGTTGGAATTGTGCCTTGAACAGATTTGTGTAATTGCAGAAGAGATCCCCTGCCAGTCCCGGTTGTACCTCAACTCCTCTCTTCACTCTCTGTCGTTTGGGGCTGCGGCATAGTAATCGTTTTTTTTGAGCCATTAATGTGTGCTAAGCCCGTAGAAGACAAGTTGGCCAAAAACAGAGCTGATTATAAGGTTCGGCTTGAACATGGCAATTTTGGTTTTGTGGCCGCTGCTCAGAAGTAGCCGCGTTTTATATGTTAATTTTGTTTGTGCGCGGATTTCCTTGGCACAACGTTTTGTACCTCATTAGAGCGGCGAAAGCGCGTTTACAAGTGTTAAATTGGCCAAATTATGGGTTGTTAACAGGATATAAAAGTAAAAGTGTCGGGATGCTCCAACTCTTCAACTCCAACTGCAACATCACAAAAAAAAAATACAGCCCGCAGCTGACTTACCAGACTTACCCAGCCTAATGGCATTCAATTCAATTTGGGCCATCAGGCAAAATATCCGATCTCATAAACACAGCATAAAACTAAAATGCGGATGAAACAGTTTACTGGGGCGAGTACTTAAGTAATTATCGGAGTGGTATTGCATGTAGAGGTCTGCATTTTGAAATACTTGCTGGGATTTTGAGTTACAACAATCTTATTTGCAGATAATCGCAAATTCAACGAACTTATTAAAGTTGAAGCAGAATTTCATAAAAATATAACTGATCTTAACAACAAATCGACTTCTATAAATGTTGATAATTTAGTTTATAACCTAACGATAATAAATTCAAAAAATATTGATTTTGTAAGCATTGAGGTTTCCCTATATAGAAACATTTATATTCAAATATTTAATATATTAAGAATTTTATCATATTATTAAATGAAATTATATTGAAGATTTTTATGCAAAATAAATTTCAAATGAAAATATTGCCCATTTTTATTAATACATATAAATATGGGTATAAAGGCATAAAATTGGCAAGTTTCTATGAGTTAATGTTCTTTTGATGATTGATTCGATAATCTAAAAATAAATTTGGGAATTCTTAAAAATTTTCTCTATAGTAGTTAAAGTGTTATTAAATTTTGGATCAATTTACATTATCGTCCTTAAAACGATTAAACATCGTGAAATGTGCTAGAGTTAATTTAATTAATTTATAAAATATTTTAAAAAATCTTAGTATTAAGGCAAAATAAAAGCTAGAAGACTTCTCCCAATCTCTCTTTGTTCACACATATTAAATACAAAATTTTGACAACAAAATACTTTTTTTGTATAATATTGTTTATTTTTTTATTTTATTATTTTAATAGACTTAAATTCCCTATTGTGACATAGATTATTGAATATTTTATTTATCATTACACTTTTCAATTTGATCTATATTATGTAAAGCTAACATTAACCCCACTAATGTTACCAAACGTTGTGAGTGGGTCTATAGGTTCGTCTGTCGGTTTTTCTATCGATCTGTGTGTATGTTTGTCTGTCGGTCCGTCGGTCCGTCTATTGCCTTTGTCCATCGGTCTGTGGGGTACGTGCTGCAATGTGCACATTGCACTTGGCATTTAGTATTTGGTGAACAATAATTTGATTGTATAAGTTTGTGGAGTGGTGCAGGTGATAAGAATTGGGGCGCGTCAGAGTGCATGACGAGGGCGGTCAGGTTACAGTCTCGGGCAGCGAACAAAGCGGCTCTTGCAATTGACATTGGCCACGAGCGTGACACGAAGCGAGAGAAACGAAGAAGCGAAGAAAGAGGAGAAGAAATACAAATGAAAAACAGAAACATACGATCGATGACGCTACAGTATGTGTTGTGAATGTCTGCCCACCTGGTGGCGGTGGAATCGCTGACTTGTCGCTTGTCATTAGCCTCAGCTTTATCTGTATATATGTATATAATAGTATATATGTATGTATATATGTAAATATATGCATGTATTCGTGTGTCTGATGAGACCATTAAAATCAATAATAAATGATACGACAATGCCACAATTCGACAAGTCCGAAGTCTGAAGGAAACCTTGGGACATCAACACAACCTCATATTGTGTCTTGTGCCGAATTCAGACCCAAACCTCCGTCTGCAACTCCGCACTTCGTATCGTGGTATCTGAAAACATTTACATATATACATATACTTTTAGGGGGTAATCAATGAGCTACTCGTTTCACGCAGTTTCAGCTCGATAATGTCCATCTTCGGTCCCACCTGATTAATGCATCCACGGAGACAACAAGTCTGAACTCTTAATAACCAAGCACGACTCAGGGATCGGGAATCGGAATCGGAGTCGGAATCGAACAATCGAACTGTGCAACTGTGGAAATTGGTGGCTCTTAATAAGAGCCCTGTTAATTGGCGACAATTGTCGGGTTTTGGTCCACAAATGGAAAGTTGAACAATGCCCAGCAGCTGTTTCACTGCTTGTTAACTAAAGAGACCTTATAACAAAAAAAAAAACAATTTGCACAAAAAATTCAAAAACAATTATAATTAGCCAAGATGAAACTGGAAATCTGTGTACATTTGGCCACCGACAGAATCCTGATTCTAGCCCAAATCATTAATTAACTGGGAAACGAACATTATCGAGTTGTTAATGTACGACTTTAAGTAGGATCGATGATGCGTTGATAAGATATCTTTGGGGAAACATCATAACGATTTTGATCCAGACCTACTCGAACCGCGATCCTCTCTACCTGCCGCTACCAGCTGCCTTGGGGGCCCTTTGACTGCTTTGATTAATTGCAATTGAAAGTTAACAGCAGCAGCAGATGACGTCGGGAGGGGACCAAGAGGATATGGGGGGTATCATCTGGTAACTGGCTGAAAGCTGTCGCCATGTTAATGTTGCCAACTTAATCGCAAAACTCTGGTCGGGATCCAGCCTGATAATGTTGTTTACGAGTCGCGTCCGAGCAAATCGTTTCAGAACTGAGGGAGAGAGTCATGGCGTATAATTAATGAGATGTTCCCCTCCTGATGTTGGTCGTTGTTGTTGTATTATTAAAAAGTTTTAATTATAGTAAAAGACGACAACTGCATGTCCTTGAGCAGAGTGAAAAATCCGTGGCTCTAATGAGCCCACATAAAACCCAAAACAAAAAAAGTCAAACTGAATCTATTTCAAAAATATTATGTTTTTGGTCAGAAGACCAACTCTCAAGGTGATACACAATGGCACACAAAAAAGGACATTGCTCAAAATTCTTACGTAAGACGACCTAAATCTTACCTATGCACAGATAGATATATTTTTATGAGAGGTCTCATAAATATCAATATGTTTATGTATTTTCTTCTATTTTTTTTTTTTTTTTTGGCAAGAATGAAAACACGCTCTCAATGTTCTGATCTCGTTCCATGCATCTCGCTCGCCTCGCGGCATGACATAATTTTGCCTAATTTCGCATTCAGCGATCCAAGGACCTCGCCCAGGATAACAGGCAGCACCACACACAGCGCGTGACAAAAAAATCGAAAACAATGGCCCAAATGAAATCTGGAAAAAATCTGCCGACCTGCCCTGCATATTTTTAGCTTGAATTTTGCAGGTCTCATCCGACGCATTCCAGATACCATGGAAGCGGGATAGCAGATTTTTCGCGTATTTTGCGAAAAATATCCTCTGGCAATGTATTTCACATTTTTTGCCCTAATTATTTTTTATGAGTGCAGTCCACGTGCAAAAATTGTCGCACTTCTCTGCGGCCAGCCGCATGCAAATCTCTAGTTCTCTCTCTTTCTCTATCTCTATCTATGCTCTGGAGAACTCAATCTGGGTCAAGTCTTTTTGTTGTCCTATGGATTTTTTACTTTGTTCAGCGCGTGTTTTTAGAGCAGCCCGCTGCTCATCTTTTTTGTTACAGTCTGCCACAATTTTTGCACAGTTTTTGTGCTCATTGTTTACGTCCCTAAATCACAGAGACGAACCAATTTTTCGCTCCTAATAATTGCTCTACTTATTGTGGTTTCTGCTTGGCGCATGTTTTTTGTCCTTTTTATATATATAAATGAATATTTATGCTCTGGTGAAACATTTGTATTTTTATGAATGACAAGAAAATAACATAGCAACATAGGTGCCGAGAGTATTTATGAAGTCCATACATTTTTGACCATTTTATCTTTAAGTTTATTTAAAATTGAGTATAATATATCATTAGATTCATCAGTATTTTATATTATACATTAAATTAAATATTATTTATATTTAACATCACAATAATTTTTAAAATTTTGTCAATATTCTGAAATTTATTTATATTTTAAAATACTTTTTTTCAAAACATTTAGAATTTCTTTTATGGTATTTTACCCTATTCAACACTTTTAGTGAACTTTAGATAGCTATTGAGTGTATCAGAATGTGGTTTATTATTATTTTATTATTATTTTATTATTATTATTATTATTTTTTTTTTTTGTTTAAAATAGTTAATAAGTGAAGAATCTGTACAGCTTGAAGTACTTTAACATCATTATTTCATTGTTTTTATTTTTCCAATAAATAAATATCCTGATATTATTTTTGCTGATAAAAAAGAATAATTATTATACTATTTTCGTCCAGAACTTTCCAGAAATATCTGGTCCTGCTTAAAATAGTAGAACCACAACTACCACGTTGAACAGATATATTAAAAATATTTATCTAAATTTGTGATTTATTATTTAAATTAAAATCAGAGCATATTTTTACTTTTCTCTCATTTCAAGTTTTTGCATTTTTGGCCTTTAGCCTTCGGCTAATGAGCAACTTTGACCTTAGCTAATGACAACTAACCAGTCCAGTCGCAACTAACCCAGAGTCCATCTCAAAAGGCCACTAACAACAACAACAACATCAACAGTTGAGGAAAATGAAATTGACAGCAGGTCAAAGGACAACCCTTGGATGCGATGTCAACACTTTCGCTTCCATAAATGTGAGGGTTCGTCTTTTAGGATGGTCTATAAAAACCTTTCGCGGTGCTACAATTAAAATGTTAAACAGTAAAATATCATAAAAATAAACAGCAACAACTTAAAACGAAAAATGCTCAAACTGAAAAAGAGGAAAACTTGAAAAGTGGAAAAGTGTCTCAAAAAGAGTTTTTCAAATTCCGCGTATGCCGAAAACGACGGCGACATCATAACAAAAAAGGAAAAAAGAGTTGCCTCAAAGCAAAGCAGAGCGAATTGTCAAACAAAAAAGTAATAAAGTAACAACGAAAGGGTTTCCCGGAAGGGTTCTCCAAAAGAAGAGCAATACCAACCGAACTAGAACTGGGTCGGTCCTACAAAAAACAGACAATGCGGCATCGTTAAAATCGTTAAAAAAGGAGATCGCTTCATGCTGTGTGTATCTTATATAGAGGGAGACAGATGGAAGGTTAGGGTTACCCGATCCGTTCTAGAATTCTAGTTTTATGTCACTTTTTGGGAATTGTAGCAAAAAATTGGTTCATTTTCCGTATTTACATAGAACTGACCTTGCTTGACATCCTCATGATGATGATCATAGACAGAGTAAGAGTGAGAGTGAGAGTTGTTTAAAGGTAAACCTTCCCATCTTAGTGACATTTCATTTAACTTTTGATTTGGCATCTTGACGTGGCTGGATGTCATGTCTCATGTGGTAAGGGTAAGGGTTTGGGAAACATTTAAGATGGCCTTTTGAGGCAGCCTGCAAATGGCTTTACAACTTGTTGTCTCTAATTATGGTCGAAATGGGCCGTAATCCTTTGCTAAATGCAGCAACACAGAACGCCCAGCGAGTTAACAAATTCGCCAGAAATCGTCATGAACTCTCAACATATCGTCATGGTTAAATGTGACTAATCCTTCCATCCATCCTAAGCCCTTCACTGAATCCTGCTCCTGCTGTTGACCTGAACCCGTCTCGGAGCAGTTCAGTGGGCGTATTGTTTGTTTTTGAAATCAAAATATTTTGCAAACATTGACGAATACATCAGAATTGTATTCAAACTGTCAGTCGCAATGCAAGGATTAGGCCTCAACACCATCCATATCCTTTCGCAACCTTGAGATTGAGATGGTGATTTTCATTAGATTTTCGCGCACACGCTCTCGCGATTTTATGACCACTCCTTTAACTCGAATGCGAGCTGCAATATGACATGCCACATGCCATGCCTCCAGAATACATACATACATCCTTCCACAACAGGACAAATGTCCTGGCTAATAATGTGCAATGCGTGTGCTGCTTTTGTATGTATATTGATTCAGAAAAAAAAGTGAAGCCGAAACTGATGTTGATATTGACTTTCGTTTTTTTAACCCGAGCCACTGAGACATGTCCTTGCCAATCCTTCCTCGCTGCATCCTTTTGTTGCGGTCGCATTTTTTACGGGTTGCCCTGCACAATTGCACCCTTTTGTGGCAATTGTCTGACACTATAGTGCCTGCTGCTACACGACCTCGACCTCGTCCTCCGTTTTTTATGGCGAACCCTTCGCTTCTCTTTTTTAAGCCTTTCTGCTCTGCTCTCAACTCTTTTCGACAGAGTTCAGGTCAAGAGTTGTAAATATCGCTAAAAATAACATATTGTTTTTTAGATATTTCTGGGAATTTCAAAAATATTGCTAGCATAGTTTAGTCCTTAATTTTTTAGCAAAATGTTTTTTTTTAGCAAGAGTTAAATGGGTTAAGCAGAATTTGTAGATTTTTACTCTACTTCGCGGAAATACTTTAGATATCCTTTCCTAATGTTTACAACTATTTTTCGTTTTTTATGGAGCAAAAAGGCTTAAAAAACGGCAACCTTGAGTTTAGTGTTGAACGTTAGAAATACTATATTCGAATATAAAATTGCAGATTTGTTTTTAAGTCGAAAAGCCAAAAAGTCAAATTTTCATGCGGATTCTAACAAAAAGGGGTTTCACGTCGGAATCCTTTTGGAAAGAGCGTGAAAAGATTGGTTTGTGGAAAATTCTGTGGCCAGAAATTCAAGAAAGGATTGTAAAAAATGAATGTATATGGCTAAAAGTTAATTTTTAACAAATAGATTTCAATAGAAAAGTCACGAAAAATATAAAAGATACAGGGTTAAAAAAGGACTCTGTTGGTGTTCGAGGAAAGTCTGTTGACTTATACTCGTATTTATTCAATTTTATCCTAACTTAAAAAAAAAAAAAAACAATTTTTCTAGCTTACATAGTATACTCATCTCATAATCATCTCAGTTATTAGTTAACTTTCACAACTTTCATTGGAGATTTGCATAACACTCCATCTCATTATTATTTCTCGCATTGTTGGGGCATGTCGAACCCTATTTGTTACGATTATTGAATACCGCAAACAGGGTTGCCAAGGCGTAACCATAAATTGAATTTGAAATTTCACAGCAACAGCAGCAGCAACTCGATCAATTTTTCGTGCCACCCGATCTCGGCAGTTGCAACGCCAACGAGGTTAATTATCGGCGCGTATTGCTCAATGTGTGGCAAGCAAGAAAAATTAACATTTTTGTATGGCGGCAGTTCGTCCGTCCGTCCGTCCATCCGCCCGTTTGTCTGTCCGTTCGTCCGTCAGGCAATGCGACGACTTCCTTTTTGCAAAACAGACAAAGAGAAGATCATAAGCCTCAGTCCCGGTCCATGGCATCGAAAGTCTCTGCAGTCTCAATCCAATCCACAGTCTTCAAGTCTCAAGTCTCAGTCAGCTCATTACGCGGGTCGTGACTTGCCGAAATGAGAAACGAGAAAAATCGAGGAGAAAAGGGAGAATGAAGAAAACAAAAGGTGAGAAATCAATGAAAATTTCAGAATGAACTCAAAATACTCTTTCATACATTCAAGAATTTAATTAAAATCGAAAATTCATAAGGAAGATTATTACAGATTTTAAGATTCAAGTTGAAAAACTTTCAACTGTCAAATGTGTAGGGTATTTATTAGTCTGGCAATTGGGGAGTTGTGGCAGCAGCAACAACGGATGCTTGTCAGAGATGCTGATATCAGGTGAAGGTGGTGGCGGTGGCGGTGGTGTTGGCGATGGCGGTGGACGCAGAATGTTAATCTCCATAAAATGAAAACAATGCGCCGGCGCGACGAAGATACATGCAACGTTGCAAGCCAGTCTCTGTCGCTGTCGCAGCGGCATCTCTTGCCATGCTTCGTGGAGCGCGCAGTCTACTCACTTTTTTGCGCAATAAGTGTGCCAGCAGCAGCAGTTGCTGTTGCTGTTGCTGTTGCTGTTGGAGCTGCCGACGACGCCAGCAACCGGTCAGCCCCTCTCACATTATAATTTATACAGCCGCAGCTCAAGGATCTCTATAGTTGGCCATCTTCTGTTGTGCCTCCTCCGCCACCAACTCCCCCATAATCTTATGTCTCCCCGCGTTGTCTGCGGTGCGTTTAGGTAATCGCCGGGCATGATCTCGCCAACTTCAACTTCAACTCCAACTCCAGCTTCCACTTCCACTTCCACTTCAACTGCAACTCCAACGGCACGTTGCAAGTCCGCGGCATTGTTGGCTATCGTGACATGCTGCCCGCTGTGACGACGGTATGTTGGGATGCTGCAACAGTTGCAACTGTTGTAGTGCTGTGGCGGTTGCAACTACTCAATATCTTGGGGCAACGCCACCCCAGCGATCAGGAGTGTAAATTACAAGTTGCCGTTGGCCCGCAGAACGCCTCACTGGCCATGTTGTTACTTCAGCTTGATGGGATTGTTGTTGCATGAATTGTTTGTTGCAGTTGCTGTTGCTGTTGCAGTTGCTGAAGCCTGTCGGTTTCATTCAAAAAGTTCAATAGTGCATGCCATGCTGCAACAACAATATCGCCGTTTGCCGTCCTCTATTTTAGAGTCTCTGTTGATTCCCATTCTCATTCTGATCTCCATGGATGCCCCTACCCCTCCTCACCAACTCTTCATCTTGCAACATTTATGATCGATGCCACAGTCGATTTCTTTACCCTGACTGGCAATTGTCGTTGAAGAGGCTTCCTTGCACGCGATTTCCTTGTACATCTTAATACTCTACCAATGATTTCGAGTACGTCAACTATTCGTTAAGTCTTGTTATTTTAAATATTTCAATTAATTAATAAAAATTATATTTTATTTATTAAATAAAGTTTAACGAAATAATTAATTTTACTAGAATGAATAATTAAAGAATAGGTTTAAAGAAGGATAATTTTATCTAAATGATAAAAAATAAAATCAAAATAATATGGTAAAATTCTGAATTATATTAAATAATGGACGTTTTGTAAGTGATCTGATTAATAAAATTATTAGCTATTTTATATCTATGTGTTATCGAATAAAAAAGGATTTGAATATTAATTAAAAAATTTATTTGATATTTTTACTTCAAAAAAAATGTTCAGTAAATATTTGCCGATTTTATTTTCATATTTAACAAGTGATGTTCTCACTTAAGATAAAAATATGATGGCAAATCAAAAAATTTCTAAATATTTATATATATAAAAAAAAAAAACAATTTTATAAATCTAATAAAGTAATTTAAATACTTAAATAATCTGACAATGAATAACTTCAAGTTAATAAATTATTGGTAAACGATTTAGATCACATAACATAGTTACATTAAGGATTAATTTGAAATTTATTTCATCAGGGTCAACTGCTTAGTAGAGTATTTTAAGTTCGTATAAGTTTTGAAAATTGTTGAGTTTTAGCAGTTGGTTTTTTAGTTGCATTTTATGTGCTCAACACCTTCTGTCTATACGCTTTAGCTTTTTGTGCAATTGTCGGACATGGGTTCTGGTCTCAGGGTCTGGGCCACGAAAGCTGGAAGCTGTTGCTGGGATTGGGCATCTGCAGTTGGAGTTGGAGTTCGAGTTGTAGTTGGAGACGGTGTCGGAGTCGGAGTCTGGTCACGATTTGTTGAGACTCGTAAAACATTTTTAGCACCTCAACGATCTATATACGTACTTGAATATATACCGGAGTTGAACACAATTTTTTAATGGCATTTTGCATTTTGAGTTGTTGTTTTTTCCTTGCCTGTGAGATTTCTTTTGTTGGCTACCAAACATGACGCCCACTCGATCTGGAGAGCGACCGGACTGACAGAGAGACTGTGGGAAACTCTGTTGAGATCTGGGCAGTGAAGACATCCTGTCATTAGGCAAATATTTATGTAGATTATCGATCGGTTGCAGCTGCCGACTAACGGTGCTTCATTAAAAGTCGAATAAAAAATAACTGAAATGAGGCAAGAAATTAGGGACGAAATTAGTCTTGAGTTTTGTTGGTAGAAAATTAGTCGGTTGCTTTTGAGGCACAACAGAAAGCGATTAGAGAAATCAAATTTATGCAGAGCGCCCTCTGGCGTTGGCCGGCAGCATTTGGCTGATGTGGTTGTTTCTGGCCATTTGGTATTAGCCACGCAAATAATATTCCCAGAAATTGGCAAGGATTCAAACGGATTCAAACGGCGGCTGCCTGTTGAGAGCGTGCGTGTCGTAAAAACTCTTTGCGAATCGAGCAGAGGCTAACCAAGCGACGTCGACGCCGACGTCAACGTCGGCAGAGATTCATCAAGGACATGCAGCACATTAGCGTGACGATCATAAATCCAACCCGCTAGCCGTTGGCCTATAGCCTGCAGCCAGCCTAATCCGTGGAAACTCTAAACTCCTTAGCCTTACCCTATGCCAGCAAACCTCTTTCGGCGCGAGTCTGTTAGTCCCTAGGTAAAAACTCTTTCGAACCGCGGACCGCATACTCCTCTTCGAGGCACAGGTAACCTATAACCGAGCCGAAGGTAACCGAACAGAACAGAGAGGGGTAAATGGTAGAGGGTGATAGAGAAAGGGCTACTCAACATGCCAGAGAGCGTCGGTATGAGTGAGTTGACGTTTGCACGCCAATTGATTTGGCATTGAGGCAAAGAGTGTAAATAACCCTAAATAAAACCATAAAATCCTTCTGCATGTTGCGCTTTTGTTTGTTGCACGAACCCATCCATTCGCCCATCCTCACTCACCTTGAGTCCCCGCGCATCTTGGATATGTCTTAGATGCCTCGCCTTGTTTTTTGTGCACATTTTTTCTTCAATTTTTTTTTCTGTCGTAATCATAAATGCTGTAAGTGAAAAATCATTTTTTATGCAATTTGTTGTCAACCAGCAGCAACTTTTTTTTAACGTTTACTTGGAACTGCGTTCGTTTTTTACGCAACTCCACGCAACCAATGAACGTACGTCGAGTAGTTTTGTGTTTTTTACGAGCTCAGAGTTGACTTTTTTAGAAAAAAATGATGATCCAAGATTTGTACACAAAGAAAACTAAAGGTTCCGGGAAGTGAAAATATATGGAAACGGTAGAGAGGAAAGGAAGAGAGAGAGTGAAAAACTACCAAGACTCTAGTGAAGCAGCTACGAGTTGAGAAAATGCTGCTCAGACTCTAGGAGGACTCAGTTAACGGGTTAACTACAAGCAGGGGCGTGCGGAGTATCTGTGTGTAACCCTACAGCAGCCTTTACCTGCCCACGCCCATAATCCTTTTATGGCAAACAAACAAACACGTCACGGCCAATCCTTGCCGACCAATACTTGCAGTGATACCGAACCCTTGTACTCCGGGCAAGGGTATATATAGGTAAAAGGTAAAAAGCAGCTCGTCGAAAGGGTGCAATAAACAGAAGAGTTGATGGCTGATGAACGGGCTGTGGTGCTGGTGCGGCAGGATCGGTGTGCAACACGCGTTGCACTATTGTTGCACGGTCAGTTTTATGGGTGTGTGGTTTTAGCCCTTTGATGTGCATGATCATCCTGTTAATAGAAAGCCGCTTACCTGGCCACTGTTCTAACCCTATCTCTCTGTCTCGTTTTGTCTGTGATTCTCTCTCTCGCTCAGTGGTTTGAACTCTTTAATCCTTTCGAAACCCTTTGGCCCATCATTGCGGCCGTGTCGAGAGCGTGTCCAAAGTGATTTAATTAACGCGGTCTCAACTAATCTCGGTAGCGATTCCAGTATCAGTATCAGTACCAGGAGCCGGACTTAAATCCTTCCACTGAGGCGTATAGGAGGCGTATTTGCTGCTAAAGGCCCAGCAGCTACTGTTCCGGCGGAAAATGGAAAAGGGGTTTGACAAAAGGGGTTTCGACTCGAAACTCGAGTTCCAGCGAAAGGATTTGCGCGTTAACTTGGCTCAGGGAAATTTCATGAATATTTACCAAATAGCCAAGCAGTTGACTTTATAAGACCCGACTTTCATGCGGAACTCTGGCCCACCCCAAAGTAACAATATACATACAAAGTCGAAAAGTCACGTCTGAGCTGCAAAATGATCTCAAATCGTTGGGATGGAATCAACTCCATTATGCATAATTAATTCTATATTTAAACGATTCGAAGGATTCTCTCTCAACCTCTTAATAAATCTAATTCTCAGTTCCGTTATTGTTGTGGGTATGTTATTGTGATCTTAACGTGAATAACGGCACAGCTTAAAAGCTTCCACTTAAAAGGGTCTTGAATTCCTCACTGCATCTCTGTCGCTCTCTTCTACTCTCCCCATCTCGCACTCTCCTTGCACTCACAGCTTCTTTTCCGCATCACGCAAACTGTTTTTGTTTGCCCTTATAAAGCTGTTCCCCACCCAAAAAATTGAAGAATAAAAAAGAGACAAAAAGCCCAAAAACCGTTTGTTTTGAGCTTTTACCTGTTGCTAAATTTAGAACGTCTGCTGTGTTGAGTTTTTGTTTTGCTGACGCTTGTGCCGCAAATTTATAAAAAAACAAACAAACAGCTTGACTTGCCCCGTCATGTCTGCCTACCTGACGATTGCCACTTGCCCCCTAGCCACCCACTGATATGAACTCTCTGTTGGCGACGTCAGCGGCGCCGTTGGCAGCTTGGCCACGGCCCGTTGGCCCAAAATGCGTCGTTACGATAATGAGTAATAAAATACTTGCACAACAACAACAGAAGCAAAGCAATGCAAATTGGGCAAAGATTTGTGTCTGATTATCTTCTATCACTATCTCTTGCTCTTTCTGACTGCCGTTGCCTCGTTGCCAAAAAGTGCAGTGCGCCATTAAGTGCAAAATACCACCAACCACAACAACAACAAAGAGTGTAATAATAGTGCAATGCGTTTAGCGGTGCGTATTGAGCATGGCGGCGGACGTTGCGTTGGCGATTTTGATGGCATTTTAATCGTGAGAGGCGCGCAGCAGCAACAGCAACACAAATATGCGAAAACAAGAAACAAGATCTCATGCCAATTCGAATTTGAGATACCCTCCCATATTTTCAAAATATAAATAAGCTCCATGTTTAGTGGCAAATTTTAATAAAAATTATTAAAATTAGTTGTTTTAATTAAAATAAAATTTTTTTTCTCAATTTGTTTAATAAAGATGGAAATGAAATTAAAGAGAAATGGAATAAGATGGCCACTTGCTTTGCATTGCAGCTACGCCACTTTAATGCAAGGGTATCTGAGTGCATGGGCGGCTTCGAAACAGACCCACATTCTGATCTTGCTCTCAGTTGTGCAGAACAAACACCACCATTGCTCTCTTCTCTTTGACGCGCTCTCTCTCTCTCTCTCTCTCTCTTTCTCCCAATCACATGTTTCGTTTGTTAACGGCGTGCTTTTATTTTTAGTTACATGGGACTGGCGCTGCTGATGCTGCTGCTCTGTTGCCAGCAGGGCAGCGTCTGGCGCGTGGGCGTCGATGCCGCTGTTACGCTGGCGTCGCAGTTGCTGTTGTTGTATTACAGCCTCTGGCGCTCTGTTTTGCTGTTTACCCCGCAGCATGCCAACCCGTTCGTTACCCACAACTGTTCAACTGTTTTAAATTTAGACGCAATTAGCAATGCGCACATTTTTGAGTTGTTTTTGTGCTTTTGTATTTCGTATTTTTCGGCGGACTATAAATTTTTGCCACAGTTTATTTTAGACGCTGCATGCGATCAGGCGCGCCAAACAACTGTAGCTGTAGCTGTAGCTGTAGCTGTAGCTGTATCTGTATGGGTGTGTATGTAGATCTATGCGATACATCCTACACCTTCGCAGAGCCAGTTGCTGTTTTTGGCCAGAAACAACAGCATCCGACACAGAGACAGAGACAAATACAGCTATAGGCCACATGATGTAAACGCTGCGAGCTTTGCCACAGACACAGCCACAGGGTGCAATTAAATTGGCATGCACAAGTGCCGCCAGCAACGCCGCCGACGTCTGCTATTGGCCGCGGGCGGCAGCCTTTTGATCGGTTGCCAAATTGTAATTGGAACGCGAAGGTGTTGCCCGACGTCCGTCTCTGTCTGGGGGCCTAATGTTGGCTCACCAAACGGCAACCTTCTAAACAAACCATAAAACGCATAAAGCTCGTGACTGTAAACACACAAAAATCTATTTACATAAATGCTTCTGCTAATATACATTTGTACATCAGGCAACATGAGTGTGGCATGCCGCATTAAGATTGAGTCATCTACAAGTATTACAGAAATAACTATTAATATCCGATACAATTTATTTTTTAACTTGTGCCCTTTGATATATTTAACAGAGTCACAATTATAACTAAAACCACAAAGTATCGATTAAATGCAGTCATAGTTGAGCTTAAAAGTTCACGGTGAGCCCCCAGAAGCTTTTGACGCAAGCTCAACTTTCGCTTTCACTCTCATTACCTATCAAAGGTACAATGATTCTAATTATTTATATTCGCTGTTGATTGTGCTGTGAGGCATTGTCAACCCCGAAATTGTACAACAATCATACGCATTTCAATTTGAATTAATTCATGCATATTTCGTTGTTTGTTGTGAATTTATCGTCAACCTTCTGACGACAACTGATAACTGAAACGTGAAAGTCCGGCGCTGCACGTAGGCACCATAAAAATGAATCTTAGCGTCCCCCGTCACACGTGTAACGCCCTCATTAGCCTTGTCCGAAAATCATTGATCGATCCAAATACAAACACATGTTGTAGTAGTACGTACATTTCTCCCCACCCTAATGGTATTTTGTGTGTCTACGATATGTACAATTGAGTTAATGTATGTGTGATTGTAAGTGACCTTCACTTAATTGAGGCGACTGGCATGCGGAATGGGTTACAGTTACATGGCGGCGACACGAAAACTTAAATTAATGAATAATTTGGAACATTTTTTTTTATTTTTCGTGTGGTTGTTGTTGTTGTTGTTGTTGTGGTTGTGGGTGACGCAGGTGTTGTGCTGTGTTGCCGCCCGCTTCCGCTTGGCGTGCGCACAGCCCCAACAGTCCCAGCAACCTTGTGATCTTGTTTACTGTTTAGCGACCCCACCGATCACGACATCATAATACATACATACATACATACATATGCACACTCGCACATCCATACTCATACACATGTTAACTCACGAACCTGTCGACGCTGGGGTGGCGTCATATCAACACGAATGTTAAGTCGCTGGGTGAGCTGCTGCCGTTTGCTATTTTCACCTTCTATGGGACGACGACGTCGCGTCGTCGCGTTGGCCGCATGAATCAGCGCAACGCTCTCACTGTATCTGTCTATCTCTGTCTGCTCTCGCATTTCTGTAGTATGTGATTCCCGCTCTCACGCGCACTGGGGGTTTCAATATTTCGAGAAAGGAAGAAAGGCCCGATAGAACTGGCAGTGCTTTTTGTTTAGAGAAGTAGCCAAAATAAGATGACAGGGGGCATATGAGTAACTGTGCTCTTTCTCTCTGTCTCTCACAAAGGCAGCAGCTTAGGCAAACTCATAACAAAACAACAACAACAAGATTGCAACGACGCTACACTACCTGTGCTTCGGTATAGCGAACTTCGCTGTCTACCTATACAAACCAACAATTGGTTGCGAGTGTGTGTTTGTGTTTGTGTGTGTAAATGTGCAAATGTAGGTATGCCGTCGACTGGTGGTCGTGTGGCTCGCGCTGCCCGCGTCTCGCTGCGGCGATTTCGATTTAGCCAACGAACCTGTCGATCAATCGTCAGTCGTCTGCTGTAAGCCAAGCGATAAGGTGGTCGCTAGCGTAAACGCACACGTATACACACAAGCATACATTGCCGATTCGTTCAACGATCGTCGCTCGTCGGAGTTCGTGCTTCGGGAAAGAAACGTTTAATCGGACTGCAGTCAGAACCTGACAACCATTCGCTTGCCGTAACTCGTACCGTGCGGTTGGTTCTCTCTCTCGAGTGGAACGCATAAGAAAACTCTCCAAGCAAAGAGCAACAGAAATATTATCACAAACGTTTTTACGTAGTTTCGTCGCTGCTACGTGAAAGTGAAAAAGCAACTGTGAACCAAAAACTCAACTAAACAACAAGAAAGAAAAACAAACTAAGCAGAGCAAATAAACTATCAAGTGCGCAGCAAATAAATTGCAATTTGCTGTTAAGTGACAACAAAAAACAATACCAAACTGTGTCTAAAACTCAATAAACAATATATTGCCGATATCGAAATGGTTACCGGCGTTACCGTTAACATGAGCCCCAATGTTATGGCCAGTGCTGCGGTGCCCACAACTCAGCTGAAGGAGACGCCGCTCAAAAGCGATCGTCGGGTAAGTTTCAACACAAAATTGGAATACATCTAACCTGGGATAATACGAAAATTTCTAAAAAATGTGCTTTGATTAATTCACGCCAAGACTTGATTGTTGTTTTGTAAATTTTGGAGACATTTCACAAGAAATTTATTACAAGTTATTGCTGTTGTCTCCCACTTTGTCGGCCAAGACAGATACTTACACACACGCATTCCCACACAGTTGCCAATTCAGCTGCCCAAATGCATTTCCTTTTTGGCCACGAACATATCGTCGTCGGCTCCCACATGCCGTCTCTCTACAGAGACTCGACAACTCTGGCCATATGTGCACAAGCTCAATCCATATTCAAAAAAAAAAAAAAAAAAAAATAACAACTGAGAGAGAATAAAAGCCGTCGGCTCGCCAACACAGTGCGGTGTTTGTCGTCTGGCGTTGGCGGCATTTACGTTTTGGCTTCATTCATGGAGCTAACGGATAGACGGGTCTGACTGCGTCCATTCATGAGTGCCACCCAAAATTGGTCGGTGCTGCCCACTTGAGCGGCTTCCATTTGGCGCGTGGTTGCTGCAATTGTCGGTCATCAGCTTCTTTTTTTGGCTTGAATCAAGCTAAGCTGTTTTGTTGGTTTTGGCCGTTTTTGGCAATTGCCGCTGACTTCATACAGTGCGGGCGTCTCCATCGCCCCCACCTCTCTCCCTCTCTCTCTCTCTCTCTCTCTCTCTCTCTCTCTCTCTCTCTCTCTGACTGTCTGTTTGTCTTTCTTTCTGGTATGCCAAATTTGGCCACCACAAAATAAATATTTTTAATGGCCGTGCAAAAATACAATAACAAATTCACATTTGGTTTTGCGTCTTCGAATTTCCCACGACGACCTCGTTGTTGTTGTTGTTATTATTGTGAAAAATACCTGCGTATTGGCAACTTATTTTTGGCCACATCGGTTCGTTGCTTATCGTAATTTATAGCCGCCAAACTATTTTTGGCATCTCTGGCAGCGCGACAAGTGGCGAGTGGCAAGTGGAGAGTGGCAAGTGGAGGGTGCATGAGCGCAATATGTATAAATAGAGCACGCGCCGCTACCGTTAAGTTTGGCCCCCAGCCAGATTGAAGGCAACGATGACAATGTTGAGTCGACGTCGTCGTCGTCGTTGCTGTGTCCAATTAAAGCCACACGCAACTATTCCCTCTATCTGTAGTTGCTGCCGGCGCTGCATGAGGTCAAACTGTGCCCCATCATCATGCCCCACACAACACTGAGCAGCATGTCTAATAAACAATATTTTCCATCTCTCTTGCAGTCGAACAAGCCCATCATGGAGAAACGCCGACGAGCACGCATCAACAATTGCCTCAATGAGCTGAAGACTCTGATCTTGGATGCCACCAAAAAAGACGTAAGTATCTTCTAAAGATCCGACATCTCTTAGCAATTCCCTATACCCCACTTGGTATTTTTGAAACTGTTTCCTAATCGAACATCTTATTTTGCTCTGACTTTTGTAGCCTGCGCGTCATTCAAAGCTGGAGAAGGCCGACATCTTAGAGAAGACAGTGAAACATCTCCAGGAACTGCAGCGGCAGCAGGCAGCCATGCAACAGGCCGCCGATCCCAAGATCGTCAACAAATTCAAGGCCGGATTCGCCGACTGTGCCAATGAGGTTAGCCGCTTCCCCGGTCTGGAGCCCGCTCAGCGTCGCCGTCTGCTGCAGCATCTGAGCAACTGCATCAATGGCGTCAAGAGTGAGCTGCATCATCAGCAGCGTCAGCAGGCTGTCGCCCAGGCCCAATCCCTGCACGCCCAGGTCGTATTGCCCTCGCCGCCCAGCTCCCCGGAGCAGGAACCTCCAGCAACCGCAGCGGGCAGCAGCAGCAGCAGCAACATGTCAGCGGCCCCCTATCTCTTTGGCCAGATCCAGCAGAATGCCAACGGATACTTTCTGCCCAACGGCATGCAGGTGATACCCACCAAGTTGCCCAACGGCAGCATTGCCCTGGTCTTGCCACAGAGCTTGCCACAGCAGCAGCAGCAACAGCTGTTGCAACAACATCAGCACCAGCAACAGCAGTTGGCAGCCGCAGCAGCAGCAGCTGCCGCCGCAGCAGCCGCCGCCGCCCAACAGTCACCCATGTTGGTGTCCATGCCCCAGCGTACCGCCAGCACCGGCTCCGCCAGCTCCCATTCATCGGCGGGTTACGAGTCGGCGCCGTGCAGCAGCAGCGGCAGCTACGCACCCCCCAGTCCCGCCAATTCCACGTATGAGCCCATGGATGTGAAGCCATCGGTTATCCAGCGTGCGCCTGTGCAGCACCAGCAGCACGTGCACTTGGAGCAGCAGCCATTGTCGCTGGTCATCAAGAAGCAAATCAAGGAGGAGGAGCAGCCCTGGCGGCCATGGTAAATTAGAGAGAGAGAGAGAAAGTCACTCTCTCATTCTCTCTGATTTTGAATCTCCCCCAAAACAAAATCCTCCCCCGCTTTTTAAGACTGATGGGCGTTCCACAAAATACACGCACACACACTCACACACACACACACACACACCACTCACATACACTATCATACTTGCGCAGGCGTTGAGAGTATGCGCAGGATAAACATTTCACCACATTTCGCCAAGGATAACGCAAATGTTGCTTCGAAGTGTTCCGAGCATGCGAAACTCCTTCAAATCGATATCAAAATTTCGCTGTCATATTTTTTTTCTGTAACATGAAAAGGATTGCTCAGCGAAATGGCGACACACACATACACATGCACACACTTACACATACACACACAGATATATTTGTTATAAATTATTTATTATTATTATAATTATCGTAACCGTAAAATGATTGTGAATTCATTTCTCAAACTGTATTCTGCATATCGCCAAACTACCTCAGTCCAAGTACTTGGTGTTGAATTGCCTCATGAATCATGTATTAGAATTTTATTTTTCGATTTTCACGCTCTGTTTGAAAAGCAAACAACAACAATTCAGATTTTCAAACAGTGCAAATAAGCAATGAAATCTTCAAAGTCTTCCACACAAACAAAAAAACAACAACAAATAACAAATGAAATGCGCAGATCGTATTGTTTTTGTTGCCAAAGTCAAGAGTTGTTGACAAAAACTGAAGTAGAAAATAATGCCTTGATATCTCTCTCCATTAAAATATATCTAAATATATATGCATAATATAGTATATCGTATATCTGTAGTTTAAGAGCCGATTACGGATTCAGCTCTATTGTTTCTAAGTCTAAGAAAGTATATTTTTATATTTGTAAGACCACGTGATATAGTCAAAATAATAAGAAAGAAAACAACAACAGCAAAAATCAAGAATTTGAAAACATGCAAACGAAAAAAGCAGCACAAAAAAAAAAACAAACAAAATACTAAAAAGAAATAAAATAACAAAAAATCATACTAAAATTTAAATACTTTTGAAGTTTTTTTCAATTTTTCGGAGGGGGGAAATGGACTCAAACTATGGTGAAATATGGGAAGGCATGAATTTTCAGCTGATTCACTGATGAGAAAATAATGCTATCATCTCAGGAAATTCCATGTTTTGGGTTGGGTTATGATATGCCGAAATTCTGATGTCGCCTTTTTTTACTAAGAAATTAGAAATTTTTGATAAGCGAAGTTCTTCTTCTTCTGCATTCCATACCCACAGATAAACTATAATAAGATTATGATAAAATTTTCGAAATATTTTGCAAAATTGATAAAGGGTCTTTACATTATTTGACGATTTTAGAAAATTGCAGAAAATTTTCTGATTTCCCAGAATTACATGCGATCTGCGCGGGGATTCACTTAAGAATCCTACGTATGTACTATATAGTATATTCCATTTGAAATCCTATCCGGTTAGGGCGTAATTATATGTTTGTGTCGATCTGTAGTATCATGAGACACAATCAAGGCCAAGTTGACGATTTAACAGGAAATTGAACTAGATTTCACAACAAGTGTGATAAACCGAGTCAGGGGAGGAACCGCTATAAACCGAGTGCCGTAATGATTATGCATTATAATATCAAAGATGTAAGTTCCCTAACAAGTGACATGCTCTATATTTAGTCGGAATTACTTCGAAGTCCATGTAAGTTGCGAGATGACAGTTACATTTACCCCGATATCACCTTCTTATGGAATGATATAGGGGATGCTGTAGTACCCTCAATACAATCCAAAGTCGCGTGATCGCGGATCATGAGTACATATTGTGACTGTTACTTGTTGTGACTGGAGATTCTGATTCTGCAAGGGAACTGTAATATTCCATTATTCAGTGGAATATCTGCCATGTACCCCCAGACATACTATATATGTATATATATCGTTGATATCTCTGTGCTGGAACGTACTCTTCTCTAATCTGTACAAATCCCCCAGCAATTAAGCGTCATATTCTTGCGTCAAAAGTTTCCGCGAAGTCTGCTGCAGTCACGAAAATAAAAAATACGAAAAAAAAACAAAAAAAAAACCAAATGAAAAAAAACCATTTCAAGTTCTGTCAAATCATGGTGATAATATCCAACGATATAAGTATAATTATGATATATACTACATATGCGATATGAAGTGACTTTCAAAGGAACATTTCTGTAGATTTTATGAATCAAATGCAGTTAATAAACCAAAACAAGCCCTGTTCCATATATATACTACACTATAAACCATATATATATATACTCTTATATAGTATAGGGGGTACATGATGTGACTGACCAAAGTTCTTATCAAGATCGTGCTGGGAAGAGCGTGCTCTTCGCCGTCGCCATCGTCGTCGTCGTCTGCGATAAATAACCGTGCGCGACTCGTGCTCGACAAAAGTGCGAAGCGAAGATGGCGCTGAAACAGTAGTTATTAAAGTGGATATAATTTGTATACATAAATATATATATATATTCTTAAAAAAAGCAACTTTGCTTTATTATTCATGCGATCATTCCAGAAAATTGAGTATCCAATAACATGCAATTTGTAACTGCAGTTGGACTGACCACATCACATTCACATGCGTGACATTAGTCATAACATAAGAAAATCAAAATTCGTTGATGATATGCGTCAGTTTCAGAGTGTCTGGTTAATCAGTCCTATGAGCATGTGTTGTACTGGGCACACATATGTTTGCACTACAATTAACCATTTGGATTTCAACCTAATTTGAATATGATTCATCTAGTTTACGCACTTATGCTACCAATTCAATAGTTCACTTTATTTCGCAGAATCTTGAGACCTTTTTCTGGCACTTTGATAACCACGATATGATTCATTTCAGTTTTTAGGAACTTTATCCCATCGTTGAAAACCCATATCGACATCCTCTGTGCCGCTTTGCTATCATGTTCTCCTTCTGTTCGGAGGATGCATCGTCTTCAGATCTACTTTTCATAATTTATAATATCATTGAAAATAATATAGTAACCCATATTGAAGCTCTTAACTTTTACTTGGAACGACACTTCTTTATAATCATATATGACATTTATTAAAATATTTTTACAATTCTTAACATATTTTTATACACAATTAAAGAATATTTTCTGCATATATTTTTTATATTAATATTATTTTATATTATTATCAAAATTATTAATTTTTTTCTATTTATTATTATAATGTTGTTTGACTTTCTTTTGAATACTCCAAGTTTTTTTTTCTTTTTTATTTTTGTAAAAACTTATACATCTTTATATTATTGTAATATTATTATACATATATGCTTACTATGCGAAAATTGTCAAAAAATGTGTTCTGCCGGAAATGCGTAGTATATATTAATATCAAAATAAAATTAAAAATTTACTAAATTTAAATATATAATTATAATTATGAAAAAAATTTGGAAAGGTACAATAATTTTCTATTAACACTGATTTGCGTCATAATATATAAAATAAAAAGGAATAATAATTATAAAAAAATATTTATCTAGTTAGTTTATTTAAAAGCAGTCGACATAAATTGAATTAAAGTAAAAGTTATAATAAAATTTATTAAATTTATTATTTATTAATATTTTCATTTTACAATTTCATTTTTTCATACACAAAATACTGAATATATTTTTAACACCATTAAACGGCCCACAAATAAGATTCACAATTATTTGTGAATATTTTATTTTCTGTCAGAGAGTCACTCCTCCATTTATGGCTACGCTAGCAACCTCCACTCCTATGCTCCAATCTATCCTATCCTCATCTGATTGCCTCTAGAAGTGCTCCAAAAAAGTTAAGAATCTGTCAAGTGTCGTGCCGCCTGTCGTCGGATTCGCGCGTGACAAAAAACGTGATTTGTTCCCGTTGCCTTTGATTATTATTATTTTATTTTGTTCGTCGTTGTTGTTTTTATTGGTTTAGGCGACTGGCTGTTTTGCTTTTTGTTTTTTGTTTTCGACTTCCAAAAATAAATTACTATATTTAAAGGAGGAAAAAAAAACAATGTACAAATATTTGTTTTTATGGGTATATTTTGCGTTGCGCTGCATTTTCAGCTTGTAAGTGGATGCGGCAAAATAAAAACAGAACCACCAGAAAAACAAAATAATGTGAGAATGTTTTGGACGGGAGTTATGAATTTGAAGATACCAATTACTGCCAAGTGCTTATAGAATGGGATCTTTACTTATTTTTGTTTTAAGCTGATATTTTATTATTTGTATGAATATATTATATATAAGAATATATAAGTACAATATTGTGATAAAAATATGTCTTCTTGCAGGTCCGGGGAATTTCTTGATATTTCTTACATATTTTTTTTATCAATTCAATCTTCCAAAAAGACATAACTTTGCCAAAAAATAAACGATTATCCCATATAATTCAAATTTGTCAATTGTATTCTTATTAATTCATATATGAAAATTGTATTTTATTTTTCCAAAAATTACTTACAATCCCTTTGAGTATTTCCAGAACCTACTCAAAATTCGAGATTACATAACATTGCCAAATATGAATAGATTTTCAGAGTTTTTCCATTTTCGTCTATGGTTTCGATTTTATATAAAATCTGCCTATACTTTCGTATTTGAAAAAAAAGTCCAAAAACCATTTGGAATCCCAAAAAAAAACGGTATGGTTTAAAAAACGCTCTATTTTCTCAGAGCTTTCAGAGCTTACTCAAATTTCGATTAATTTTATCCTTCTTCAATTTATCTGTAAATGGAATCACTGTTACATGTATTTGCGCAAACACATACTACCTGATCTGGGGTTTGTGTTGCATATAATATACCGCAACGAATTGAAAAACAAGCAAATCAAATTGCAAACGGACAAAACAAAGTGCGGCTGACAACGGATGCAAGATTCGAAAGATATGCATTCCAATAATACATATAATATGTACTACATACATACATATATCTGTCTGTTGATTTGCTGTTGTTTTCATTGGTGTCTTTTTTATTTATGCTTTGTTTTTCCATGTGATATCAGTGTAATTCCAATGAAATTGAAGCGTAAAATAACAACGCCATAGTCGAAACTGATCAAGTTGCCCGCCCAATTGGCCAAAAGGTGATTGTTTGTCTTTTGTTTTGAAGGTGTCGTCGGTGGTTGAAACTGGTGGTTGATGGTTGAAACTGGTGGTTGATGGCTGATGTTGGTCACGTGCCGCACAAGGTGATAATGTTTAATGATCGCGTAAGTTTTGTCTGTAAATAGAAGATAGACCGATTCGATGACAAGCTTCCCACAACTCGACATTCTTCAGAGTGTGTCTTTTTTTTATTTTCACTATCAACAGTTCAGCACAAAAAAAAAAAAAGTGCGATAGACTGTGTAAATATCCTATACGGCATTTAATGGCGCAGTCTCCGTACAAATATTGGTAACAAACATTGGCAGTATAGTATATAGTATATAGTATATCTGATAGTAACTGTAACTGTAACTGGGTGAGTAAATGACTTAGGTTAGTACTCGGCCCATTTAGTTGAGTGTGTATATCGGTGTCTGTAGCGTTACTCGGTGTTGACCTTGGTAACGATTGAAGTGCCACTTGAACTACCGCCAACAAGTTGAATGTCAAAGTCAGAGCCACGCCACGTCTAAGTCCGACTTTGTCCATGCCAAGCACGTCTATATCTATACTATATACATACATCCATTTGTATGTATATGCATGAGTTATAAAAAACAATAACAAACAATGTCAAAAGCTGATGATAGACGAACGTACGACCTTCACGGAGGGAATAGCGGAGAGACAACTGAAAATATTATATATTTTCGGTTTTTTTTTTGTTTCGTTATGTGTTTAATGTGTTTGAACCCAGTTTTGGGTCTTTAATGGGAGGCAGGGTTTGTTCAGCTTGAAACTAATTCGAACTAGAACCAGAATCTAGGCAAGTTGAGATATGTATCCATGAACTGGGCGGGTCCAAGTATTTAACACAAGCTGGATTCTCGCATTTCCTATTGATTTAATATGCGCACAACTCTAGAAAAAACTTCGTCGGGCTCTAATCAAAAAAACTGAAAAAACGAGTTCAATAAACCAAACAAATAACGCACTGAATAAGTTAAGTAATTGGCCAAGTTGTTTGTTATTTTTTTCTTCTTTTTTTTTTGGCTTTTTAATGCGGGTGTCAAGAGCAGTCAACCAAAGTCATTAAACTTGGCTAACATTTGACATTGTGATGTGGATGTGATTTCGGTTTTTGATTTTGATTTCGATTTCATTTGTTTAGCATTTGCTAAAATATTATTTTTCTTTTCATGCGTGGTTCATTCAACTCGACATTTGTTGACTATGTTATTAAGTCTTGTTTTTGAAAAATTTTTGAAAAAATGTGTAAGTTTCACGTTGCGTTTCCTTATCAGGCGATCAGTTCCTCGAATTGTTTTCTTGAGTTTTGGTACCCAGTAAGAGTCACAGTTACAGTCACAGTCACTCATGTGACTTCTATGAATGAATGAAATGCCTGCCGCATGCCACAACATGTGGCAACAATTCCATTGAATGCTACCCGATGCAGCCCAACTGCATCTCGTATTCGCGGTTCAAAACAAAAGAACCGCGATTTGTACTATGGGCACTTTGGGGTCATTTGCTAGTGAAAAACGTGACAAGTTCTGTTGATGGTCATAAAAATATTTCAAATTGGCGCGCGACGCTTCGAGAACTCAGACATCTCTCCAGGGACCTATATGGCCCTGAGAGCGCCACGATGGAATTATATTTTGTATATATGTATATGTTTATTTTGTTTTTATGTACTTGGTAACTTGTTGTTTTGAAAGTTTCAATTTCATTTGTGCGCAACTGAAACGAATTTCGTTTGCTGGCGGCACAAATTGACAGCCAACAGCCAGAATCCGAATACGAATACGAATCTGAATCTGAAACCGAAACCGAGTCCAAAATCAGTATCAGAATCCGAGCCCAGCCGGAGCCGGGGAATCAGACGACATGCTGACTGGCAATCTTGGCATGCAGACAATGGCGTGAATATTGTAATTAGCACAACAGTTGTTTTCCTTTCGAAATATATACATTATATATGCATGTATTTTGTTTATTTCGAGTTAACGATTTATGCCTATTTTTAATTGGCAATAAATTTAAATTCCAATTGTTGAAACTCAACAGCAGTTAAAAACTTTACGAGGTTGCCACTTGCTGTGAGCAAACAGTAAACAGTGTGACCACACCCAAAAAAAATATATTCTCAGGCACACTTCACGCGTGCCGTGCCGAACAGAGATTGTCAGTTAACTAACGGCTGAAATTGTGCAACAGTGCGCTGTTTTAAACTTTTGTTTAAAAAATACCTATGATCTGTTTTTAATATAATAGGAGTGTGTAATCACTTGCTGTAAGCAAACAGTAAGCAGTGTGACCACACCCCAAAAAAAATATATCCTCAGGCGCACTTCACGCGTGCCGTGCCGAACAGAGATTGTCAGTTAACTAACGGCTGAAATTGTGCAACAGTGCACTGTTTTAAACTTATGTTTCAAAAACAGCTATGATCTGTTTTTAATATAATAGGAGTGTGTAATCACTTGCTGTAAGCAAACAGTAAACAGTGTGACCACACCCCAAAAATAATATATCCTCAGGCGCACTTCACGCGTGCCGTGCCGAACAGAGATTGTCAGTTAACTAACGGCTGAAATTGTGCAACAGTGGGCTGTTTTAAACTTATGTTTAAAAAACAGCTATGATCTGTTTTTAATATAATAGGAGTGTGTAATCAACGCGTGCCAGAGGAAAATGCCAGGTTAGTGGAAAATTTATACGTGATTTATACAACAAACATTCATAAGTTAAGCCCTGACAATGGAATATATAAATATGTGGTCTGTTGATTAGCACCTCAGCATTATCATCAGCGATGGACATCACGGTACTGCAGTCCAGCTGGATTGTGGGTGGAGGATGGTGGAGTTTGGAGGAGGTTCGTTGACTGACTGGACTGACAGGCGGTCACGCCCACTCCACGTCGGAAATTAGCACTCATCAGTTGAGACTGTGGATGCTGTATGGGATGTATGTAGACAGACCTATTGGAATCCACAAATGGTCCACACAATTTGCAATTTGGCACGGCATTTACCAGCAGTTTTTTTTTTTTTTATTTTATTGTTGTTATTGTTGACTTGGCACATTTTGCTGATTTATTTGCGCGGCGATATTATATTTTTTTCTCTGTGTTCAGTTATATTTTCCATTTTTATTTTGATTCAAATCAAACAGCAACGCATTGTTTGTTGAGTCGTCTTTTGACGCAACTGTGGGAATATTCCATTGCAGCGCACGGCACTGTTTACTTTTTCAGCTGCTCCGCATCCCGCACTCCGTCCGCTCTCAGGTGGATCCACGATGGGCAATGGACGTTGGTGAAGCGCACGCCCAAATGTGTTAATGGAGCAACAGTTTTGTGTTAGTTTCGGACACAACACAAATTGCGGTTCGGGGGAGGTCTGTAAATTGTTTTGGCAATCTTTACTACCTACCACATTTATGGACTACTTTGTAGTTGTGCATGCCTCCAACAGCTGCCCGCTGATCATCGATCATCGATCGATCGATCGATCGATTGCCGCTCTAATCAATGACCACTGTTCGACGATCCCGTATCGGGCAGTGCCGTGTGCGCACAACAGTTTCTGTCCGTGTATCAGTCGGCTTTTTTCCATGAACTCTTTTATGGCTGTTTTCGTTTCGTTTGTTGACGCTGCTATTTAGAGCGTGCGAAAGGCTGGACCTGTGGACCACAGCACTTCTCTCTTCCACTCTCTCCCACTCCCTCTCCGTACGTACGTATATGTATGTGCATATGCAATATTTGTGTGAGTGTGTGTGTGTGCCATGTGACAAGGCTCGCGTTGCTGCGAAACGTGACATGACGGCACACTCTGGTTGAACCAATCTTAATTGTGGCCCATGGCACATACTTCTTTTGTGGTATGCTGAATTTGTCAAACAGTTTGCCAAGCCAATAACATTTTAAAATATAACATATTATATTTTCAAGTTATCTTTTTATGTATAAATATTAACGAAGGCCAAGTTATTAATATTTAGTGTAGTTTATTGTATTTGAGAATTCTCTATTTCATAATTTACCGTAAAAGTACTAAAATTATGCTATACTAATGTTTAGAGTTATAATATATTTTATATTTATTTATTTTTAATATAACAAATATTTTTGTTAATTTTACCAATTAGGAGATATAATTTTTATATAAATTAAAAATTAATTGAATTTACATTTAGAAGATTAGCAATATTAATTATTGTCCTTCGATCTAGCTTGATACAATCTGAATCATATAAAACTCCAAAACAAACACTTGAGTTCTATAGCAGACAGCTAGCAAGCGGCAAGCAACTAACGGTCATTCAGTCTGTGCATGATATTATAACGATAATTCAAGTGTATTTAGTTGTCAACTAAATTGAAATGAACTGTTTTGTTGGTCAGTATCAATTATAGTACATATATAATTATATACTAAATTATTTTTCTATATTATACATAAAAGCACATGGCTTGAGTATTGGTCGCCATCAATTATATTTCTTTGTTTAAATTTTCTCTTTTTTTTGGGCGAAATGCATGCCAAGCCGCGTGCGCTTTAAACTTAACTACTAAATACAATATCTATATATAATATATATATTTTTTTTGTATATTTCATTAACACATTCAAGTTGAAATATTTGCAGGCAAGTCATAGATCATTTAGAGATGTGCAAGGGTCAATGTGCTCAATTTAAATAATTTGCCTAAAAATCCCCAAATGCAACTCTTAAATGTCAGTAAGTCAAGCTGGAATAGATACCCATAATATATAATAATGTATATATTATTTTTAGTTATTGTGAAATATGAGTATTTTATCCTGATAATATCACTTCTAAATATGTGGTGGTTACGCTGTAACTTATATATCTACAAAATTTCTAAAAAATAAAATTTGCAAATATTTTCTTTCAGAAAAGTTGTTGGAAATTCCAGTGGCGCCAACTATTACTTAACAACACGTGACGAAGACCGAGAAGATTGAGGAGATGAAGCTGTTTTGCATTTCGCGTGCAGGTTTCAAAGATTAATAGGCTTGAGGTTCATTGGGGTGAGACTGTAGCCTAATTTTGGAGAAAAAAAATGATTGGGGAAATTCCCAGGCATAAACTTTTTACTCGGGGTGGAGTTACATGCCGCATGCCATATCTGTGACCCACAGGTTGATGGGCATAACAAATCTGAGTAATGGAAAACCAAAATAAATATTTGCTTAATTTGGTGACGCCATCAACAGATACGAGTATGCTGAGAATACCAGAAAAACAAAATATCGTAATATCACAATAATATTAATAATAATAACAGAGGCCCATCGACAGCATTGTTTGTTGGTGTTTTCTATTTTTTTGGCCATCAATCAAAATGGCAAATGGCGAGTCAATCGCCTGACAGCAACCGGAAATGTGCGCATACACACTAACCCACTCCAAACCACTATATAGTATAGAGATTCAACCAAAAAAAAAAAACACAGTCAATATAATCGTAGAGACTAGTAAATACAACTAACACTAGGCAATAACCTGCCCTACCCCAGCCCACCTTCTGCTGATTGTTTTTTGCCTGCTGGGGGACACGTAACCCGCTAACGACATCTCTAAATGCTTGATTAGCACCAGAAATTAGCGTGTGCCGAAAAACTCGCCAGCACCACCACCAACACCACCGAACACCACTCTTGTCTGTGTGACGTCACACATTTGTTGTGGCTTCATAGTTGAACATTGCGCCTATGTGCGACAAGTATAAATTTTCATGCAATCTCCAATCTCGCACGCGCCGTCAACCAACTGATTGAGCAGAGAGTAAGACCGAAGTACACATACAGAGAGAGAGAGAGAGAGCGATTGCGAGCAAAAGGCAAAAACTCAATGGAAAATTTCAGGCGCAACATGAAAAAATGAAATTATAAAACCAACACACAATACTATACAAGCAAATAAATACGATCTGACTATGATAATCAATGCACTATAAATCGATTAACACATTTCAACAAAAAAAATAAAAAATAAAATTGAAAATACCTATAAAAATAAAAATGATCAACTTATGAATTGCTTAATGAGCTGCACATGGTAGTCGCCTCTGTCTTGGATTGATTGGAGTAAGTCTGCCCTCCCTTCTGCCCCTCTCAGACCCTCTCTGACCCTCTCTGACCCTCTCCTGTTTAGTCTCAAGCGACTCTCATTGTTTCGCAGAAAAGATAAAGACATCTGGCCTGGCAACGGATTAGAAAACATTTGACGTTCGTTGAGCGCCGATGATGCGGCAACATTTTGCAACAAAAACAGCAACAACTTGAAAAACATAACATATCCATGATGCGTCACAAATGCCCAGAGTGAGAGAAAGAGAGAGAGTCCGTGATCCACATGATCTGGTGATCTGTGCGGGACGTGTCTATCTGGACTTAAGACCAATTAGCGCTCAGTCTGTTGATCACCTTCCTCGATTATTTCTTGTTATTTATTGTTCCTCTCATTTGTTATTGTTATTGTCGTCTAGGTGCTACTTGCAACAGCTTAGCTGCGTCTGTCGCCGGTTGCGTCAACGTCTGGGATTAGGATTATGGATTAGGCTGGAGTTTCGTGCAAATCACCTGTGAAAAGTGTCGCCAGGATTAAGACAACAGGTTCTTTGTGTTCCTTTTGACCTGCGCTAAACAGTTGACCAAAAATTCTGACAATCGAAAAATCAAAAATTAAATATATATATTTATATATTTAATATATTGAAGGAATACCACTATAAAAATACAAATAAATATTCATTTGAATTTAATAATTTATAATTTTATTTATAATATTTGCATTTGTTTTATATATATTTTTATTAAAATTAATTTTTATTTATTTGTTTTTAGTATCATTGCCTGCTTTCCATAATTAACCAATAAATGTTGTTATTATTAAATATTTATTTTTAACTAATTTGGCAATATTTATACATATGAATATCGTTTTATAAATAACTTCAAGGGGACTTGACCTCATTTGAAGCATGCATCCAAAAATAGCAACAGCTAAGACTGTCCTAACACTTTGAAGTGTTGCCAAAGCTGTCGACAGTCTGTTTGGCAAAAGCCACTGTATCCCCCATACTCCCCTATATAGTCTAGTACGCTGATGATGTCGGTGTACACACATTCATACACTGAAGTGTACATACTTGACTGGCCTTGAACGTGGCCGGTTCAAGTTCAGCGGCATCAAAACAGACTCAGCCGCAGTCAGAGAAACAGAAACAGAAACCGAAACCGAAACAGAAATTGAAACAATAACAATAACAAAAACAAAAGCTGTTTCGCTTTCAGAGCTGCAGGCGAGAGGCCTCTCTCAACACCCGCATCGTACATCAAAGCACAACACACAAAAACACACACACACATGCTTGCATAGAGACGTTTGCAGTACGAAGCCAGACGTTGGCAGCGCTGCCAAGTGCCAGACTCGTTCCCAACTCCAACTCCCCACTGCATGAGCTCGGCCAGTTACCGTTTAATGTCTGCTCTCTTTTTGTTGTCGTTTCTCATTTCTTGCTCTCGTTGTTGGAGTTGTTTTTGCTTGCAGTAAAAGTTCCGGCTGAGCTGTTGTTGTTGTTCTTTGAAGCAGACAGAGAACGCGCCTTGTGGGTGGGTCGGGCCATAATTTCGTTGTTGCGCATGCGCCGTTACACGTTATACGTCTGGCCACACCCACTCCAACACCCGCACCCACGCCCACAACTGGTAGTCAAACAGCATCGATAATCGATAATATTGTTACATGAATCACATCGATCAATTGTGGGTCACTGGACCCGCCAACAAAAATGTAATTATATTATTTCGTGAACATGCTTCCTTAGTAATTGCCGTCGTGTCTAACGACCTTGTCAGACCTTGAACCATGTTTCGGTTGTATTTGTTCATTTTCTTTGGGTTGGTAAAACAATTATCGATGCTACTGTTGACTTTATTGTCAGTGCAGTGCATTAAACGAAAGTCTTTTATGGCCCTTTATAGTGGCCTTGTTAAGATAGCCAAGGTGCTTAGTACAACCAAGCCATAAAGCCAAAGCCAACTTGATTGACGTACTCTAAATTAATTTCTTTAACTTAAAGATAATTTAGCTTTAGGCTAGTTTGGACAATTTTCTAATAATTTAAGTTCTCAGTACAATATCTTTTGGTTGAGGAAAAATTGCTTAAATCTTTTTTAATTAAAATAAAAAAATGTGTTAAATTTATTGAAAATCTGTTATTTCATTCATTAACTAATCAAGAGACAACTTATCATAGCAAATTCCATATAAGCACTGAAGTCAATAGTATTTCAAAATGTTTTAGAATCAGTTATTTCAAATAAATGTGACTTCATCATGATTTATTACATATCTACGTTTCCAATGAAATTTCTACGTAGTATAAAAAATTAATCATATTTGATTTCATTAATATGTTTCATATATTTATGGAATAAATTTCAAAATTCCCATGAAATATACAAATATTATTTGGAATTAAATGTTAAATAAATTTATTAAATATATATTATTTTTTTGTTAACTATTGTACAAATATTTTCAAAAATTTTAAAACAAAATCATGGTTTCGAAATTCCAGATCGATTGGTACTCAAATCTCATAAGAAAAAATTTATATAAATTATAATATTTTATATACAATGTGTAAAGTCTCCAATTTAGATAATAATAAATTTATAATTTATTTTTTCTTAAAAAATAAAAATAAATAAATATATGTTGTTTAAAAACTTATTTTGAATTCTGATAAAATAGTAGTCAAATAGTCAATTTTTTTTTTTAATTATTTTATATATATTTTTTTTGTTAATTATACTCTAGTTTAGTATATACTATTTAGTTATTCTAAAATATTTTTAGTTTTTCTTATATTACTTAAGTTCTTTTTTTTATTATAAATATTGAATATGCTTAAAATGCTAACTGAATATATCTTCCAATTTTTACAAACCGCGTATCGATTTCTTTAAATTTATAACAAATTGTGATTCCTTAACGTCAAAACCATATCTAAGAATGATTCTCAGAATAGTTCTGAATGGTGGCATATTTTTGTATTGTAAAAAAATCAAGAAGCAAAACCACTAAAAAATGTAATTTTTGTTGTGGTGGTGACATTGTTTCAACTCTAGAAATTTCAACTTGAATTTTGTGAAATTTTTGTTGTTGTTGTTGTGATAACTTGTTTGTGTGTTTGGGAATCGCCGCAGTTTGTTTGATTTTCGATGTTGGGGCTACTGTTTCGTTCTGTGGCATTGCCAAAAGGCAAATAAACAAGCGATTCCAGTTATTTTCGACTGATTTACGGGGAATTTCATGTGCGTCAGCATACGAAATGCCCCTCCCCCCATCCCCCTAGACCCCTTCTCTTTTAGGGAGACTACCTCCAATCTGCAGCTCTCGATTGTCAATTTGGTTTCGCCAGAAAAATGCCAACTAGCTAACAGCAATGACAAACATCGTATCGGGCCAATATATACAGCATCCAATATAAGTTTCCATATATACCTACATATATGTATATACATATGTGAATAGTTTAGGTATTTAAATTTGCGTTTTATTGTTATGTGAGTTATAGCGCTAAACCACATTTTTTTTTTGGGTCTCTGATTTTTTGTTGATTCCTTGTCGAGTGACAGCGAAATTCCAAGCAAGGTGACTTTTTTGTTGTCTATAAAATTGCTGGCTATCAAAATTTGTAATGCAAATTTTTCGCTATGGGGCCTTTGGGATTTCGATACCTAAAATACATCGATTCAATTCATGTCGATACATCTCTATATAGATATATTGAAGTTAATATTTCTCTTTTCCAGCTGGCACATAAAAATAAAAGATATTCATTAACAATAACGAAAACTTGACTGGGGGCACGCTTTAGTGTTATTTCATAAACCATAAATAATATACATACTAGAATAACGGAAAAAGTCTGTGGCAACTATGGCTAGAAGTTGATGATCGTGATGATGATGCTGGGGAAGAAGAAGCAGCAGCTATTTCTTCTGCCATCAATCGAGAAACTCTTTTGTTGTTTGTTATATTTTTGTCGCTGTTTATTTATAAAGCAGCCATTGTATTATAATTATAAATTATAAATAATATCTATACAGTATATGCCACGATATGGTCGGCCTGTCAATATGTCTGCAACTCAGAAAAGATCCCAAAAATAATACCGAAACCGCAAAAATTGTCGCCCGCGGCAAACGGCAACGGCGGCGACATCGACGAGACCCCAAAATGACGCAAGTCGCACCTCGTAGAGGTCTTAATAATACCAGACGGAGAATTTGATTGAAGCCAGCGAATCACTGCATCAATATAGACACAAGTATGTAGACCGATTCACAGTGGAAGTTTCCCTATGAAAACTTGATCTACTTTTCAGATTCTACGTCTTATGGAAAACTACAAAAAAAAGTATCTAATTTTCTAGCCGAAACTCTCGCATAGACCTGTATCAACATAAGTATCATAATCTGCTACCATATTCTTCCATTATACATATATAAATGTTCATGTGTACATTGGGATTTATCATTATTTGAGTTGGCATTTGGGTTTTTAACACCTGATAAGATTTCATTATGATATCTCTCCCATTTAGCACTTGGACAGACAAATATCCATCCATAACCTCAGCGAGCTCCTCCTCACCCAATATATTTTTGGCCTTGCCAACCCTAAGCCAACTGGGTTTTTGGCCAACTGCAGTTTATTTTCGGTTGCCCAATGGGCCTATTTATAGCATCTGGAAATAAGCCTTTGATGATTGTGTTTTGTTCTGGATCTAATTCTTAAGCTTGATTGATGTATCCAAATCGATGAAATGACAGGTTCTGTTAAGTGCAGAAAGTGAGGTTCGTCGGTCACCTGCATGGCACGCCCCATTGAGAAAGGTTTTTATTAGGCATGTGAGGTTCTAAAAGTGAATAAAGTATTATTACCTTTTTTAATAGACAGATTAGAAACTGAATGATTAACCTAAAGAAAAAACTATCTGTAAAGTTGTCAATAAAATTAATTGTTTTTGTTAATAAATTTATAAGTAATTTTTAAGAAATAAGAAACATAACCAAGGGTCAGCACTGGCTTTTAGGGCCTTTTGACAGGCAATAATATTATAATATATATTTGTCAATATAATAAATTTGGTATTTTTTATTTGCTCATATTTCATAATGTTATTCAATGTCTTGACTAATACTTTTGCGCTTTTTAAATAACATTATCAATATATGTATATACAATATTATAAGGAGTACAAAGAATTTCCGGAAAGAACTGCGCATGCAATGCTATATCCACACGACATATAAGTCTATTCTATATATACGTATATATATGTACGTATTTAGTTCCGGAAATGAGTCGAGCCCCTCAAAAAAAAAATACCACAATCAGTAGGTCTGATCTTATCTCAGATGATTAAGCGACGCGTCAATCCAATTGAACATCGATGTAGATATGTATAAATATAAATTTGATTTATATTTATTTATATATACATATGCTATTTTTTCAAAATTACTAAGAGTAATCGCATGCATCGTATGATGTTCCTTGAGGTTCCGGTAAGTTTACTGACGTCAAGAGAGCTCTAATCGAATGTGACCCATATAGAAATAATTGGAGGATCTTGACTTGGTAGCAGCCCTTAGTAGTCACAAATAGTAGTCCGAGTAGGTTCACCACGGCCACAAATTCATATAATCGTGCCGGGCATTTGATAAGACAGAAGCAAGCGGACAACAACGACCACGACGACTACAACGACGACGACGACGACAAGTGAAACACGTACTCCTCGTTGCCAAGTGTGGCCGATAGAGGGCGACAGTGGAGAGAAAGACGAGGGCGTCTACGTGCACTGCAGTATTTCACCATACGATTCGGTGCCACAATAAGAGAGTGTGCCGGCTCGAATGGGTCCGATAAGAGGCGACTAATCGACCGACTGACTATTATTATTATTATGACTGATTGTCTGCCGCAGTTCAACGTGTTGGTACTGGTGTCTTATCAGCCAAGTTAGTCGCTGTCGTTATCTTGAATTGGCAAAGAACGTCGCCAACCGTCGTCATCATATTCATCGACAGTTAAGTACCAAAGTGCAGAAGCTACGTCATTGTTATGACCGCAACATGGCCACATGGTCTCTTCGCGAATTTCCCATTCTCTTTCCATTCATTAACCCCCAGAAATGTCACTTCACTATATTAAGAGTAGATGACTCAGCGTCTCATGCCCCCATGATTTAAACGGTGTCGCAGTAGCTAAAAAAACCAAAAACAAAAACTTATTTGATTTCAAATGAAAATTCAATTCATTGATTATATGAAACGAAAACAACAAGTTGAATTCTCGCAAATGTTGATAAAACAAAAAGAAAACAAGCATATGCAAATCAACTTCATTGTCGTATTGTCCAGAAATTAGAATTAGAATTTTAGTGAAATTCGATATCGAATTCATTTGAATATTTTTCAAAGTTAGCTGAAATATGTGATTCGGAAATATTTACATTACATCAGAGGAAGTTATTAGGAAACTATTAAGAATCATTTAATAAAAATAATTAAATGAAATAACTCTAATATATTTCTCATTAAATTTAAAATTTAAAAATAAAAATATTATTATGGTAATGATTTTTTTTTTTTTTAAATGCTGTGATTCGTAATTTCTTTTAATTCATTTTTTTACCGAAAATTTAAAAGTATTTGGAAGCTGTCAATGAATTTACGAGTAATTCGATTATTGTGAATTGTGGTTCAATAATAGAATATATATTTTTGTCATTTTCCAATTTACAAATTATCCATAATGTTGAAAATAATAATATTTCAGAATTTTCGAAACTAAATAAAAATAGCTCAAGAAAATTGTAGAAAATTTATAGCAATTAATTGAAATTACTAGAATTAATTTTAAACACACTTCCTAATTGTGGTTGAGATTTCCAAGATTATAGATAATACCTCACAAAGCTAATTGATCAACTTCAATTTAATAATAAACAGACTCATAGACGTCATTGCCTCAAAACAAAAAACTGGATTATTTAATAACCATAGATTGTTTTTGTAATTTTCCTATTCAAATTGAAACTGAACTGAAATCATTGAATAAGTCGAGCTGTGGACTTTATCAACATGCTGGACTAGGTGGACGACAATGATTCATGATTTCGAAACGTACTTTGAACTCGAGTATAAATTAATATTCCAGCCAAATGTGTTAAGCGTGTAAATGAAATGGAGGCTAAAAGGGCAATTAATACAACGACTAGAAAGTTACAGAGATTAATCAACGATAGAAAAGCCTATAAAATCAGGCTGTGAATAAATTAAAAACTATATTTATGAAATGTTTAATGAAAGCCATAAGTGCCATATAAATAATGAAGCACTCATTTAATAACTTTTTTATGTGTAATATTGCTTAATATATACATATACATATATATTTTAAATTGAGTAAGTAAGAAGAATCTGTACAACTTAAGAGATACCTTAATACCACATGAGTAGAGGGACGATATATCGTTTAATAATATTTCAAAACAAATGTAGATTTTCAATTTAACAATGTTATATATGAAGTTTAAAAAAAAATTAAATACAAATAAAATATATATTATTTTTATTATTTTTATTATTATTATTATTATTATTATTATTATTATTATTATTATTATTATTATTATTATTATTATTATTATTATTATTATTATTATTATTATTATTATTATTATTATTATTATTATTATTATTATTATTATTATTATTATTATTATTATTATTATTATTATTATTATTATTATTATTATTATTATTATTATTATTATTATTATTATTATTATTATTATTATTATTATTATTATTATTATTATTATTATTATTATTATTATTATTATTATTATTATTATTATTATTATTATTATTATTATTATTATTATTATTATTATTATTATTATTATTATTATTATTATTATTATTATTATTATTATTATTATTATTATTATTATTATTATTATTATTATTATTATTATTATTATTATTATTATTATTATTATTATTATTATTATTATTATTATTATTATTATTATTATTATTATTATTATTATTATTATTATTATTATTATTATTATTATTATTATTATTATTATTATTATTATTATTATTATTATTATTATTATTATTATTATTATTATTATTATTATTATTATTATTATTATTATTATTATTATTATTATTATTATTATTATTATTATTATTATTTTTTTTTTTTTTTTTTTTTTTTATTATTTTAGTTATAGTTGTTATAAATACTATTACTACTACTTATATTTAATTTTTTAATTTTATTTAAAAGATTTATTTAAATATTGATAAAATAAGTAATTTTGACTATCAAAACAAAGATGTTCAAACTTGGATACGTTTGGTATTTGAACATTTTTGTATAAAATATTATTTTCTTCAGCTGGGTAAATAATTAAAAAAAATTAATCACAATTAAATAAGTTGCTTTGATTAATTGTATTCTTGTGTGATTTGTTGCTATTTTGATTGTCAAATGTGGCGCCGTTTGTCATCGCAATTCAAACTTGAATTAATTCAAATTTTTAGCCAAGTTTTGTTTTAGTGTCCGATTCTCGTTTTCTGGCCAATTCTGCCAGCGGCTTAGAGACGACATTAACTCCGCTAGACGTTGTCTGGAATTCCCCCGGCAACAACAAAATAAAAGAAAGCCAACTATACTAACAACAATAAAAATCCGACAAAAAAATATTTAAAAAAAAATAAAACAAATTTTGAAAAAATTTTGCTTGGCGGCAGACGCGACGAGCGCGTGTGCAAAAAAAAAAAAACAATACAATAACAACAAAGAGTAAAAAGTTGAAGATAATGTGGAAACGACAAAAAAAAAATGCCAATAACAAATATAAAAGCCAACTGAGAGCAAACACACAATGAATACAATAAAATAACGAAAAACAAAAAAAAAACATAAATGAAATAAAATAAAAACCAGTTAGTTGGAGACGTCGCGCCGACACCGGCAGCAACAGCGGTTTGTGGCAGCGACAACGTCAACGACGGCGGCAGCGGCAGCGGGCGGGGCACTTTAAGCCACACACGCGCCACTGGAGCAATTTTCAGCGCGTGAGCCAAAAGCAGCGCAGTCGACGTCGCTGCCGTCGGCGCTTTTTGTCATAGACTGTCATTGTCCACGCGACTGCAGCGAATGAAACAGAGACAGACACAGAGACAAAGACAGCAGCAGCAGCAGCAGCAGCAACGGAGGCAGAGATAGAGAGAGACGGAGACGGAAACTGAGGCAACAGCAGCTGAATTCACACGGCTCTCATTGTGGTTTGCTATTTCGCGGAATTTGTGGCGACATTCCCAGTGAGTGCCATATTTGGATAAATGCCTACAACTAGATACAGTAGAGACTCGTTAGCAGCGATACTTGCATGCAGCTATAGTTTCTATCTGCCTATAGCTACATGCAAGTATCGCTGATAGCGAGTCTCTACTGTCGTCAATAGGGATATTCGCTTAAATTCCATTTTACCAGTATACAGTTTCATATCGACTAAATTTATGAATTCCATTGAATGGTAATAAATTATTATTATTATATTATTATTATTTTTTTAATTGACAAAAATATTAAGGTACAGGATTAACTTTCACTTATAATCTACTTTAAAGTTTTCATCCACATTAAATAATTAATTATTTAATTTTACGTAAATTAAATTTAATTTTATTTTTAATTTCAATCTATTCTGTCAAATGATTATTAGTTGACTGGACAAATAAATATTTTAAATAATTTGTTAATATTTAAATTTTAATACTACTATTCTCTTTTTTTTAAACTTGGAAAACTTTAATTTGAATCACAAAATTTCAGAAAATCGGGTCAAAGAATAGATGTTAAGTTTCACCGGAAATTCGCTTAAATGAAAATTTAATCCATAATTTAATGTTATAATAGTTTAAATGTTAGTCCCACTTTTAGATAAATATATAATAAATAAGAAAATATATAAAATATCCTCATCTTCAAATAATTAAGAAAATTTTATTTTTATTTTAATCATGGAAAATCTTTTATTCTAATGATAGTATTTAATAAACCGCGACTTATGATCTTAAAAATTAAAAGAGATTACATTATAATAGAGACATATATATCCGATTAAATAGTTTATCAAATTATTTAAGAAATTTCGTATATCAAAAGTGATAGTTTAAATTATATATGTATGTATATATATATTAAATTATATTCATTTATATTCAATTGAATTTCTGATGAAATCGCTTTAAGATATGTAATTACATGATGCATTCACTTAAAATAATAAATAAATTTAAAAGTAAATAAAATATTTAATAATAAATGAAAAAAAGAAATTAAGAAATAAATTTTGAATAATCTCCAAATCAATCTTATGTAGTTCTCGTTGCAGTTGTAGCTTCCTTCGTAGTCAGTTACCACTGTATGTTAATGAATGCCGCCACAAATGTCACGTTGAGTTCCAATTTGACGCTGACGTTCTGTCAATTAGTGCAACGCCATGTGGCCTCTGTTTGCGTGTATATGTGTATGTGTGTGCATGAGAGTGTGAGTGGGTGTGTGTGTGTGTGTGGGTGTTTGATTGATGTTTGAGTCAAAAGCTGCCGCCAATTCAACGGACTCTCTGACTGACTCTGTGCCCAACAACAGACGGTGACTATTCAGCGGCAAAACAGGTGGCTGGTGGCGGGAGGAAGGTGGCGGGTGGCAGGCGGCAGGTGCGGTGTTTGCACATGCTTAGGTTTTCCCCTCAATAAACCGAACAGCTCTGATAAAATAGCTCATAAATCAAAAACTTTATATATACAATATGTAAATACAGGCGATACATCAAGAGTCCATGTATCAGTATATAGTTGTGTGTTCTATTTTATTTGGCCAAAAAGCAAATCGTCGATGATTTTGCCTCAGATTCAGAGTTCATCTTAAGTCGTCTGACACATAAGAAAAGAAATTAAAAAGAAGAGAAAAATTTGAGAGAGGTAAAAAAAAGGTTTAAAAAACAATTCGCTGAAGACGCGAATGCGAATCGTGGCACGTTTTGTTCATTACGATTCATTATCCATCTCAAGTTGTTGGCCAGCTTTTAATTGTTGTTGTTGTTGTTATTGTTATTTGTATTGTATTGTTGTTGTGCACACACTTATGGAAAAGGCAGCACGTTCTTCCACAACATGAACTGCAAAAATCGAAAGCCGAAGCAATTTTTTCAAAGTTGTCCACATCCATCAATTGTTGGTCAATGTGCTTGCATAACCCACAAAAAAAGTCATCATATCTGAGAAGTGTTTTTATTTCCCCTTTTTTCCCCACTTTTCCATATGTTGAGATTCAATTTACGGCCTTACATAAGCATGACTATGTCAGTCTTTATATAGCTTTAGCTGATGTTCTAAATAATTTTCGAATACTTGCTATTGTTGTTGTTGCTGTTAAATCGAAGTCCAAGTTGAAATAATTGAGAACGTCATGAAAATTGTAATTGGAAGCGGCATTTTCAGTTGGGGATAGCCGTATTATGACGAATTTGAAATCACTTACGCGACTCAAGTAAGTTGATTTCATTAAGTTGCCAAAAAAAGACATTCATTTATTTTTTCAAAATTTTTAAAAAATTCTTTAGGGATTTCATTTAAATGGCTTTCAGAATATTGCAAAAAAAATATAACCAGTCTGCACATTTAATAGACAGACCCAACTAAATGATTAATATTTAATTAATTATTTCAAAAATATATTTATTTTTTTGAAATTTCAATTATTGGCAATTAGTTGTGGCCCAGCTTCAATTTAATTGGCATTCATCGACAGATGAAATATCTCATCGTAGCCACGTAGGGTGCATTCAAAACTGTTTCGCTTGGGGATCAACAATTTTTGCTTGGCCAAATTGCACACTGTCAACTTATTGGCAATGGTATTCAAAGTCAATGCAACGCTTACATAACTTACACACTCTCATACAGCTAGTTGACTTACGTAAGTAGGGAGAGGTGGGAAAAACGACGACGAACAGAAATGGAAATGGCAAAAATGAAAAATGAAAAAAGAAAACTAAAACCCAAAAAGAAATTTCACAATATAATAACAGCAAAAAAAAAGAGAACGTGCCGCTTTCAGTATATTGACAAGCGAATACTCTATAGAAAAGTAACTTAGAAAAATCTTCAAAAATTTTTTATAATACTAATATTTTTATAAAATTAATAACAATTAAATTATTAAATAATTCAATGGATATTAAACATTTGTTTTAGGTTTTCTTCATAGATCAAGTTTTTCTTTTTTAATCACCTTATTATCGATATATCGTATATATTTTAAGAACTAAATAATAAAGTATTTATAATTTTTCATTTAAATTTTCTGTCTTTCCATTTCCAATTACTTTCTTAATAATTTTTTGGCATATATTTGACGAACTATCTACAAAGTAGATCTATTTTAAAAGTTCATTTCTCAATAAAACTCAATTCAGTAAAAATATTAAGTATACGTAGCTGATATTATCTCCATTTTATTGGAGCTGAATTTCTTGTTTATTTTGATTATTTTATTAACTAAATAGATCATATTTTATAAATAAATGGAACATAATATCCAGAAGATATCACCTACGCTACTCATTTACTTTATTACGTATACGCAGCGTGTGCCGCAGCTTTAGATAAATTCTTTACGTCATGCCTAAGTTTAGAATAAGAGTAAGAATAAAACAAATACAATTCATTAATTTTGAGACAGTTAAGAAAACTTATTTGCGAAATTTTCAATTTGCTACCAATATTATTTTATTAAAAATCCACATTAATTGAATATTTATGTGATTCAGAGATATTTTTCATATGCAAAACCAAACTTGCTATGCAAAACCTTTAAATCTGTCTATTTTAAATTTTATAGAGCAATTAACCTTGTTTAATTTATTTATTTATTTAGAATGCATAGAACGCTACTTAGTATTACAGGGTATCTCCCATAATAAATAAATGCAAAGTGGACACGCGCTTCGAATTGATTGAAATGGAAAAATTGTTAAAGCGTCTCGAGACGCGAGACTCGAGTGTAGTTCAATTAAACAACGAATATGTAGGCTGAATTTGAACCTCATAATGAAGATAATTGTTTGCCGTGCACAAACAACATAATGATAATAGAGTAAAGCGAAGAGTAAAGAGTAAAGTCGAAGCAAAAGTCAACGCTGACTGCAAAAATACCAAAAGCAAATAGCAAAAGCCGAGAAAACAGAAAACAGCGACAATTGGCAACAAAAAAAATCATATAAACACACACAAAAACATACAAACACACACACACTTATTTAAAGCAGAGTACGAAGGCGTACAAAGATTGAACGGCACGTGCCGCAGCTGCCGTCAACGTCGACGGCGACGTCGACAGCGACGTCAACGCCAAAATGGGGGCTAATATGTAGTAAAGAGAGAAGCAAGAGCAGCAGCAATAGCAACAACAAAAACAAAGCTCATTTGCAAAACAAGACGACGTGCAGTTGATCGCGAAGGCACTTTACGACTATGACTGCGCCTCTAAGTTCAAGTCAACTTGAGTCGCATTCGAATTCGAATTCGAATCATTCGAATAATTCGTTCGATAGATCGATGTATCACTTTTTTCTATTTTCTTTTTTTTTTAATTTTTAGTTGCTTCTTATTCTTTTTTTGCTTTTTTTTTGGGAATTTTGCAGTTGTTGTTTTGTGGTTCGTTGAATTGCTGCTGGCCTGGGGGTTAATGGAGCATAATGGCGTGTTTAATTAGAATACATAGTATACGAAATGCTACAAGTCGAGTTGCTGCTCAAATTATCAGTTGGATGTGGAGAGCAGGCCCAAAACATTTTTGGGACAACATAAGTGTTGTACGTCTAGAGAAAATACATTTAAAAAAAAAAAAACACTATGCTACAAAAGTGTATGCGAAGAGAAGAGAAATTGACAACAATTCATTCGATGGCTAGCTTTAAACTAACCCTCCATCTGATTTTTTGATGTGTATATGAAATTCTAAAATAAATGGCATGAGAAAAAAATACATACATATATGTATATAAAAAAGTAAAAATTTTGGGTACTTAGTATATACCTTCTTTCAGTAAAATGCAGTTAGATTCATCCATTAATGAAAAAATTGTATATCATTTATGATATCGATTTTTTTTCCACACTCAAGCCCTATTCAATTTTTCTCTCCAGTTTTAAATAATGTCTATAAGATTTATATAAGGCAACAATATGTAATTTAATTAAGAAATTTGTAACATAACATATAACATATAAGTCAATACATTTTTATTAGTATTTTATATATATATTTTATATATATATATGTATATATAACACATATATATATATAAAATATATATATAAAATAATAATAAAAATGTATTGACTTATATGTTATATCTCTAATAGTGATACCCTCAATAAACAACCCTTACAATTTGCCGCACTGCAGCTTTAGATAATCCCCACAAAGTACTCATCATTGATTGTGAAACTTGTTCAATAGTGTGTCGAGCGCCACTCTTGGGGGGAACATCTGTTTGGGTATCAAGTGGGCCAGGCATCAGCCCAGTCCGTCATGTCATGGGTTTCAGACACTTTGCGGAGCACGGATGTTGCCTTGGCCGATGTGGTTGTCACAATGCGGCGAGGCCGTGTGTCCGAATTCAAATCGGACTCGGAATCTAACGTGTTTAGTGTAAAGTGTCGCAGTCAAGAGGACTGAGGGATTTGGGGGGACTGTTTGCTGACGCACGAGATGATTATCAAAGTATTTCGAGGGGTGGAATGTGGTGGGGGCGTGGTGGCAAGGCAATCAGTGGGCAACGACAACACGAGGAGCGCCAGTGCCAATTGAGCGTAATGCTCGTGCTGCGAGCTCGTGCCGATTGCGACGGTCCGTCGGTAGGTTCGTCGGTCGGTTCGTCGGTAGGTTGCGCGGTCGATCTGTCGGTCACTCAGTCTGTCGGTCAGTCGATCCGTTGAGCTTCCATCAAATTCGTTTTAGTAATCATCATTAGCGCTTTGCATGTGTTTGAGTGTCTGATTGTTCCGATGTTTGTGTGCGTGTCCAGACACGGCTTATTTTAGCTAAAGGTCAAGCGCAGCGTCGATAGAGAGTCATCAAAATCCAAAAATAAAACGCGAATTCACGGCATGCCATAAATCAAACAGTCTGCACATTTCGATTACTTTTTGAGTGTCCTCCATTTAGCACCGATTTAATGTTGAAATGTCGCTATCTATACCCCCAGAGCTTGGCTTCAAACGGAACTACACCCGCCATTCCGATCCCATTCTAATACAATTCTATGCGAGTTTGATTATTTTTTTTTTGCTTCAATTGCAGTCGGAGGCAAGTATTTCCGTTTAGCAGGAATAATACGATACAAATAGATATATCACCATATACTAGAATGTGATTCTAGAGAATCTGCTTAGCGTGCACTTTATGATCACTGTGCTAACTGGTTCCTGACAAACGTTCAATCATTTCCATTGGATTTATTCAAGTCAACTACTGACTAAGCGCCAGGCATTCATTTGCATTTTGCATTCGCAATCGCAATCGCACAATTGTTTAAACCTATTCAGGCGTGTTCTCAGAAAACACAATTATAATAAAATACTACACTCATTGGCCAGAGTATCCGTATCATAGCTAATGGCAATGGCCGGGCACTCAGCACTGTCAGCATGACTTCCTATTTGCCGAGCATATCGACGGGTTCGAATCAATCTGCTTCGCATTAAGGGTGAACTTCCCTATTTACCAGCATTGCTGTCACTGATAGCATAGGGATTCGGACTGTTGACTGTATTATTCCAATACGGAAGCATTATGCTATAGCTGACATAATATTACACAGTCTGAGTAAATTGTATAAGCGGGAAGTATTTCAATCGAAAACAATGTAAATTGAAAATTTGTGAAAATTTTGAAAATTAATACACAATCTTAAAAATAAAATTTAAAATATGTACAAAAATTACAAAATTCTATACTCTTAGAAATGCGGAACTATTGACAAGGTCGCAGTCTGGCATTTTGGCACTATAGCAGACCGATCAGACCGCAACCGCAGACCCATCCCTGACCGCAACCTATGCCGAAGTCCATCTATTGTATTAAGGTCAACATGTCAGTTCTGTACGCTGATAAGGTTTTAAAAAGTATTTCAATTTTACAGCTTACAGCTTTTACAACCAATATCAGTGGGATTCAAGGGGTTCTCGGTCGGTGTCGGTGTCGATGTCGGTCATTAAGTGCGCCAATATGATCAGACGGAGTATTTTGTTTACCTAGACGCCAGGCAGTTTGAGATTGTGATTAGATTAAGACGCATTGTACAATCATGATTGATGGATTTATTTTTAGCTAATTTGGATTATAATTAATATTATTATTGTGTTTCGCTTCTACGCTAATCAACGCGAAACTCTGGCCCACTGCCATTTCTGTCGGGTTTCATTCTTTTATGGCAGACATACTACATATACATATATTCAGGTGATCTTTGCCCCAGGCGCTACTTTTGGGGATTTTATAGCCTAGACCGGGGGGTATACTACTTAGTATATGAGTATTTGATAGGAAAGCGCTGATATGGTCGAGAGTTTAATAATGGACTGCGATTCAATTGCGTCTTAAGGAAGTTCCACGAAAGATATTGCTTTATCAATCCAAGAGTGATTATGAATAAATTGTGAAATATTTTAGAAATGTATAAATATAATACATATTATTCATTATTTCAATGTGAGACTATTCAGTATGTAAGTATTTTTAAAAAATAATAGAATTTAAAATAATAAAGTATTTAATCATAATTACCTAAATATTTTTATTAACAGTCGACTAGTTTAATTAATTTCCAATTAAGTTATAATGTTAAGACAAATAATTTTCATTATTAAAATAAATAATTAAATGTCTGTCTGATTAATATATATTCTAAAATTATGCATTTCGTAATTTACATTATTTAATATATAGAATTTCAATTTTTATTATGTTAACATATTAAAGAAAATTTAAGTAAGTTTGTATGTAGAAGAAAACTAAATTTAATAAATATAAAAAATTTAGTTTTATGAAACATGTAAATTTAATTAACTTGAAACACTTTCAAAAAAATAATTTCGATTCATATTAAAGTCACAGTTCTTAGATATAGATAAAAAATATATACTATAATAAGAATAGAAATAAAATCTTTATTAAAATGTGTTAATAATTAATTTACAATCATATTTTAAAAATTAAATAATTGTTAAATGTTGACATGCTTTATATGTATAAGAGAAATATTTTTAGTTATTTAACAAATTTTAATATTTTGCTATTATTTTCAAATAATTTCTCAAAAATTATTTCGAATTTTCAAATAATTTCTCAAAAATAATTTCGAATTTTCAAATAATTTCTCAAAAATAATTTCGAAATATTTTAAAATCATTCTAGTGAGATATATAAAATGAATATATAATAAGAATAATTTTTACTTAAAATGTAGTAATTTATTTGCAATTTTTATTATTAATTCTTCAATTGGTAAGAAAGTTTATATGCACATATATCAATTTTAAATACATTTCTACAAAATGTTTACTTAGTTTTGTGTGGAACACCTGCCTAGTTAGGTATAAATCGGTTATAAATCAAAAATATCCAATCGATTCAATGATTATACTATTCCCCTTGCGAAAGGTCATTTCACTTTTTCTCTCTTCCCCAAGAATTTCTACTTTTATTTAGAGATTATAAATCATGTTCAATGCTCAGTTGGCAACTGTTTGCCGACAACTGGGAATAAATGAAGTTAATGCCACCGCCACCATCACCGCCACTGCCACCACCGGATGATGATGGTTTTGTTATCTATTCGGTGTATTTACAGTCGAGCCCACACGACTAGGGCACACTGAGTCAACAAAACACTTGCCGAAAATTGACCAAGTCCCCGGGTTCAATTCCATTTCTCTTTCTCTCTTTGGTATTCTTTTCTCTTTTTTGTCGTTTTTTGTTTCTTTTCTCTATCTCTTTGGCGCACGATAAGCACGAGCACCGCAACAACAATCGGCAGAAGTAGATGAAGAAGAACACGAAGAAGTAGAAGAAGAAGCAGTTGGTTGCGTGAACGGAAAACGAATACCACACCTCCCGCATGCCACTCTGGCTGTCCTCATAACGATGCGCGTCTAATCATGAGATTCAAAACTCGTGCTTCTGATTATATGGCGACAGCGGAACGTTACGCTTATCAGTTGCAGAGGGGGGGGTGGGGGATGGGGGAGAGAGAGTTAGGGGTGAAGTTTTTATCTAGCTGTGTGTATGACTTTTTGCGTGTGCCATGACGAATGCGCTTGGCGGCAACAGTGGCTGCTATTTATGTACACACACAGCCATACGATCGCAAACAGTTGAAGCAACGAACTGTGCGTTGTTGAAAAATTTTCCATGAATTTGTTGTACGTAGTATTTGTATTTATATTTTAATTTTATTTTTTTTTTATTTTTATTGTTATTTTGTTTTGTTTGCAACATGTACGCAACATACCGCAACCCCTCCCCACCCCTTCCACCATATATCCCATTCAAGCCTCTTCCAGTCCAGCTCCAAGTCGAGTTGAAACGAATGGAGCCGAGTTGTTGCTGCTGCCTTTTATCAATAATTATTTTGTTGTGCTCACAGTCGAGTGTTTTTCTTATCAGCACCTACAAAACACACAAACAGTGAAGGAGAACGGGAGAGAGGGGCAAAGAAAAAGGGGGGTGTGTAGAACACTCTGGACTGGTCGTGTGACACAGACACAATCACGTAGGCCGGCACTTTGTCTATATGTATATACATACATACATATGTATGTATGAATGCATGTATGTACGTAAGTATGAGTGTATGTATGTGTTGATGTATGTATTTAGGTATAAATGTATGTATGTTTGTATGTCTGGATGTATGAATATTTTTATGTAGGTATGTATGGATGAAAGAATGTATGTAAGATGTACATATGTCTGTATGTATGTATAAATGTATGTACATATGTATGAATTTAGGTATGTTAATACGTATGAATGCATGAAAGCATGAAAGAAAATAGTATATAGTATATATGAATGATAGTAAGTATGAATGTATGTATATGTTGATGTATATTAATTAGGTATAAATGTATGTTTGTATGTCTGGATGTAAGAATGTACGCATGTACATATGGCTGTATGCATGTAAATATGTATGAATGTATGTATAGAAGAATGAATGTATTAATGTATGAATGAATATATGTATAAAAGTATGTAAGAATGTATTAAACTAAGTATGTGTGAATGTACATACATATGTATGATTTCATGTATGTACATACATATATATTTACATATGTACATATGTATTCCATTGAAAGGGGCCAAAGCTTGGATGTCTATAATTAGCTTAAGTTCTGAGCAACAACAATACCCCAACTAATAATAAAACAAAACAAAAACAATGCCGTGTAACAATTACAACAGTCAAGTCGGAATAACAAAAGCACTTTACAAGGCTGTCTCTGTCTCTACATAAATCTCTATCTCTATCTCTCTGTCTCTCAGTCTCTATCTCTGCTGTTGCTAAGTTAGAATATATATGCATGTATGTATATGGCAACCATACCCTACCTAACTATCTATCAATATGTGCACCCCACTCTACACTAGTCACCACCTCCTCCCCTCACTCGCCCCTCTACCCCTCTCACTATCACTTGCCTATGAAACAACAGAAAATTGAGCAGAGCGATCGCCGTATTTATCAATTGATTGACGACCCAACTATCGCCAACTATCGCCAGATATCGCCTTATCTAAATCTATCGGCATACACAATATAGGCAACAACCTTGGCAAGGTCTGTGTCTGTCTTTCTGCCTGTTTGCCCCATTGGTAGCCATTTTGGAAGGAGGAGGAGGGTGGGGCAGCCATGATTAAGTCAACAGTCAACAGAGCCAAAAATCAATGTGAAATTTATGCAATTTAATGCAGCGGCCATTATTCAACTCTTTTTTTTGTTTTTTGAAAAATAATTAAACTGGCTGATGTTGCAGTTGCAGTTGCAAGCTACCAGCTGTGGGGTGTTAACTTGTTTAACGTGCATCAAGTCGATGGCAATTATGGGAGCAGCAACAGCAGCAGCAGCTCCATCTTCATCTCCATCTCCATCTCCATTTTCAGGATGTAGGGCCAGGGCCTCACTTTGATTCGCCATAAATGCAAATTGCGGCCACAGACACAGACCCAATCCCAATCTCAACAACCAAGAGAAAACCAATAACAACAACAACAACAACAAAAACAACAAGAATTGCAACGGCCTTTTGTGTAATTGAACAATTTGCTGCGCTCTACAGCGGCAGCTGTTTGTTGCAACAGCAGCAACAACATTGAAGCAGTTGGGGCAGCAATGGCGATCACTGATCACCGTGGTATAAAACCAGCTGAAAGTGTCGCCAAACAACCCAATAAAATTTAATGCATTTACAAAATATATGAATTTTTGAACATTTCGAAAGTATTGAATTGAAGTAATTCAGAATAAAATATATTAAATTGTGGTTAAAAATATGCACTCATATTTAAGAAAATAATTTTTATTTAACATATCTAGATTTATCTAAGAATTTTTGATGATTCCATAATTAATATTCAGAAGAAGTATAGCATTCTTAATAATTATTATATTATTTATCACCATTTCTGATTGATTTCTTTTGTTACGAAGTCTGACTTCATAAAACAAAAAAAAAAAAATATTTTCAAATTCTTATGTATCATTTTGTTCAGAGTATTTAATATCTCTCCGATCTTTCACACTTGCACTTTACACCTAAGATATCTCAACTTTTACTTCTTAAAAAAATATTGTTGAATTTTTATGTATGTTTTTCTGATTTTAATTTAAGATTTTTGTCAAAAAGTGCAAACTTTTAAAATTGTATTAAAAATTAAAAATTTATAAAATATTATTTTAAAATAAAAATTATTGTCTTTAATCTAAGTATGCGAATATGTTAAATGGATAAGAGCTCATTTTAAATGGAATCCAATAGTTTTGATTGTTCTGATTATGGCTGCAAAGGCATACATATCGTAAATATATATATACGATCCCGTATTCAAATTGGAATCCGAACAAAATGTGCTGTTTTTACATTGGTAGCCATTGCAAAACCGCACTTTTCGATCGTATTCAGAATTAGGAACACCCCTATAATTCACATACACTGTTTTTGTATATATTTTTAATATAATTGCATTTCACTGCAATTGTTTATTTTTGAAATGTTAAACACACCTTAATTAATATTAATTATTAATTTAGTCAGTTGAATTTATTCAACAGATATTTCATAAGCGTAACTCTCACTTTGCCCCACTGTGCCGCCAGTCCAAGAGCCGCCAGTCGCTGGGCTGGTTGATGTTTATTTAGGTCCAGGCCCAACCGGCTGCTCACATCACAGCAACAGCCGCCGCACACGACGCTTTGCAGCAACAACAGCAATAACAACAAAAAGAAGAAGAAGAAGAAGAAGAAGATGAAGAATAATGACAACAACGTAGCAAATACAGGGCAAACAAAGGCGTTGGCCATAACAACTCAATACAAGTCCAGTCCGGAGCAGATCTGGCCAGGCACGATGGATGCCACGTTGTGCTGCTTTTGCGATTGCGATCATTGTCAGCCCATCATCAGTAGCAACTCTAGCTCTCTCTCTCTCTTTCTTACTGTACCTCTCTCTCTCCCTCTCATTTTCGATGTTTCACTAGCTTACTGTCTCCCTCTAACCGCCTCGAACTGAACTGGCAACTGTGACTGGAATTGGTAGCAGTCTTGGTAGTCCGATAGCCTGGCCATTTATGTTAATGGCCTTGATATTCACTTATGTCCTCCAAATGGCTGCAACTACAGCGCAGTGTTGTCATTATAGCCATAAGGCTGCCATTGAAAATTATTTGAGATTTAATTTAATTCTAGCTATTATTTCTTTTTCCTTAGACATTTAAAATTTTCATACTTTTCAATATTTTTATGTCAATTTTAATTTTTTCTCCAACTTTACTACTTTTATTACTTACTGAGTATATTAAATATAATTACTTAGAAGTTTTGTCCTTTTTATACGTTATTTGAAATTGTTAGAATTTTTCTAATACTTATTTTAAATCTTCCCATTTTTTTATTTTCTTCTGCCATTTTAATGCATTTTCTTACCTAATGAGAAATTTAATATGCTTGATACTTGTGGACTTTGGTCCTTTTTATAATTTAATTACATATTTCGACAATTTTCAAATCTTGCCAGTTTTTACTTTTTCCTTTAATTTTTTTGTCTTTTATTTTCTTTTTATTAGCTAATTAGTAATTTAATATAATTACTTGGAACTATTCTACTTTTTATACATTTTTGGGCATTGATTGTATATTTTAGCACTTTTTTTAAAAGCTAGACATTTTTTAATTTAGTTTCAATTTTAGTTACTTCATTAAATGTACGTAATTTGAGTTATTTAATAAACTGAAACTTCCTTCGAATGTTGTGCTTTTTATCATTTTTTTTTTGAATTGATGGCATATTTTTTTTTGTTTAAATCTGCACATTTTTTTATTTTCTTTTGCAATCTTGAAAATTTGTATTCTCATCCCATTTTTTTAAATTGATTATTTGAGAAACTGTAATTAGCCCACTAATTTAATATACTGTGATTTTTAATTAATTTTAAAAATAGAAATTGCATTAAATAGAATTAAAGAAAATTTTGAAAATAAAACTAACAAAAATATATACTTTTTTTTGAATTTTAAAATACGTAGTCTTTATTCACACATATCCGAAATTTAGCTATTTTCCGCCCAAACTGGCAGCACTGCCTCAGCGCACTGTGTGTAAACATAACTCCTGGCAACAAGTCTCTTGCTGCGCAGGTGTGAACTACTTTCAAATACCGAAACGACTTGAATCGTATCTGTCTCCCCATCGGTCTGTCTGTCTGTCTGACTGTCTGTGAGTCTATCTGTCTGTTTGTCTGTCTAGTTGCAGCAGGCAGCTAATTAGCAGCAACTTCTAATGCAATTGAAGGCGCGTCAACTATGCGTATGAGTAATATCACACATTGCAGCTATTTGTCCCTTTCACACACAGTGTGTGTGTTTGTGTGTGTGTGTGTTAATTTGTAGTCAATATTGATATTTGCATGGTGTATTTTATATATTTTGTAGGCAGCTGGATTTTTGTAGCTAACTGATGTGATGGGTCAACGTCAACAGCAACAGCAAAAGCAACGTCAACGACTCCTAAACAAGTGCGGTACTCCGATATTCCCATGTGCCGATGTTTTGCAATAAGTCAAACAAGCAAGTGACTGAGCAAATATTGATCAGAACGAGACCAGGGAATTTTGTCAACAGTTACCCCTACTGACGGTGTCAAGCAAACTTGGCTAAGATACCACCATGCCAGAAATCTACTTAAGAAAGAGATATTTAATTGCTCGCCGTACACAGATACATATAGAACATAATTGTACTCATGGCCACCTGCCATTTACCTGTTGTATGTTGTCCCCCCCTCCCATCCTTTCGGTCGGGTTCGACCTCCCCCACGGGCAACGCCCCCTAAACTGTCGTATTGACGCAAATGCCGCATTTCTTTACAAAAGGCAACAAATACACGCTTCGTATTTGAAATGACGCGTGCTGCGACCGCTGCCAGCCCCACTTCCCTTCAGCACCCGTGCCCCCATTACCGATCCGCGGCCAATAGGCTCCATCTGCACCTACACTGTCACCTCAGCAATGCCACCACCGTCGTCGTCGTCGTCGTCGTCGTATCCGCTCCCCTGATAAAAGTGTTTAACATTCATTAAGATTAATAAAAGCAGCAACAGAAACGAGTTCCAAATAATTCTGTATGCCCCCCCTCCACTCTGCTCTCTTTACCATTTCTTACACTGCCTTTTAAATGTACACACACACACAAATTCATTCACTTTATAATTATTCCTTTTCTTTCGATTGACGAAAAAATATTCACGCGACATAAAAAAAAATTTGTTGTTGTCTAAATTTTTCAACTGGTTCTTGTTGCCTTTTTAATATGCAACAGACATGTTGCCAATGCTGCACAGATATCATTCTCTTCTTCTTCTCTTTTTGTTTCTCTTTCTTTTTGTCTGTTTTTGGCATATTTATTTGGATTGCGTCTCAACTTCATTGCGAATCTGTTTCGCTTAATGAGTTGTTTTGATGCAAATCCCCAATTTATGAAGATCAGAATGAGTTTCGTTTTTCACATACAGACTGCGCAGATTAGCATTGGATTCAGTTCATAAATAGCGAATAATTACATTCAGGATATGATCTATTTAGATCTACTTAAAACAAACATTTTGTGATCAAATAAAATTAAAATAAAAAAATAAAAATACAATAAATATATTAAAAAAAACATGAAAAAATATTTATATTTTTTAAATTTTTTTTGTTAAACATTTATTTAGTTAAAGACGACTATTAACAGTCGACATAAATTATAAATAATATACACAAAAATTGTAAGTAATAAGAATACAATTAAGGGAATTTCAATAGACTGAAATCCTTTAGAGCCATAAACTGCCATAATTTCGCTAAAACTCCACCGATTTTCGAAATTTTTTAAATATCTCTTAAATGTTTTGTACAGATCTTCTATATGCTTAACTCAGGCTTAACTCACTTTGGGAATTTGAAAATTTTTTAATTTTTCTTTATATATTTGTTGTTTCTTTTTTTTTTGGCATCCCGTATTGCTTTAAAAGATATTTTACCGACCCATCTTTTTCAGAAGGAACCACACTTCCTCATCAGCGAATTTCGCTTATTGACAACTCAAAGTTTCATGCGTACGTGTATCAAGCGCTAAAACTACTTGAGAATTTTAGTGACACAAAATGTAACTACAAATGAAAAAATTTATAACATTTTTTTATAATTTCTTAATTGTTGAATTGAAATATTTAAGCATTTATATTTATTTGAAATATTAAAGCACAAAGACCCGATTTTAAAAAAAATAGGTTACACAATTTTTTGTGATGCAATTTCCATACCTTTCTGTATGGGTCTATTACTAGTAGAAAGTGTCTGAATTTCGCAATATCATGTATAATATATAACATGCAAACAATCGAATAAGGAAGTTACAGCATAGATTATTACCACTAATGCCATACGAATTAAAAAATAATTGAAATATGCAAATAAAAATATTTAATACAACTAGAAAGCTTGAGCAAATGTTTAAAGCGTATCAAAAACAAAACTACTCAAAGCTGTATTGACAAAAATATAAAATACGTATAAAAATAAAAAAAAAAAATAAATCAAAGTGCCCAATCAATATATAAACCACTTTTTACATCAGAAACTTAATTAAACGTCATTCGAATTTAAGTGGGGTCTTAAAATAGCACCTAAGTTCAGCAAATAAAAGAGCATATACTATAACTGAGTTATATGTGCAGTTCTCCAAACGATAAGTTTCTAGCTTTCAATCATTCCAAATCCGTAAAATAACACTTAAGTCTCAAATGTAGGCCAGTAATGACAACCGACAGACAGATCAAAAAAAAAAAAATTAAAATAAAATAAAAATAATAAAATGGCGCAACAAAACGAGTATTTGGAAGCGCCAGTGAGTATACCTAGTATTTCAAAATGAATATTCATAAGCACTCAAAGTTGCTATTTGTGAATAACATGAAGAATACTTGAGATATCTGAAGCAATCGAAGGCAAATAGTTGCCAAATTGGAGAAACCTGTAAATAGAATTTGTTAGAGGATTGAAACTAAAAACAGATATACGACATTTACAGAGAACCGTCGAGAATTTAGTCTTCAGATCTCGTTTCTCAGATCTTTATTGGAATTCAATATGGTTGTTGTTATTATTCTATATATATATTTATTTCTTGATTCTGAATTGTTTTGATGAACCATGCGTTTGACGTCAATGGAATTATAAAAACAAATACTTAACCTGCCCAACCCCCAGACATCCCCCTCAACCCCCAGCCCCAACGACCCCCTACCTACACACCTTTTGTAATAACTGTTGATTAGAAACTGGTTCGATCAACACAAATTCAATATAGAAAACAGAACTCGATCCCGAACCCGAACCCGACGTAGCACCAGCATCTCAGCATCGGATCCAAGACTCACAGCTGAAGCTTATGAGAAATTTGAAATGAAAAGCGTGATATTATATGCCGAGGCACGATCTATGGCATTTAGGGGCGTGCTGCAAGTGGGCTGTATACCGCTGTGGGAGATAATGAAAATAGACAGAGAGAGAGAGAGAGATAGAGAGATGGAGAGGAGGGGAGAGAGATATGGATCGAGAAAAGGGAGTGTATTGCACTTGATTTCACTGGCGACGCGATTTCTGCCCGAGAGAACATTATTCGTTTTGGGTAAATTTCCACAACGCGTCGACAAATTTATTTGTTTGCTTGTTTGTTAATCATATAATGTAAATACATATGGATGTTGGACCGATCAACGATCTGTACGAACAGCTGTTACTCTACAGTCAACCCAGAGAGCTTATCTAAGCTTATCTAAGACCCTTTCAAGCAAACTTCGGTTGTTTATATTTTGTGTAACTTTATTTATGCATATATGTATGTATGATATTGTTTTTTGTTTTGTCGTTTTCTTTGATATCGGTTAGACCTTCCGTGATCGGATCGGCTGACTGGCTACTGGGGGCTGTCACTGTACGGAACCTTGACAACAATAGCATTGTACTCCCTGCTGATTAGTGTAGACAGACGAAGACAAATGGAACTGAGTGTATGTATATACATATGTTATCAGTGCGCACGCCGATCGCAAAGTCACAAGTGGGCGCGCTCCCGGATTGGTGGCTATAAAAAGCTCACTCTGCTGATATTGCGCTACTTCGTGCTTATCACGAGCCCCGAACCGATGACAATACCCCACACACATACACACACATTCACATATTTCTATACAGTTCTATGTGTGTGTGTGTGTGTTTATGTTATCACGCGACCTTCGTACAATTCACGTGTCGTCGGCAGCCACACGATCTGCGCGTGATCCTCAAGTCGGCCGACCGACGGACCGACCGATGATGGTTGCCTGCATTGAGACTGGGACTGAGAATGAGACCGAGACTGTGGGTGCCGCCTGATGATTGTTTGATAGAGTCAAACTCAGTTTGTGTGCGTTGATTAAACAACATACATAATATGTATTATAGTATATATAGTATAGTACTTCGCTTGATTTGATTTCATTTGATTTGATTTAATGATCGACCCGTTTCACTGCCTTTGTTAGTCCAAGATAGTCATAGCCGTGTGTCTTCACAAAAATCTTCCATTGTGTCGTGGAAAAAACACTCATGGAAATAGAAATAGAAATGGAAATGGAAATGGATATGGCAACGGAAACGTGGGAAACGTGAGCTCTGCAATCGGAAATCTTCCAAATCAAAATATTAATTGAAATCGTTATACAGAGCATGGAAAATTTAGTGAACTTTAATGAATCAGTTGAGGAAATACGTTGGTAGATCATGTTTAATTAACACCCAGCTACCAACTATTCTCTTTCTCTCTTTCTATATTTTACTCCCCCTCTCATTTGTTTCTCTTCCTCGACCCCATGTATGTCTCATTTGACGCGGTCATAAACTGTTCGCACAAATTCTAATTTGTGTCATCGTAAATAGCGTCAGGTTATCAATTAAGCTAATGATTTATGCCCCGTAAATCGAAAACAATAACACCAAAGTGGCCAAGTCGTCGACGATACCCATCGAGTAGCTTGTTATGACAAGCCGTTAATAGCTTTTCCATTACAAAAAACCCAAATGGCCTGTGCCACAGCGGGACACACTCTGTGCTCAAAGAGGGAAACAGATTGAGAGAGAGATAGAGTGAGAGAGATGGAGAGAGAGAGAGAGAGTTAGGGGAGTAAAGTGGAGAGTCAGGGGAGTCTTTGGGGCCTTCAATTAACGCACCCAACACCAAATAACCACAAGAGCTACGTGCTCAGAGGTACCGTTGCCTTTTTCCCTCTGTTATACATATTATCGGTATCCTTAAAGGTTTCTTTTTAATTAAATTTTACATGTGGTGGCACCTCTACTCTACACGGCGTCGCTTTTTAATTGAAATGTGTTAAAATTACTTTGAAAGTGTGAAGTTGCAGTGGCAGTCACAGTCACCGTCACAGTCACCGCCACAGTCACCGCCACAGTCACAATATTCACTGTATTGGTAACCCCATGTACTCCCCTTTTGGACCTCTTCTCACCTGTAACTGCCTTTTTTGCAATTTACGTTGTCAATTTTCACGCCCCAAAACATCAGCGGCAACTGCAACTTCAACTGCAACAGACCAACAAAAGCAACTCTCCACTCCACACATCTCCACCACTCTCCACATCACGCGGCTCAAGTTGTCTTGGGACCGAGTTTCTTTTTTGCCATTTGGTGTGAAGTGGCGTTGATAACCTGCCGTGCCGTGCCGTGTTCCTGATCCCAGGCACAGTTTGCTTAATTGTTATTTTGCATGCCCGTAATGAATAACTGAATACCTTGTAAATACCATTCATTCACACTGAATTTATGGGTATCCTTGCACTAAGTCACACACTCGACGAAGCGAAGGTTCTCCAAGTTGTCAACTAATGGGTATTTACCGAGCAGCTGCTGAAAGCATTTGCTTGCATAAACTTCATCGCATCGAAATTTATGATTATTCATTTAAATATGAAACTGGAAAATCTAACTATGTATCTTTTGAGGGGAGTTGTACGGGGAGTTGCCTAGTCAGATCGTATTAATAGCTAGTGTGATGACAAATTATGGCAATTGCTGTTGACACCGCAATACTTGATTTCTTAGGCACTATTTAGCTGCAGAGTGTTAAGATGCAAATTCGATTTCCATATAAATCAAAAATTGGCTACCTCTTTTATTTATTTTTTTCATGTCAACTATTATCGGTCGACAAAAATGGAATTAATTAAAAAATAACACTAAAATTAAAATAATTAAATTAAATATTTATCTATATAAATGAGAAATAGAATTTATAGAAATACATAAATAATTCTGGGGTGAATGATATATCCCATTTATTTAGATAGGTACGATGTTAAAAAAATAAATTTAAAAAAATCAAATAAAATAAAATAAATTAATAGATGTAAAATTAAATAAAATAAAATAAAATAAAGTGAAATAAAATAAAATAAAATAAAATAAAATAAAATAAAATAAAATAAAATAAAATAAAATAAAATAAAATAAAATAAAATAAAATAAAATAAAATAAAATAAAATAAAATAAAATAAAATAAAATAAAATAAAATAAAATAAAATAAAATAAAATAAAATAAAATAAAATAAAATAAAATAAAATAAAATAAAATAAAATAAAATAAAAAAAAATAAAATAAAATAAAATAAATTAAAATAAGTCAATGTAAAATAAATTAATAGATTTAATATTAAATATAAATAAAATAATATAAAATAAAAAATAAGTCAATAAAATTAAAATAAATTATGAGTGCACTTCTATAAAATATACAGATAATGTCAAAGTCTAGCATAAACTTGACCAACTAGGAGTTCCTTATTTGTGAAAATAGCCAACTCTGAATAAATTTGTATGTGATCAAAATTTGATCAAAATTTAGTGGAAGATCTCTACGAATGAAAGAACTTATTCAAGTACGATATTAGGCCCTATATATTATATTTCACTTAAGAAATTAAAAAAATCATTCCATTTAATTTAATAATCTCCCTTTCTTTGTTTCACTCTCCAGATCTTTTATGTTTGAAAAATCTATAAGAGGCTTAATTTGAAAGTATATAATTTGAAGCTTTTATGCAACAGAAGTGAAACACATCAGAATTTTCTTAAGATCTTAAAAACTGATAAGAAATATATTTTTTTTTATATTTTTTTGTCACTTCAGCTAATTTGTGGAAAATCAGTAATCTAAAATTTTTAATTTCCATTTTACGATATATACACCTTCATTATTCACAAATCTATAACTTTGATCACTGATCATATAACATACATATATAATTAATATCTTAATTTAAATGATAAGTGATATAAGCAATGATTTAATTTAAAACCTCCCATACTTCAGTTACTGCATCACATGAGTCACTGTTGAACATTTATTCTAAATCAAATCGTAAATTATTTTATTTATTATTAATTCTCTATTTATACATATAGCAGTAGTTTCCGGTTTTGTCTCGTGCCATGCAACCCGAGGTTCCCCCCACGATGGGTTGGGTGGAAGGTGTTTTCAGTAACAATCATGATGACTCATCATGTTATAAGATATACACATAATTGACTATGTAGCTTTAATTTAAATTTCTTTAGAATTCTTCTCGACTTTCATTTCAAAAAGATAATGAATCAAGCTGTTAATAATTGAAAATTGATGGGTAATAATACTTCATGTTTGTTATGGCAACAAACCGGATATCCAAATTGTCTATATAGACGCAAATCGCGCAGATATATATTCGTAGTATATCTGTGTACTGATGTCTGGGCCATAAATGAAAAATTCCGATAGGAAAAATTCCTAAATTACACAAAACGGCAAATAAAAATAAAGTATGTGAATCGAAACGAGGAATAATGAAAAAAAAAGCGGTGGAAAATAGTGTGGAAAATATACAAACAAAAACAGCTCAATTTAGAGGAGGAGCTGTGGGGGGAAGAGTCGTAGGTTATGATGCGACAAGGCCATAATAATCATATGAAATCATGTTTGATAAAAAATAACAAGAGCGCGCCTAGAAACAGAAATTGAAAATATAGAACCGAAAGAGGGAAACCGTTTATAGATAAATAGCATTGGGAAGATAAAGCGAAATTGATAAACTTGACCCAGTTCTTCAGCTGATTGTCTTAGACCGACCTTGCTGATAAAAGCAAAAAAAAAAAAACAAGAAACAAAAGAACCGAGTCCACAAAACATGAGCATGGAATGAAAGTGACCGCAATCAGGATCAGCAAATGGTCTGCAGACCCGCAACATTGCGTGACTGACAATGGCTACTTGGGTGGGGCAAAGGGGGGATGGTAATGGGTAATGGGGATAGGTCTGGTCAGTAGCCAGCAGCCAGCAGCCAGTTGGTGGACAACGCTGGTGGCCTCTGGAGCAAGCTTTCGTTTTTAGGCTTGCAACTGATTTCCATATTTGGAGCTGCTGCTGCTGCTGCTGCTGCCACTGTGGCGACCTCGTGTGCGGCGACCGCCAACAGTCACGCTCGGGTCCTCAGCATTGGCAGATTCCAGGTTGGTCCAGCCGCAGACTCGTTCATTCATGTGCCGCTCGTCGATCGTTGCAGTTTTGTACTGCAGTCATCGCCGCGGCGCACTCAATTACTATAATTTGCCTGCAAACAGTGGAGTCTCTGTGTGGAGTCTCGACTGGGGAGGCACAGAGTCTCTCTCTCTCTCTCTCTCTGTCTCTCTTTGTCCAGCTACTGATTGAATTTCAAATTGCTCAATTTTTGGGCACAGATTTGCGGCCATGTTCCACGCAGCTTCTTCAGCTGCCGATGCCGCTGCCGTTGCCGCTGCCGCTGCCGTTGCCGTTGCCGTTGCAAAAGCGAAATTATGTTATTCGAGCGATAAACTGTTTGTTCCTGCGGCATCCGCCGGTTGGTTGTGCCTCCAGTCCGACCACCATGTGTGGCAAACCGCCAATCCAAGCCGATCTTTCACTCTGCCTCTGCCAGCGCTCTGGGTAATTAAAAAGGCCCCCAAAAAATGTTGCTCTTATCTCCAAAAAGCTGCCAATTCTGAATACCCTAACTAACTATGGGGTATATCAACTATGCTAAGAATTTGCCAAAGGAATTTCCGAAAGAGAATCTTTCAGTTTATCCAGACCTAGCTTAAGTATGCTCCTTATGTTTCCGTTGATATGTTTCTTTTGTTTTTCGGGGCGCCGGATGTTATTAATTAATGCATAAAACAAAAGTCGGAGCAGTATCTGTTGGTCTCTCTCTCTTGGGTTATCTGGGGAGACCGGCGTTATGTGGAATTTATTTGTTAGAGGCGGCAGCCAATCAGCTAACAAGCTGATCACGCCGCAGACGGAGTCTGCCAGACACAGACACTGTCGTCAGTCAGGAGTTAGAAAGGGAAAGATAGGCGGAGATAGAGATAGAGAGAGAGACTTGGTGAGTAAGTAGTTTTTTATAAAGTTGTTGGATTCCGCATGCGCCACGAATTTGTATGCCCAGTACCGAAGGTAATAGAGGAATACTGTGTTTGTGGGAGCTAAAACTATATATGTATATACATATATGTGCATATATATAATGGAAATGAGTCAGATCTGCCTCTACACTTCGCAGGCACTGAAAGCTCCATTCAGTGGAGGAAGAAATTGGCAGTCTTACTAGGATCTCCAGTATGCTCTCAAGAGGCTTTCTACCCTTACCAGTGGTGGTGTCGTTTCAGTTTATTTCCGTCAGATCTAGATTTTTAAAAAGTGTCCTTCTGCTTTTCTGACTTGCTTTTTTTCTGGTGAATTAATCTTTTTTGCTCAGAATATAATTGCACCACTAGTACCTCGATCCTCATATCATAGGCTTAATTCCACATAGGAGTTCCCTTCAATGGGGTTGGGTTAATGTCATTTTTTTTTTAATTCTGATGTTATAGTACGCTGTCATTGTAGTGATTTTGTACTTAATTAATATTTTTTATTTATAATATTACTAAATGATATATTATATTGATTTATACAGTCGAGTCGCGATAATTCGTAACCACGCTAGTGCGAAATTCTCAATAATTCCTAAAAATATCTGTCCCTTTTTGTTAATTTTTGTGCCCAATCATTTTCTGGCATCGAAATGAGTATAAAAAATTTGACCGCACTTGATATGGAACCATATTTTAGAAAATATGGTCACAATACTGATAACTGATCAAAATTATTTTTTTTTGGAGGAAAAAATTATATCTTCCTCATCTTTGAGAAACCATAACTTTCCCACACTTCATCCGATTTTCCATTATTTTTGTTTTTCTGGATACGGCTTTGTTCATACTTCAAATCGGTATATTACATGTTTTGAAAAATATGGCAAGGAATGTGAAAAATTGAAATCAAAATACGCTAATTCAGTAATTTGGTAATTTGAAACCCCCCGAATTTCGTAAAAATGTGATTCCCGTATTATTAAGAATTATCGGGAATTCGTTTTATTTTAATATACATGATATGATCTGTCTGTCTGAAAGAATCAGCACCTATTTACCTATTCGCAAGTCAAGCTCATCTTTTTTTCATGTAACCCAAATAAGTAAGTCAATCTAAGTTAGAGGAGCTGGTGCTGGGAATTCTATAGTTGGGTACGCCCAACTTACATTTACTTACTTGGTTTTCTTCTGTTTTTTTTTTTTGTTTTTGGCGGCAGGTTCGCTTTGACGCGGTTTTTCCATTCATTTGCATGCAGCTGTATGTGTGTGTGTGTGTATCTGTGTGAGGTTGCACATGGTGACCAGACGCGGACACACGCTTCACACACGAGAGTTATGCGCAATCCCTGCGAAGTGGCAACCAAAAGCCAGCGAAGCCAAGGAAGCCAAGGCGTCATGATGCAGACATGGAGCGGTTAGCGGAAGGTGGAGGTTAGCGGAAGGGTCTCTTCGAGGTTTTCGCAAATGGCAACCGCAAGTGCATTTGTAACGTTTTTTCACATCTTATAGCTAATTTTGGTTGCTTTGTCGGTTTCCACATAGAGACGGATATATTTTCATTCGCATTCATACATATACATATGTGAATGTCTTTTGCTTTTGCCAGTTTTTATTTCAAGCTGCATTTATGCGAAATATTTCTAAAGTGTGGGAATGCACGTCGGTTGAAATTCCAATTGTCTTGCTTGGCTGCTCTACCCTCCGCTTCAGTTGGGCAACATCGCATCTATACAGATGTGGATATATATCTACGTTTATACATATATACTTGTATATGATTCATTGAAGCGTTTAGCCAGAGGATGCCAAGCAGCAAAGCAGAAACTAGTATGTCGTGGATATCTTAAGTAAATACTAAACATTCTCTAATATTCCAATCAGATTCGGACAGACCCCGAAATTTGTGTTGACCTTCCGCCCTCTCCAATTTGGCTGAAATGCGTCGCTTGGTCTCGGACTTTTGAGCCTCCAAATTGTCGGCGCGTACGTTTCGGTCACGCCTCGCCGCCCACCTGGCTTGTGCCCAACTCTACACTCAACGGGCAGACTCTACAAATATGGCACTATATATACATACATATATACCGCGTATAGTGTGAATTTTTCGAGCATGCGTTAAATGTGGCAAATAAACGTGCTTCGAGTGTCTGCGGCCTTTAGCTTCATTTTACGCCAACAACATCAACAACAATAATTTCCGAATATTGTTTGTTATTTACACTTTATATAAAGTACTTAAATATATGTATGTGTTGTGCATTTGTTTATGTGTCTAAGCAGTAATTAATATGGTGTGTGTGTGTGTGGGGAACTGTGACAAGAACTGATGGAAGCGTCATCAAATGGCTGTGGATGATCATGTTATTGATATGAGAGCGATAATTTGATGAAAGTAGTTAATTAGAATGATTGCAGAAGTGTATACAAATAGAATGGGGATATATATCATATTTTGAAAATATCGAACTAAATACAAAAAAAGAAGTAAGAAGAAAAATATCAATTTTTTTTATTTATAAAAAGAGTGCAGAATCCGTACAGGCGAAAAATGTACCTTAAAAACAAATGAGTTTTAATGAAAGATATAAAAGCCAATTTACTTATTATATTTACTTTTAAAAACATATATTTATAGCAGGTAGAGTAAAATATTTTTTATCCTTTTTTTTAGAAAAAATAAATTAAATATTTATGAGCTAACATGTATTCCATTAAATTTATAGGGAACTTTACATGTTATATGTATATATTAACAACTATTTTTAAAAATTTCATATATACAAAAATAAATAAAATTAATTAAATTAAAATGCAAATTCGACTCAAAATTTGAAATTTGATTTGAAAGGATTTCTCCTTAGATTTTAAAATATTGCAGCGTATTTTTAAAAGATTCTTCAGTTATCACAGCTCTAGTTTTTTTTAACACCAATTTAATATGACTTCAGCACATTTCTTCTATGATAGCATACTTTTGAGGGTCACGTTCACGAAATATGTATTTAGAAATTTTTGAACACAACGGAAATCATATATACTTTTAATATCATTGAGATCTTGGTAGATACTATATAATAAAGAAATGACTCTATAAATTAAGTATGATTAAGAAAATGAAAATCTGATTTTCATAATATTGAAAAAACATTACAATGTTGAATATATTGGTAGGGAATTGTTACTGCTCGAGATGATGATTAATAACAAGCGGCGAACAAGTTGCCTAAAATGTTATGCCATGTGAATCTGTGGCCAGTCACTCCGATCGTTAGTAGACCCTTTTGCTGCGCTAAACTGAATCTTACTCATATCATTAACTAGCATCGCCTTCTGTTAACCTTATGCAATTGCGCCTCACTCAACACGCTGAATGGAGGGAGGGCCCTTGGAGCGGCTCGGCAACCTCGGCGCAGCAGCAGACCAGGGCAGCTATTGTAGTAGCTACATTCATACATACATTGTGGCACTATTAACGCTCCACTGACAGCAACGAAACACGCATCAGCCAAGTATGAGTATGAGTATGAGAGTGGATATGGGTATGGGTATGGGTATGGGTATGGGTATGGGTATGGGTATGGGTATGGGTACATTCATATATGTATGATACAAGTATGTAAACCTATAACCGAAACACACAAATCAGCCGAATGAAACATCGACAGAGAGCAAAATGCTAAAACGTTGTTTGAGCAGAAAAGCCAACGAGCGTAGAACGCTGCGAATCAGCGATGCGATTTGATGGATATTAAAATGACCGTAAAAAGGAATTAAGGTCTACCAGACTTGGCGTTCAGCTCAGCTCAACAGTTGCAATTGAGTGAATATGCCATAAACACACACACACACACAACACACAGCATTGGCAACAAAATGTTGAAGATTTTTATTTTTAAATATTAACAGAACAAATATGCCACATAAAATCCCAAAAAAAAACATCAGCTAAGGCCTGTTGCTTAATGTCGGCGAAATTGAAAAGAGCGAATCCCGCACACCCCCCATCACACCCTACTCACTCTTCACGCACAGGACAAGCAAACGACACAAATCACACGCAAAGCCAGTGTGACAAGGCGCAACGAATGTGGGGCAAAGGGGCAAGGAAACAGGGGGCATGCACACATAACCGCAGAACTTAATTAGTGTCATGTTGTACTCAAGCGGAGACAAACGGAAATCGGCGCAACTAACTGCAGGACGCCAATGTTGGACAATGATGATGACTACCACATAATTTGCACAAGTGTCAGCAGCTCGAGAACCAGGGCTGGCAACAACTTACCAGACAATTTCATAATTAAATGGAATATATGATAATTTACTTAAAATGTATATTTATTTAATATTATTTAATTCTAAAATGTTTACCAATCTTCTTATTTTTGTGGAGACAAACTTTATGTTTGTATTTATTAAAAAGTGTATGTCTATAGTATTTAATAATTAATTTATATTTTTCTGTTTAATTTAATTATAATTTATTTTTGTATTTTACACATGTTTCTATTAAATACAATAGAAATTATTTTTTTAAGTTTTAGAAAATTAATTAATAATAGAAATAGTATTTGAGTCTTTCCAATAAAATATTTTCAATATTTTATAATATTTTTTATATTAGATATAATGTTATCAAATACAATATGTGCTATATATGAAATTTTCAGCTATGGAATTGATTTGTTGTTATAAAAGAGACTATCTTTTAGATATTTTTTGTATTAGAGAAAATGTTATCAAATACAAAGTCTAGATATTTTCAAAATTTGATAAATTTTTATCAATAATAGAGAAGTACTTGAATTGTTATGAAAGATAAATTGTTTAATTTTATTTTATAGTATTTTATATTGAATTGTATTAAATTTAGAGAGAAAATATATAATTTAAGAAAAAAATTGTGAAAACTTCTGTATTTACCAATTGGCAATATTTGAGTATGTGTCCTCGGTAATCGATATATTTGTGGCAGGAAGCAAAGAACTTTACTGCAGCCCTGAGTTGAGTAGCACACAACTCAAGACGTTTCGTTATGTCTGTCGGTTTGTTTGCTTTTTGACATTTACGCAGTCCGCGCTGTGATGTGACGCATCTTCGTCTCCATCTCCTCCTGTTTGGTCATGCGTCTGCGTGGCTGTGGCACATAGAGAGAAGGAGAGTGATTGCGATTGCAGGCAATTTGACTGATGAGCGACCCACACAATGCCGCAAGCTGTGAGCTGAGTATGTGTGCCAAAGATAGCCATCATTTTCTCTCTGGGCAACGTGTGAAGTCCATCAATCGTCGTCGACGTCGTCGTCAGTCTGAATTTTTATTTTTGAGTCTGGCGTGCGACTGGACAACTGACTACCTGCCCCTGCTACTACCGCTGCCTCTTGGCATGCTCTCCAATCGGACTGCCGCGTGGTCAGCCAATGCCAAAACTCTTGTACCTGGGTGGGCATGAGATTCGTTTTCATTTTTATGTTTACTGTCTGCTGCTGTTGTCGATGCTGTTGCCCTTCAAACGGAACTCACACGATGTCGCGGGCGCATTAATCATGGACACTGGACAGCTTGACTCCAAAAAATAAACAAAAAAATTCCCTAACCGTAGCTCCAATTAGCCGACCCCAGTGGACTACTAGGACCACGCCAGGATCCACTCAAGCACACCATGTGTGTGGTCGCGTCGCTAAAAAAAACTTAGTCAATTCTTCAGCAGAAATACTATGTAGTTACTGGGTTTTAGGAGCAATAATTGTTGAGGCAAAAAATAACATTCGTTTCCAATGGTTTGCTTTAAGTTTTTCGATTTTGGGTTCGCTTTGCTTTGGTTGCGCCTCGCTTGTCGCCTTCTGCATGGTATTTGCGCCAGGGCTGGCCACGCGTGCGCTGCTATTGAAGCCATTCATTCACATACCCCTGGCAGCTGTCAGCCCCCACCCACAAGACACACACAAACACACATACAGTCACACACCTACACAAAGAGAGAAACGATTACTCTTACTCACACACACGACTAATTTTCCGATTGGAGAATCATGTGCTTTACATACGAAAATACCTATTGCGCGTGTCGCTCGGCCAACCATCTATCTATGTGTGTGTGTGTAAGTATGAATATATTCACGAAAAAACGCAATTATATCGGTCGGTTGCATTTCGATACATTTGGTTGCCTTACGCCGCACACGACTGACCGCGCATGTTTTCGGCTGGCAGAGCAGCGATCCAAGCCAAGCCTCAAATTATAGAAAATCAAAAGTGTGACCGCCACACACACTCACACACATAAACACTCACTGAAAGCACAAACTTGCAAGGAACCCATAAGCACACACTTACACACATACTTGAGTACACTCTCAAATACCTATTATGTACATACGTATGTACATACATACAAACATTCACATGTACTTGAACGCTTTGAATTTTGTGATATGCGCCGGCGCTTTGGACACACGAATTGCTCGATCCACTTACCCCTCGCAGTCATCACTACTCTTCTTTGCGTCTCTTTCGTTGACTGTCTGTCTGTCTGTTGATTAATTTGCCAAAGTCAAAAGCCTTTGATAGTCAGTAGCGTGCCGCAACGTTGGACCTCTAACATGCCCGTTTAGCCCTACCCCGCTCACCAGCCACTGCTGCTCGTACACTCTCTTCAAACAGCAGATTCTCTCTCTATTTACACTCTCTCAGAGGGCACTCAAAGTGCGCAATGCAAATGCATTAAGTAGTTGGTTGGGGGCCGCACTCGCTTATGACCTGCACAATTAGCAGAGTCACAAACCAGCAAGATTGTGAGTTAGTTAGATTTGAAGAATAAAGAGAGAGAGAGAGCAAAAAGAAAAAAATCAAGTGGGATTGTGATCTCGACTATGACATACCCTGTGCCCATGTTACTAAATAAAAGAGCTTGCTTTGCGAGGTTAAATATTGTGTTTCTTATCCGAAAGTTTGATATAATATTAACATCGTAGACACAAAATTGGTATACTACATATGCGCGGAATCTATTTATCTCCGTTGATCCAGCGTCAAAAGCGGATTCGCTCAAGATTATAATACCCTTTTATTCTCTGTCCAAGAGCACTGGGTATAAAAAATCGAGACCATTCGTTCTTAAGTAGAATAGTGGAAGGCAAGTAATTAAATAAAAGTAGCATATTATGAATAGAAATGAAATAACAAATTAATCAGTTGGTAAAATTAATGTTAGCAAATTATATAAAGATACATATGTTATTTGCAAATCAATTTTAAATTCAAATATTTATTATTATTTTATGTATTGTTTCAATAATTTGAACTAATTCACACATGAATTTTAATTTAAAATGAATTCAATCAGAAGTCTTATAAAACTAAATTTTTATAATTAATTAATAAAAATTATATTTCAAGCTAATAAATTTTTTGAAGAATAAAATTAAATTTCACTAATTAGTTAAGATGGTGTTTCAAGAAAAAAAAATGATAAAGATGAGGTTCTTTATTTTCCCTGCAATTTTTATACAGCTCGACCTTGAAATAACTTAGACCCCTTGGAGTAATAACTCTTTCATTCCGGTAGCTCCAAATTACTGTCCTTAAGTGCACATATAATTTCATATAAAAATAAAATGAAGCTGGCCAAGAGATGCTCCATTGACATGAAAATCAAACCATTAGCATGCTGCCCCAACTGTGGCATTATGTGGTGGGGCTGTGGCAGCAATGCGGCGGTAAAGCAAACAGAGGCGCAACTTCAACTGATATGGGGCACGCACAATGTGAAGTAGAGTAGAGCATGGAGCATGGAGTGGAGCGTAGGTCTTCCCCGAGCACCACTAACCCATAATTATGCAGCCCCACAGAAAGAGAGAGAAATATATACATAGATGGAGATGGTGAAGGTGAAGGAGATGGAAAGAGGGGAGTGCTGTGGATGGTGTCATGAGTAAACGTTTATGGCCAACAAAGGCTTCAATTTGGTAACAAACTGTGCAGCTGCGATGCGCGGCAGCCGCATTATAATTAATCAAGAAATTGTATAGGCCAAAATCAAAGTCAATATCAAAAGCAAAAAAAAAATTATCATCAATTTGGCTTTAAGCGAACTCGGATGCTGAGAAAGTCTTCGTTTTTGGCTTGTTGAAAGCGAGCGTCAAATCACAAATTGAACACCTTTGTTGATGCCACAAAGCAGATGATGAAGTTGAAGACAAACAAGTGGAAGCAGATGAGCAGTTGATGTGGCCAGTTCATCATCATCATCATCGCGATCATCAACAGCAACGTCATCATGGGCAGGCGCTACAATTTGGCGTTACATGAAAATTGCGTCTGCCAAGACATTGCGTTTAATTAGATGCCGCGTCAACAAGGTGCTAAATGGGCTGCCATTATATATGGAATGAAGTGGAGTACACATACTCATCCACTCACATCAACTGAGAATGATTATGAAGGGCAGCGTGGGTCGGGCAATGCGCGGTGCCAAAAATGAAAGCGAACCGAGTCGAGATGAGGTTGAGTTGAGGTTGAGTGCTTGATTTTGTGGCAGCTGTCGCTGGCTGCGTGTTGCCGTTGCCGTTGCCGTTGCCGCCTTCTTGTTGCACCACCAATGCAGCCCAGTATCAGCCGGGGGGCATGCGTTGCTCTCGTTGTTCGATGATGCCGCTTGTTGCTTGTGCTGCTCCTGATTATGCAGAGGTGATAATTGCAGTGTCCGGCCGCGTCAAGATTTATTTTTTGAGCTTTAACGATGTGTTAAAATAAATTGCATGCTCCCATGGCGCAGACAGCCTACCAACACCATGACCAAGCTGCAACCTCAACCCACAAAAGTAACTCTCCATCCCCCCCTCTCGCCCACTTCCTCTCTTCCTCTATAACAAGAAAAAATCCACAAAACGTCGCGCCTGTGTACATAAAAATTTTAACTGGCACCCGCTCCGCATTTTTTAATGCACCAACATCATCAGCAGTTGGTAAAAAACAAAAAAAAAAATAAAAGAAAAATAATTGCCCTTGCGAGCAGCCTTATTCAACTCTATAACGAGGCAGGAGTGCAGGGTATGGAATCTGGGCGAGATTCAACAGTTGGAGTCGCACGTCCGTTACGCAGTTATTCCACTACATAAATCGCATATTTACTTTCTAAAGGGGAAGGATGACGCGGATACAGATTTATTGGCCATTCAAGTCAAATAGTTATAGCCAAAGGACACAAGTCCGCTAACGGTTTGCCATTTCCCTCTCTGTCTCTCTCTTCCTCTCATCGTCTCTCTCTCTCTCTCTTTCTCTCTCTTTCTCCCTCTCTCCCACTCTCTCTCCCTCTCTCTCCTTTTCTCTCCCCCTCTCTCTCCCTCTCTCTCCCTCTCTCTCCTTTTCTCTCCCCCTCTCTCTCCCTCTCTCTCCCCCTCTGTCTTTCTGTAATTTAATAGGACACTCAGCTTTAACCTCAAAAAAGCTCAACTTGTCTGCTCTTCCAGTGAATTTTTTTCGATACTTCTTTTTTTTGGTAATCGGAGCTGAACTACAACATATCGTATTTTTTTTGCCAAATAATGTATGCCCAAAAAAAAATATATTTGCAGAAAAACAGACTGTTGCCTGTTGCATTTGTCGGCCTAATCAGGTGTACATAATTTGCAGCTACTGTGTACGCGCCAAGCTCAGGTCAAAATCAGTTCCATCTACCCCATCCCAGCACCATATTGGCATCCACAACGAGGGAGACTGGAGAGCAGACCCCTAAAACTAGCAGCAGACGGCGACGTAGTCGTTCTTCCGCTTGGCTAAAGCGTGTCTCCAACATATGGAGTGTCCTCCCCTCCCGGTTGCCACAGAGTTTGTCTGCAGCACTGTTGAGTGTCTCAAGTACAGCCAGGATCGAGTGTAGCACGTGCTCCAATGCACATGACACCGAATCACGGCTGCAACATGACGCATGGAACACTTGCAGCAGGTAGGACGAACAGCAGTGGAAGTCAGGAAGCGCTCATCCTTTAAACGAGGGTGTTGAAACTGGAGACTGCACACAATGTTTATACTAATAGTTTAATTAATATTTATTGTACAAATTTAATGAAGAATTTATTTTATCAAAAATCGTTCAAAATTCTAATTGGAATTTAGGATTGTAGAAAATTTTAATTATTTATTTTTTTTAATAATTTCAATAGTTAATCGAAATCAAATTAAAAATAAAATATTTTAGTGATATAGTAGACTATTGTATTATATATATTTGTCATATATCAAATTTAATTAGTTATATTTAACACTATTATTTAGCGACATATTAAAAATAGTTTTCCCAAATAATAAGAATTGTTTTCCGACAGAATTGAAATTTATATTATTGTTATTAGTTTTAAATTGAACATTTTCCTCAAAAAAAAAAAAAAAAAAAAAAACCTAGAAAAATTAATTAAAAGTGCCCCATATTTTCGTAAAGATTAAAATTATATTTTATTTTGATCATATTTATTTAATAACACTCTTTTTTTTTGAATAACTTTTATTTAAAATTAATTGAAATTTGCGATTTTTAGAAATATATTTAGTATTAATTTTTTGATAGAATTTTAATTTTGTTTTTTACCAAATATCTATAAAAGCACATAAATAAATAAATAAATAAATAATAACCACAATAATCTAAAAATAAATATAATTTTTTAAAGTTATTTTAACACAAATTGAAGATTGTAATTTTATCGCAATAGAAATTTAACTTAGTTTTAATATGGCACAGTTTTGAAATAAAAAGAGTTTAAGAAATTCATTGGAATCGAGACTAAGCTTAGCTGAAACTGTTGGCCAGTTTATTGATCAGTCAATCAAATCAGTCAACTCGCTAGCCAGGTAAACGTACCTCAGGCTCGCGCTTTTCCTCGAAATTCAGTCAGTCCTGTCAAAGATGATGCCACCAACGTTGCCCCACATAATGTTTTCGGAGGTTTATGTGGCACATTAGCAGCGAATGGCAGCTGCCACGAGAACTGCGAATTTGAGGGCCACACATCCGCCCAGGGCGGGCTTCACTTCCCGATGATCCGCTCAGTTCGGCAAATCTTGAAAGCTTCCAATTCTTAGAAATCCAGCGCAGCCTAGAAATTCTATCTAGTCAGAGAAAAGAAGAGACGACGAACTCAGGTCGAGCTCATTGATTCTTGTGTCGGCTTTTTGATCTTTGGCCGGCTGATTGATCGATCGATCGGCTAACCTCATCTCTGCTATCAACAGCTGCTGCTCTCTGATTCTGTTGGTCAGGAGCAGTCAGGAGGCCGCTGTTGCTGCTGCTGCTGCCCCTTGATCCGGGCGAGGTTTCAAATCGCGAAAAAGGTTTGAAAGCTTGCGCATGCGCCAAACATTTTGGCAACTGCTCAATGTGTGTTGACTGAGACTGTTGGTATTGGAATCGTGTTTTGCTGGAATTTGGGAAATACTAGAATCGTAAATTGGTCAACTTTCTGATGCCTCAGTTGTTACATGAAAAAAAAAACCTATGAATTTCAAACTGGAACAACTGAGTGCCAAATATTGTTTTCTAGAATTCTTACTTCTTAATTACAAAAATAAAATAATTTTAATACATATCTAGCTTGAGTTTTTGTATATATATATTTTGTATATATTTATAAAGTTCGAGTTCTCAAAACTCGAAAAACTGATGTTGGCGCCGCTAAACTAAAGCGGCGAGCATGGGAACTAGAATTTATTTTTTTTACAGCGCACTTTTTGGCATTCAAATTAAATAAGAAGTGTGAGCAAGCAGTGCAACAAAGCAGTTCATTCTCGTTATGCAAATGCTTTGAAAAAATGTGACAAATTTGCATGGAATTTGATTTAATTGACAAAAGTCGATCTATCAAATGATTACATTATCATACTAAAATTCTATATCTAGTTGATATGTTAAGCTTATTTAATTCAACTTTACTTTCCAATTGCAGTGGGCAGAGAACTTCCACTCAGCATTTCAAAACATGCTCTACTTTCTGTTTTCTTGGTTAATGGTCAACATTTAAAAAAATTTTATTCCGTTGCGTAAATCTTAATTATATAGAAAAGTTCAATATTAACCTAAATACAGATTTACAGAGGAAGAAGTTGTTGTAGGGCGCCAGCAAGGAGCAAATTTCAAAGGATGTGCATTAGAAAGTGAACTTCCACTAAATGCTCATCATGAATATCATTTTCATTTTCATTTCGAATTCGATTTTGATCTAGATTTCTTGGTGTAGTTTTGAGGCAATTCAGTCCTATTTCTATCTAGTTACAATAACGTAGTATTATTCACAGCATGCGATTAAGCCAATCTGTAACGTGTTTCAGATCATTGTCCTTGGCAGATCCTTCGTGGATCTGCACATTCTGCGAAATGTGCGCAAACTCAAAGTCACGTCCTGGTTTGCCCAGAGTTACGGGTTTGTTGGCTTCATCATCACCCACCGACTGCAGTTTGCGGCTGCGTGTATCACGTACAGTGTGCCTGTAGACAAGATACGTAGATGAATGAAAGTTTCCACACAGTACAATCATCTGAAGTACTTACAGTTCCTTTTCCAGCAGAGTCTTGATCACCTGAGAACTCTTGGCCGTAGGTTGATCCTGTTTGTTGCACAATATCAGCACGGAGCAGGGCTGAGTGGCGCCATCAGACAGTATGGTATACAATGTGCTGCAGGGAAATATATATATATATATATCATTGTTATCAACTCCAAAAGTATTACTTGGCAGTGGAGTAACTTACTCTGCCACGTCACGAATGTCCTTCTGCACGGTCACCGAGTCGATGACAAAGACGATGCCCTTGGCATTGCGTTTGTACAGCTCGAAGCACTTGTCGCGCACACGATAATGTCCAGGAATGTCCACAACTCGCCCAGATTGAGATCCCGACCTATATTCGCCCACATTCTCCTTGATGGACGTGAAGGTTTCCGGCAATTTGCCATGCACCAATTGCATAAACAAGGCGCTCTTGCCTGCCTCACTCAATCCGGTTAGCAGAAAGTCACGTCGTCCAGCGGAGCGTCGCTTCAGTATCACAAAAATTGCTGCAAAATTGACATTGATTTCAAAATTGTAGATGCATCAACATGTTGTTTATCCATCGACGTGGCCACTTACCGACTATGATGAAGCCTACCACCAGGGCTATGAAAATCGGTGTATAATCCAATTCTCCCAGCTTAATGGGAGTCTTGCCTTGTCTTTTTTCATTTAACTTATCCATATCGCAGTTGGCGTGTTTCAGGGAAATGCAATTTTCCGCAGCAGTATTAAAATAAAATGAATTTCAGCTAGAGACTGCCGAATAATATCGAATTTATCGATACATCGCGTAAGGGCTGCTGTAAACTGTATCGTTGAATCGGAACGAAAAAGTGCCGAAGTGCGCTTTTATCGATAACGGATGGTTAGATAAAAGCGGCGATTTTAAAAACAGTTTGCATAGCTTAAGATTGCCCAATAAAACATATGAAAATTATGGATTTTTCTGAAAATACATTTCTTATTTATGTATTTGTTATTAAAAAGGTAGTTGCTTTTGATCGGCATCATGATGTATCTGACACGGTTAGAGAAGCTAAGCAAACTAAGTACATAAATCGAGCACTTTAACAGACCAGCTTAATTAATTGAAGTAAAAAGACAAGGTTACAGTTCCTAGTCAGAAGGATACATCACTTTTTTACCAAACCATACAGTAAACTAAACGTAACGTTACAGGAGAAAGCCCATATCGGCACTGAAATGGCGTTATACACGCCCGTGGGAAAACTCAGTAATCCTCCCAGCGGCGCCAAATCGAAACTCTTGTCAAAGATCATCACGGGAGAGCTACGATTTCGGGCGCATACAATGACCACAATTAGCGACAATACGACTTTTGACGCATAGTAGGACACTGTATCGATAGTTGACTGTTTCAGAGTTTCCATTTGACGAGCCATTTTAATTTTTGCCTCCACATCGGCAACTTTTCGCTCAGCTCTCATTGTCTTGATTTTCCGCACATACTCGCCGGCATGTTCAGCTTTAATCACCTTGTCCAGTTCCTCGCGAGCCGCATCTAATTCTGATTGCATTTCCTGAGTATCTGCTGAGCTTCGTTTCCAGAATCGAGATACTTTGAGCTGCAAGAAAAGATACAAATTGTCAACAAGGAGCAACATTTATGAGATTCGCCGGCGGCTGCTTACGTAGTTGCGTATGAAATCTGGCAGGAGCGTGTTGATCAGGCACAGCAGCGCTATCACTACAAACAATTGCATGCTGCGTTTGTGTTAGTTTTTGCTATTATTTGTTAATAAATTGATTACTGAAACGGAATGCTCTGCAAAGGGAGCAAGAAATGAATGAATAAAACAGCTGATTGCTGTCAGCGGCGTGTGTGTTTTTCTGCTCATTGCAGTGGCAACCCTGTTGTGTACCAGGGCTGAATAACTGAACAGCTGTTCGCCAGCCGGCATAACAAAACGATACGTTTGTGGAATATTCGTGAACAAATTTGTGTTCAGTCTGAAATTGAAATGATTAGTCAAAACGATGGAAGATAGCAACGAAGAGGTAAGCAAATAAATGTAGTAGTTCAAATTAAATAACTTAACATATGATAACCTGGCCTAGATTGAACCCTGTCGCAGCATTGAGCCTCACGAGCTAGATGCCGTGAAAAGTCAGGCGATTATAAAGCTTTCGCCAGTGCAAGTTCCTGCACATTTCAAACGCTTGGAATGCAATACGAATCTGAACCTGCCGCCTCTCAACTGGCTGACCACTTCGCATAGCAGCCATGGACTGCATCAGGCGCTGTATCAGAATGCGGGCTTCGCCAGCTTTCGCCTGGGGCAGATGTTCCCCGACTGTGTGGGCGAAGTGGATGTCGTGTCGGATGCGGAGAATATCAAACAGCTGCTGAAACTGCCGTATAGTGCCAAGAGTGCCATCAGCATGGTGGTGCACAAGGTGGGCAACACCCTGCTCCTGGATGAGTTCGACATCCAGAAGTATCTGCTGCGCAAGGCTGACGATGACTGGAAGTGGCTGAGAACCTTCATACTGGAGCATATATTGGCCTACGGTGATGAGCAGCACAACTTCTGTCTGAAGGAACGCTCCCGAGAGACGCTCCAAACAAAGAACTTGCTCTCCAAATTTCTGTACCACAGCCTGAAGCAAACAGGCGACACGGACTTCGATGTCACTGTGCCCAGCCAGGTAACTAGTCGTCGGAGCAGACTGCCCATCACTGGACCCGTGCTGCCGGAACCTAAGATCGATGAGAATGTGCCGGATCCCAAGTCCAGCCATGCCTTCAATCGCAATGTCGTCTGGACTTTCGAGGACATTCGCATGCTTATTGGCACCGACATGCCCATCTTTGGTGGCCCAAACAGACCCTGCATCAGCCTGAGATTGCGTGATGCTGCACAGCCCATCAATGTCTTGACCGGCATAGATTACTGGCTGGACAACCTCATGTGCAACGTGCCGGAGGTGGTCATGTGCTACCATCTGGATGGCATTGTTCAGAAATATGAGATCATCAAGACTGAGGACCTGCCCTATCTGGAGAACTCGCAGTTCTCACCGAAGGTGGTGCGGAATGTGGCCCAGAATATTCTCGCCTTTTTGAAGGCGAATGCCACCAAGGCAGGCCACACCTATTGGCTATTCAAGGGTCGCAACGATGACGTGGTCAAGCTATACGATCTGACCACTCTCTGCCAAAACCACAACAAGACCTCCGAGAAACAGGAGCGACCTCAGCAGCAACAGCAGCAGCAGATGAATCCCTTCACTGTGCCCGTGGGCATGCTGCTTTATTCCGTGGCACGCAACATGAAGAACTCGTTGGAGCACATCACTCCCAGAACGGCGGGTAACATACGGGCTCTGTTGGATAACTGCATCAAGTTGCTGCCCAAGGAACAATATCCACAGATTGTTAGCTCCTCCCATTATATACTCTCGGACCTGCATGTGCCGGCTGGCATTGATCCCAAGGCACCCAAGTTCAATGATCCTCAGACGCAGTATGAGGACGACGATGAAGATGATGAGGAGGATGAGGAAGACAACTATGATGATGATGATTCAAGCTTGGACTTTGGTTTAGACGACAACTTTCAGGGCGCAGTGGAGAATGGCAAGGCCAATGTTGCAGTGCGTCATATCTGCGATGCTCTCCGGGATTTCAAATCAAACGCCAAACCGTCCAAGCCGGCTCCATTGATAGCCACCACATTGGAACGCTGCAACATCTCGCTGCAGCATATCAGTGCTGGCATCTCCTGCCTGCAGTACTTCAATGACAACCAGGAGGAGAAGCTGAAGGAGTCGGAGCAGCACGCCAAGCAGGAGGAGAAGGAACGCATCCTGCACGAGGAACAGAATCCGAACATGGCCAAGCCCTTCAATGCCATACCACTGCCTTATGAGCAACTCCAGTTGCCACAACAGCCAGCCAAGTCTCATGCCCAGGCCACCCAAGCCACTCAAGGCACCTCCAAGAAACGTGCCACCAAGAACAAGAGCAAGCGCAGCAAGTCCAAGGAACTGGCCACCACCACCGGCAGTAAGCCCACAAGTGTCACCCATCATCAGCTGAGCGATAAATTCAATACTCAACACTTCGGATCATGGAATGTGCATCTGAAGCTGCTGCTGCTGGAGAAGGCATGCCTCACCTATGCCACCCTGGCCGAGTATCACTACGAGACCCAGAGCTATGGCAGCACCCTGCGTGCCATTGAGCTGGCCTGTCGCTGCCAGCAGGTGCTCAACAAGTACATGGCCAATGTGGTCTCCCAGCAGAGCTGTTTGCTGGGACGAGCCGGCGACTGCTTCTTTCAGATGTCCAAGCACTGGAGCGCCATTGATGAGCATGTGCAGCAATACGAGCAGCTGGACGAACCCACTCAACTAATCTCGCTTGAGCTTGCTCAGGAATTGGAGGATGCAGAGCAACCCAGTCTTGCGCCCGTTAAGAATGTGGAGCAAGTTATGCTGCACAGCTGCAAATGCTATGAGGATGCCCTGGAGCACGCCAAGAGCACCGAAAGCAACGAGCTGCTCCGTCGCTTGGGCAACGTCCGCAATGAATTGGGACTGAAGTACATGTACTCTGCACAAGGTGAGTCATCGCTTAATAGGTATGATTAGCCATTAATAATACCAAGGTAAAAATGATCACATATTTTGACTTTTTATCAACTAGTCAGTATGTAAAAAATGAAAATCACCTTTTCCGACTTTTAACAAGGGGTCAGCATGCCAAAAATGGCCATTATTATACCGTTTTCACAATTTTGGTCATAATTTCTAAAATATTGGTCGAAATGTTCTGCTGTAGAACATTTATATCCTTATTTTTATGTCAAAAATCGATTTCGCACAAAAAATTCCAAATCTAAATTTTCACCTTATTCGACTTTTAACAGGGGGTCGTAATGCCAAAAATGGGCTATTTTTATACCGTTTTCACAATTTTGGTCATAATTTCTAAAATATTGGTCGAAATGTTCTGCTGTAGAACATTTATATACTTATTTTTATGTCAAAAATCAAATTTGGCTCAAAAAATTCCAAATCTAAATTTTCACCTTTTTCGACTTTTAACAAGTTGTCAGCATGCCAAAAATCGCCCATTTTCATACCGTTTTCTCAATTTTGGTCAAAATTTTTAAAATATTGGTTGAAATCTGCTGCTGTAGAACATTTTTATGCTTATTTTTATATCGGAAATCGTTTTGGCACAAAAAATTCCAAATCTAAATTTTCACCTTTTCGACTTTTAACAGGGGGTCGTTATGCCAAAAATGGCCTATTTATAAAAAAAAAAAACGTTTTTCTCAATTTTGATCATAATTTCTAAAATATTGGTCGAAATGTGCTGCTGTGGAACATTTATATACTTATTTTTATGTCAAAAATCAAATTTGGCTCAAAAAATTCCAAATCTAAATTTTCACCTTTTTCGACTTTTAACAAGTTGTCAGCATGCCAAAAATCGCCCATTTTCATACCGTTTTTCTCAGTTTTGGTCATAATTTGTAAAATGTTGGTCAAAATGTGCTGATAAGTCAGGTTTAACAAAGAAAAACACATTTTTTTTTTGTTAAAATTCGTTTTTATTATTCAACATAGTTCCCTTTTTGAAAATTTCTTATTTTGAGGTATTACTCTACATTTTTGGAAATATTTTCTAAAATATTTTTTTCAAATTGACTTCGGTAAATAATTATATATATATTTTTTTTTATTATTAATCGTATTTCTTAGAAATATTTATTACAGCTGAATAGTATTCTATTACCTTTGTGGCAACTTAAGCTAATGAGAAAAAAAATAATTTAAAGTAAAACTATGTCTAGATAAACTATGGTTGGAAATTTACAATATTTACAATTAAGACAATCTTGATAAGGAATTGGTGTCTAAGATAATATCTATTCGAACAATGCTCTGGGAGTTCTCTACGTCAAGATCCGTTGTGGGAGATCTTGAGGGTGGAACCGTTTAAGTCTTTTTTTGTCTCTTAACCCAGCGCTGTGTTGACGTCTGGCAAGGGCGTTTGGGTGATACTCTAGCCTCTCTGCGTATTTGCTAGCTATCTTTTGAATCCTGTCTCCAATCAGTGGAACATTCAGATCTCGCTCAATGTCTCTGTTTCGTATATACCAGGGAGCGTTTAAAATTTTTCTAAGTGTTTTGGCTTGCAGTACCCGTAATTTGTTTATATGTGTACTGGCTGCAATTCCAAACACTTGGATAGCGTAAAAGTGGCTAGGAGCTAGTATAGCCTTATAGATCTTAGTTTTGTTTGCCAGAGATAGCTTATTATTGGAAGACAGAAGCCAAGACATCTTGGACACTTTGTTTCTGTAAGCGTGTTGTAATGCCGATATATGCTTGCCAAAAGTTAGACTTCTGTCCAGAGTGACACCCAAGTACTTATGAGCTGACGTGTGACTTATAACGCATCCATTTAGAGTTACACCGGGGCAGCTGCGGACTCTATTGGTGAAGGTTATATTGGCGCATTTGCTAGCATTGACGCAATTATTCCATTTCTTCGCCCATTCTTGAAACGAGTCCAAGTACTCTTGTAGTGCACTCGTTGCATGAAATATGTTGTCGTTTTTAGTAAGCACTGCGGTGTCATCCGCGTATGCAGCAATGAGAGTGTCTCTGTGTTGTAACTCGGAGATCGCATATTGATTGGGCATATCAGCAGTAAATATGGAGTAGAGAGTCGGACCTAGAACACTGCCTTGCGGAACACCAGCTTCGATCCTTCTGACGGTCGACTAGCTCTCAGACCAAAAATCGATTGGTCACAAAAAATTTAAAAATAAGAAGAAAAAATATCAAAGGATTAAAATAATTAAATTTAACTTGTTCATTCTCTAGAGGAATACAGCAAATGCCGCAAAAATGAAACAGAAGAAAATGCTATCGCTAGACAGGAATCCTCTACTGAATCCTCAGCCAGTGCAAATGCGAAGGAACCCCTTTATGTGAAGCTGACACTCAATTCATACGAGTGCTTGCGTCGTGGCATTGAAGCATTTACGGCCGTACAGGATAATGTTAATCTTGCGTTCCTTTACTGCAACATGGGAAGATTCATGAGACTGCGTGCTCATCTCACCATGCCCAATGAGAGGTATTCATCCACTACTCCTAATTTAAACCCGACGTTTTATTTTACAATGTTTCCTCAGTTCCGTTGATCTGGATACGCAGAAAACGTTTTATAACGAAGCCTTCGGTTACTACGAGAAGGCTAAGGACTGTCTGGACACGCGGAAGGCCAATGCTGAACTCTGGGATCTGGTGCAGTGGGAGCTATCAACTGCCACCTTTACGCTGGCCAAGCAGTTGCAGGACTTCAGTTCTGCTGAGAACAACAGTCTGGCCGATGCCTCCAAGGAGGTGCTCGATCTGCTGCAGAAGTCACTGCGGTTGTGCGATGTGGAGCATGCTGGCGCGAGGCAAGTGCTCTACAGCTTCCGCTCTGGCTTGATACACAAACGGTAAGCAGCTGAAAGTGGAGGTGAGATCCTTAAATTGAAGCCAAACAATTGCATCTCTTTGCCAGCATTGCATCTTTCCATTATGCCCAACTACGTGGCTATGGAGTCTGTGAATTGTCGCAGTTGCCAAAGACAACCCTGCAGCTCTGCAAGCATCACTACGAGAAGGCCACACAGATACTGGAGAGTCTGAAAGAAGTTCGGGACTTGCTGGTGGTACAGTTGGAGCGGGTCTCTTTGCACGAGTTCCTTGCAGATGGTAAGTCAGAGCGAGCTCCTCCAGTACTTAAGATGTTGTCTCTTGGGGGTCGTAGAGATAACCATAGCCATCGTCATACATTCTATGGGAACCCACCCTGAAATTATTAGTGAGTAACAGTTCTTCAAAACACATGGCTAGGGCCTCACCTGGATATCAATTTTGTTCTATTTTTTAAATATAACTTTTTATACGGTTCTTAAATATATAGAAGTTGTATAGGTAAAACTCCAATTTCTTTAGATTTGATTTTTCTCTTGGTAGAGTTATGTATAGAAGGATTTTCAAATAACTCGAAAGAAACTATTTCAAATATTGCAAATTAACCTAAATATTTATCAGATCTCTTGTCATACAAAGAAAATGTCGATTGGAATATGAATGTCGATAGGGATATGAATATCGATTTTGAGGCACACAGAAATTCGCTCAGATTCTTAGATTCAATATACTTTTTTGAGAAAAAACTAATAAATTTATTAATAATTAAAATCGTTTACGTTACATATTATTTAATTAACATCAACAAGGTTCACGACATTAATTAACATACAATAACAATCAAAAATATATAATCATATCTACTAATATTTATTTGTTACAAATTCTGTCTTTTGAAAGATTTTTGATTATGTTTTGGGGTACTATTAGATTTCTTTCTTGGAATAACTTATAACTTTCTCAACGTTGTTCGCTTTGAGAAAGTAAGAGCTTTGAACTGCACCTCTATCAAATGCAGCTTAAACTGGTTGCGAATTATAAGTTTTGCTACTAAAAAAAGCTTTTAGGGGTTGTTTTTTTTGGGAGGTATAGCTTTTTATTTATAGTCAAGAATCGTGCTCATCAGAGTTTATCAATATGATTCATTCACTTTTTGGCGTATATTGAAGAGATCTCTAATTATCAGACTGAACTAATCATTTGGTTTTTGGATTGTTTTCTTTTGCAGTTTCCAGCCACGCAGCACAGAAAGTGAAGCAAATGCAATTGGCTTTGGACATTTGCTTGCAATGCGAGCTTATTTTTGGCCACGTCATCGATACTAACAGCAGCGGCAACATCGATGACGATGACGAATTCAAATCGCATTTGACGCTATACGAGAGCCGCTTGCAGAATGCGCTGAAAACTCTCATCAAATTGCTGTTAACGACCGGCAAGGATCCCAAACAGCTGTCGACATTGTACAAGCGCATGTATATGGAAACCTTGACTGGGAAACATGGCATAGGCGCTCAGCAATCAACGACAGCCACCATAGCGCGTTCACAGCATTTGTACACGCTGTTAACCCGTCTGAAAGCCATGTGCGGCGCTCAGCCGACCACAGACTAGCCAATAGCCATACCCATACCCATACCCATACCCATACCCATAGCCAAAGCCAAAGCCAACACACTTGGCACCGTTAACACACAGAGCGTGTACGTGTCGTCTACGAGTTTATAAAATTCAGTTCAAACTATGCATCGACCTGGCTTTTGTTTATTTTTATTGTCGTGATGTATTGTTGTTGTGAAGTACTACCACCACCTCACCACCACCAGGTTAGCCCCGTCTCTGGCAGCCACAGCCGCTGGACAACTCCTTTTCGTCGATCACTCTGGCAGCAGTTAGCTGCATCGCCGCCAAAGCCATCATCATGGCAATTGTTAAGATCTGTCAAGGAAAATGCATCAATTCATCTTTTCGTTTATCATCTGTGTGTAGGAGCTTACCTTAATGCACAGATGCATACGCATTTTATGTGTGTGGGGAAATAGTTTTCAGTTTGCGCACTGGCCCAGCGGACGCGCGGCTCTTATAAAGTCGCGTGGCAGCCACGCGACGTGCCCCTCATCAAGATTAGAGACAGAGACCAGCCACCCAACTGCTGCTGCTTCTGCTACTGCTACTGCAACTGTTGCTGCAATCAGTTTGTTGTTAAACAAGCTGTAGAAGCTCGAATAATCGTCGAGGTTCCAATCCACAATTGGACAATTCAGGCCTCCAAACTGCTCAGCTGACATTGGAGATTCCTTATTATTATAAATATTTAAGAATAACTGAAAGAAAGATTTACACGGTTTAAATAAATCCATGTTAAGCAATAAATAAGTTAATTGAACTATATTCAAAGTAAAACTTTTTATTATAAACTATATTAGTTATGTAAATTTTCTAAATGAATTGAAGAAGCGAAATGCTGCTCCCAGGGAATTCAGAGAACATTGGGAATAATTGTAATTGATTGGTATATTATATTATTATAAATAAAATAAAATCTAAAATATCGATTTCAATTGATGAAGCCCAATGCAGCTTCCAACGTACTTAGCGAGAATTGCAAAAGTTTCAAATTATTTGCCTTTCATGGATTCTGTTTAATATTATATGAACAATAACAAATAATGTAAAATTTTTTAATATATTTTTCAAAAATATACTAAATATCGGGGTTACTTCAAAAATCTCAATGATGCTCTTAGCATATGCAGAGATTGATAATTTTTCCCACATTTTGTCTTATTATTCATTTTAATATTACGCTATGTTAAGCAATAATTAATTTATTTTAATAAATTAAAATAAACATTCTGATATACTTCTCAGAACTGATGTAGGGCATGGGCAATAATTTCAAATATAATTAGCCCGCATTTCAATATTGATGTTATTTTTAATTATTAAATTATGTTAAAAGATATTTTTATATAAAATTTAAAAAGCCAAAATTAAAAGTTTTATACAGAATGTCAATTCATTTGGCCGCATTTCCAACTTGTCTTATTATTCAATTTAATATTACACTATGTTAAGCAATAATTAATTTATTTAAAAGAACTCAAATTAAACATTTTATTCAGAATTGAAAAATCATGTCAAGTCTGTGAACTGAAATACTTTACAGAATTATTGTAGGGTAATGGCAACCGGAATAATTTCAAATGGCCAGCATTTCAATTTAATTAAATAATTTATTTATTTATAAAGAACTAAAATTAAACATTTTATTTAGAATTCGAAAATCATGTCAAGTCTGTAAACTAAAATACCTCTCAGAATTATTGTAGGGCAATGGCAACCGGAATAATTTCAAATCAAATTTGCCAGCATTTCAATTCTATTAATTAATTAATTTATTTAAAAGAACTAAAATTAAACATTTTATTTAGAATTCGAAAATCATGTCAAGTCTGTGAACTAAAATACCTCTCAGAACTGATGTAGGGCAAAATGGCAACCGGAATAATTTGAAATCAAATTTGCCAGCATTTCAATTCTATTAATTAATTAATTTATTTATAAAGAACTAAAATTAAACATTTTATTTAGAATTCGAAAATCATGTCAAGTCTGTGAACTAAAATACCTCTCAGAACTGATGTAGGGCAAAATGGCAACCGGAATAATTTGAAATCAAATTTGCCAGCATTTCAATTCTATTAATTAATTAATTTATTTATAAAGAACTAAAATTAAACATTTTATTTAGAATTCGAAAATCATGTCAAGTCTGTGAACTAAAATACTTCTCGGAACTGATGTAGGGCAAAATGGCAACCGGAATAATTTGAAATCAAATTTGCCAGCATTTTGGCATTATTTAATTTGAATATTATTAAGTGCTTAGAGTGGCATATTCTGTTTTGTTTTGTTTATGGTTTATAATTTTATTGTAATTTTATCGTAATTTTTTTGCTTTTGTATATAAATTCTACCAACGCAGCAGAAAGTTCGAGTCAATGCCTTGACTCTGGCGCACGGCAAAAATAATTGTGTCAAGCTCGGCACAGTGGTGCAAGTAATGGTGAAAACGCCGTCAAACGCTGACGCCCACATCGCATGGCAAGTGAAGTGAAGTGCTGTGATGTTGAGGGGCACGCACGCCTCACATCACATAGTCATCCATCCCAAGTGCTTGCATAATAAGTGCGGCCAAGTGACAGCAGACGACGATGATGTCGTAAGCGTGGAGACGCCCGCTATCTGGACCCCAAAGAAGCCCAATTCAAGAGTTGGAATAGTTTTTGGAGCGGGCAGAGGGCGGGGCTAGTGGCTGTGACTTCGGCGGTTGTGGTATGCACGTCGCCAGCGGCTACGTCTTGAGATTGCGTCTGGAACACAAAGAACTTGGCGTTAGTACAGACGATCGTCTGCCACAGCCAAACTTGCATCATATTCGTCACGTAAGCGAATCTCTCGGAGCCGCAGACGTTGCCTGGATTTTCGCTATATAAGCAAAACTGGCTGCTCCAGTCCGACATTAGTTACCTGCCACAACACAGACTAAACCCAACCAGCCACAAAATGATGAAGTTCATGGTAAGTGTCGTCGCATCCTGATCCTCATGCACCCTCCTCTCAACCACACATCTGCCATCGTCCACTGGCTACACACACAGAGAGAGACCTCAACTCATTCTCTACTTTTTGCTCTTTCTTCGACTGTTTAGTGCCTTTTCGTCTGCGCCTTCGCCGCTGTCTCCGCTTCCTCTTATGGCCGTCATGGCTACGGACACAATCCCGTCGGAGGCTATGCCTACCAGGTGCAGCCCGCCCTGACCGTCAAGGCTATCGTGCCAGCTGGCGGCTATGGTGGCAGCTATGGTGGTGGCAACGGATACGGCAACAACTACGGCCGCAGCGTGGAGGTGCCCGTCTCCGCCGTCTACACCTCGAACTCCTACGGCTATGGTGCCCCACATGTCGACCGTCAGGCCATGGGCTTGGCCAAGCTCTCCCTGCACGCCCCCAATGCCGGCGCTCCTCTCGTCTGGAAGGAGCCCCGCCAGGTGGTCCACCAATCCTATGGCTACCAGCAGAGCTACAAGCAGCAGCAGAGCTATGCTGACCAGGCTGAGGGAGGTTCCGCTGCCGCTGCCTCCTCCGCTGTCGCCGGCAAGAAGAACTCCGGCTACAAGAACTCCGGCTATTAAGTGACTTATCCAAAAACAAAAGACAAGAAAAGCAAACAGTGAAAAAAGCTGAAAAGCTTTTGGCAGTTAAAAGCCGTTAGGACATAATAAAAGTAACAAATCAAAAAACATATATCCTCAAAAAACAAACTATTTTCTATATTGGGTTGGATTTAGATTTATCTTATGGGTTTTCTAAACAACTGCATAGTTGGAGAAGCAGAAGCTCGACTTTGATTTGCGAAAGCTGCTGAAAGCGATCGCCAAAAGTAACTGTATCTGCAGCTGGTGAAAAGTATCTGACAGATGCATTTGTGTCGCATTCATTTGCCAATTATTTCAGAATACTTTTGCTGTTGGCCATGTTAACAGCACAATTGCTCGATGTAGACTGGACTTCAGTTAGTATTATTAGCAACTGGAATGTGCTTAACAATAAAAATTAAAAATAATGCTATGTAAATAACAAATTGGGGCTACAACGAACATATATAGAAAAAAGTCGAGCACACGTCGTCCGTGAGTTCATTGAGAACTCAAAAATTAACTCGTATTCGGAAACGAAATCGGACACAAACGCGGACTCGGAGTCGGTTGTATGTGCATTATCACAGCACCGGCATGGGGTATAGAGGGGGGATAGGGTATATGGTGGCATTACCCAACGATTTTATAACCGACTAGACTCAAGTTCTACAAAGTTGTATATACAAAACTCAATTATGAAATGCATATCAATTGCATAGAAATTATAAAATATGTTATATTTATTATATTATGTATGTCTGTATGTGTGTATGTGTCTGTGTGTGTGGAGAGGTTTTTGGGGTGTGTCACGTAAATATCCAGTCAAAATTTTCATATAAAAGCCCGTGACATTGGCAAGCAAATCATAGTTTCATTGATTACTACAACCAACAAAACTAAAATATTCAACATGAAGTTCCTGGTAAGTAATCCTGATGACAAGCGACTCCTTTGGCCAGCGTCTAACGACATCCTTTTCCATCGATCTTCAGATTGCTTTCGCTACCCTCGCCCTCTTCGCCGTCGCCAGCGCTAACCCCTCATACGGCAGCCGTGGCAACTATGGCGGTGGTTATGGACATGTGGCCTACGTTCAGGAGCCTTCCTATGGCAGCTACGGACATGGCGGTCATGGTGGATATGCCCAGCCCCTGTACTCCAAGTCGTCGAATGCTCGTGCCTCCGCCGCTGCCGCTGCCAACAATGGCGCCATCCGCTACGGCAAGTACAACCAGGCTGCCGTTGTTGGTCTGGAGATCGATGGTAGCTACAATGCCCCCAGCTATGGCCATGGTGGTTATGGACATGGTGGTTATGGCCGCAGCGGCAGCTACTAATTCCAGCAGTCAGCGATGACAGTTCTTGTTCAATCGGACATTAACTGCGCAAGGAGCGGTCTAATTTTGGAAAAAATAACAACAACAAAATAAAAAAGAAACCGCTAAAAGCTGTGGAAAATGTTGAACAACAAAAAAAATCATTTAAAATTTCTTTTTCTTCTACTGAGGCGGGCAAGCAAAAAATGTTGCATACTTTTAAGCTAAGAGCATAATTCGCACTGAAAAGATGAACGAGTAGTGAAAGGAATAAACTGAAAAGGAACTAGTTCCAGTTGCTAGCGAAGAGAACACAGAAACTAGTTTCGATTAGCATGCAATCGATAACAGAGAGTCAATAATTTGCTCTTAATTGGTGATGGCTCTCTTTAATGCTAGGATAACTGCTAATGAAATCACAGTTAGAGGAATGAAGATAGAGATAGTGTAAGTGCTTAGTGGGAACAGTGCAGATGCAGCTCAATGCTTATCCAGCTGCATGTTCTCACGCAGCATCTGCCATCAGTTGCTGTGGTGACTCTTCACACATATGCATTTGAGAAGAGACCACCACCCAATGAGGCGGCTGCTGCAGCATTCAAATGCCACCGATACCAGCGACGGCGACGTCAACGTCCACGTCAACCGCTCTCGAGAGGTGCTCGCGAACAGCTCGGCATGGTGGGAGATATGGTATTGTGATTTGGTTAGCTGAAGAAAACAGAAGAACATCAACAACTTAACAAGTTGTTGGAGCTAAGCTGATCTACGGCTGCAGAGCTGCCACCTCTCATCACTCAGTTGAGTTGAGGTGAACTAAGTTGGGGCTGGCTGTCAGCCGCCCACCACCGTCACCACCGTCACCACCGCCCAGCACACCGCCGTCGCCACCATCATCGCTGAGAAGAGAAGATGGCGAAGCTGAGCTTAACTCTCTGGCCAGCGAACAGCAGCCAGCGGGCAGAGCCGTGATAAATTTGTGGCGAGATCACGTTTCGAACGCTTCAATTATTTTGCTTATATAAAGAAGTGTGCTCGGCATTTGGTTTGTTAATTGTGCCAACTGTTCCAAGCAGCGAGCGCTACCCAAAAAACTGAAAGCCATGAACAAATTCGCCGTAAGTACAGCCCATAGCCATACAAACACCGCTATGACGCCATGACGTCTTCCCACTTCCCGTTCCGCTTCGCATCTCAGCCACCGGCATCATATAGCCAACAATATATTAAATGATCTCACCTCACCATATACAGACTCTCGCCGTCTTCGTGTGTGCCTTGGCACTCGGCAGCTGCAATGGAGGATACGGTTCCGGTTACGGACACGGACATGGACACCGTGAGGTCTCCAGCTACGGACAGCGTGACAACAACAATGGCGCCGCTGCCGCCGCTGCTGCTGCTTCCGGCAACAACAACAAATACGATCGTCCCGTAGAGATCGTCGCTGGTGGTCCCCGTTATGGCGGTAGCGAGCATCTGCGCCCAATTGTCCTGGACTCCGGCTATCATGGCGGTCACGGCAGCCACGGCAGCTACGGCAACCATGGCAGCTACGGCAACCACGGCAGCTATGGCAGCTATGATGCCAAGCGTCATCATGGCAACAACTATGGCCATCAGCGCGGTTATGGCCGTCCTCGTTGGTCCGTCCAGCCTGCCGGCGCCACTCTGCTGTACCCCGGCCAGAACAACTACCGTAGCTACGCTTCTCCCCCAGAGTACACCAAGGTTGTGCTGCCCGTCCGTGCTGCTGCCCCAGTTGCCAAGCTCTTCGTGCCCGAGCACAACTATGGTAGCCACAGCAGCTACAACAGCCACGAGGGATCCCGTTACTAAACACCCATCCCCATCCCTGTGGTGCACTCTTGCCACGCTCACAATGGATACCGCAAATCTCCATTGTGCTCAAGTAGCCTCAATAAAATTGCAACAAATATGAAAACAAAAACTTAACTCGAGTATTAATTATTTGGGGTGATACGGTCACACCTATTGGTAAGACCTTCAGCTTACACTGGGTGACTGATAACGGTTCCGGTAACGGTAACGGTTACCAATCGAAATGTTTGGGTATATGGGCAGCAGGTAGTTGGCAGCAGCTGCAGCTGTTGTTCCACTGACAAAAATTACAAAATTGATTGCGAGCTGCGCAGAATGCAGAGTGCAGAGCGTGCCCAACTCGATGAGGGCTTTAATGCCTATAGGCCTTAAATACAACTGAGAATCAGTCAACGAAATTGTTGTCTGAAATAGTATAAAAGAAGTAAATAAAATTTAGTTGAAAATAGTTAAGCGATATGAAAACCTAACAAATGTTCCATTTTTGTTAGTGTCAAGCGAATTCAAGAAAACATTAAAATATAATATATATATAAAAAGAATAAAACTTTAATAATATATAGGAAAAAAACAGAATTGAATTTCTGTTTTCTTAACATTTGCATTAATATCAGTATTCTTTAAAGAATGAGGTTGCTCCATAAAATTGTAAAGCAACTTTTAATAAATGCTTAGCAATTATATATTATGAAATTATTTTTTATTAGAAAATACAAGTTATAAACTTATTCAATTAATTGTATATATTTATTTATTCTGCGAAGTTTTTAAATTTTTGGGCATTATTAATTTGCGACTAAGCTTCATTTATTTAAGATCTTTATGCGATAAAAATCTTGGCAAGTATTTTGTCTTACAGATATGTAGATCTCTCAAGATTAGCAGCGTGATCTGCAGTTGATGGTGTCTTATTCATGGGTATGCCCGTTTTTCTAAGCACAGCAACTGTTATACGCGCTGTGTGATAAACAGAGCTTAAAGCTTTCACAAAAAATGGCACTACAAACACAAGCACACAGCAACAATCTGAAGTTGCAAAGAAAGTTCTTAACTTGGCCACACGTACTTTAGTTGAACTTAACATATTTTGGGTTTTGGCAGCAAATTTAAATAAATATCGCTAGAAATGGTGGGGGACAATATCTCAGCAAAGTTAGTTGCAAGCAGTTAGATTAGAAATACGAAAGAGAGAGAGACAACGAGTGAACAAGAGAAATCTGTGTGTGTGTGTGTGTGTGTTTGGAGAGCGGATGTGTATGTATGTATGCATGTGTGAGCTGCATACCAAAGCGAAAGCTCTAATCAACAACATTAGAGAAGAAGCGGAGACACAGCAGTAGCAGTGAATGCAAGATCTCGAATTCGAATTCGAATGCGTAGTTGAGTGCGAATGAATGCGAATTCGAGTGTGAACGGGAATGGGAGTGAGGTTGTGTGCATCCGCAGAGCAATGATGCTGCAATGGCTGCACTTCATTGAGCAGCAGCAGCAACAGTGTCAGTGGCAGCAGCACTTGCAGCAGCACTGGCAGCAATGATGATGATGGTGTGGGCAGGTAGCCAAGTCAAAGACCTGATACCGCACACACCAAATGCAAGCTGAGCGTGCCAAGCAGGGGGAAGCCGATATCAATGGAGCTGCCCATTTGTGGGCACTAGAAGGGGAAGGTGGTGCTACTGTTGTTGGCATTGTCATTGTCACTGCCATTGTCGTGGTCGTGGTCGTGGTCGTTGTCTTGGCTCGAGTTTGTCGCATTTTGGCGCGCAATTTCAAGAATAAACCGACACCTAAAACCGAACTGTAACCGAAGAACTGCGTCTGTCTCACCGCCTTATCAGCATGTCAAGAGTATTGTTAGTGTTGTGAACCCCCCCCCTCCGCAACCCACTCCGTCTGTGCCGTGGTGAGTGCGTTCATCATTGGGGTGGGGTGTCTTGTATTTGAGGCTGCTGGTGGAGGTGCTTAGCCGGCCCCAAAGTGTTTTCGTCATGAGTCGCCGCTGCTGTGGCCTCGACTGGGGTTTGGTCACGTAAAGCGTGCACACAAATCGCTGGCCAACTCAAATAATATGGCTATAAAAGCAATTTGGCCATGCGCAATTTGTTAATTAGTTTTGAACACAAGTCCGACGGTCGTCTCCTCGTCGCAACCACAACCACAACCACATCCGCTAAAAATGTCCGTCAGCTATATGCGTCTGCTCTGCCTTTTGGCCTGCTGCATCGCGGCCTGCATCGCCCACCGTCCCTCCTATGGCGGCAGCTATGGCGGCCATTATGGCGGCCACTATGGCGGCTCCAGCTATGGTGATGTTGTTAAGGGTGCCGAAACCGCTGAGGCCCAGGCCGCTGCTCTGACCAACTCCGCTGGCGCTGCTGCCTCCTCGGCCAAATTGGACGGCACCGACTGGTATGCCCTCAACCGTTATGGCTGGGAGCAGGGCCGTCCCCTGCTGGCCAAGCCATACGGTCCTCTGGACAAGCTGTACGCCGCTGCTCTGCCACCCCGTTCCTTTGTGGCTGAGATCGATCCAGGTGAGTTACTCGACCCCATTCACAGAGAGAGATCAACTATAGCTAAACTCGCACTCTTTCTATTCTGAATTGCAGTCTTCAAGAAGAGCCGCAGCTATGATGGATATGGCAGCAGAATCACCCTCAACACTGGCTCGAAGCTGGCAGTTTCTGCTGCTTAAGTCTTGGCAACAAACTCTTGCCCAGATAATAGTCGAAAGTTTTAATAAATAGTGATAGCTTAATGTGAACTGAATATTAATTGTGTTCTTTTTTTGTTACAATTTGGGCGGCGGAAAAATTGTGCAGCTTTTTACGACTTTTTTTTTAATTTTTTTACTGTGCATGTGCCCGACTTTTGAAATCTAGGAATAGAAATTTAAATGGTTTCCGAGTGGTTGGCAGATAAAAAAATTTTCAAATCCAATATCAAACACTTTTTGAGAAATACTTTTATCAATAATTTTTGGTTAAATATTTCAATTTCTCTTAAGTTTAAAATTTGTCCAACTCCGGTTCATCTCAGAGTGTCGCTTAGCAGACTGAATATTTCTCTTTAGAAAATATATTTTTTATTTGATTTATTTTTTCCATTTGTGAATGATCAGTGAAAATCTAACTGTGGAAGGCCATAAGACCAATAAATATATAAAATCTATATAATAATACATATTTTCATATTACTTTGAAATTTGAAGTGAAGTTAATCCATGGATCTACATGTTTAAGTATTTGCTTGAAAAGTTAAAAATCGAAATTGGAAATTTCTTCTTTAAGTAGAACTCTTAAAAGACTGAAAACTGATTGAAAATCGTGAGCATACTATATATGGGAATTTATCATATTTTTTCTTGATTCGCGAACATATCAAGCTAAGATGAACCTTTCAAAAGGGTTCTAAGAGAAAAACCCTCAGAAGGGGTTTTCCAAAAACACGGAATAAGCAAACTTGATGTTAGTTATTTAATAGTAGTATTATGAGTAAATAGATTTTTTATTTGCAAAGTACAAAGTACAAAGTACACAGTAAAAAGTTGTTGGTTTCTTAATCGTTTCTCTTTTTAATGTAAATTCAATTCGTTACGAGCACACAGATATTTAGCTACTAAACATAAAGTGAACTAAAAAAACAAGTTGAAAGCGGTTGTAACTCGGGTAACTCGTTTCAATTATTGGGATCGATTTGGTGATTGAATCTATTCTTTTCATTTTGTAGGCTCAGCCAACTCTCTCTCTCTCTCTCTCTCTCTCTCTCTCTGTCTCTCTTTTTCTGTCTCTCTTACTCTCTCTGTTTCTCTAATATTGCAAAACTGTAGATTTCATTCACAGTTTTCATATTTTAGTTTAGTTTGATTTATTTTTTTTTTGTAATTTTATTTGTTTTTTGGTTTTAGGTTCATTATTTTAATTAAATTACATGAACTTCAAAATATTATTATTATTATAAATAGATAGGAGATGTGTAGTGTTATATGTATTTATAATTTGTATAACCTATACGAACTCTCGCAAGCTCTGAAAAAAATTTAAATTATAAAAGATAGATTTCTCAAAGCGAAAACTTTTGTTCGACATTTCTCTGCTGAAAGTTGTTAGATCATCTTCTCCGTCAACCTTTTCTCCATTCTCTTTCATTCTTTCTTTCCTTCTTTAAATAATAAAATGTTTTTCTGCTGGGAGGATGTGTATGTGTATTTGTGTGTGTTGTGTGTGGGTGTGTGTGTGTGTGTGTGTGTGTGTATTTGTGGATCAATTCGAATCAAATTTATTCGGTGATCGTTCTTGTTGTCTCCTGAATGTAGACCTGGGAGCCGGGCACGGTGGAGGTGGTGACGAATGTGCGGTGCTTGGCGCGGATCAGATTCAAGTTGGACTCGGCAACATCGGCACGATCCTCGGCAGCTTCGAGCTCGCGTTGGAAGCGACGGACACGGGTGGTGGTCTGCTGGGAGACACCCTCCTGCTCGGATAGCTGGCGTCTGTAGATGTTGATCTTGGCAGTGGTCTTGTCCAGCGCATCCTGCAGCAAAATGATATTCTTCTGGTCCTCCTCGCACTGAACCATCACCTCCTTGACGGTGCGCTCCTTCTTGCGCAAGATCTTGATGGTCTCGGCATGACGGCGCTTCTCCTCCTCCAGCTCCAGTTCCAGATCTCGGATGCGTGCCTCCAGTTTGCTGATGATGCGCTTGCTACCGGCAACAGCGTTCAGCTCCACTTCCTCCAGACGAATGGACAAGTTCTACGCACCAAGAAGAAGACCCTTTAAGATTAAGATGAATGTGATGATTATTAAGATGATGAACTTGCCTTGACTTCGACTTCCAAAGACTTCTTGATGGTCTCCAGCTTGACGATGCGCTCCTGCTCCTCATGCACCTGCTCGACAACATGCTTCAGCTCGACCTGGACCTTCTGGAAACGCTCGTCGCTGATGCGCAGCTCCTTGGACACCTCCTCGTAGTCGGAAGCAACCACAGTCAACTCCTGCTCCAACTTGGACTTCAGGGAGACCAAGCTGACATTGGCAGTGCTCAGCTCATTGATGCGAGTGGTGGCCTCCTCGTACTGCAGCTCAACGGTGCGCTTGGCACGGTTGGCGCTGTCCAGATGGGAGCGCACCTCCTCCAGCTCACCATTGAGACCGGCCAGACGGCGCTGGGCAACGCCATACTGATCGAGGGTGGCCTGCAATTGGCGCTGGACATCCTCGTAGTGGGCCTGGAGTTCGGTCAGCTGCAACGACTGCTTCTTGATGACCTTCTGCAGATCGATGTTGGTCTTGTTGGCCACATCCAGAGACATCTCCAGCTCGGTGATCTGGATCTGCAGCTTCTTCTTGATGCGAGTAACCTCAGTCTTGAGACGGGTCTCGGCCTCAATGACGCGGGCATTCAGCTGCTCGATCTCAATGCTGGTCTGCTTGCTATCATCGTAATCAAGAATGACAATCGAATTACAATCAATCAATCAATCAATCAATACAATTTTCTAAGTAGATTGATACAGTTTACAAATTTCATGCTGGAAGTTGCCCTCAAATGAAGTAAGACAATTTTCGTTTACCTCGAAGACAGTTGATTTCATTATTCATTATTCTCGCTTTCTTCGCATCGCATTCGCTGGCAGCGCTATTTTTGGCCCAATGTTCTGACCCACAAAAATAATTTTCGTAGTGCTCAGCATTCAGCTAGTTGCAATTGCAACCGCAACCGCACTTGCCATTGCTGCTGTTTGCTGATTTTCTTTCTTGTGGCATTGTCATAAAATGTGCATTATTATTTCGGCCAACTGCATTCTCATTCCCAATTCGCAATTCGCATTTCACAATTCGCAATTCGCATTTCACAATTCGCAATTTGCATTGATGAATTTACATTTTATTTTTACGCTTGATAAAGACATCGAACTTGTCACAAATAGCGCGTTTACATGCCAAGCATTGTTACCTTAGTACCTCCCACCTATTCCCTCCCCACCCCCCCACCTATGCACGTCTGTCTGCCATTGCTGCCACATTTTGCGGCAAGTGCATCATGCGTCTAATTTTAGGCGTAGCTGCATTTACTATTCCCATCTCAATCGGTATTTCTATTGTCTGTCTTCTCTATCATATCTGTATCTACATAGCTTATATTTCTTTTGTAGCCATAAAAATATTGCCAATAATAATTTTGTTTTTAACCAAAACTGAATTTAGACGTTGATTCATTTGACAAGTTAAGTGTAAGTTTAAGACGAATTCGATACTAAACTAATGATGGTATATAAGATTATATCATAATTTTTAATTAAATTCTTTCCAAATGCATTCAATTTAGTTTTTAAATTTATTGAAAAATCAATAAGTTGTAGTTTAGGTCAATTGCTGACTATAAAAGTATTGATAATTCAAACAATACTTAAAAGTTTTTTAATAATCTATTTTCTGTAATTTAATTAACAATATGTTGAAAAGATCATATTCAAAGAAACTTGTAGATTTATCAAGTTAAGACAGGTCAATCGAAGAACAAAACTTTGAAAGTCTTACGAATTTCGATTAAGTAATTTTAGCAGAATTTTTACTTAAAAGTTGATCCAGTAATTTGTATGGTTGATATTCTAGAGACTATATTGAGACAACATATTTTTGTTGGATATACTCGATTAATATCAGAAATCTCTAAATATTGCCAAGACAAGCATAAGCAACAAATGCTTATAGAAGAATTTATAAACTGTCGATAAAAAACCTAAGTTGTTAAAAATTGAATATTGATGACTCGTTATTAATGTTTAAATTTTATTTAATCAACCATCTTTGTTAGTTGGAAAAAATGAAACTAGACTGGAAATCATTATTATAAGGCTAGAATTAAAAAAATAAAAATATTTCTAAACTAAATTTGCAACATTTACAAAAAACTTGTAAGCTCTTAGCTTAAATACTTCGATTAATATCGACGACTTTAATTAAGTCAAAAAAGCTTTAAGAATAAAATTATTTATAAATGAAATTCATTTTCTGATACAATTTGTTTTGGTAAACAAAGTTGTAACAACTTAAAAATTTACTTCTCCACATATATTGATAAGTATGTATTAATAATTCCAATAAACATAATTAATAAAAATTATAAAAATAATTTTCAACTCAAATACTATTACTAAAATCATGACATTTGATTGACAATAGTAAGGGATCAAAAATCGTACTTCAATCAAAATTGAATATGTGAAAAATCGAACTATTTTCGAAGTATCTATGAACATTTATTGATAATAGTGAGGGATCAAAAATCGTACTTCAATCAAAATTGAAATCGAACTATTTTCGAAGTATCTATGAACATTTATTGACAATAGTAAGGGATCAATAATCGTACTTCAATCATAATTGAATATGTGGAAAATCGAACTATTTTCGAAGTATCTATGAACATTTATTGACAATAGTAAGGGATCAAAAATCGTACTTCATTCAAAATTGAATATATGAAAAAATCGAATTATTTTCGAAGTATCTATGAACATTTATTGACAATAGCAATGGATCAAAAATCGTACTTCAATCAAAATTGAAATCGAACTATTTTCGAAGTATCTATGAACATTTATTGACAATAGTAAGGGATCAAAAATCGTACTTCAATCAAAATTTACGAACATTTATTGTTAATTTTACACAAGTCGAATGAAATTTGAAATTCCATTGCTGTTCTCAACGCTGTTAACCGCACAGTGTATTTGACGTCGACGCATTTAGCAATATTTAGTTAGACATTTTTCTCTCAGTGTATTAGCCCATTTCTCAGTTACTTAATCTATGTGTGCCCATTGTTGTCGCTTTGCCAAGGTATTTATCTTGAGTATTGTGTGTTTGCGAACGTAAGTATTTTTTGTTTTCTGTATTTTCTGTATATTCATTTAATTTTAATTCTTTCGGTTCTTGGTCTACGCAGAAATATGTGATGAATTTTTTTTTTTTCTAAATGTGTTTTAGCTTTCTGCAAATTGTTGTTGTTGTTGCTGCTGTTTGTGGCTGTCATGTGAATAATGAATATAAGAACATTATTCGTCGTGAAGGACACGTCAAAACAATGGGACAACAATTGCCAAAAAACCCCCCAAGAAAAAAAAAGAAAAGAAAAACATTCGCCCCCGAAATACCTGTTTTACAGTTAGCCGAAAAACATTTAAGTTCATGTTTGGTGGGTGTGAAATTTGAGCAGGGGAAGACACTTAGCAGATATGACCTAACTTGGTTAAAAGCAATATTTGAGATATGCATTTATATGGCCAACAAACAGTTGGTGACACTTTTCAAACCCCCACAGATACTTGTGGGGTGCGAATTATGATCGTCAGCTGCAGTTGGCAATACACTGCAATTAGCCGAGAGAAAACATTTAGAAATTTCGACTGAAAATATAATTTATACACTACTAAACAAAAGATACAATTGCCAAGCCAAAAGCAATTAAAGAGGACGGGAAATGATAGGGGGATAGAAACTAAAATATAACACAAAGAGACATGTAGATAGATACATACTTATAGATACAATTCAAAATTATTCGCATTTATTCAGAATTGTCGTCTGGGAGAAATGGGAAAGTGGAAATGGGGAGGTGAACAATTGAGAAAGTGCAGAGTGAAGATGAATTCTGATAATGAATCTGTGACGGAACTATGTTAGAGTGGAAACGATGGAACGATTAGTGCTTCCAATAGATGTAACTATAGTCCTTGAGTTTGGGATGTGTGCGCAACACCTTGCGACAGATCCAACACTTATCCTCTATACCACACCTGCTGTCCGCATAGAACTCCACGGTGCGCTGATTGAGCGTGGAGAGTTGACGCTTGACGTTGTGCAGCGATGAGGATACGCGATGGTCGAGCTTGTCGACCAGGCGATCGTCCATCAGCTCCATGTGGAGCGTATGGGCACGCACTTGGCCACTGATATTGCCACCATCCTCGTAGGGGGAGATGGAGCGGGCGCGCGATACGCAACGCGAGGCGGCACGACTGGCACGGACTAGGGTCTGGGCCATATAGTCCTCCTCCTCCTTTTTGGCGCACTTGATGTTGCGCTCGGACTCGGAGAGGAGGGCCTGGGCGATGGCACTGGCGGACTTGCCGCGAATTGAACGCTTAAAATCGTCAGACATTTGATCGAATTCGTTATCTAGCTCGATTTTCCGTATGCGCTGCAATATCTTTAACGTATCGCGTTTAATGGTTTCCTCGAGCTCTTCCTGGCGACGACGACGACGCTGACGCGATCTCTCGACAACTGTATCCGGTTCAATGTGCTTGTGCAAACGCGTTGCGTCGACGAGCTTCTGCACACTGAACGGCGTTCGTTTCTGCGCCCGAAAGTTGAGCAGTATCTCGTCGGCGCGAGCGGCGCAGGTGCGGGACAGTCGGATGATCTCGTCGGCATTATACTGCCTAACCGCATTCGAGGACCGATACTGCTTCAGGCCCCGCTCGCTCACCCATGGCAGATGCGGCTGCTTCACCTGCAGCCCTTTCGCCTTCGCGTCCAAATAGTCCATCATCGGCTGATAGAAATTCATCGTGTACCCATAATTGTCGTCGTATGTCGTCGTGTGACGTAGACGCGAGGGACGCTGCTTTAATGCCAGCGCCATCTTGCTTTCAACAAAGGGGGGTGGGGGCCAGCAACAAACAAATGGAAGGGATGCTTGATCGATATGGAAGTTATGGGCGTGGTCTTAATGCTAATAATGCGATTGTCTATTTGCTAAGAAAACAAATTTCAATTTGTCGCCAGTCTAGAGTTGCTTTGTCGCCTGTTTTTCCCTCTCCCCGCTTTCTCTCGCTCTCTGTGTCTCTTCTCCTCTCTCTCTCTCTCTCAGTTTTGGCCGTTTGTCGGGGCAGACACGTCTTCAGTTTGGCAACAGTTGCTGCTGCTTCGCAAATAAATTTTCAATTTTTGTCGAAATCTATAAAAAGATTGCAGTTCAGTTGTTGTTCAGCTGTTGTTTTGCCACACAAAGGTATCAACATAATGACGACAAATGTACATCATCATCATCATTATCATGATGATTGTCATCATCTCGAACATCATTATCAGCATACGTAGCAGCACCTTCAGTGTCGCTGCTGGCAGTTAATGCGGCTTTTCTGGGGGCTATGATTGATTCATTTTGGCAGCGCTTTTAAGACCTATGACAAAAGTGTCACGCAATATTTACGCAATTAAAAAAAAAAAAAAATTTAAAAAAAAATTTTCTTTCACAATTACGAAATTCCATTTTGAAAATCCCTAAGGATTTATCAACTCATTTTACAAATTTCGGAAATGTCTTGAAAATTCGCAAGGATGATCAGCTATATTTTTTAAGTTATTTTCTCATTTCCTCAAAATTTCAATTTTTGAAAATTTCATTAAAAATCTCTTCTCTTCTGAGCTCTTCTCAAGTTTTTTAAAGCTTTTTCATAATTTCGAATATGTTTTGAAAATTAGTTAGTTTTTTTGCGTTTCACAATCACAGCTCCCCACAGCCAACAACTTGCCACAGCTTCGAATTCAATCACCTACCTATTGTTAGTGCAACAATCATCAGTTTCGAGACTCCGTCTCGCTTTGTCTCTTTTAGTATCTGTTCCTTTCTCTATCGCTGGTTATGTAATCACAGCAACTGCGCAATTTTCTGTTAGGAATTGCAACTTTTAATAAGGTAATAAACAAATAAAAATCTCTCGCCTGCTACTTCTTGCAAGGAGTTTGCCAGCAGTGATTGATGAATGGTTGACTCTTGATTGTAGGAGTTGTGTGGCAGCTGCGACTACTGCTGTTGATAAGAAAACTAATGCGGTTGCTGTTGCTTGAGGCGCGACTAGACGAATCGAACTAAATCCCAAAATTAATGGGTCAATCTGATATCAGTTGTTGGCAATGGCAATCATTCGATTGTCGGACTATCGATTTGGCTTGAATACTTCCGATTTGGCACAGGAAACCCCCCCAAGTGAATGCGATGGTCACACGTATTGAAGGTTTGCCAGTAATCACTGAGCAGTGGCGCCGCAATTTGAGGCAACTTCCACAGGGGATGAAATTTTGCATATATCATATATGTAGTATGATGACTTACCGAATAGCCTCAACCTCTTCGTCCTTCTCGGCCAGACGACGCTCGGCATCGTGGCGGTATTGGTTGAAGTCGGCGGCCAAACGCTGTCCGCGCTGTTCCTCAGCCTTGCGACCCTGTAGCGGTCAGAGAGCATAGATCAGGTTAGTGGATGGTTGTATATTAAGATCAAGGGTGGGTTCACTTACAGCCTCGGCTTCCTTGTAGGCAGCGGTCAGCTCATCACGCTCGTTCTCCAGACGACGCAGCTCCAGTTCCATCTCGTGCAGGCGACGGTTCAGCTCATTGATGGCGCTCTTGGCCTCATGCAGATCATCTATATGGGGAATTGTACTCCACTTAATAAGGGATTCAATTGTGGCTTCAAAGAGAAGAGTACTTACCACCCAACTTCTTGTTCTCGCGACCCAGCTGACCGTTGGCATCCTTGACCTTGTCCAGTTCGTGGATGGTGCGCACAAGATCGGCATGCTTGTTCTTCAGATCACGCTGGCTGGTCTCGTAGAGGACGATGGTTTCATCCAGGCGGCTCTTCAGCTCAACATTGTGCTTCTCGAGGGTGTTGACAGACTTTTGGAGTTCGCGGCAGCTGTTGTTGGACTTCTCCAGATCGATGATGAGGACCTCAACTTCGCTGGCGAGACGGGTCTTGGTCTTCTCCAGATTGTTGACCTTGACGATGAGGGTTTCGATGTGCTCCTCCAGTTCGGTGATGCGCACCTGGTACTTGCGACGAATCTCTTCAACCTCTTCGGCGCGGGCTGCCACTTCGGCATTCCATTTGTTCTGCCAGGAAGTGGCATCGGCATTGGCCTTGACCAACTGACGTTCCAAATCAATGCGCGCCTCGGACTCTTCTTCGAGTTGAGAACGAGTTGAATCCAATTCGATCTCAACCTGATGCAGCGAAGATTCGAGCATTGAGCGACGACGGTCTTCATCTTCCAAACGGCGGCGAGCATCCTCCAGCTGGGAGATCACCTGGCTCTTGGAAAACGAGACAGTGTCCAATTGAGATTTCAGATCTTGGACGTCCTTGATCAGCTCAATGTTCTCCTGCGAGAGGCGAGATTTGTGCGAGGTGATATCGATCACAGTGCGATTCAGTTCCTCGATCTTCACATTCAGCTCAGTGATGGAGATCTCCAGTTTCGAGATGTGCTTCTCCGAAACGAGTTTCTCCTTGTTGTAGGATTCGATTTGGGAGAGCAGCTCGTAGACTTCGGCCTGGAATTTGGCCTTGTCCTTCTCGGCTCTGCAATCAGACATTCATCCAAACAAAACGAAAGTTTTTGTTGTTTAATTTTTAATTTATCATTGTGAATATTTCAAGCCAGATAATACTTATGCGTGGTATTTCTGAGTTCAGCATGCTGATTGCGGGTCAAGCTCTGCTATAGAAAAGCTGCCAAAAGCTCTTGCTAGGATCAAGCTATGGATGGAAGTAAGCTTTTGCATATCCGCATAAAATTATTGGAAATATGAATCGAAGCTTTCACATATACATATACATATAGAGAGAGCTTTTAGCGTGATATGCAAAAGCTTGCTAGGTTTAAGGTTAAGTACGTATGCCTGGAAGCAATCTAAATCTAGAATAATAATAATAATCAATTCATTTCGAAAGAAATTCCAAAACATTTCACCCACAATTTGTGTAATTAGCTGAGACTGATTAACAGATAAGTAAATTGGACGAGCTGAGAACTAGTGGGAAATGTTGGGTAAAAGTATCGAATTTCCATAAAGTTCAATTGGATGAAGAGAGACACGTACAACAACAACTACAACAACAATCAACACATTTCTGAATATGATTCAATCAAAGACATATTTGGCTTGGGGCGTTGGTGCAAATGAGAAAGAACAACAACAGCAACAACAATAACAGCTACAGAGCAAGAGAGAATCTTCTCTCTCTCTTCGTCTCTCTACTTAACGTCGCAAGAATGTAGATGAAAATTTGAAAATTTTTCTAAAAATAAATGCCAAAATATGTGCCCCCGTCTCTTTTGTTGTTGTTGCTGTTGTTGTTTGTGGAACAACATATGGTTGCATGCGTACGGAGAATGTTAGAAAACTTTTGGCAAAGCAAAAGCTCTCGTTAAGCTTCCTCTCGTCGAGAGCGTGAAAAACTGCGCAAACTCCTACGAATTTCGAAAACTATTTCAGAAATTTTCACCTGAGCAGCGGTAGTTCAGCAGACTTAAGTAATTTGAATGCTGTACAACAGTAAATACATATGTGGCATGCAACATACGAACGGATTTAACAAACAATATTAAGCATGCGACATGTTGCCTCTTGCCACAGATGCCTCATAATCATTTCCGCAATTGACGGTGAGGCAACGACAACCCCAACGACAACAACAGCCTTGAATTCTGTCTGCGGCTGCTGTTTGCGATGTGATTTTGAAATTCGAAAAATTCCTATGCATTTATTTTTGGATACGCTTTGATTTGGAAATATGAGTAGCAAAAATAAATACAAAATAAAAGTCTGCCTCGACTGCTGCCCAAAGCACAATTTGTGTCAATAGAACTTTGCAAGCAATGCAAATTGGAAATATATATACATACATATATCTTTGATATATATATGTATGTTTTTTTTTTTGATATATTTCCCGTTACAGTTTTTCCAACAATTGTGCTTGTCATGGCAGATTTTGATGAATCGTTTTTTATGTCAAACATGTCTGTATACTATAGGGTGGTATGCTCTCGATTTCATTATTGGTGTCAGCGGGGCAGTGCAAGGTTAGTAAAAGATATTCCATTAGCCATACTACAAGACATATATTAACAGATATGTATATAGATATGTCTCTATATATTGGGCAGACATTGGAAAGACAGCGCCAGCTGACGCCACTTCATCAACAATCAAGTCGAGTCTCGACCCACAATAAACAATCAACATGGATATGGTTGCGGTTGCGGTTGCTTTTGTTTATGTTTTTTTTTGCATGAAAGATTTCTAGGTCAGCAGCCAAAATGGGAGCAGATGATGGTGGAGTTTGTGATGGATTGGAAAGTGTTGCATACCTAGCCCTGTTTTTCGTTAGGATTTCAATTTGTTCCTGGAAATCCGAAATAATTTCGTTGTGCTTTTTCTTCAAAAGCGTGGCGGTCTCCTCAGATTCAAGATGAACATCCTCAAGCATCTTGCGCAGCTTCAACAGCTCAGCATCGCGCTTGCGGTTGGCTTCAAACTGTCATTATCAAAAAATAATATACAGAATTTATATAATATTTCATATAGATTTATAGTGCGACCTACTTGATGTTCAGCACCACCCTCAGCTTCCTCGAGGCGCTCGGACATCTGTATGACCTGCACGCTGAGGTCCGCTTTCTCGCGCTCGATCTGCGAATATCAGAAGGGAATATTATAATTAGGGATTCGAGTAAATGAATCAAAAACGGAGATAAGCTTAATATAACATTATAAGTAGTGTATATAATTTATAGCGCATATTTCATAATTCATAATTGCAGTTGTCTATTTTTAGAGACCTCCTTGCAACCCACACGCAATCTCGCATACATCACCACGATGATGATGATCATGGTGATGATGATGCATCACGGCATTTTCAAACGGCCCACAAAATATATAAATCAAATTAATCAGTCAGAAATAATTATGTGCATGTAACACCCGAAATAATAATGGGCAACTAGCCAACATCCCTCCTTCCAAGTCCCCACCTATCCAAACATACCTATGCGATACCTATCGTAGCTCCCATGTCTCTTGTCTGTGCATTTCCAAAAAGACATTAAACAATTTTTATGGCACAGACGGACATTCGAAATTCTCTTGAACTGAACTGCAACCTTATTTTTCCAAAGATTCGTTTCTCACGAAACTTTTGCATATTTTTGTATGGCTTGACCCCATTTTCGAGATCTGCAAATTTGCAAATATTTCCCGATGGCAATTAAATGGAATTTTATGTTCTCGTTGCAAGTTGCAGGTTGAAGAGAGACAAATGTCTGTGTCTGTCTCTCTTCATTGCATTTGCATGTTGAAAATTAAATAAAAATTATATTTGAAATGTTCACAGATGTGGAATTGGGAATTTTGTACGAAAATTTCGTATATATATACATACATATATATTATTTTTGAGAATTTCGAAATATTTTTATTTATATATATGTATATGTAGAGCATATTTTGGAGACGCCTCTGCTTGTATCTTAAATCTCACCTAGCATACTTATTTTCAAAGTTTTGCAATATTTTTCTTTCTCTGTGTATATATACAAACATTTCTAATCTCTCGGATATATGTGTGTTAATCTGAGTGTGTGAGTGGGTGAGTTGGTGTGAGTGTGGCTGTAAGGCCACGTAAGTACAACGGTAAATCCATTTGCGCCATGTGTATCTTGTGGATACTTTTTTCTTTAGCCAAATGTCTATAGACATGTTGCTGCTGTGAAAACTTTTAATGTGCAAGAAAATTATTTAATTTTCCCACACACATTTACACCAACGCACTCACACATACACAGACGCCGCAAAAGATACAGATAGAGAGAGAAAGAGAAAGAGAGAGCGTGAGAGAGAGAGAGGGAGAACGAGAGGGAGCGAGGCATAGTCATATATGAAAAATCTTCAGCTGTTGCCAGCGAATTTTTCGTATTTCGAATTTTCTGAGTATTGCTCGCTAATGATCATCATCCTCATCGTCATTTCATCATCATCAACATGTTTTTTGGCTACTTTATTTTCTGTTGGCCATTGTTGTTGTTGTTCTTGTTGTGTTGGTTGTTCATATTTTTGTTGTTCGGCTTCAAGTTAATCATTTGCTTGTGTATTGAATGTCGTGCGCTAATTTTAGCCATTTTGTTCCATATTATTGAGTGTGTATGGGTGTGTGTATGTGTGTGTATGAGTGTATAAGTGAGTGTGTGAGAGTATTGGTGTGTTTTGTGTGTGAGTTTGCTGATCCATAAAGCGAAAAAGTAATTAAAATTATTTCCACAAAATATATACTATATATCTATTTGGCCACAAAATGTATCTGTATCTCTGTATCTCTGTATCTGTATCTGTAGCTGTAGAAGTGCTGGGCCACTGTTCTGGCCAGGCCATGAAGCCATCGGACCGGGCCGCATTTTCTAAATTTGTAATGGCAAACAGGAACAGACCTGGGGCCCAACGCTGCTGAATGAAGTGCACGGCACTTTTTTGTTTTTGCAAATGCAAAAATGTCGTCGCATCTATCCTGCTATCCCTGTCTGTCTGCCCGCTCTGTCTTTGCATTTTGTGTTTTTGCAAAGACAACAGAGTGGCGAAAAACGCACAAAATGCAAATGCAAATGCAAATGCAAAATCATTTATCATTTGTTATGGCTTTACTCCGCCCAGAAGGCGCTGAAAAGCGATTGAAGTTCAATGCACATCATTATCATTTCTACGATTTCTACGCAACAAACAACAACAATTTTAAGAACAACAACAACAAATTCACGAAGGGTAATTTATTCTTAGCCAAAGAAATTTCTATTTCGTTTCTATTGTTGTTTTTTTTTTTTTTATATATATTTCAATTTTGTTCTTCACGTTCGCCGCTGCTTTTCTTTTCTTTGCTTTGCTTTACTTTACTTTACTTTGCTTTGCTTTACTTTATTTCTGTGTTGTTTTGCGTTTGCTTTTTCCACATATTTTTCTGTTTTTAGGGTGACATTTGCAAACGACCAAAAGTGAAAATTGTGATCGTCGCATGGCGCTCCTAAGGAATTTCCCCAGCCTCCCTTCACTCTCACCTGGCGGTAACTCAAACTGCAGCCATTATATTTATAATAAACTTAACTAAAACGTAACTATCTATGATTATAGTTAATAAGTGATGAATGAAAATATGACAACTTACCCTTTGGCGCAACTCACGTTCAACTTCAAGATCATCTTGGAGCAAACGGATCTTGTCCTGCAAAAAAAATTCAATTCAAATTTGATATTTGTATTTAATGTAAATTTTACATTTTCTTTGATATATATTTTGGTTTTTATTTTCACACTGCACTAATTTTGTTTTTCATATACATATAAAAATATATATTTTTTTGAAATTTTTCGTATCGCATTTTTTCAATGTGTATCTCGTAGGTGCCGTGTTACATAATTTTCACCGACGCATTGAAGCATATATATTCATATATATGTGTATGAATCGCATCTCTATAGATATTTTTGCTCAAAATGAATTTTATAATTCCACACACAAACACTTCGAGTCTATATACGCACACACACACACACACTTGTACAATACAGAGGTATTCATTTTGTATATAGATAGTCTCACAGAAGATCTTTTCACGATTTTCGATTCAGTTTATGGCATCTGAGATACGTTTGATATTTGATCCTTTTGTGAGTGGGATCCTTTTTGTTGGGCAGTAGAATCCATGCTTACCTCCAGGCGCGAAAGGGAGCTCATGTCGGTGATGTATTCGATGTTAACATCAGCGGCACCGGGACCAGTGGATGTGGCCCGATAGGAGTATTTCGAGGAGCGTACAGCTTGCGATGACGACATTTTGGATGTCAGATTTTCAACCGAATATTAATTAATTTTATATACGTAAATCGTTACGCGTTTTCTCGTCGCGTTCCCTAAGAATATTTCAATTGCACTCTACAGACTTTTCTATCTGTAAAATTTGATCAAGCGAAAATCTCTACAGCACCGCACGCAGTAAGGTGTAGTTGTCACCGAGTCACCGAATAATTCGTAATAAACGTCGGAGTAAGGCTGGTGATCTACTGAACAAGAGATCCCGTGGTCGTTCGAATAAAGAGTATTTCGTTTATTTGCGAGATGCTCGCTTGTCTTTTCGTCTATTTCTACGATTTCTACGATCCCCCTCAGACACGAACACGACAACATTTTCGGCACTCGGCACTCGGCGCTCACCAGTCGGCATTTGACGTTCGGCTTTCGGCGTTCGGCACTCGGCTCATCGTTCATTCTACATGCAAATGTTTTTTTTTTCCTTGTTTTCTTGAGTGGACTTTCATTTCGATTATTTTCGGCAACAGTATGAGTGTGAGTGAGAGTGTGTGTGTTTGAGTATTTTTCGTTGAGTTGTGTTATTCCCTTTAGCCAAATTTCGAGCCTGTTTGCGTGTTAATTGCTCAGTTGTGTGGAACATTCTTTGATTTTCATTTTGATTTCGATTTTCATTTTGGCCTCTTGCCTGCCTCTGTTTCTTCGTGCGAACGCATTTTCACGCCCGTTTGGCGGACCCAACTAAAATAAACTCCAAGTTTGTTGCTGTTGTCGTTTTTTCGCTTACCTGTAATTAGCCGATGTCATTTGCACATATGTACATACATACATACATAAATACATATATCAGATAATGCGTATACACAATATTTGTGGTGCCTGCGGCAGAGAATTTGCTAAAACTTTGAATATATTCTTATATATATACATATGTGTAGAGATTTTGAATTAATTCGAAATTTAATTTTCTAATCAATATTTGTTTGGAAACTATTAATTTTTATTCAATTTTAAATATAAAATATTTATTTCAAAACATTTTTTTTTTAATTTTAATAAAAAAATTCAAAAAGAGAAAAAATGATTACAATTATGAAAATGTGATTTTTTTAAATGTTAGTATAATTTAATTATTGTAAATAATTAATATATTTTTCATATTTAAAAATAAAAGTATTGGTTTTTTGTTTAATTATCTGAGAGTAAAATTCCATGAATTAATAAGTTATATTTTTAGATTTAAAAAATGCCCATGATTATTTTATTAAATATCAAGAATTTAATTAAATTCAAATGTCTGAAATTTAAAAAAAAAAATTTGATATGTTTTTTATAACAATATTTATTTTTTATAGTATGTATATCTGAAATTAATTCTTGTTATTGGTTTAAATCACTTATTTAAGTAAGTTGGTATTTTCATAATTTAAGAATTTGGAAAACGTATTCAAGATATACAACATTTGAAATAATTTATTTATTTTTTAGCATTTCTAAATAGCAAGGATGTCAAACGTCAAAATATTTAGATTTATATATTAGACAGTGTCATAAATAAATAAACTTAAAAAATATATATATATATCAACAAACAACGTAATCATCCCTTGCTTCCCACCCCTGGCTTTGTCCCCCTCCCTGTCCTTGTCCCCATACCATCACTTTGCCCCGAGTGAATCCTTGGCAATGCTGAAGATACTCTGTTGGCCTGGTCATTAGCTGGCAGACAATGTGCTGTCAGTTTACAATTGTAATTTAATGGTCTGGCAAATGCAAACTCAACAATATTTGACAACTTGTGAGATTATCCAAATATGCTGTATCTGTACATTGTATCAGCATATGTGTACATTATATACTTTATATACATATATATGTATATATATGTATGTAGACGGTTGGGAATTTGGCTCAGTTTTCCAAAGAAAATGTTCGAGTGAAAAACGAAAACGAATTCAAAATTTTACATTTTACTCGATGGGATACGAGATGCTCCACCTGTATATATACATATATGTATATACTATATGTATGTATATATGTACATACATATGTTTGTATATAGAGAGCCATGGCAGAAACTATACTTAAGAATGATTTTTCGCTTATTTTTAGCAACTGAATTTGGCGTTATTTTCAAATTTATTTTCCTCCCGTTTGCTCATAATCATGTTCATTTTCCACACACAATTCACCTGAGTGTATATAGATACACACAACACACAACACACATCACACAAGACCAAGCAGTAGTTGGGCCCACAACGACTACAGATATATGTACATATGTATGTATATCTATGCATATAGAGATTTTGTATCTTGTAGATACTTAGTGAAACGGCGAAAACTGCTAACGTTGTTGGCCATAATTTTATTTATTTTACGCCTGCCTCTCTAGCCACATATACTTGTATATACTTATGTACCTACAAACATCATACATTAAAAGGGGAAGTGGGGGGGATGTAGAATAATATTTAACATTTCGTTGGGTATGCATGTAGCTGTGGTGTATCTGTGTGCGTGCTTGCCACATTTTGGAATGTGTAATAATTTAAAAATATCTTGGCGAATATGTAGCAAGCGATACAAAAGATAAATAACTTGGCTAAAAATAGAGAGAGTCCGACGACGGACACTCTTTTTTATCAACAGCGAAAATCAAAATATATTTAAAAATAGAAGACAGGTAAGCAAAAGTTGAAAATACGCTCAAATGGAAATCTATCTATCAAATGAATATCAATATATAATATATATATGATTATTGTGAATACTTATCAAGTAAGTACTTTACACCTGCTTCAGGTTGTTTTGCTGCCTCATTGCCCATCATTTTATGGCTGCACTGAGGTCAGTGATGATGACAACGAGCAGCGTTGTCGCTGCCTCTGCCCCCATGCCACACACACACACACACTCACACACACACATCACTCATACGCCCAGTGTGCCCCATGCGACGGCAGATGCTTCTTCGTGCCGCTTCTTTTGCTTCATGTTTCGTGTGCCAGCAACTGAAATTGGGTCAAATTTGTTATGATCACACAGCTACACACACACATGCACCTCTATGTATCTGCATATGTATTTAAGTATATATATACTTATATATATATGTATGTATATGTATGTGGTGGCATGCCTGCTATGCAGTTATATATAGACAGGCAACAGTTTTGTATTCACACTCAGTCAGATTGGGACTCGTTGTTGGATGAGGTGTTTTCCTGCCTGTGCCCATTTGACGATTTGCCGAAAACACTTCACCCCCCTGCCACACACTTCAACTTGCCACTTGTGGCACTTCAAGCCAAGAGTCCATGATAAGCTGAAGTGGCTGCCAGAGTCCATCGAGCAGCATGTGGGTGGCTGCAAAGGCCACGAATTCCAACGCCCAAAAATTAACACTTCTTAATGCATTGAAAAACAAACAAAAATTTAATTTTGGGCCCACAAAGAGGGGCCTTAATGCATTTTCATTATTCCTTTATAAAGATACAACAAAATATTCCTTGCAAAATTTGACCTAAGGAGGTCCTTCTTTCAATGATTCACACATGCATAGAGAGCTGTCAATATTCATTGTGAATTTGATAAATCCGAGTACTATATATCTATATATATATACCTATATATTCGCTAGCGAACAGATCTCTCTATAATACCCAGTGACGTGTGCTCAGCCCACGAAAATCGTGACTCACCTTCGAGGTGCTATATGGATATAGATGACTATTGCTGATATAGAGACTGCTACGGATATACCATATACCATATACTATATACTATATAGTAGGTGCAGACATCGTGGGTGCTCGACAAAGTTTTTGCCAAATAATATCAAATGCACAAATAGCAATTTAAAATTTATAACTATTACATGTTCACACGATAATAAATATTCACATATGAAAAGAAATTAATTGAAAATTTGTAATGCGAAAATCTCTGAATTTATATGTAATATATTATTCTATTATTTATTATTTAAAATTATTATTATTATTATTTAAAATCTGTGAATTCATTATTAAATAATTAGTTTTAATACATTAATTTAATAATACATTCTTATATATTATTACTGTTACATTTAATATATGAAATATATATTAAATTCAATAAGTAATAAATTAATAATAATAAATATTATTTAAAATCCTTTAATTATGTATTAAATAATTAGTTTTAATACATTAATTTAATTTCAAATTTTAATAAATTATTATTCTTACATATAATATTAAAATTACATATTAAATTAAATAAATATTATTTAAAATCTCTGAATTTATATGTAATATATTATACAAATATAAATTTTAAAACATTAATTTAATTTCACATTTCAATAAATTATTAATGTTACATATAATATTCGAATTATATATTATATTAAATAAATATTATTTAAAATCTGGGAATTCTTTATTAAATAATAAGTTTTAATACATTAATTTAATTTCACATATTAATAAATTATTAATGTTACATATAATATAAGAATTATATATTAAATTAAATAAATATTATTTAAAGTCTCTAAATTTATTATTAAATAATAAATTTTAATATATTAATTTAATAATACTTTCTAATTAATTATTAATGTTACATTTAACATTACAATTCATTTAATTCAATAAATAACAATTAAATAATAATAAATATTATTTAAAATCTCTGATTTTATTATAAAATAATAAGTTTTAATACATTAATTTAGTAATATATTCTAATAAATAAAAGGTAAAATTTAAAAACTAACAAAAACATATTATCCGAAAAGAATTTATTAAATTAAATGGATATGATTTAAAATTATTAATCTTAAATATAATTTATATTAATTTGTTTACAGTTCACAAGAAGCTTCAAATATATCCATAAATTAATATGCTTCAAAAAAGATACATTTTTATTTATGTTTTTTTGTTTGTTTGTAATATCGTATTGAGATTCTGGACAAATAAATATTACTGTAGGTCAACTTACAATATTATCGTATATTTTTATGAATATACATATGCTTTCAAGTGCATCTGTGAACATTACAGGACGTAATCATAATAAAAATACGAGATATAAACAGACTTTCGATACCATCTAGAAATCATAAACACATGTTTCGATTCAATATTTATACAAACATCAGTATTTTTATCCAATAAATCATAAAAAAAATTGTGTTTATAAGAAATATTCGCAATGAAAAATCTATGCATAAATTCAACCAAAATTCAACCATGAAAATATTCTAGGTATGATATATATTCTCTTGGTGGGGGAATATAATATCAAATGTTGGAGATGCGTTGAAATGGAAATATCTTTAGAAAAGTTTCATGAAAGATTTATCTTTTAATATTACTTAAGTGACGATTAAAAGAACTTAAGTGTTGAATATTTAAATGTTTAAAATTTTAAGAAGTTATATTGACATAATAATGAATCTTTAATTTTTCATGCTAAAATTTTATCAGTTACGTTGTAAATAATTCCGAACAAATTCCAACTATCGTATGAAATGTGATAAAGATACAAGATAGTATTCAAAATTTAACCCATATAATTAGTTATGACCCAATACTGGGAAAATTCATTCATAAATAAAACTATATAATAAAATTATTTAAATAAAAAATTATTGTTCAAACGGAGACATATTTTAAAAATATTAATGAAGAGTGGATACAAAAATTCTAAAAATATTACATTCAATAAAATAATGCTGAGAAAACAAAAAAAAATAAAAAATAAAAAATGCTGAGAGAAAAATAATTTATATACAAAATAATTATTCAAGCACAGAGATTTTTTAAATTTTTATTTATTTATTTTTTAATTCATCTATTTATTTATTTATTTATTTATTTATTTATTTATTTATTTATTTATTTATTTATTTATTTATTTATTTATTTATTTATTTATTTATTTATTTATTTATTTATTTATTTATTTATTTATTTATTTATATATTTATTTATTAAATGTCAACTATTAGCAGTCGACAGAAGTTAATTAAAAAGTTTCATTAAAATTTAATTTAAAAATCTAAAAATTAAATATAAATATATTAAAAAATAAAAACTTAGAATTAATTAAAACGTAATAAAAATTTAAAAAAAATTAAATAATTCTGTTTATAAAGAATATTTAAAAAAAATACTCATTAAATTATATTCACAAAAGATTTTCAATAATTATATTAAGAAATTAAATAATTGAATAACAAATAATTTCTCAAACACAGAATGATTTAAAAAAAATCTTATGAAACTCAGGAAATATTTTCAGTAAATAAAAACATATTATTCATACAAAAATATTATTCAAATATATTAATAAACAATTATTTAACTAACTAATATTTTCAGCAAATAAAAATATATTATTCAAACACAAACATTATTCAAATATATTAATAAAAAATTATTTAAATAAAAATTCTCGTAAAATTCTATTAACTATATGTTTTACATAGTATAATTGATATATTAATCTTACACTGACATCGATCAAAACTGATCTGGATCATCAATTATAATTGTATCTATGAGTAACATAGCTGTTAGCAACTGCATATCTCTATATAATGTAATGCATCTATAGATAATGTATCTGTAAGTAGTTTGGCATTTCGTTTCTTGACTTGGCGACACAATTTCATTTGTCAAAAAGTGTTTAATCATCGAAAACATATTTACAATTTAGAACGTTTAACTCAATGGGAATTTAATTAATGGCAACAGCATGCAATTTTAATGCTGTCGATATTTATAAAACTAAAATTGCTAATTTTGCGATTTTCTAGAATTCATGCCACATATTTATATACATATGTATATTTATTTAACGGTGTCGGCGTCATTTGGCATATAAATTGTGTAAAATATATTTAATTTTAATTTATTGCACAGGAATGGGTTATGCCAAACAACTACTCAAATAGTATAGTATATAAACGATTCATATTAAATACTCCCATAAATGTATTTTTTAATCAAATATTTTTTTTAAATATAGTATATAGATTTATTTGTGTTTTTGAAAAACATCTTAATACAATTGTTATATAAAAAACACTTTCATAAATTTTGCATTTATTTTAAATCACGGAATTTAAAGTTCATATTAATATATTTTTAAAACATACAGAACATGTTAATATTTATAGTTGAACGTTTTATAGCAGTTTTAAATTTCGTTAAAAATTCGAAAGCAAACTTTAGTCTGTACACAAACCAAGTGAACGACTAATGCAGTGCTTAGCGAAGACAACAAGCACTGCCAACTGTGTTTCAGCTATTGACATGTAGATGGCGCTGTTGTCAGTTTTCCTGCAAAACTTATATCATAATATATTTGAAATGTATTCATTTATATACAATTAGTTAAATAAATTAAATGAGTTATGATAATTAATATTTACTATATAAAATAACTAAATTAATTTGCGTTTAAGAAGAACTCAATGAGATTCGTTAAACGTCGCAAATTCACATAGTTGATGAGCACAATGTACGCATAGCAGGTGTAAATGTACGCCCACCACTGAAAGTGCAGGGCATCCCTAGTCCAGCTGATCCTGTGCCCCAACCCAGTGAACCCATGTGGCTGCAGCACATGACCGTAATGACGATCGCAGACCAGGCGACGAAACGCTGTCCCACTCAAGTAGACGACGCTCAGCAACAAAATGAGGCGACGTAGGTGCACCAAGAGCAACGCCATATCAGGTGAAAGATCTGCAGAAGGTATCGATGATATATAGTGGATTAATATTTTCGAATATTTTACGCACTATTTCGTAGAGTTTCGCATATTTGCACTTGCCTAAAAGTTTCCTCAAATTTCAATTATAATTGATATTTTTACTGATCGAGTGTTTTTCGCGTTTGTTCTTAGTTCTCTTCTCGCGGATTTCGCTTTGTGTTGTCATTTTGTTTTCATCACACTTTTCGTTGTTTTTTTATAGCATACTTAATTTATTAGCTGGCAACACTTTACAAACTTTTTCGAATTTATTTACATATATTTATTTGGCAGGTGTTCAAAAGTTTTGTTTAGCGCTTTCTTGGCGGAATTTTCAAAAAACTTAAAATAAAAATTATATTAAATAATTGGCGGTAATTTGCGGAATTTATAAAAAATTAAATTAAATTATATTAAATTACTTCTATATATAAATAGCTGCTAGCATTGTTATTGTTTCTGTTCTTAAGTTTTAAAAATTTAATGTAATTTACCTCGATATCAATTGTTAAAAACTTATAAACTGTTATAAATAAAAATCAATCAAAAAATAAGTAAATAATTGTTAAATAAAAAACATATAAATATGGTAATAAATTGAATATATGTTGCAAAATAATTAATTTAAAATAGTTTATATAAAATACACGATGTTATGACTGTTGCATACTGTTGTCAACGAATGTGAAAACAATTTATAATATATTACAGCCAAAGAAATTGTTTAGAATAGAGAAGATCAGTCAATACTTTTCATCCCTACGGCTCCCGAGCAAAAGCTTTTGAAACCAATTCTTTTTTCTCATATTTCAATCATATTCAGAATTATAAAAATAATAAATAATAAATAAAATAAAATAACTTTAGTTTGTCAAGATTTTTTTCAAGTTTCTGCTGATATTTCAATAACTTAAAGTTCAGATTTAAATTAATGGGAGAAACATTATTTTTTTATTTACTTTTTTTTTCTAATCCCAAAATATCTCTAATTCTGTTGTTATGATACAAATATGTTTGTAATTGTAATAAAAAAAAAAAACTTTTTAAGTACAATATTAAAGTGTTAAAGTAATAAAATTTAAATTAAAATTAATTGAAAAAATTATTAAATTTCCCATTAAATTAAATTAAATTTTTTATTCCATGTTTTATTTGCTTAATATAATTTCAGTGTTCCATAGTTACCAATATTTCACAGTAAGTTTCACTTAAAAATTTCTTAAAGTTTCTGCTGATGTTTAATTAACTCAAATTCAATCTTTTTAATTCTTCAGTAGCAGGTTTCTTGAATATAATTTATAATATTTTCAATAAACAAATATATACACTTGTTAAAGTAATTTGTTACACTTGACAAATTTAATTAAATGTACAAATTTAAACAAATTTGCAAATTTAAAAGAAATGTACAAATTAATATAAGTTTACATATTTAAATAAATTTGGAAAATTCTTAAATTGCAATTTAAGTAAATGAAATTTGCATATTAAATGAAATTTCTTTGCTCTATAGTTGATAATTTTTTCTACTTAATTTTAACAAGAATTTCTCCATGTTTCTGATGATATCTTATTTACTTTTTCAACATTAAAATATATACACTTGTTAAAGTAATTTATTTTAAAATACTTGACAAATCTGCAAATTTAGTTAAATGTACAAATTTAAATAAATATGCAAGTTAAAAAGAAATGTACAAATTGAAATAAGTTTACATATTTAAATAAATTTGGAAAATTCTTAAATTGCAATTTAAATAAATGAAATTTGCATATTAAATGAAATTACTTTGCTCTATAGTTATTTTTTTTTTCTACTTAATTTTAACAAGTATTTCTCCATGTTTCTGCTGATATTTCATTAACTTCGATCTCAGCAGTTTGCCATAAAATTAAATTTCATCAGTTTGGGGCACTTGAAAAGCGGCCCCGAACTCACTTCAGTTGCCTTTCAGCACTTCAAGTGCCGCATGCAACCTGCGATTAGTGTCCATAAAAAAAGAACAAACTAAATTATATGGGAAATCAACATTGCGTATACGCAACGTGTAACACTTGAGATGTGGACATGGACATGAAGATGGACATGGAGATGGAGATGATAACCTTGAATCTATCCACACAGCTGAGCAGAACAAAAGGCGTCGATTGTTGCAACATCGAGTGAGGTTGGTTAAGAACAATATTTAAATTAAATATTGGCACACAAAAACACACACTCACACACACACACACAGACATGAAAGATGGAAGATGTTGCAATGCGAACAAAATGTAAACTTAAAATGAAATCCAAAAATGAAATGTTTAGCCAAAATGTGATCCGGATGCGTGAGTTTCATGTAAATAAAAGAAAACGAATACAAAAAATTAAAAATAAAAAAAAACTATTAACTGCAGTTTTGCGTTTATTATTTTTAGCTTTAGTGACATGGATAAATGGAACAATCGACACGCAACGTTTTATTGGCTAAAAGCCCGACATTTTCAGTTCTGACCGAAAATGAAAATTTTGTTAGCTGTTTTTATTTTTTTACGCAATCCACACACATCGCAAGACATGACAAGTCTTATGTGTTTTCTTTAAGGCTTTGCCCCAAAATTTGTATTATCATAATCTGTGAAAAATTGAGGGGGGATTAGTTGTAAGTTCGATTATATTTAGGCTGCTCACAAATACCATGTGTTCTGATTATCAGTTAAATGATAATATGAGAATATTCTCCACAAATTAATAAATTAATTTTTTGGGCTGAATGGGAGAAATGATGAGAAATTTTCTCCTCATTAAGAATTTTATTTATGTTTTATTAGAGAGACTAACTAACTAACTGTGTTGTTATGATGCAAATATGTTGTATGGGTCCAGCCCTTAATTAATTAAAAAAAAAAATAAAAAAAAATAAAATAAAAAAAATTAGAGAGAATAAAGTATGTGAGAGGGAGAGAAAGAGAGAGAGATAGAAAGAGAGAGAGAGAGAGAATGAGAGAGAGAGAGAGAGAGAGAGAGAGAGAGAGAGAGAGAGAGAGAGAGAGAGGGAGAGAAAGGGAGGGAGAGACAGACAGTAAAATAGATATGGAAATTAGTATATATAATATCCGACAATTAAAAACAAACAAAATTTTAGTCAGATTTTTGAAAGCATTTCTGGGCATATATCGAAAAATATTTATCAGAAACAACTCAAATAAAAAGCAGAATGATTATTTCAAGTCCAGGAATCGATTTCAGAAAAAACAATTAAGGGTCAAAAAAATTTAGTACCAAAAGTATAAATTCAAATCGAATAATTTTAAAATAAACAATTAAAATATTTTAATTTTAATTAATTTAACAAAAAGTGGTTTTGTCTCAAAACCATTAACAGAATATTTCATTAAAATCGATTAAAATTTGGCTAAGTTGTAATAGTTCAAAGTTGTAAGGTTGCTAAATTCTAAAAAAAATGTTTTTTTATATAATTTTTTTGGCATATCTTGAGAAATACTCATCAAAAATATCTCAAATAAAAAGTGGAATGATTATTTCGAGTTATATTTAATTAACTGGGGTCGAATATTTTTTCTAATTTAATTTTATTTTTTTTATATGATTTTGCCATTTATGGGATGGTTTCTTTTACCAAAAGTGAAAAAAACGATTTGAATTCGTTTGACATACAAAAAAGTGATCGGGAAAGAGATAACGAGAGAGGGATAATGATCAGTTAAGCAAATATATAATATCTGAGAACATATTCCACATAAACAAATTATTATTTTTTTGGGACTGCAAGTGACACAACGGGAAATCTTCGCCTCACTTAAATTTATAAAGTTTTATGAAGACGCAAACAAATCGCTTAGTTCCCAAAGAGAGATGGAGAATCGAGAGACCCCGAGACATAGAGAGAGAGAGAGAGAGAGAGAGACTTAATTTTATTAACTTGTGTTAGCATCATTTCATTGCATAATCTGTCGGCTGGCAGTGCCACTGCCCCAGCTACGTGCAACATCTTCCCGAGGGATGCCATGGATATCCGTCCATAAATTACAAATACAAAATCGTGGAAATGATTGAAAGGCCTGGCGTCTGTTTTGCTGCAGCAACTGCAGCCACTGCTAGTTGCAAGTAGCCAAGTTGCAAGTTGGTGGCATGATTGACCGCGTTGCATGCACCTCGCTGCCTCAATGTGCGGCACACACACACACACACACACCACACTGGCTGCTCCCGGGGATTGCCGGGTCTGACTTTTATGGCTGTCGGTGTGTATTTTTTATGGCCTGCCCCAAAAATTCACTTCTCATTTTGACACCCCCCCCCCACTCTATCTCTCACTCTCTCTCTGTTTTCTACTTTCCTCGATTTGTTTGCATTCATTTGATATAGGTTTGTGGGTGGATAAAGAGGTGGCTGGAGGGGTGATGGGTGGGAAGGGGGGAGATGGGGATTTGGCGTTGGCGTTGCGAGCGCACGCAATGGGAAAATATTTTTGTGGAAAGCATGCAAAATGCGCACGCCCCTTTCCCCCTCCCCCCCCCCCACCACCAACACAACCAGCCTATCTGTGTATTTTTTAATGCAGCGCTGAAAGCTATTTGTATCTGTCGGTCAGATTAGGTTAAGTTGCCGTTACCCTGCCCCCTTGCCACACTCGTGCTCCCTCCCCTGCCACCCTCCCTCCTGTGTGTATTTGTAGCTGCCACAGCATCCATTGCAACCACTGCATGTCTTTCGTCAAAGTGTCGAGCCACTTTGCTATTACCCCGTGCTCTTCGCTATATAACATCCCCCATCCCCATTCCCCTTGGTGCTCCCCTTTACCACTTCCCCGGGCTATTAGCTATTGATGCCCGCCTTGGATTTTTCTCAGATTTTCCTACGATTTTTCTCAGATTTTCAGGCAATTTAGTCGCCGTTGTCGCGCATTCTGATTTATTGTTGGTGAAGGCTGTGAAGCCCTCTGGCATCCACATCAATGGGTTCCCATTTCGCATCCACTAAAATATATATACACTATTGAACTTAATACAAACACGTTCCGTACCCGCATCGGCCCAACTCAATATATAGTATAATATGGTAGCATAATTTCTCTTCTCTGTTTTGGTTTGTATTCTTCTCATTATTATTATTATTTTATTTTTTTTAAATTTTTGGAATAGACGTCATCCTATAGCCTGTGGCTATACGCTTCCGGTGCATACTCTACTTTCCAATCCGTATGGATCTCTATATAGAAACTATCTATCTGTCTTCTGTTTGGATCTTTAGCTGGCGAAACTGGCACACCGATCGTTATTTTTAAATGAGGAACAAATATCAGTGCACACAGAGAATGAGAGAGAGAGAGAGAGAGAGAGGGAGAGGGAGAGAGAGTGCTGCATGATATGTCTTCTCATTCTACTTCTAGCTGATATGCATGATATTCACAGGCAAAAAAATATATATATCATATATACATATACATATATATGCACATTTCTCTGATAAATTAATGACAGTTGTTTTTGTTGCTGCTGCTGTTGTTGCTATTATTGCGGTGGGAGTACTCATGTCACTTGCTATTTACACTATATAACAAAATTAAGTAACTCAATGATTTTATTAAAATCATGTAAGATATGTTCTATTAAAAGTAAATTCCCTGAAAACGGTTATCAAATAGTAACCGCAGTAAGAAAAAAATAATAAAACAAAAAATAATAAAATATAATAAAAATGAATATAATGAAAAAATTATTATAATAAAAATAATAAATAATAATAATATAAAAAAAACATTCCAATTTGAATTTTACTTTATGTTATGTTTTACTTTAATATAACTAACTAATAATAATTGACGCTAAATAAATAAATATTTTTTTATTCCTTCAGATCTCGAGGCAGATGAAACTAAACTATATATACATATATATTTAATAATATTAAATAAATGGTCGCATATGCGAAAACCTAATAAACTTTGTAAAAAATAGTAAATGAATGAAAAATGAAACTCAATTAATCAATAAATATTTTAAATTGAGGTAGGACTACTTGAATATTTTCTGTAATTTAAGGAAAATTATCATTCTCAATATATTTTTAACACAGTTTCAGTCTATCAACAAATAATTAAGATGATATTTATATTTAGTTTGATATTATTTTAATATAAATTATATATAATAATTATTATTTTTAATGTTATAATATTAATGTGATGTTAATATGCACCTTTTTAAGACCAAAAAAAAAAAAAAATTATTAAAAAAATATGAACAAATTTCATTGGCATTTAATATAAGTATAATAACAAATATAAGTTTCTTAATAATTATGTAAATAAATAATTTTAGAAAAAAATGTTTACCACATTCTTCGAAATAACATAACTTCTTCAAAAACCATCAGATTTTCAAAACTTATGAACCAAAATCATGTTTTAGAATTTACTGATCGTCTTTTTGAACAAGCTGTCAAAGTTGTTACAATCTTTAAACTAAATAATATATATATTTTTATAACACAAAAAAAAAGATATATATTTTAAATTGAAACAAGTTTCTTTACTTTAATGGCTCAGTTCTCCTGACAATTGTTTAGGAGACTATTTGCATTATTTGGATATTCTATCTAATATCCATTTATTCATTATTATATAAATAATATAATCTAAATATATATATATAGAATTCAATAAAATGTTTTTGAAATTACTTGCAACTGTTTGTGATATTTCAAACACACATTTCAAACAAAATCTAAACATTCGTCATACAATTTTCGAATTTCAAAATTGTCTATTCATTCTACGTTGATTACTCATAATCAGAGCATTATGAGTAATAATTATTTGATACTCAAAACAGAAACATACGTATATATATGACATATATATTATTTATTTATAGTCACAAAAAATACGCATGATAAAAATGCAACAAAAAAAAATACTCTCAATTTTTTACAGAAATTGTATACATTATTCAGCAAGAAATGTGTTAAAAAATTTATAAAAAAAATTAAATTTTTTTTATTGAAATGAGATTGAGATGAGTTAAGTATGGGCTGCGGACCCGTTATTTACAAATAGACGGGCGCCCGATTTTCGCCAGATAAACGCGTGCCTCTGTGCAAGAAATAAATATTTTTTAGTTGCTTTCATTATTGCAATTTACCAAAAAATAAACCCAACAATCAAAAGAACGAAGAAGCAAGGGGTAGGTGAGAGAGCAGCTGCAAGAGAATGGGAGAGAACGAGCGAGAGAGCGAGAGAAAGAGAGCGACGATCTCTTGCCCAAAATACACGCATTCAGTACATATTACGAAAAATCTTATAGAGTTTTCAGGCGCGTACGTTGAGCAAGAAAAATCTCAGCACAGCACAGCACAGCACAAATACAGCAAACGAACATTTTTGTAGATTTTCCCATTTTCCACAACGCGGCAGTTTTCCTTTGACAACGCGCCGAGTCGCACGCGCGCGCCAGAAAATTAAACGCGTCGCGCATCGCATCGCATCGCATCGCGACAAATTTCAGTGACTGACGACGGACGAATTTGGGATACAGTTTGCTAAAAATTGTTCAACAAATATAAATAGCAGCAGCTAAAGTTGTGCTCGACAAAAAACGCACAAGCGGGAAATACTTTACCAAAAAAAAATAAAAATTTAAATTAAAGAAAAGGAAAATCTACGTCCAAAAAAGATAGAAAGGAATAAAGAAAGAGAAGTGAAAAAGTCGTCGGCATAAAAAATCGGAGCGCATAAATAACAGTGTCGTGTGTGACGTGTTGCAACGCATTCAATTTAAATCCAACTCGATGTGGCATGCCCCATGCCCCGCTGAAACCACTCCCCCCCCACCCCCTTCAGTGCCTGCAACTCCTGCAGATTATGTAAAGTGGCCAGAACACAGATAACATCGAAAGATAGATAGAAATGCAACAGATACAAATGAAGAAAGCGAATCAAAGTGCAAAAACACAAAAGTATTCAATACGCATACCTGCTCTCTCTCTCTCTCTCACTCTATTTATATATTTATATATATGTATCTCTCTTTCTTACACGTGTGTGTGTGTGTCGTGCAGTGGTGTGTGTTCAGTTTTGTCGCCAGTAAATGTATCTAATTTATTTTGCATCTATTGCAATTGAGCAGCCATTGCATCCGCAAGATACTTCGTCGTCGTCGTCGCCATCGTCATCATCATCTTCATCATCGTTTTAGTTGCCGTTTGTTTAATTGGCCAACGGTTCACAGTTATGATATTTGTAACTGCATGTGTTGGCATCGAATTACAATAAAATAAATAAATAAATAAAAATTAATAAAAAAGAAAATTGTATTTGAAAATCCACAAAAATGAAAATTTGTGCAAATGCAAAATTGAAGAAATGCGCCGCGTGAATCGCTCAATCAATGTACAGCAAGCTGTTTAGCAAAGTATCTGCCAGATACTTGCGAGTGTTGTGTGTTCAAGAATTTACAATAATAATTTATAAACAATATTGAGTGATCAACAACAAATAACAATATACGATATAGAGCTGCCCCAAACGTAATCGGCATGTCATCCTATCGAAGTTATGTAAGTAAACTTTGTTGCTGCGCCAAGTATCTGCAACTCTTTTGCAGATGTATCTGTATCTGTTTCTGTATCTTTTTTCTCTGGCTGCCTTTCGGCGTGTATTTCAGCTATTTCAATAGCTTTTTGTTTAGTTTGTTTTCTATCTATTTGCAATTTTCGATTTTGTTTTGCGTATAATTGCTGCGGATAATGTATTTAGTATCTCGTTTGTGTCGCTTTGCTAAACACACACAGATACAAATACACACACAAACACACTAGATACTGAATATTCAGATATTAAAAACATTGTATTTGTTGCCATTAATTTGGCATTTCCTTTGGCCAAATATTCTCTACGCTGTATTGTATTTCTGTTTCTGTTTCGGCTTCTGTTTTTCGCCAACATTTTTTTTTTTTTATTTTTAATTTTATTTTATTTTTTTTTTGCTTCGAGTTCATGCGTTCATGTTAATGGCCCAGTTCCATAACATAAACAATTTTGAGCAGCAGAATTTAGCCATAATTTGGTAAACAGCAGTTTTTGTTGTTAATTATTCATTGATGTATGAGATATTCCTATCTTCATTCACTGATTTCCACACTCTACAATTAAATTTATGCCAACGGAATTTTTTTATATTATAAGTAGTATATGACTCTCTTCTACAATAGAAAATCATTATATAATGGAATATAAATTGAAAATGAAAAACAAAAATATAATAACTGAAAAAAAAACAATTATTTTTTTTTTACTAAATATTAAGTTAAATATTAAAAACAAAAAAATAACTAAATATTAAGTATTTTTAGCTGTAAAGATCTACAGTAATTATATTTATTTAAAAAAAAAAAAAAAAAAAAAGAAATATTAAGTAATAAAATAAATAAAAATAATATTTTGTTGTCTTTTCTTAAAAGCACTTATTATGCTAGTTATTTCTTTTATTAATAATTTTTATATATTGACAAAAAGACATGTTGAATTCAAAAACAAAACTCTCAATTAATAACAAAGTAAATTACAAAGAAATTTCAAACTTCACTAAAATAAAAACCATGTCAAATATACCTACAATTAAAATGATGTGAAATGTGTGTTTAGCTTAAAAAATTTAATCTTTACTGTTAATCTGAAAAAAAACTTATTTTTCATTTAATTTATGATGATTTTCATAGTGATTTTTACCATTCTAATGCATGTTGTTTGCTAAGTTGTGAAATACATGAATTAATCTTGTTTAAAAATAAAGTCAATAATTGAAAATAATAGTTTTTTTTTTATTTATTAATTAAGTGCTGGACCCATACAAACATATGAAAATAAGAGTGAAATTTAAAAAAAAATATGTATGTATGAATTTATGTAAAAATAAGAAAAGGAAATTATAAGATTGATTTCATAGTTTTCAAAAAATATAAAAGAAAAATAATATTTATTTTTGTCACTATAATAAATTTATACGAAGGTATGATTTAATTTGAAAAAATTGCTAAAAAGACAGAAAAATATGGAAATGCATATGCTTTGAAAAGTGGCGAAAAATTCAAGTTTTTTTTTTTAATTTATTAATTAACCAGAATTCTGGTTACAAATATAAATAAATAAAAGTCAGTAAATAAATTATTTTTTTTTTTTAAATTAAGTGCTGGACCCATACAAACATATTTGTATCATAACAACACAGTTGGAGATATTTTGTGATTAGAACCCCACCTTCGGCATCATACCCAAGGATTATTAGTGTCGCGTGAAATTAGCAAGTATGGCTACTGCTGGATGGTCCTGGCGAACCCTGATCTTTTAAGCCTTCTTAAAGGCCTGGCCGGTAGAAGCGCTATCGACTGCTGTGCCGTCGTATCTGCTCCTCAACTGTGTACATGTTTAGGTCCCGATGCAGGAGGGATCCACGGACATATTCGTCATTGCTCGTAAGGCTCGGTTTTGTATAACCTGGATGCGCTTGTAGTTGGACTTCGCTGCGATATCCCAGATCTGCACCCCATAAAGCCATATCGGCATAATACAGTGGACATAGACCTTCCTTTTACAGCACAGAGACAAGGTGCTCCTACGGTTAACTAGCCAGCTCAATTGTTGCGTCCTGTGCCGGCACTTTTTCGCTGTCGCCTTAAGGTGAGGTCCAAAAGTTAGCCTCTTGTCCAGCGTTATTCAAAGGTATTTGGAGTGAAAGTGAAATGAAAAAAAAAATATTTACATACGTGAATTTATGTACAAATAAGAAAAGGAAATTATAAGATTGATTTCATAGTTTTCAAAAATGTAAAAAAAAATAATATTTACTTTTGTTCCTATAATAAATTTATTCCAAGGTATGATTTAATTTGAAAAAGTTGTTAAAGAGACAAAAAATATGAGAAATGCATATGTTTTGAAAGTTGGCGAAAAATTAAATTCCTTTTTAAATTTATAAATAAAAATCAGTAAATTTGTAAGCTTTTTTTCTCATAAAAAATAGCAAAATATATATTTAGTATATTTTATCTTAAAAAAAATTATATATTGAGAAAATATGGAAAAAGAAAAAGTTCTGTTCGATAAATATAAGTTGATTTTTTTTAATTTAATATTCAGAACTCTGGTTAAAAATAAAAAAATAAAATAAAATAAAATAAAAATAAATAATATCAAGTATAATGAGAGTGATTGTGAATTTATTAATTTGTGAACATTGCGCGCGGAAGGAATGTTAAATTTATTTACGGATGCTGGGTTCCATTGGCGACGGGCTTGGTGGCAGCAGGTCCAAGTGGGCAGTCTCGGGCACGAAAGGATCCCAGACAGGAACTTTGTCGCGTTCATCCAGGATATCCCTCATGCCACGCATGCCCATCTCAATCCTGCGAGGGGACCAATTAAAATAGTTTGGCTGGTGTGTGAAGGGTCCATTGAAGTTCACATAGATGTCCCCCTCGCTGGCCAAGTCCAATCCAAATGTGGTCAAGTCCTCGCCAATTGCCCAGTTGACCGATGCACGAAGATTGTGAGCCAGTGCAGCAAGTCCATACGGGTCCACAGGCTGCTCCTTGCTGTCCTTGCTAGCTGCGGGTGACTTCTCCTCGTAGGTAACCTTCGTGTGCTGACCAAAGATATCCGAGTAGGTGGGCAGACAATAATGCTGGTTATACAGCTCGGGAAACAAATGATATTCTCCATTTCTGGCCTCCATATTGTTGTTTGGAGTTGACCTTCCACTCAAGTCGTCAGTCTGGATTACGTAAGCCTTCGGATCCTTCTGGGACTGACTGTTATCACAGTTGAAGGAAATTGTTTTCTGACGAGTTCGACGAGTATTCGGCATGTTGTGAACTCCAATTTGTAAAACACTTTCCCACATTACTTCTGAAATAACTATTTACCGAAAGCAAAGCCTACTCAGTTTAGTTCAGATTCCCCTGCTGCACTTCGATACGAAATTCTCACTCTGCTAATTAATGAGGTGTTGCATGCCTCCGAGTTGCAGCAGGCAACAGGCAACAGTCATCAGGCAACATGCAACAGGAGGCAACTTTTAAGTTTATGCCTCTCATAAATATTTACAACTTCCTTCTGGCCATAAACTGCTTCACGAACACCAAAAACAAGACAAACTTACAAACGACACAATCATAAAAAATTAGTTTTCTCCTTTTTGGTTCATTTTTAGAATCAATCCGTCTAAAAATAAACCCCCAACCCGGAGAGTTTAAGATTGCAGACAGGAGTACTCCAATACTTCTACTTCTACTTCCACTTATATCTTTCTCTCTCTATTTCACTCACTGTCTCCCCTCTCTCTCTCTATCTCTCTCTCTCTCTCTCTCTCTCTCTCTCTCTCTCTCTCTTCTCTTTCTCTCTCTTGCAGTCGATAAGTGTAAAGTTGTTGGGCACATAAATTGATCGGTTTATTAAGCGGATTCTCTTAGGGCGCAATCTTTAATTGATTTATGGGGGAAGAGTTTATCGAGAGCAGAAGAAAAGGGCAGATTACATTAAGTTGAAATGTTGCTCGGAGAACATGATTGCACTGTTAGTTAACAGAATGAAAGGATAAGATATATAATATCAAACACAATTTGCATGTTATAGAAAGACAAATTGTAAAGAAAATAAATAAAATAATAGAAAAGAACGTGGAAAATAGAAATTATAAGATAATAAAAAGTAACTGAAAAGTCGCGTAATTCGCAACAATATCTTGTCAAATACAGTATTTTGAAAACATTTTGTATTTCTTCATTTTTTTTTTTTATTCATTCTTCATTGAAGTACAGAAAACATAAAATTTAGAGTCAACTATTAATAGTCAATTAAAAATAAACATAAAATTAAGTTAAGATAAATTGAATTAAAAATTAAATTATTTTATTTTTGAATTATTAAGCCAAATATTAAATTAAATTTAAAAATTATAATATATGATATGTTCTAAAACATATTCTTGGCAATATATTTTTATTCTTGTCCTTCTTCTTTAAAGTCCAAAAACATAAAATATAAAGTCAACTAAAAATAAACATAAAATTAAGTTGAATTATTTTTAAAAATTATATTATTTTATTATTAAATCATTAAATTTAACATAAAATTAAATTAAATTAAATTTAAAAATTATAATATATAATAAATTCTAAAACCTATTCTTGGCAATATATTTTTATTCCTGTCCTTTTTCATCGAAGTCCAAAAAAAATTAATATATAAAGTCAACTATTAATAATAACATAAAATAAAATTAAATTTAATTTAAAAATTATAATATATAATAAATTCTAAAACCTATTCTTGCCATTTTATTTATATTTTGTCCTTCTTCATTAAAGTCCAAAATTATAAAATATAAAGTCAACTATTAATAGTTGACTAAAAATTATATTTAAGTTACATATAAAAATAAGTTAAATTAAAATTATAATATATAATAAATTTTAATGCCTCTTCTTGGCAATATATTTATATATATATATATATATATATATATATATATATATATATATATATATATATATATATATATATATATATATATATATATATATATATATATTAATTTAAATTGGTATTTAAATTTTTTTTTTGAAATACCAATTCAAATTAAATCAACTTTAAATCATTAATAAAAGTATTTTTTAATATAACATTTTTATTTTTTAAAATTATACAATAATTTTCATTGCAATTTCAATTAATTTTTTTTTGCAAATTTTTTATCTCTTTAATTTAAACTAAAATTTAAGAAGGTAACAATTAATTTAAATAATTGCCAGCATAATTAGTAGAAGATTAACTTGTTATTTGGGAATACTAAATTCTGATTTCGCAGCATATATTTAACATATTTAATTTGTTTAATCTAATATAATCACTTTGGTACTGCCTTCAGTTTGATTTGGGAATTTTCTGGGATTTTTCGGAGATTATAAGATTGTACTTTTTGCACGAAATTAAACAAAGTGAGAAGATAATAACAGGAAAAGTAAATAAATAACGGAACAGTATTCTGCGAATCAAATTGAACTTGATAAGAGGTGATTAAACAGTGGAAGATTCTAAGGAAAAACAAACTTCTTTAAAAATATAAAATATATACACTTTAGAAAATGCAAGTTGTTAAAAATATTTATTTGCTTGTAAAAACTATTGAAATTATTAGTAATTTTCAAAATATTGGCAACTTTCTTAAATTTTTGATAATAATTGAAAATAAAATAAAAGTAGATATTAGGTTTAGCCATTTTTCAAATATATTTAATAATTACTATAATTAATGTTATATTAATATCTATATTGTGGTTTAGAGTTTTAAATATTGTTCATTTTATTTACACTTCAAAGAAAATTGAGTTTCAATAATAATTTGACTCTGCAAATATATATTTTTAATTTGAAGTTACATTAAAAAATACTATCTATTTTACTTATATTTAAATATATATAAAATATATATTATTATTTTATTTTTTATTCCTTTTTATGTATTTCTAATATTTCATTTTAAATTATATATATTTTAATTTTATTATTCTTAAATTTAATTTTAATATTAAATTTTGATTAATTTCTGTCGACTGTTAATAGTTGACATAAAATAAATAAATAAATAAAAAATAAATAATTAAATATCTATTCAAATTATTTCCTCTCACAACATTTTTTAAGTAATTTGAAAAAAAAACGGAAATTTTTTTTTACAAATTTATAATATTAATATATTAAAAATTTCCAATTAAATAATTCCTCTTAATATAATTTTTATAATTCCCATACTTTGAAAATTACGCAAATTTTAGAAATTTATTTATATTTATATTTTAAATATAAAATTATTCCCTTTAATATAACTTTCATAATTCCTATATTTTGAAAAACACACAATTAATAAAAATATGTTTATATTTATGTATTTTAATAGCAACTAAAATTATTCCCTTTTTATATAACAATTTTATATTTATAATTATGTTTTTTTTTATTTTAATTTTTCTCCTTAATATGATTTCTTTTATTCCTATCTTTGGAAAAATGTACAATAATTGTTAATAGCAGCAACATATTAAATTATAAGTATGTTAATATGAAAAACCAATATATTACTGAGTATATTCAAAAAGATTCTTATATATTATAATACATTGTTTCAACGGGGCATTTGCAATTTGAAACAATTGCGTCTCCTCAGAGCATTTAACAGCTTTTAGTGCTCAGACAAATGTATGCATTTATTTTTGACACTCTGACACCAAAAACTAAAATTTAAAAAAAGAGATTGAGGAAAATAAATAAATAGAGAAAATGAAATGAAAATGTGATGAAAGAAAACTGATGTTAAAAATAAATAGCATTTGTCTGGCAGACGGCACGCGAATGCCTGACGACTGCTCGTAATTTGATTTTGGGCTTTGCTTTTGCTTTTGGCCAACTCTCTACTCTTGGCTAAAATGCTTAGCCAGGCCGTCCTCTTTTATAGACGCACAGACAGACCGACATAGAGACAGACGAATAGGCTTGTCTCTATTTTATAGTTATATTTTCTCTGCTGATATTGTTGTTGGCGGAGTCCTTAACCAGGGCCAGGGCTAATTGAGTCCACATAATAACGCTGTCAAAACTGCAAAAGTGGATGCCACATGGCAAACTTCATTATGGCAAGCACTGCATCCATACGCCAATAAGATGCATCCATCCACATCCTCCATCCAACTCCACCCGCTCCCTTTCTCTCTCTCTCTCTCTCTCCACTAATTTTATACGCTGTGCTCTTTGATAAATAGCAAAACGGGTATTATGAGTTTGCCCGACCATGTCCGTTTCAGTGTCTGTTTCTCAGTAACTATGGGAGCTATAGATCTAAAATTCGGTATGTACACTCCTATATATAATACGATGATGAATTTTTTTTTAAATTCTTCTCTGAATTTTTTTTTTTTTTTTTTGACAACACATTTTTTATGGCAACAATAGATTTTTTTAATGTCTATTGAAGTTATCCCAATCTAATATAGTAATCTCCGACATATACCTAAATCACAATATTTTAAATTCATAACTTTTTATTATTGTTTTATGGCATAATATTTTTTTTGTTGTAAATGTATTATTTAACATGCTTTCTGTTACTGTAATTGACAACTTTATTGGTTATAACTGTAGACAATAACAAAATAATCACATTTGAAATTAAATTACATAACATCAGAATATACATAAATAAATAATATATTAAAAAATTAAATTAATTAGTAAACTCATTAGATATTATTTCTCATAAAATTAAAAAAAGTAAAAACATCAAAATACTTTATATTTGCAATGGATAATCAAGTAAATTAGACTCAAAATTTAATTTATACATTTTAAATACATTTCAATCTCAGAGATATTTTCTATAAATCTTTTTGTGATGAGATCTTCTGCAATACATCAATGGTATAATTTAATTTAATAGTAAATTCCTTTGCACAGGGCATCTCATAGTCGTGCCCTATCGACTATAACTTTCTTAGTTGTTTCCTCTCAGCCTATCTGTCTGTCTGTCTTGTCTATCTGTGCATTTGCTTACTTTGCACATTGTTCTTGTTCTATTTGTGTTTGGCATTCCATTTCCCATTCCCCGCCTACCTCCCCCAACAACAACCGCAACAACAGCAACAGCAATTAACTGAGTTCGTCCCTCCAGAAGTGTAGCTCAATGGGCGGGCGGTACTTGGACACTGCAGAAATATGCATCTTTTTATGGTATTTGTCATTGGAGCAAATGATGCTCAATGATGTGTGTGTGTGTGAGAGAGTGTTGCAATGTGGTGTGGCATGGTGTGGCGTGGGCTGTGTGGCGCCACGCGAACGTTGAGCTCCACTTGGGACAATTCAATAATCATCTGGATGGAATTTCATGCACGTTCGTTTTATGATCGATTTCTAGAACGTTAACTGCACTTGGAATGGATTTTCGGAATTTCGAATAGGTGTTCTCAAGATCTCCCTTGGCAGCTAAATTTATCGAAATTTATTTCATTTCATTTATCATTTTGTGGCAGTTATATATCTTTTTTCTGTGTTTTTGTGTGCCAAAAACTATAAAAAGGCCAGCATGGATTTCGCAATCTGTCTGCCTGCATGTCTGTCCCATCATATGGGGTATCTGCAGATTGCAGAGGAGACCTCGACTACAGATAATCTCGTACCTACTTTCATATTCGAATAAAAAATCGAAAACCATTTGTGATGTGAATAGTTAATTTGTGATAAATTATAAAAAATAATATTGACAATAAGTGAATTTAATGAATTATCATACGATTAGGGTTAGGAATGTAATTTTGTTATTTCTTATAAAAAAGTTGTTAAAAAATTACAAAATTATAACAATGAAAGTTAAGTTCAGATCAATTTTTAAAAAATCATTCACTATAATTGAATTTAATGGATCTTACAACTAACATAACATATAATTCAATAAGGTCAGGGAAATGAACGGAATATTTTTCCAATAGGTTGGAATACCATAACATCTTAAGTGACAGATTTTAAGTTAATAAAAATGTTATGAGAAGCATATTTAAAAATCAATGCAACTTAATACCACACTGTTTTCTTTTACATTAATCTAATTATAATTTATTTGTTTATTAATTTTATGTCAACTATTAACAGTCGACAGAAATTAATTAAAATGTATTAATCCAATAAACTCGCTGAAACTTTGGTACGAGGTGTCAAAGGGGTCGTCAAATAGGCGCATCATCGTTGGGATCATCTTCTAAGCTAAATATTCTAAATAATCCCTCATAGTTTTTGCTTTTACATCAACCCAATATACTCGCAATACACTTTGGTACGAGGTATCAAAGGGGTCGTCAAATAGGCGCATCATCGTTGGGATCATCTTCTAAGCTAAATTTTCTAAATAATCCCTCATAGTTTTTGCTTTTACATCAACCCAATATACTCGCAATTCACTTTGGTACGAGGTATCAAAAGGGTCGTCAAATAGGCGCATCGTTGGCATCGTTGGGATCATCTTCTCTGCTAAATATTCGAGGCGAGGGCACCGAGATTAGAAGACAGATGTTGAAATAATCGAAATGAATCTGTTTACACGTTCAAATTAATTGAAAAACGCGTGCTACAGCGCCATTTAATTGAATTTGAATTTGAAATTGAATTCGAAACAAGCAGAACAACCGCCCAGTCTGAGGCAAGTTCAAAGAAACCAAAGGCATGGGTATGTTGTGCCTGAACAGATATGTTCCCCATTCGCTGGGTCAATCCACAGCATGTGCCGACTTTCCATATACACATACATATATATACAAATATATGTATATATCATGTGTATATATGCGTCCATCTTCAACTCAATAGTGCTGATGATTGAAAGTGTGCGAATAATTGTCGAATGCATCTCTCTCAATGAACGAACCGAATTCTCGAAAGGGAGCTAGGGAGGAACGGAAGTGCAATCGGAATGCTTAAGTGCGCCAATCAATCAAATTGATTCCATTTCATTATCGTAGAACTTTTCCCCGATTCAAAAGTAACATATGATGCATATATGAATTGAGATCAAGTGACTCGTGAAAGTGCAGAATACTTTAAAGAGAGTTTCTTCTAGAGAAAGATGAATGGAAGAAGAACATTCAGTTACGAATTATCTACAAATTATCTATTGTAATGACGTCATCTAAGATAATCAACAGTGATTTCAGGGATGTCCTAATATATACTTACTAAAATCATTAATTTGAATTACGCGTATTACAAGTAATTTATTATTGAAAAATTTATTATTCAAATTATTAAAAAGCAATAAAGAAGTCAATTCAAACTTGTGGAACATTTACCAATAAATTTTAATAACTTGTGAGACGTTAACTAGACATAACTTTGGAAAACTCGACCGATTTTGAAATTTATTTCATTTCTACATTTCCTTATAATTCTAAATCAAAAATCTAAAAGACTTCTAAAGTTGCATCTATTCTGGCATACCAAAACTTTGATAGAATCTCGAAAAAAGAAAAAAAAATGAAAATAAATTTAATTTATTTCTGGAATTTATTTGGGCAAAGCATTCAATTTCAGAATATTCCCAATTAGTGAAAAATATGTATCCAAATTTTAAACTATCAACTGCCAATTTCCGAAATATCCTCTGATTTCAATAATTTTTATTTCTCTCTAATGATTTTCACATATTGAACGAATTGGTTCTGTATCTAAATTTAGTTCGAAAATGTATATTTAAAACTTTTCAAATATTTTGATCATCTGATTTAAAAGGCGAAAAAAAATTAAAAGCAATATATTGAATCTTTTCCTCAAGACGGTTCTTTTTTGTTCAAATAGAAATTCAACTTTATTGAGAAAAAAACCTTTTACATATATTGTATATTAAAAGTTGAATAATATTTATTTTAAGGATCATTTTGGAAAATATATCTGAGCTGGTGTAAAAATTGAATCTCAATACTAAATTTCGATAAAGCATATTTCTTATATTTTTTTATTAAAAATCCCTTCGTACACAATACTAATTTCAACAAATTTGTCCTTTGCAGCCGTCCTGGAAAACGAGTCTTGGCAGCAGTTACAAGCCAAGCACATCCTCGGTGAGTCCCGCAACGGATCCTCCATCTACCCTACTATACTAATAATATCTCCTCTTGTAGTATACGCTTGGAAATGATATAGGGGGTGGATCGAGCTCTCGCTATGCATCGCTGGCCACGCCCAGCGCCTACAGACCTTCATTTTCGGGAGGCACATATCGCATCAAACGTGATCCGCCGGCAGCAGCTCCGGTTACCAGTTATGTGAGTCGTTATGGCGGCTGTGCTAGCAAAACAGATGCCAAGGATGTCAGCAGTGTTAGTGTCAGCGGGAGTGACAGGAGTAGCCCCATCAAACGGTATACGGGCACAAGCAGCAAACTGGGAAAATATGGACGGTCTAGGGATCCCAGTCCCGTGGCAATTGAGCACACAAACCGGGGCAAATCCAAGTCCAGGGATCCCAGTCCAGTGCTGGACAGCACAAGGAGTAAGCTGGGCAGCAGCTCCTCCTATAGGAGCAGCAGTTCCGGCACAAGGAATGGCTATGCCAGTCGATATGCCACGGGATCAAGTGCTCGTCTCAATGGCACCACACTGGATAAATCCATATCCTACTTGACCACCAGTGACTTCCATGCGCGCACAGCGAGTCGAGCAAAGGCGAGCAGGGAGAAGGAGCTGGAGACAACAGCTGGAGAGGTCATCAAGGAACCCACCACAGAGCTTGTCAGCGAGGAGATCACTGTGAAACAACCAAAGGAGGAGCCAGTGATGGAGCAGCCCGCAGAGGAGACATTCATAGCGGTGTCAGTGGTGACCCGAGCCACATCTCCCACGCCGCCGGGCAGCACAACTGTGCAGCGAACCCGAAGAATCGACATAGCCAAGACCATAGAGAAGACCATACAGAGATCGACGAAGCCGCGCCAGATGCTGGAGAAGGAGATCCAATCGGATCGCATGGATGACTCCACGCGATACCTGCGCTACAGTGCCGGCAGCAGCAGCATCAGCTCCAACTACAGTTCGCATCGGGATCGGATCAGCAGCCTGCGCTACAATGCGAGTCCTGCGGCCAGCACCTCACCCAAGTCGAGCACGCCCAGCATACAGGAGTCACCCTCGCCCAGCAAGAGCAACGGGACACCTGCCTCGGGGAGCCCGCCCAGCTCCAAGGCGAGCAGCAAATCGAAGCTGTCGCCACCGAAATCGGTGCGCCTCAATTCCCGGCAGTCCTCGGTGGAGAATCTGGCGAATAAGCCACCAGCCGCGCCCAGCAAGGCGGAATCGCCCACAAAGACATGCGGCAGCAGCAACAGCAGCAGTACAAACGGCAGTTCCTTAGCCAAGTGGCCATGGCCCAACAAGGATTTCCGCAAGAGTTCACTGAATGTGGGACCTACGGACCGACCTCGGAAATCGCGGACACCAAGCAGCGGCGGTGAGTCCGAGGACGCGGCTACAACAAACGGCAGCGGCGGTCAGTTGGAGCGTTCACCCAGTGCCGGATCCGAGGTGAGCGTAACCTCGGTCAACTCGGCCAAAAAGGGATCCAAATTGACAAACGGCAAATCAACCGCCAGTCGCCAACTAAAGGCACATAAATCATGTGCGCCCACAACTGGCAGCAGTGCCAGCAACAGCAGCAGCAGCGGTTCAACAATAGCCACAACCACCGCCACTGCCTCAGGTACCTCTGCAAGCAGCAGCAACACGGCCGGTTCGTCGTCGGATAGTGAACCGCGCGGAAAAACGAGCGGGAAAAAGACGAGCAAGAAAAAGTCACCGGCAAACGGCGTGCAGCATAAGGAGAAAGAGAAAACGACGAAGGTCGCCAAAAGCGTCGTCAAGCATGACACAGGTGACAGTGATCCCCCCTCGATAATGGGACACCAAAATAGCAACAAGTCCGCCATTGATTCACCTTCCGTCGGGGCAGTCAGCCAGTCTCCGTCACGATCACAATCACAATCACAATCGAAATCTCAGTCGCGTCTGCAGAAGCTCTCGGCGGTATCGAATTTTTTCGCCACTCGTCAGCAAGACGCAAATAGTGAGCCCATCTTCCTCGAAAGCTCTGAGAGCGCTGGTGAGGGAGATGCCACTCAACCCGGTCTAACATTGGCACCGCAATCGGTTGCCAGTCTCTCGCTAGACACCCAAACGAACGAACCAACGACGCCGTCAAGTGGCGAACCTAGTGCGAACCTATCACTGAATCCGACAACGATCACAACGAACTCCCTGAGTTCCACCACCCATTGTCCCAGGGAGACCACAACTCGCGGCGAGAAGCCAGAAACGACCACGGATAGTCTAACCAGTGAAGTGAATCCCTCACTCGACCAGGAGGATCTGGACGAGCCTAGTTGGTGGCAGGATACCAGCCTACAGATTAACACAGCCTCCGCTTTGGATTACAATAACCGCGGAGAGATGCCCTTCAGATTGAGGCAAATCGATTCGGGGGAGGATCATGCCTGGTGGTTGCGCCAGGATGACACAGTCGATGAGGACGATACTCTCGCCGAGGGCACACACAATCCATTGGACGACGAACAGGATGCCAGTGCAGCCACCGAACCGATGGGGGATCACAGCAGGTCGGGCTGGTGGAGCAGCAGCAAGGACGACAACGAAAACCCCAACGAACATAAACTATCCAATGGTCATGGTTATGTGTTAAGTATGGAGCAAGAACAGTCCCCAGAGGTGAAGAAAATGCCACGTAGCCGCATCTCCCCGGAGCATGACGCCTGGTGGCTGGAGGAAGATGAGAGTGTGCAGCAGAAACAATCCAACAGCAGTCAAACCAATGGGTATCACAAGCTCAACGGCAGTGAGCCCCATGTGGAGGTGACCTTGAAGCTGCCATCGAACAGTGAGCGCAGTTCCAAGAGTAGTCAAAAGCCGCCCTCCGGTTCCGGGGACAGTGGACAACCCTGGTGGTTCTCGGGACCATCGAAGAAGTTGTTCAATGTGCAGCGCGTAGAGTCTGGCGAACGTGCCTGGTGGCAGGAGAAGGAGAATGAACCACCGCCAGTGAAGCCACCGACACCACCGCCTCGCATCATCAAGCACTGGGAGTCGGGGGAGCGTGCCTGGTGGCTGCAGGATGAGGATCAGAAACCGGCACTGAGCAACGGCGACGAGTCTGTGGAAGTATTGCTGCCAATGCCAACAAATGGCATCGACGAAGTCGATCGCCATCATGTCCCATCCTATGTCCAAGAGCAGCAACTGGCTCCTCCCGAGCTCAGCAGCTCCTTTAACTTTGCCTACTCGGTGCGACCGCCGCCCTTGGGCCAATGTGCCAGCCCCGTGCCGCCCGAGATCGATCAGCGCCAGCATTGCCAATCGCCCTACGATAACATTCCAATGTCAAAAGTTCAAATGCCCACAGCGCAGTCGCAGTCGCAGTTGCAGTCGCCGTCGCCGTCGCAGTTGCCGTCGCAGTCAGTAACGACCTCGCTGCCGCGTTACGCGTATGTTGCGCCTGCAGGCCGTGTGGGAGACAAGCTTTTTATATCGCGTCATCAAAACATCGATGAGCTTTTGGGTGGCGCATGCCGCCCACTCAGTCCGCTCTTCTACAGCGGCCAAATGGAGAGCGAACCCACCTCACTGCCGCCAATCAACAAGAATATGTTTCTGCTCGAAGAGATTACTCCCGATCAGGTGCGCATTCACGACAGCACCGCTCAGTTGCCGGTCATACAGCGTATGCAGCGGTGAGTACACGAAAAGCTGGGTCTCAAGAGAGCGAGAGAGTGTATGTACTTGTGCTTGTGGTTGAGAGAGCGTTTGTTGTGTGGTGAATTTTGTGCAACATGTGGTTATATTTACTCACTCATTAAATCTGTATACCTTTCTCTTTCGATCTTTTCGTCTTGCAGTGATGTGGAATGGCTAGAGAATGGCAACAGCAGCAACTTTTATGAGCAGCAACAGCAACAGCCGCAACAGCGCAGGGTAAGTACTCTCCCTCTCTCTCTTTGCTCTCTTTTGCTGGCCTGCCTCACACACCCTCATCAGCCACATATTGCAACAATTTTGGCAACCTGCCCGCCCTGTTACGTTATCGGCAGATCGTCGCCAGCAGAGACGCCCACGCGTGTGTTTATTTACAAACAGTATGTGTGCTAATACTCTATCGACTCGGTCGGGGTATGGTGAATATTACGTTATCTATGCAATACAAAAAAAAGTGGCAGGAATGCAATTTTTTCACAAAAGCGATTTTATACTAGTTGCAAATGATATCAAAATAGAACAATATATTTATAATTGTTTATTATAATTTATTTTTATATTATTAGTACACATATTAATAATCATAAATAATATTTTCATATATAAAAATAATATTTAGCTAATCATATCTTACACTGCTACTATTTTGATTGAGTGGTAAATTTATTATTCAATACTAAATACAAATGCAGTTAAAATTAAAAAATAAAAAATTCTCATACCATATTTTTTTAATTTTTGCTTTTCCATTACGAAATTTTCCCAATTAAAATGAAATATCCAAATTTTTCATATTATAAAACTTACATTACTATTATTTTCACTGCATTTGTAATATCCGTGATAAGTCCAGACAACCCTCAACCAGGCCCTTAACTCCGTTCGCAGCCTTATCAGAGATTCAAAATCTTCGTCGAGAGTCAAACTCGGAGTCGGTCTTGAATGACAGCCAGCGATCGATTGTGTGGCTTTGTTGTGTGACTCATTCCCAAGGTGCGAAGCATGTGGCTGCACTCAGAACACGGCGCGAACACAAAGCAAGCAAAAGAAGAACAAAAAAAAAAAGAAATGAAAAGGAACATGAAAGAATTGTGCGGAAGAAGAGTTAAAAATATTATCTTAATTACATTCAGCGAGGCGGGAATTTGAATTCGGGTACTGAGAACTGCATTCGGAGTGGGGGGGCTCGGTTGGGTTTGTTTCATTTCTTCGCTCCAGTTTCGCAAAAAGAGTGTGAGATGTGTGTTTGTGGGAGAGTGTGAGTATATGGGTCATAAAGCAATTAACATGCATGTAAAGCTAAATCAAGTGAGCGAATAGCAAAGCTTTAACTGTAAAGCCGACAAAGGTTGGCGTCGCCGTCGATGGCGACAGCAGCTGCGACCGCAAGAGGGTTTCGTCGGCAGAGCGCGACCACTGTTCATTCTTGAAGTTCGACTTGACTTGAGGTAGCAGAACAAAAGCAAAATCTCTCTTAGCGATTGCAAATAATTTCATGTTGTTTACTTTGTTAAGCAATTGTTGACTTTGTGCAGCCAATGCGACCATAAAACATTAAAAATAAGTCAACAAAAATATCGTTAAAAATTGAAAGTGCATTCAACTCACACACAATCAGTTGAACTGTGAACTCTGATTTATTCTCTGATTAGTCATTCGCTGATCATAGAATCTCGCCGAAAATAGTCGCTGGCATTGAAGCGTAAAATAATACCCAAAAATTACATTACAACTAAAAACACACATTTTGTTTCATTTCGCAGTCGTTGCGCAGCTGTCGCTGCTCTGCTCTGCTCTGCTCTGTCGTTTGCTAAACTACTCTCGCTATCCCTCTCACTCACTTACTCACTGTCGCACTCTCTTTTGCTCATTCATTTGTGTAAATACGCAATTGTCTCTTAATTTTAATGACATCAACCGACCACAATAAGTTGCCGCTCTCTGACTCACCACCCCATTACCCCAGACTGATACCCACTATAAATGAACTTCTTCTACTTCGCTGGAGATGCTCTGATACTCAAGGCAACACTCCAACCAAGTACAACTCTATTATCGGTCATGAAAAAAACCCGAAAACTGTTCATAAGTAAGCAAATGAATATGTTATTCGGCGAAATAATGATGTAATTTCTTCTTCATATGTATATTTATGCACATTAGAATGCCAGTATTGTTGCAACTCAATTGCTGCACAATTTAGTTGCAATATCATGTTTGTGAGCACGCTTTGTCTGGCCACGCCTCCCTCCCAATCGCAACACATAATCAAAGCCATAAGCATGCACACCCACTAAACCAATGGACGTTCTCTTTCACAAACACACTCTCTCACACACACTCACTCACGTAAGCACGCGTACATAAACATAAGTTAAATAGGCACAAGTCCAGGCAAATGTCCAGCTAATGATAGGCTAACGTTCAATCAACGATAAAACTAAATTGTAGCACACGCGCCTCTCAGGCTGCGGCTGCAGCCGCGTTCAGCTATTTATAGGTTCTGCGAGTGCCATGCAGTCCATGTACTGGGTACGGGGGTACCGGGTACTCCTATCAGTTGCAGTTGCCGCAGTGCACGTTCAATTAAAAATCAAAGGAAGAAAACCAACAAGAACAACAACAGCAACATGTTGAAGAAGGTGCAGCGAACGCAAACTCACCTTGCCTACGATACAAGCCAAGAAATACTAACACACAGATACGCATTGTTAAATTAACCACAGACTTACGTTAACGTTAACGTAGCGAGTTTTTAACCTGCCTCAAATGGGCTTACGTCAACACGGTAAACGCTGCCATCGCGTCGTGTCTCTTTTTGTGCTGTTTACGTTTTCCACCTTACGTTTGTGTTTAGCTCGCTCTCCCTCTTCTGCTCTGTCGCTTGCTTGCATGATGATGGTTTTGGTGCTTCGTCGTCGTAGCCCGAGAAGCCACACGACAAAAAAATATTTTGTGGCTTTCAGTTGCTGTCCGAGCGCGCTCAAGTTTGGACGTTCGTATCGTGAGTCGGCAACGCAAAGTGGTAAACGATATTAACGCAGCGTCGTTCAGCTGCGCGCGTCGCGCTCTCTTCTCTTTTCAACTGTCTTTCGTTTGTGTTTTGTGTGTGTGTTTCCTTAATAATTGTTGTTGCCGCAGTCGTCGTTGTTGGCAACAGCTCATAAAGAAATATTTAAACTGCGTTAGTTGCTACAAATATTGGTAATTACACGTGTGAATGCAAAATAGTAACAAATGAAGAAAAACCACAAATTGTGCAAAGAAATATAAATGTAAAGAAATACATAATTATCTAAGCAGTGTAAGTGTGTGTGTGTGTGTGTGTGTGTGACAGAAATACCAACAATTTCATGAAGTTGTTAAATTGCAATTTATTTTTGAATATTGATTTTTTGCGTGTCACTGTGTCAGTGTCAAATCGACAAAACTACTTTAAATCATTATGAATAATAATAATAAAGAGTTTAAAGACTTTATAAATGCCCAATTGCTGCCACTGCGTCTCTATGTGGGCGCCACTTTAAGTCAACTTCCTCTCTTCCTCTCTGCCTGTGTGTATCTCTACTATCTATGCTCTTCGCTCAAGCTCAAGCTCAGTGTCAAAAGTTCTTCAGCAAAAACTGTGTGAGCGAGACAGATGAAACTGACAAAACAGACAAACAGCTGTCGTTGCTACGCTTTTGTTGTTTTTGTCTGCAATTCTCCTTTTGTCAACTGTTTCGCCTTGTTATCATATGCACTCTTGGGATCCTCAGCCTCTCTCTCTCTCACTCTCACTCTTCCTCTTTCTTTCGCTAATGCAGTTCGCATGTGTGTGAGAGAGATGTGAGCAGAAGGAGTTTAGGATGCGGAGTCAAACTAGCAAATAGTGACACTAAAATGAAATACAACAACAATGAGAATAACAAAGGAGACTGAGAGACAGGGAGACAAACGAATATCCATCCGAAAACCGGAATTGTGCAAATAAATCTCGATATAAGAAGCGACTGTGGACTGTAAGTTGGGGACCCATCGCGTCTACCAACGTTTCCTGCTGCATTCCCCCTGCACCTTTTTTTCGTTTAGTGAGTGAAGAGACACTGGCAGATGAAACTGAAGAAGAAGAAGAAGCAAACTACAGTAACAGCAACTAGAGAGAGTGAGAATGGGACAAAAATCAAACAAGGAAGCAAATAATTTACCGATACGTGCAGCATTTCCAATCGAGGTTTTAGGACTGAAACTGAGTCCAAGACTGAGAGTTATATTTTCACCCATTAACAAAATTGTTGCGATGCCTAAGGGAACATTTTCTATCGCGTTCAGTGTTAAAGTGTTTATGAAGATTACTTTGAAACTCGAAAGTTTTGCATCTGCCAATTGGTAATTGGCAATTGACAATTGGCAACTGCAACTGTCGCCTTCTAACCCACAAAGATGCAAGTGTTGAACAATGCGTCAAACTCTGCTCCAAATACCAGTTACGGTCGTACTTGTGCCCATTGTCAGTCAGCTGTAATTGCATTATAATAAGGCCACATGATCAACCTGAGAAGAGGCTGCTCTTCTCGTAGAACGATCCTCCCCTTTCGATCTTCCCCTACTAGATACCACAGTTCTCCAGCATTTACTCACTTTAATATGCAAATAATGCTGTGGAATTTATAATGGCGCAAAAAACAGCACACAAACTTGGCTATCTTTTGCAAAAAAAAGTATATGTATACAAGCAAAAAGAAGAGAATTAGTTTTAGAGAGATTGATGGCGGGCAGGGGAAAGGGTGAAAACCTCATTTCAACTTGGCTAAGTACATACTATGTAGTACCTGCCACTAAAGAACGCTTCTATTTAGTTATAAACAACAACAAACACACTACAGCTGAGAATGAATGACTGCATGAGAGAAGAGCGAGTTTCCATAAAATATATTTTCGAAACAGTGAGTGCAGAAAGTACCGACAATTTGAAAACAAACAAAAAAAAACATAAGAAAATAATATAGTAATATATTTATAATAATAATATTTTTATGTTGCAGTTTTAAGGATAATATATATAGTTTAAAGATATATAAATTTACCCAATAATTTTCCATTAAAAGAAAGATCTTCTTCATTATTTAAAAAATATATATTGTCTGTATATCCAAATCTTCAATATAAATATATTCTGATATACTTTTAAATGCAATTGGAAAATATAGCTTTCCAAAATATTAATTTTCTTTATATAATTTTAAAAAAAACCTTTTCGATATTTATAAAAATAATTTGTTTACGTTGGATTTATAAGGATAGTCTATTCAAATATATATAGATTTACCTATAATCGCACCTTAAAAAGAAAGCTCTTCTAAAATATTTGACTCCATTTAGTTTCATTATAGTCCTTAATTATTCAATTATGTGCGCATACATTTAGCACAGACTGCAGTCTCTCAACGTAGTTACAATTTTAATTATCTGTCAGCGTAATCTTTGCACAGACTTTGGCCACGACGTCGACTGCGCTGCCAAACGCCGCTGCTGACGTGCAACTTCGTGGAGAGACACTCTACCTTCAGTTGGCAACCAGTGTTGCCAGAATTATTTTTGAGAAAAATTAGCTAACATTAAGAAGAAAATTGTTAGCAATAGCTAAAAAAAATAATATTTAAGAAAAATAGTAGATTTTGAAAAGGTTTTTAATTTTGAAAATAGTAGTAAAACATGTTAAATATTCTCTAGCTAAAAGACCTAGAAGCCAGCGATGATTCTTCTTTAGCTTGTAAATTTAGTTTCCATGCTATCTATATAAAAAAAAATTGTTAAAAAATTTAACCCAATTTTAATTAAACTATGGATATTTTGTCAATATTGATAGTGTACTGGAAAACATAGGTCCGTATATTAATAGAATCTTTAAATGTTAGGGCTGCCCGCGCATCTGTTTTGTATATTTTCTTCAGTTAGAGCTGCTGATTTTATGATTGTTAGAAGCTGCCACGAAGTTAAGAAATATTGAAAAAAAAAAATTATAAAAATTGTTTGTAAACTTTAAAGTTCACTTCATTTATATAGAAAAATTAAAATAGCTTAAATTGCATATCTTATAGCATTTTAGTCAAAGGTTCTAGCTGTTGTAGTTTCAATATAGCCATAAAATAGCTAAGTTTGGCAGCACTGCTGGCAGCTGGTAGTTGTTAGTGGTTGGTATTGGTAGTTTTAGCTCTAAGCTGTTGCTCGCTTGCTACTACTAGTGGCATCAACACCAGCGGCAACTAACTCTTCTTTTTAATGGTATTTTTTTTTATATTTTTTTTGTTATTTCGCTTTTTCGCTTTGTTGGCTTCTGCAGCACTAATCCAATTTTTTTGTTTTTAATTGCGAGATAGAGAGGAGAGTGTTGCTGCCGACGAAGTGGGGACAGGGAGGAAGGGAGAAGCGAGATGGAAACTAGAAGCAGCATACGGCACATGGCTTAGCCTCTAACTACTCTAGTCGAGAGTGCTCGACTTGAAGTCACATACTTCTCGCAGCGACTGTGCAATGCAACTCTGCATAGTCGCGGATTCAGTTTATAGGGTATTGTCCTCAGGGTGTGCAATATTATTTTCAACTCACTTGATATTCCATCTATTATATATTCTACATTTCGTATTTTCGCTCAGTTTTAGACCTTATCTGGAGGCGCTTATCGAGCTACTGACTTTGTTTTTTTTAGCAGCTATATCTCTTGTTGGTTGTTGTTGTTATTGTTGTTAACAGTTGTGGTTGTTTAGGCCGTGCAAAGTCAAGGTGATGTGTGTGTTGGAGACGGGTTGACAGATTCACAGACAGACGGAGGCAGTTAATTATAATTCTCATTTGATTGTCAAATTATCAAATTATGTTGAATGACGATCTTTGTGATTTGTGTTTATGTTTTTAAGCAGCTTACGGTTCTCCGCCCGATTGCGTGGGAAATATCTGTTCAGATTATATAAGATACTACTGGCATACCTATATCTAAGGTATTTTCACACACTTCCAGTCAAATCTTTTGCGAAACTCAAACCTCTAATTAGCTTCAGACAAAGCGCATTAGTGAGTAATTTCCTTTTGCTTTTTGCATTTCTTTTTTATTTTTTATTATTTTTTTTACTTACCTATATCATATGATATATGTATAGCATATATATAATATGTGAGTGTATGCATATCTTTTGGCGATAAAGCGAGGCAGCCACAATTTAACAATGAAAGTGTTTGAGTCGCTGCTGCCACGCCCCAAATACTATGTTGCTGCCTTTCATTCCATTTCATTTAGCATTCCACCTCCAAGGGTAGTGTGGTGGGGGGGGGTTAGGAGCCACAACTATTGGGGTCAGTTGTTGCACGCCACAACCACGACAACAAGAGGCTAAGCTATATACATGTATGTATATCTGCGATATACATCTGGTATCTGGTAAAAATAAATAACCTATTAGCACGAAGGTTTTTTAAGGCCCCCTCTATTGATTTTTCCCACTTGCAACATTTACACGCGAATTTTCTTTCTGTTTTTTACTTTCGCTTTGACATACATCGCACTTTTCTGGTTCTACTTTTTTTTGCCCCCCTCCCGATATTTCTGTTTAGCTTTAATAAGCAAGACTAACATTGAATTATTGTATATATCTATATATATTTTCGCACACCTATGCTTATGTGGGTCAAGAGCCCTCTTCGGTTGGGTTTCCTCCGATATTTCTTTTGCTTCTAGTTCCATTTTGTCCATGTTGACAGATATCGTATATCATGATTCTTTTTTCTATTTTCTTACTATTCAAGAATATATATTTTTAAATAATTGATTTTATTGTGCAATTATAATTAATTAAGACAGTGTTTTGCTTTGGAAAAGTATTTTTCTAGTTTTCCCCTTTTGAACTGTCTCTTAATGAAGTGATAATTCGTCGCTCTCTTCGGTTTATCAGTTTATGTAGTATTTTCTTTCAACAAATTTTCTTGTGATTTTTATCGGCTGTAAAAATGCATCGTCAATGATTTTGAATACTGGGTAATAACAGTTGGTGATACTATACGGTATACGGTGTAAGGTCTGGGGTCTACGGTACGCGGTCCGCGGTCCGCGGTCCTCGGTCTACGGTTCATAAAATGCAAAGCACTTTGATTGTGCGGCCATTAAAAAGTTTATGGCAAAAAGAGTGACCATAAAAACAATTAATTATGGAGAAGCACAGCGATTGACTCTTGCCTTGTTATCGATAAATTGGGATTTGTAATATGGAAGTATGTCGAAGTTATTAGGGAACCCTTTATATGTACTCCTCCATCTCCATCTCCACCTCCACAGATTGTGACCTCAAAAAAACTGTCTCTGGATTGACGTGGTCACAATCAAGGCAATCATTTCAACATGATTTTGCGGTTTATACTTTTTCCTTTTGTTGAACAATAATAAAAATTATTACAGCATTTTGCAGAGGTTACAGAAGATGAGGATGAGCAAGAAGCACGCTTTGCACTCATAATTGAGATTGCGATGGTTTTGCTGGTTTTATTTTGCGGAATTACCAAGAGACCTTCAATTTTGGTATTTTCTCATATAGAAAATAATACATTTTTGGTTTTAGTATGTTATGGAATTTCAGTTTGGTGCATTAGTTTCCCTAACCGTTGGAAGTTAACCTTTGTGACTCAACTCGACAACTTTCCATAGTTAAGGTAGTTGAAATGCTTGAAGATAAAATTGCATTTCAAATCAATCAACCTCTCAACTTGACCTTGCCAGGCCACAATCAAGCAGTCGACTGTCTGTCAGTCAACTCAACTCAAGTCAAGTCGAGTCATGAATATTATACCCTACTACACACACACATACTCAGGTTGCAACACATTTTGCAGTTGCCACAATGGCAACGCCTCCCACTCCACGATTGATACGATGGACACAGAAATACCCCGAAAATAGTAATAATAATAGTAAAAATGAAGAAAAAGATACACAAACTTTGTCGACAATTTATCAAAAGATACTTTGCAACATTTGAAGCTGTTGCATGAAATCTGCATAACATTAACACGATGCCGCGTCGCATTTAGAGGCGCCTGGGACCACAGACTGCCCCACCTACTCCCCCAACCATCTATCGATCTATCGAACAGTATCTGTGGTCAGTTGTCAGCCGTCTGGCATTAAATATCTTTTTTTTTTATAAAATTCAATAAATATACTCGGTGTATGCATTATGAGTCAGGCTGGGACTGTGAGTTGGAGAGCGACTCCGAGTCACGTTTGATTTATGTTTGAAAATGCAATGCTGCCTGTTTTCATGTATTCAGCCGAAACTGAAGATGCAATCGAAATGGAAAGACCAACAAAAAAAAAACGACCGAGAAAAAAAAAGAGGATGAATAAAACTTATAGTTAACTGGCCAACAAACAAACAAGCCAACATTCATTCGGACATGTGCAATTTATCAAAAGCAAAAGTGAAAACACGTTCAAAACTAAAAGATTAAACATTTGCCCAACTTTGGAAAAGGGGAGGAGGTGGTATTCCAAACAGCAGAGGGTTACTGAAAATATGGGCATTGTTTATTAGACTGTAACTACTAAACGATGCTCAGCTGCTCATTAGGCCAAACAAATTACTATATAGAGAAATGTCTGACAGACTTGATCTCTTCTATTGTTATACAAATTGAGCTTGAAGTAACTAAAAGAAAAGAAAAGAAAAAAAATGCTTAGGCATCATCAACCAAGACTTGATCAAATATTTGATCACAAAACATACACAGTTTAACATACATACATGTATATTTTGTTTATATTTGGCGTTTAATTCGTTTGTCGTTTCGAAGAGAACATTTGTGCAAACAAGCGTCAACGTTGCGTATGATTAACGTGAGATTTGCTTCACTTCGAACGTCAGCGAAAGACTTTCAAAATGGAAATAAAGAATCTGCTGCTGGCCAAAAATAAAAAATACCAACAACAATTTTCAACTACGAGTTCCCAATTCGAAATGAAAACTGTCACACATAATACAGACAGACACAGAGAGAGAGAGAGTGAGAGAGACAGGGAGAGATTGTGTATGAGTAAGCGAGAGAGCAGTAGGTGAAAATGTGGGTCATTTACCCGGTAGTTTTCCCTGCCAAAAAAATATATATATATATATAATATTTGCCTTTATTATAACTTTTGATGATTATCTCTCTTGCCTTCTTTTGCTCTCTGGTTGTCATTCAAATTGCACAATCGCCAAAATCGTGCCTCGTTGCAACCAAAAATTAGTGGAGCAAATAAATATTTACATACATACCAATTTGAATATACATATGTATATACAAATATGTATCTATCTTTCTCTTCTCTTCTCTTTTCTTCTACCGAATCTGTTGATATTTTGTAAGAATTCATGTCAACTGCATTAAAAATAAACCAAGCAAATGAGTCGAGATGAGATCAGTTGAGTTGAGTTGTGTGTGTTGAGTTAAATCGAGAGACCTGTGAACCGGGCAGAGTTACGAGAGATACTAACAAATACACTGGAAAATATACGTATATATACGTATATATTTATCTGCTGGATAAAAAATGAGCGACAACACAAAACGATCTATCAGACATGACAATAATTTCAAAATATGTCCAAATCATGCTCAAATCTCTTGTTTCTTTCACAATGTTACATAAATTTTAGTTGGGGTATCTCCAAATATCTCTGAATTTATTCTATAAAAAATTCTTAAAAAACTACTTGAAAATACTGATTTTCAAGAAGTAGAAAATTCATGAATGCTGAAGTTAAAATGCAGCTGATTTCATAATTCATTAATTACTTCTAAGTTAAAAAATGTTTAAAATAGTTTCAATTATAATAATTTAAATCAACCATATAGTATATTATTTTAAGATATGTAAGATAAAAACAATATTAATTAAAAAATATTGCAAATATTAGATTAAGTCAATTATAGTTGGTTCATCTCCAAGTATCTATAAAAAATTCTAAAAAATATATATTTATGTCACAATTGCTTAAGTTTAAATATATCGATTTACATAATTAATTTTTACTAAAAAAATAATTAAAAATTTAAAACTGAAAATGTTTTTTATTAATATTTTCATTTAAATATTCGATATTCGATACTATATTCGATTATGTCAAGTCATAATTGATTGCTAATTTTCAATCTTAATAAAAATAACTATTTTTTACAAAATTTAAAAGTGCATGCAATAATATTCAAGCTAAATAATGTTAAAAATTTTTTTGTGGTATTATTTATTTCAACAGTTGATTTTAATAATTGACAGACGATATTCGATTCTATCAAGCTATAATAATCGCTGGCTAAATATTTTCATAATATTATGAAAATTATAATTAATAATTTATTATTATTATTATATTATTATTTTCTCAAAGCTAAATAAGTTGTATATTTATATAGTAGTATATCGAAATTAATTAGACGAGTCACATAAAACACGTTATACGTTATATATATTTTATCTCTACAGATCTTCGAACTAAAGCTCATTTAGCGGCCAATAAAAAATTCTTCATTAATTGCAATTAGGAAATTTAGATTAATTTTTAATAATCAACAAATTTGAATAGACTCTGCTTTGGTATCAGAGCGACTTCTCAAAACGACTTCAGCTGAATTTGTTATAATCTCAGACGTAATTTCAACTCTAAAGAGTAATCCCATTATCTATTCAGATCTATTTTCAGAAGAATCGAGTTGAAAACCTCTACAATCAACTGAGATATCTGTGGAGTGCATACCCCAATTAATATCTGTCCCTAGAGATAATGCACGTGCTTTTCTTGTTCAAGTTGAACTAATTGGAACTTTCGATACTTATCGCCTCCTAATCTAACTTATGTATGAGTATTATCATGTATTTATCTTTCTCACAGAAATTTATTGTGTGTTCTAACCTAATTTTGTACGATTGTCTGATGACACTTTCATCTTCAGAGCGTTAATTCTGTCTGCATAATTTATTCAATTTTCTAGTTCCACATTTCATTTTCATTCCCATAAACCTTTTTTCTATTTTTTCTTTTCAATTTTCTTTTTCTTCATTTTTTCAATTTGGCTTTAAGATGCTGCCCAAGTGCTACCGTTTTATGCATATGAATACTATATACCTTTCCATGGATGCACTCTTGAGGCATTACCATTAGCATATGAAAGCCACTTCCCAACCTCGTCTCTCAAGAAGCACTTGAGTGTGGCTTGACCTCAATAGGTTCAACTTCCCACACACACTTGCTGAGAGTGAAGGAAGGGGTCGGTCGGGAAATAGAGTGGGAGGGGTAAAGAAGCCATTGCAATTAACATTTTGACACTTGGCAAAAGTCGGCATTTTAAGCCCATGGAAGTGACATCTGAACACGTCGCCAAATGGTCGCAATTCATTTCCGTTTCTACTCAAATGGCATTACATGCTGCAAGCCGATTCTCTCTAGATAATTAACTGGGGCTGAAAACCGTCGCCGACTCTTTCCATAACTTCCTCCGGCATTATATGTGGCACATAGTGTGTGTATATGGCCGCATAATGAGTTGGCATTCTTGGCCAGCGCATCCGTCGCATACGAAATCAGTTCTGTCCGCTCTCAAAAACACAGAATTCAATAAATCAAATGCTCAAACTCCGAGCTCAGCTAAAGTTGGAGACCTACACAGAGAGCGAGGTAGAGACCGAGACCGAGGCAGGGTCCGAGGTAGAGACCTACACAGAGAGCGAGGTAGAGACCGAGACCGAGGCAGGGTCCGAGGCACACGCACATTATGCGTTGGTATGCAATGCGTGCCAAGGGGCAGATACTGCTCTTCTCCAGCTGCAGTACCAACTCCAGCTCCAACCAAGTCCAGGTCTAGGTTTATCTGTTGTCTGTGTCAAAAGCGTTTAACCGTTTTTTCTGTTGGCTCTGGCAAACAACGTGACACAATTTTCTTGGCTCCGTGCGGTACAAACTCGTTTCGAGCCCTATTAGAGTACGTTACTCGTGTTGTTGTTGTTTCTATTTTATTGGCAGCTGAAATTATTTTTAAATGCAGTCGCTTAACAATTTCGAGTCAGTCATACAATCATTCACTCATTCAACCATTCAGTCAAGAGGTCAAACAACTTTTGTGCGCTTTTCTTCTCTCCAACCACAATTCTAATTATTTGATCATTTGTTGTACGATGTCCCCCTCTACATACTTACTTTACTTACATATGTATGTTTTGTTTGCACCTTTTTGTTAAAAAATAAAAAAATGCATATGCTCTACGGTTCTCTAGAATTTCTCAGACCCTGTTTCTGCTTCTTCTTCTACTTCTTCTTCTTGTTGTTGTGCTGTGGACCGACCTCTCAGCATGACAAATTGTCATGGAATGTGCCTCCAACTGCCAACTGTGTTTGTTTCAGTTGTGGTTCTCTTTCTGATTTTGATCTTCAAAATGTATTTTTATTTATTTATTATTTAATTTTTGTTTTTTTTTTCTTTTTTAAATATTTGCTATTTGATGAAGCGTAAAGTCAGTTAAAATACCAAATAGGGTACTATTTGCGCATTCTTGAGCCCCTTTGAATTGATGTCTTTATTAGCAAATCGATAAGAATCGGGAATGTTATGCTATATATATATATGTATATAATTGTAGCTACAACTGTTGCTCGTCAAGCCTATTTGTATGTATTTAGATTTCTCAGATAAGACAAGCCCTCAGCTACAAGAACTCTTAATGAAATTCCAAAAAAAAAATTGAAAAAAAAAAATATCTTTGAACTTGAAAATTATCACGCGATTACAAGGAAGGTATTAGACTGTGTCTTAATGATGGGAAATGATATTATATATATGAAAAAAAAAACACTTCCCGTTTGCTACCCATTTCCGATGCTAATTATCATGCGATTTATCTTGTCATCATGCTCATTATTGTCTAATATGGGGCGTGGGCCGTGGGCAAAAAAAAAAAAACAAATCACATATCAAAAAAGGTATTTTTTTTTTGAGTTTTTTTGAACAGTAGCTGTCAATTAGCTTGTGATTGTTGTTGTTGTTGTCTATTGCAAAGTTATTAGCCATCATTTGCATAATTGATGGCAAACAAGAAAATCACTCAACAGCTGAATTCAATGATGATGATGACGATGTTGCCGCAGCATCGAGGATAATGAAGTTGCCGCAGAAGACGCAGAATCGCGTTTGCGATTGCGAAATCCAAAAGGAGACAGAGAGATTCGAGACAACAGTCCAAGAGCAGAGCAGAGCAGAGACGGCAGTAAAAGTGAAAGTTCATTTGGCAAGTCAAGGCGAATATGCATACAACTCCGACAATACACAACAACCAAAAAAAAAAAGCCAAAAAAAAAGGCTAAAAGAGTCAACCAGGCAGCAAGAGTTTCCTTGAGCCAGCGGGCGGGTTTCATTACCTGACAGCAGTCAGTAGTAGTAGTTGTTGCAGTTGCAGCTTGTTGCAGTTGTGGGTGCCGCTTGCCAAATTGCAACGCGACTTGCAGCATTTGCATAAATTATTTACCATTTACCATTTAATATGGCCAGCTTTGTTGGCCGTCATCATCATCGTCATTGTCATCATCGTCATCAACATCATCATTGTCGTGGTAGTCGGCGCCATTGTCGTAATTTGTAACTAAATATGCGGCGGCATTCGGTGTTGGCCAAGTTAAGTTAACAACAAGCTTACAGCAATTGCTGCCACTTAGCTGCTTTGTATAATAATATTTATTTAATTTCATTAAATTTCGGCACGTCGACAATAAGGAAGCCATTGCCAAAATAAAAATAAAACGTTAGCCGATCATAAAAAACAGACCCTTCAATTTGGTATGGGACACTACAGTCACTACCAAAAGTATATTTATATGTATGTATATATGAGTGCGTGAAAGTAAAAACGTCAAGAAAAATGCCAAGTTTATTTTCAATTTCATTTGGCCAGAAAAAAAGAATGACTTCAACTTCAACTGAGAACGAGTTGCTGCTTCCTGCCAACAAACTTTTGGCACACCTGCCCTTAGCCAGGCCAAAATGAAGCAGAATCAGAAGAAGCAGAAAAAGGAGAAGCAAAGGAACTCTTTATCAACTTGCCTGCCCTGTTGCAACTTCCTTTCTTGTGTGGCACAGGCAGCCGTTGCCTGCCCCTTAATGACGCGATTTTGTTTTTATTTCTCGAATCGCATTTCTCAAGAACCCTCTTGAAGCGCTCTCTGAACTGAGCTGAACAGCTGTTAACGTTTATCCAACCCTCTTCTTCTTCATCTCCCTCTTGAATTTTATTTTGAATTTCATTTTCATGCTTTGTAGTTTATTAGCTTTTTTATGGCTTTCGTTTTAATTTTTATTTTATTTTGTTTTTCGACTTGATCTTCGCCTCGCAAATGAATGATTGCAATTAAGCGCAGTTTTGTTTTGTGTTTTCGTTTATTTTGCTGTGTATTGTTTTGTTTTTTTTTTTTGTGGCTTCTCAAAAGCCGCCTTCGTTTTTTACCTCCCTTTTTTTGTATCTCAGCGTTGTTGTGTTGGCAGATTCGAGTACAAATTGGCAGCTGCGTTTAGCTGCAAAGTGGCAAGTTAGTAGCAAATATTTAATAATTACACTGTCCGTGTGTCTTTCAAAAAGTGTTTGCAGTTCCTCTGAACGGCAATTAAATGTGTTGCTCTTGTTGTTGTTGTTGTTATTGTTTGTGTTAGCCGACAAAGCGGTAAGCAAATACGTCAATACGCCACAAAAGTCAACGAGTATTGGCCAATTTACAGGAGAGATGTATGGAGCTCATTAGATTCGAGATTTATGTTTAGTTGCCCAATGAATTATGGAGTTCCGAGTGCTACTTGCGGTTATAAATCATTGAATAGCATGGGGAAGGTTCAACAAATTGAATGATGAATTTAACTGGGGTTACGAACGTAGAATGGGGAAGGTTCGGCAACGAATGCTTCAAAGGGTTACGAATCTCTTAAGATTTTCTCTAAATTTGCATATATAAGTGATTCATCATTAATTAAATTTTAAAAAGATACTTTACGCAAAATCAAAAAAAAGAATTATTATAAATCTATTATAAATCAGTCTAAACCGAGTTGAGAAAAGTATTAACTAAAGATAATAATGGATTTATTCTTAAGATTTTAAAGGTATTGAAATGGGGTCATTAAATGAGGAGAAAAAAGCTATTTCCCAAATGTGTGTTGTTCAATCTTTGGATTTTTGTAGGAATAATGAAAATACATAATCTATGTGAAATGAATATCTAAAAAAAAGTGCATATTTTTTCTGTAAATAAAATCTATTTAAATTTTCATGTTGGGCAATAATATTTTTTCACTTATTCTTTTCAAACTATAAAGTCACTTAAACTCAAATTTAAACTTTTTTTTTAAATAAAAAAATGACTTCTCAATTTTTTAATAAGTTATTATTCATAAGAAGATAATGCTCTGATTTGGGTTTATTCCATTTTGCTGACATTTTTATTATATGTTTATTTATTTGAAATCGACTAATAACAGTTGACTAAAATAGAATATAATTAAACGATTTTAGAAATATATTAATTAAATTAATTTAAAAATGCTAAAAATGAAAATAAAATTATAAGTTTTTAAAAAAATATTATAATTTTAAATATTTTATAATTTCGATATTTGTTCTGAATAATTTGTAATTGTAAAGAAATTATTTATAAACATGTAATATCAAAATTATTAATAATTAATAATAATAATTTTAATAATTATAATTCGTAAGCAATAACTAAACAACAAATTTCGTATCTATAGCTTAAATATAACTACATATATATATATTTTTTTTTTGAGAATAAATAACTTATAAATTTAATATTTAATTCAAAGATTTCAAATTTTAAACATTAGATTCTATGTAAAATGTATCTAGATTAGTTTCAAACAAACTCTAACGGCGTGATTCTACCATGATAAGTAAAGTCGCATTTTTAGCTAAGAAAACCCAATAAATCACGTATTTGAAAATTTCTACAGAATTTCTCCAACTGTGTACTCCAAAAAAATCATGAAAAATAAAAAAAATGTTGCTTAATTATGATTTGATTTTGTAGAATTCATTAGAATAATTCCAATATATATAATTAAATCAACGCAAATGAGCTCGGAAGTGGGGCAAAATGCCTCAAACCAGTTATTAGACAATTTACAGTTAGCCACAAAATTGGTTAAATAAAATGTGGTTAATTGGCATATTGTCAGAGTGGCACGCGCTAATCAACAGCCCAACAGCTGCTTGATTAGACAAACTGTTGCTGCTGTGGTTTTTCCCGCTTTTCACCGCATTTCCCCGCTTTGAACATTACAAGCACTTTTAGCTATTTTCTGCCAACTGAACTGACAACAGAGTCAAAGTCAGTTGGACAAGTGCTCTTGGTCTGGTCTGTGGCTCTCTATGTATAACTTGGCTAAGGGCAAACGGGGCAAACTGTTCGTTAAAGTCACGTTATAAGCAATTATGCAGAGTGGGAGCTGGATGGGCTTAACTTTGGTAACAACAACAACAACAATAACAACAACAATGTTTAGTACATTTGCATAAACAACTTACGCACATTCCGACAGCCATTTAGCGGTAAATGTGAAGACCTCAGTTCGAGACGTCGCCTTTTTTTTATTTTGAAAATATTTGGGTTTGTTTTTGATTTTGATTGTGGTTGAGGTGCTGCATAATGATGTTGATAGACGAAGAAGAAGTATGTTATAAGTTAAAAAAGACTTCCATTGGGGGACATTTCAAGCTGACATTGAATTGAAAGTTACGCAATCCACTGCGAAGTTTTTAAAGCCATAAAAAATTCAAATCAAAAAAATATATACATATGCCCGACATCATGTGAAAAGTGGGCGTGTCGCGGCATGGGCGACAATTTGCAATGTTTAGCATAAAATTGCGTAACATGCGTGAGAGAGGAAAACACAATTATGCAAGACTATGTCCAACATGACGAATAGTTATGTACATTGGTATTTTTTTTTTTTTTTTGGGTCTTGATGGGCTTGGCAAAAATTCAAAAATAAATTGCAAAGTTAACAACAAAATTAAATATGCAATAATTACAGCAAACAAACAAATATGTGCGTGAATAAAAGTGTATAAAAAAATAAAAAAAGGAGTAAAAAAGAAAATACAATTCAAAGTGTGCAAAAGTGAAAAATCAATTCAAAGTAAAATCATAACTACAAAATGATTGTGAAAATGGATCCCGACGAGCTGATACCCTTCCGTGTACAATACGTGCTGGACAGCGATCCCCTGTCGGCGACCACAGCCTTCCCCATACCAGTCCGTGCTCCCACATACTCCTTCGCCAGCACAGTGCCCCTGGCCACCCAGATGGGCACCATTCTGCGCCTGCTGAATGCACCACACAGCGTAAGGATCAACTTTAAAATTCTCTTTAAAATATTATATTTTAATTTTAAATTTTTATGGAAAAAGAGGTGGTAGTAAATATTAGAGATAAGATGGAGAATTTTAAATTCTTATCAGTTTGAAGATCTGCCACGTTTTTCAAGAGTATTGTTTGTGTTGTGGCTTAAATGGTATTTGACTCACTGATAAAAAAAAAAACACATTTGCTTATCAAATAAAAATCATATATACATAATTTAAGATATAAATCTCAATTTTGCATAATTTAAAATTAATCTTACTTCCCTCTTTCGACTTCTTTCTCTCATTTCATTTAATTTATTGGAGAGACGTTCAACGTTTTGTCGAGTTTTGACTTTTGACTACTGTTCTCGTAGCCCTCAACTGGACAGCAGTACACTGAGTCATAAAAGTATGCACAAACAAGTGACATGAGAGCATGATTAATTAGACAACTAATTGTTTGCAGTTTTTAATAAAATTAATGAATTTTTGCCTCTTCAAATAGAAATAGAATAGAAAATAAAAACAATTCACGACCATCTCAATACTTAATGAACTCACTGTGACAGTCGAATGTTTAAAATGAAATTTATTTTGTGGCGAAGGCAACAAATTTGCATAGCTTGTTTAACCATCATCATTGATTATATTAGATATGAGCATAAACATATAGTATATATAGTATATATAGAGTATTTCAGATTCCCAAATGATATCATTTTTTAGCATAAGAGAAACAAGAACAAGTAAAACATTGTGTCAACTTATGGAGAACAAATGGCAAGGCTTTAGCAGTTTGAAGGTCAGGCAACCACTATTGGCAGGCACTGTGGGAGCGTTGAATTGGAAAAACCATCATAAAACTTCCAACAGCTGAAACTTTTTACATAATTGGTAAATAGTATCAACTTTAAACTATTGACGGAATGTTCAGTTTGCCTCAGGCAAATAATATTGAAAATCAACAAAAACAAATTAAACAGAGAGAGAGAGAGAGAGAGAGAGTATGTTTAAAAAAGAGATAGAGAGATGGCAGCACTTATTTTAGTTGTTCTAGCTGCCACTTAATATATTTTATTGTGAGCATTTTTTCTGTTCAAATGATCCATGGCAACTCTCCAACCACAACTCCAACTCCAACTACATCTCCAACTTCAGCTCCAAGAAGACAATGGGATCTGCTTTTGTATAGGGAAGAGTCAAAGAGATCTGAGCAGGCAGGCAGCTGGGCTCTGGTCTCTGACTATATGGCCTGTGGCTAACTTATTGCTATCGCACAATCTGTTGCAACTAATAGGAAGTTGGCAGCAGCAACAACAACAACAGGCAACAGGCAACAGCTATAAAAACATCTCACAGCACTTTTCATTGGCATTGTGAAAGCCTTGGTCAGCAATTATCTAAGTCTGCCATTGTTCGTACCGCCGATCTCTTGACTTTGACTAATTTGCAACACAGAAATATATATATACATATATATGTATGTATACTGAAAGAAATAAGGATGGGGAGAAAAAAAAAGTAAAATCTAAATCTGTAAGCAAGCAACAAGCCACAGAATTGGAGGCAGGCAAACGTTGATCGTGTTGCATGGCCCCCATTGCCTGTCATCTGTCATCTGGAGCTGTTGTAAGGATACGTAAATCTTGACAAGCGGCAGCAATAAATTCTAATGAGCAAATCGCAAAAGGAAATGCAACGTTCTCGTTTTTTTTTTTGTCTCTCTCTTTTTTTTTGTTGTTGTTGCTGTTGCAGTTGCAGTTGCAGTTGCTGTGTCTTGGGTCAGGATGTTGTCGTAGGCAGATTTATGTGGCAGGCGCGGCAGCTGTGAATGCCATTTGTCCAATTAGTCAGCTCAGGGAGTCGCTGTCCAAGACCAACTCCAACTTCAACTCCAACTCCAATTTCAATTCCAAGTCCAAGTCCGATTCAAAGTCAGAGTCTCCCTATAGACAGTTCTACAGATACAGATACAGATACTGATAGATGTTGCAGTTGAAAGTCGCGACTTGTTGCAAGTTGTTAAATTTAGCGCATTACAATCGATTCATAAATCGTTTCACCTTTTATATTTTTTTTTTATTTTTTTATTTATTTTTTCTATATTATTTAAAGTTGTTGCCTCTAATCTGCGATGATGTCATGAACCAGGTCTCAATACGCCACAAACTTCAACTATAAATAATCATTTTTCGCATGCGGTCAATCGCAGTGTTCTTTTTTTTCACCCCTACTATATATTCTTGTGGTTGTTGTTTATTTTGATTTGATTTTATTTTTTCATTTATATTTTTTTTGCCAATTTGTTGCTTATTTTTTTTGCACGTCACCTCGACACCAAAGAGTGAGAAAGAATAACAATAAAAAATCGCCGTGTGTCGAGATAAGCGTATAAAGTGTGTGCGGGCCTCAATCAAATACATATATATAAAATGATGTAGTATATATACAACTGATCAGTTGTACATATATATAAGACAAACACAAATCACAATAAATAAATATATATATATATGTATGTATACATATATTCTGATTGAATTAAGTTCTTACGTCATTCACACGGCAAATCCAATTAAAGTTTAGTTCAATTTCCATTCGATTAGCTTTCATTGTAAAATTTTTACAAAATGCTATAAATATATATACATATATATATATAGTTGACTTACGCATCTCTTGTAGCTTCCCATCGGCATCATTTTGTTATTTGTCCAAATAGTTAACACGGGTTCATGGATACGTTGAATCAGCAACCCTCTTTGGATTTATGGCGGGGAAACTTTTTCAAGTCACGCTTTTGTTGGGGAAGGTTTCCATTTCAATTAGCATTCCTTATATTCGTTAATATTTGTTGTTATTTGTGGTTATTTGTTGTTGGCCACGTTGAGGTCAATTAACTCTCTCAGGCGGCACTGGCATTGATTGGAAAGCAAAAGTTGCTGTAGCAATTCATCAACCTCACGTTTCAACAAGCTCCGAAACAAAACATACAACTTGACCAAGAAAAAATATTGTATGTTATATAAAGTGTGTAATAAATTTACTATAAAATTTGTGACGATTTTGTATTTCGTATACAGACAGAAGATTTCAACTGATTTTCTACAGTTTAATAAACAAAAATTTTATTGAGTGAATAATAACTTTATAGTTCTCAAATAACAAACTTTACATTCAGTTGTTTTATCTTCTTTACTATTCACATTTAATTATCATGACTGTTCTCATTTCCGTATGCGAAGCAAATGTGTGAATTCGCAATTGCTGCTAGAGCAGAATCAGCAAGTTTTGTTCGGATACGGAATTGAGAACATGCCTGTGATTGCAACTAATCAAATTAAGGGATTTTTTAAATTTTTACTTTGATTGATATGCAGTTCCATTTGCCGTAATTTACTAAATTAAATTATAATTAATTTTTTATATAAAAAGTGAAGTTGCCCATTTAGGTAATAGATTGCATTTTGATTAATAAATTTATATGTTGTTTTTCCTCCAAAAAAAAAAATTATTAATCTACTGAGATTAAAGAGTTTTTAAAAGGGTTCGCTTATTAAAAATAGATAAATGTAAACAACTAATATTTATAAATTATTTAAATTTTTATCTTCAAATATCTATTTTGATTTATAATTGAATTTATAATTCAGCAAATCGCTTGTCACCTCATTTCCTGTTTTTAATTTGCTGCCAATGATAATTTCACTGCGCTAATTTGTTTATTTATGTTGGCCATGTTTAAATAATTAAATAATTAATAATATTTTTCGAACGTCAACCACATCAACCATATCATAATCAAAATACGAGTCGAGTCTATCAAATTCCAACATTTTCTCCCTCGCCAAATTATATATATATCATGTATATATATATGTAGTATTATTATGCTCACTGGCTTAACTGTGTCAATAGCCGCATTTATGAGTTTGGCACTCGCTCGAATGTCCAGAAACACACACCCAATCTCAAACACACACACACACACATTTATGTATGTCCAAACATATGCGAAATTCAATTTTTTGATTAAAAATCTTGTCATGCTTCAGTCAAAAAATCAACTTAAAGAAAAAAAAACGAAGCCGACTCAATAAAAGCGAATAAATAGATACACAGAAGACAAAAAATGATTTGCATAGGGCTGTGAATGAAAAGTAAAGAAAATAAATAAGAAACAAAAATCAAAGTCAATATAGTTGGCCAAAAGCATAACATTTATGGCCAAGAGCCGAGACGCGTTACCTGCGGTTATTTACGATTTCTTTTATATGCCAAACACTTGCCTTACTTCGATTTTAATTTTAATTGCCATCGGCTGAGCTTACATAAAATGATATGTGGTATAGTAACTGTCTTAGTATGGGGCAGTTCATACGTCATCTCATTATAACCAGGCCAAAACAGTTACGTGATTATCAAACGAACCCCAAAGAGAGATTTCTCGATACTTTTCGATTCATTTCGATTCATTTTGATTTTACTGACGGAATCAACTGAATCAGCAATGCAGTCAGTTCTCTATAATCCGGAAATTCTTAATCACTCCAGAGACTGGGGAAACATTGATAAGCACTCTGCCCCAGACTGCCTGTCCTCACTTTTGTTTTCGAATATTATATACTCAGTGTATTAAAATTGCAACTGTGACTAAATTAAGAGGAACTTTAGTAAGTCTGTTTACTATTCTGCTCTATTCGTCAGCAATACTAATAAAGAACTCTAGATATGATTGAGAGCCGAGTAACGGCATTACTAATCAAATTTATTGTGCTGTAGGTCAAATCAACATCAAGAACAATGAACATTTTTAACTTTTTTGATTGCGGAAGTTTATCAAATTGTGAATAATATCAGCTTTTGTTTTTTTTTGGAGTGAGACAAAGTAGAGTGGAATCAAGCTGTATATATGTAGTATATTCGAAATGCGATAATTTGAATTTCGTATATCTGTAGAAATCTGATAACGTGAACAATGTTTTTTTTAAAGAAATTTGAAAGTGTTCGCAATTTGAACTTATTTTTTTTGCATATTTCCGGTTTGAAAATGAACTACGTTTTTCTCAGAATTGGTTTTTGATAATCGGTTAATTGATAAGAAGAAATTCAGTTGGAAATTATGTATGTATATAAATATATATATATATGTATATATATGATATATGATATATAATGAATGTTTATTATAAGTTTAACAATTGGCGTTCTGATATCCTTTCTACTTTTGTAGAAAGTAATAACAATTTTTTGTTGTTTATTTGAAAGTTGAAAAATTTGTGGAACATATTCACTTAAATCTGTTTAAAGTGTTGATAAAGAATTTCATAAGAAAATGGGTAATTAAAATGTAAAAAAATTAGAAACAATAATATTCTCAAAATATTGATTACATAATTAAGATAATTTATTTCAATTGATATCAAAAGTGTTAAAAAGTATATTTGAACTAGAATTATTTGAAAATTCATTCTTCGAAATGGGAGTTTCATCAGTTAATATATAAAGATATGAAAATAAAAAATAAATGAAAATATTAAATAACTATTTCTTAGAGAATTGTATTTTAAAAGATTTGAAATTTTGGAATGCTACCGATATTTTAACCCTAATTCCGGACATTCTGGGCACATATTTCGAGTTTAAAGAGGAAGATCTTTTCTAAGTTAAATTGATAGAAAAGATTTCCGGACTGTTTTCAATTCCGAATTCGAGCAAAACATGCGGTTTTACAATAGTTATCAATGTCAAAACCGCTCGTTTTTAATCGAAACTGGAATTGAAAACAAAATCATATTTATAATTTCAAATATTTTCTTTAAAATATTATGATTTTTAATTAATTTTAATTTTTGTTGTTAATTTTTGAATTCAAAAATTCATATTAATTCATTTAATTTAACTTAATTTTATATTTTACTTAAATATAATTTTTAGTCGACTGATAATAATGGACTTTAAATAAAAATATTAAAGAAAAAAAAATTAAAATATTTAAAAAAATATATTTAATTGGTTATATGAGTTGATAAATTACCAATTATCTGATTTAGAAATAATAAAAATAAAACCGGTTGTTTTTTAATATCTACCTGATTTTGACTTTTCTTCAAATTATGCCACAAGCTGTTTCTTGGCAAATCCCATCTAAAAAGCAAAGTTTTTTAGGTTCGTTGCCATTATGAAGATGGATTCCTATGAACTTGGGTTGTCTGCTTGAGAATGAGCAATTTCTATTCTATTCCTTGGGTGTTGCCATGGAAGTCATTGACTGGCGAGGACTGCCTTTTAATTTAGCCAATGGTCAATGTGGTCAAAATGGTCAAATATGTATATGTAGTATGTCTGTTGGGTGCAGCTGGGAATAGTTGGGAAAGACAATAACCTTGAGGCACGCGATCTCCGCTATCTCTGTTTCTACTAAAGTCTGGTCTCTCTCTCTCTCTCTCTCTCTCTCTCTATCTATCTCTCTCTATTCTCTCCAAATAGTTTTCTTCGATTTTGAGTTGGGGGTGTGTTCAACAGCTTGCAATTTTGCGAGGGCGTAACCAAGCAAAGGGGCGTATGTGTAATCTTCACCCGGATGAGTTGGCCAAGATATGAGGCAGTTGGAGTTGCAGTTGCAACTTCAATGGCTACAAATCGTGTGGCTCGTTTGGCTTTTTTCACACATTAGCCAAGCGTCGACACACATAATTTCATGTTGTCCGGTAATTGTTCTGTAAATGCACAAATAATTACTTTCAATGCGCCAATAAAAAACAAAAAAAAAAAAACAGAAATAAAGAAATGAGAGAAACAAGCCAAAGCAATGCAAACAGACAGATGGGCAGACGGATGAACAGACAGACAGAGAATGCGCTGTGACTTCGTCGCATTTGTGCAGCACGCAGCAGGAGCTGCTGTTGCAAGCAAGCTCTGTGAGATTTGATCAATCAAGAGGCAACGCCATCGTCATCGTCATCGTCATCATCATGGCCATGGCCAATCAACGGCTTAAAAACTGAAAGCACTCTGGAGAAAAGTAGGTGACCAGCCGGCACTCAACAGCAGACGATGCTGATGATGATGATGATGATGATCATTTGGTTTACAATTGCGACTGGCAATCAACTTTAGCGTCTGTTGGCATCCTCCTCATTGGAACCGCCTAAACGAAATCGTCTCGTGGTCTTGCACTTGGACTGGGAGTTGGAGTTGGAGTTGGATGTGGACGTGGACTTTCGTTGCTGCTTTCGAGTTGCAACCGTCCGTCACTCACAAAATGTTCTATGGTCGTTGGCATCTCTTTCTCTTTTTCTTTGCTTTTCTCTTCGTTTTTCTTTTATTATTTGTATTTTTTGTAGACCGTCCATAAACAACTTTTACTGCGTAGTGCGGTAGTCGGAGGTTTACTTTTAGCTTTGACTTTAATTATAATTGCACTCAACTACATCTGGCTATCTCACTCACACTCACACTCTGTCTCTTTCCCTTTCTCTGTCGCTTTTGCAGATCGATGATGCAGCTATTCAGGTGTACAAGGATGGGGACTACGGCGCCTATCTGGATCTGGACTCATCGCTGGCGGAGCAGGCGGAGGAAATCGAGGGATTACAGGCCAGGTAGGCAATCTCCAAAACCCATTCACACAGCTCACAATTGGCAATTGGCAACACCTCAAAATGGCTTAATGACTTTCAAGACAAGAGGCAAGCATCATCCCACACAGCGCACGGCATTATTGGGGCAAGTTGCTGCTGCAGCTGCAGCAACTCCGCTCCCATGTGCAACAAGACTCCCACACATAATTCAATTGGTTTTGGGGTATCGGTAAAAGCCGCACTTGTGATTTATGAGCTGTGCAAATTATTCTCAGCGATTTTCACTTTTGCTGCGATTACCTTGAACTCATTTTTTTGTTGTCTGTGGCGAGAAAATCAGGCGCAACGTGCAACATACAGCGTGCAACGCGCAGACGCAGCAGGAAATGAAATGTTGATGAAAGCGAAATATGTTGCAGCAACAGCAGCAGTAGCAGCAGCAGCTCTGGGTTTCTGGGGCAGCTGCTCGTGGGTGGTTGTGGCTGCCTCTCTTGGCCTTTCACCACAACACACACTATCTATTCCACACACACACACATAGTTGGACTATTTGCCATTTGTTAATAAAGATATTTTGCCAGTTTTTTGACTGGCCATAAAAAAATTTCGCTATCTGTGGCACAGGAAACTGCAACTGCTGCAACTACCTGGCAGACATTTCATTTGCATGCCTCTTGTTGCCTGTACACTGTACGTGCAACTTGTTGCGATTTATTATTGTATTTTACGTTTTTTTCTTCTTTTTATATTTTGCATTTGCATTTGAATTTGCATTTAATCCGGCAAACAGACACATGAAATATCAAGAAAAGACAAAAATCAGCTTCATATAAACGTGGGCAATGGCTTTTTGGCGTCGTTATATTTCTATACCATGTACCCCGTGTCAATGGGGTATAATCTGCAAGTAGAAATAGAAAAAATTTATAAAATATATATATATATATATATATATATATATATATATATATATATATATATATATATATATATATATATATATATATATATATATATATATATATAATGAAAGTTTCTGCATAAATTCGACGAATATAAACATTTCTATAGCGGTTTCCATAATGGGTTAAAATTACAAACCGAAGAGATCCTTAAACATAGAGATAATTGAAATTCATTTTGTTAGTTATAGATGTATATAACTAGAAAACATATCTCATAATTTTATGTATATTATTGAAAAAAAGAAGAAAAATTTTAAGCACGTCAATACATTTACAACGGATTTTTTCACAACGAAAATCACTTTTATGTAGATCGCATCTTTGAAATACAATTTGTTGTAGATTTTCGTTCAGACCGCAAACATATCACATTTTTTTTATTTATATTTCTATTAAATTTAATTGATTGCAAAAAAAAATAATACATTACACATTTGTCGACTGTAAATAGTTGACAAAAATAAATCAATTATTAAATAAAATATAAAATAATATAAATGTGTGTATATATTTTTCCAAATATTTAAAATAATATTTTTATAAGTGTTAACATAATCTGGATAATCAAATCCATATTAAGACATATCTCAGGAATAGTAAATTATATACTGTCATTTTATTATTAGAGAAAAATTTAAAAATTAAAATTAGGTTGTTTTTTAAGAAAAAAAAAAAAATAATTTATGATTTTAAAAATTCTGAAAATTTCTTAAATGGTATGGTATGGATGGACATGGTATTTTATAGTCGACTACTGAGTATTACTGATTGTCTGCATTTACATGGTAACCCACACCTGGAATTCCTTTTGTTCGTTAATCTCCTCTAATCTCTTACAATTACACAAGCTATGCGCCAAATGACAGATTATAGTACATGGTGTTTTATAGTCGACTCTAAAATATATATACAACGTATCTTTTTTTTAGTTATTAAAGTACTCAATTTTGTCATAGTCATACACAGTAAGTATATATACCAGGCACAGTGGAATGCTCTGGCCTTTGTGGATAGAGGTCATAACGTTGACAGATTCCAACAGACTTCTATATTTATTTCGTAGACAATTCTGATGAAGTGCATCAGGAAATATTATAAAACATATTCAATTTACAAGAGTGTATATTCTTGTACAGTATGTTTATTAATGCCATGGAATTGCGGTGTATATAGTTGGCTGTGATTGTCTGTCGTGGTACGTGATGTCAGTGGCAAGGGCGCGTCTCAGTTGACTCCACAGTGGAACGCGTGGGGCCATGGGGCCAAGATTCGAGCTTCGGGCTCCAAGTTGTCCGCAAGTGGGAAGATTTCATGGGCAAAGTAAAAAGCAAAAAAATATAAAATAAAACTCATGCTGATGTAATGATGTGCTTGAAGCTAGATAATGGGATTAAAATAGTTAAGAGTTGAGTATATATTCAACTCCGTTGCCATTGACTTTCACTAGATCCTCGCGAGGAGAACGTGGATGAGGAGTGCGTGTCTTGCAGCAAACTAAACTGCAGCTATAATGTGAATGTCGCCAGGGCTGTGCAAATTACCTGGCAGTTAGCCAAGTTGCCAGTTACTCCAGTTAGCCAGTTGGCCAGTTAGTTGGCGCCAAAGAGTGTTCTTTGGAGTTGCCTCTGATGGCATCTAGTGGAGGATCGTCTGCGCGTCGGGGTCTGCTCACTAATCATGCTTATCGTATTAGTCATGGAAGCGCGCTCGCATGCAAATCATTCGCTTCACTTCGCATCAAAATTCCACAGGCGGCAGGCACGGGTCGATGCCTCTCAATGGGTCTATAGGTGGTTGTGGATGTGGTTGTGGATGTAGATGGATGGATGGATGGGTTGACTCCATTGGTTGGCTTGTCAATCTGCAACTCAGCCTCAGACACATACAATTACAGGTGTGGTTGTTTGACTCTCTCTCTCTCTCTGTCTCCCTCTCTTTTTCATTCTCTATCTCTGTCAGACAGTCATTCATTTCATTATGAATTCTCGTCTTCAGTCTTCACAAAATATTCTCAGCTCAGTACGGAGCACCACGATGCGATGCGATGCGATACTTCATAGCCCATTTTCAATTATCTGCGTCGTTTGTTATTACTTTTATTATGGCCAAGTTGGCGAGCAGCTGAACCTGGCCAAGTCCAGCCAAGAGAGCAGCGGGTAATCAATGTTCTTAACTGGTCAATGAACCATATAACCTTTCCATATCATTTCTTTCCATTCTTTCCATTATTTTTTGTACTCTTAGTTTTGTTCCAGCTGCGCAACTTCTTTTGTCTGCCACTGTTGCCATTGCCATTGCCATTGCCATTGCCATTGCTAATGAAATAACATACAAAAATTAATTTCAATTTTCTTCTGCTTCTTCTTCTTCTTCGTCTTCTTCTTGCTGATGTAGTCGGAAGAACTCGTTGGTGGTGCGGACACAGCTGAGCGTACGTGTCCATGCCATCATTGGTAAGTAAATGTTGAGAAATCGAATCGAATATTGCGCATACGCCTCATTGACCCACAATTTATACAATTTGCAGAGAAACTGCTGTCATCGGAGGGCAGCGATCTGCGTCGAGCGCTCTTCTCACTGAAGCAGGTGTTCCAGGAGGACAAGGATCTGGTGCATGCCTTCGTCGCCCTGGGTGGCCTCAACTGTCTCGTGCGTGTCGGCAACTGTGCCGATCAAAACTATCAGAACTATATACTGCGCGCTCTTGGCCAGGTAGATAATTGATCATAGGGTGATGTGATCAGTGATGTCAGAGCTAATCACGACTTTAAAACTCCAAAACAGGTCATGCTCTATGTGGATGGCATGAATGGCGTTATGAAGCATCAGCCCACCATGGAGTGGCTCTACTCATTGATCGCATCCAATTACCGATCGGTGGTGAAGACAGCGCTCAAGCTGCTGCTCGTGTTCGTCGAGTATGCCGAGTCCAATTGTTATGTGCTGGTGGCCGCCATTCATGCCGTGGATGCCGCTCAGGGCACTGCGCCCTGGACCAACATCATGAGGTGAGGTGATCGTACATTGATCAGCATAGCAGCAGCTCTAATTTGACTGAGGCAATTACTTTTTCGACAGACTCTTGAAGGATTACGACAATGCCGATGCTGAGCTGGTGATCTATGCCACGTCGCTGATCAACAAGACACTGGCCGGTCTCACCGATCAGGACAGTTTCTATGATGAGAGCGATCTGCTGGAGCAGCAGGGCATGGAGTCTGTCATACAGCGATACATGTCCAAACCGGGCACAGACTTGGATCTGCTTGATCAGCTGCAACTCTACGAGGCAGTCTTGAAGTGAGTTTCGATCAGTCTTTCCCGCATCTATATGCATTTAATGGGGTCTTTACTACCCAAACAGGTTCGAGGATGGCGAATCGGATGGCCAGAGATTGCCACAGAACACGCTGCGCAAGACGCAACGCAATCGTCCCGGCACTGGCACCACAGAGCGTCGCAAGTCGCGTCGCCACAGCACTGATAACAGTCCAGCTCCGTTGACCAAGGTGTTGCCCAGCACAGTGCTCCGCATGACGCCCACACAGGCCACCCTGGATGAGGATGACAGTTCCGGTTCGACAAACTCCACAGAGTTCAGTGGCGGACTGTTTCAGGAAAAGAAGCGTAGGGATTTAGAATTTTTTGAAATGGCAATTGATTTCTTACTTCCAATCTTCTTGCGCAGCACGTGATGGCGCTGGAGTTACGCCTGGACTGAGACGTCGCCGAGAGCGCGCGGAGCGACACAAGAGTTTCCTCAAGGAGCAGGAGGAGGCGGCTGCCAATGGCCTCTTTGCAGCTCGAGAGTTGAGAGACACCTACGGTAAGTACGGAGGGGGGGATCCAGAGAATTGTGATGCTTTGCGCCGGCTGCTTTATGGCAACGAAACTAACTTTGATTCTCTCCACATGCTAATCGCTGTATCCATGTTGTCCCATTTGTCATCATCATTGTCAACATTGTTCTGCCGATCATTCTGCTAACCCAAATTGTTGCCAATGTGTCATCCATAAAGGCCAAATTGTAACCGCCATTCCCGCTACCATCCAATGTGGCGAGAGTCCGCCGCAGTCATTGCAAGCTGAGCTGCCAGCGCCCGCCACCATCTCCACCTCCATACCTACGCCCACTCACAATAATTCGAGCCACAACATCATCATCAACAACAGCAACAACAACAACAGCAATAGCAACAGCAACAATCATACCCAGAACAACCAAAACAACAATAACAACAACAACATTGAGATGCCCAACAACAGTCTGGTGTTGAGTCCAACGAAGCAGCTGCTGAGCGGCAGCCACAGCATCTCCATCATAAACAACAGCTTCGACAAGGCGAACAACAACACCAACAATCAGAATGAGTTCCTTACCAAAAAGAATCTCTTTCGGGAGCGCAACGCAACTGTGATCAACGGCATCATGAAGAACATTCAGCAGACGGACAGTGCCTACAAGAAATATGAGAACGACGCCAATCGACTCAACAACTACTACACACAGCTCAGCCAATCGCCCAAGCATCATCTGTCCGCCGGGCAGGATGACCTCCTCAGTCCCAAGAAGACGCTTAACGACCATGGCAACAGCTTTGAGTTTGCGAGCAGCGCGAGTTCGACGCCATTGAAATTGGAACCGTTGCCGGCGCCAGAACCGCTGAGTCCCATACACAAGCCCGTTGCTGGGGCGCCACCACCACCGCCACCCCCACCACCTCCGCCGCCGCCTGGCTGGTGGCACATACCCATACAGTCACAGCCACAACCGCAGCACGCAGCTAGAACCCTAACCAATACTAACACAGAGCAACTGCCTCAGCTGCAGCAACATCAACAGCAACCACAGCAGCAGCAGCCACAGCAACATGCTATGGACATGACAGGTAGGTGCAGTGAAGAAATGAACCACTCGATAACTGTTGCATACTTTTATGTGCTCTACGTAACACTGCATCAATTCGCTGCTGTTGCATACTTTTGTGCGCCATTGAAATAAAATCACTTTTTGAAGTTGATTGAAATTTAATAGAAATTCAATTTTCGTGCAGATCTGGAGGACAAGGAGATGCTGCTGCAACTGAAACGCGATCACACGGTCAAGGATCTGACGCAGAAACTTAGTAATCTGCCCACCAGTCCCACACAGGATGCAGGCAATCGCGCCATTGTCGGTGACATGTCTGGCCTCATATCGAAAGCCAAAGAGGGTCTGGCCAAGAGCAAGAGCAAAGGTGAAATATCGCGGTAAGTCGACAATCAATTTCATTGTTTATCAGTTGCGAAATGGGCGCTAGTTGTTAACTAATCTGGTAGTGTTGGCAGAGTGATAATAGGTAATAGGTATTATGTGATTATGGCAAATCACTCGGTAGACTTTGCAGATTACTAATCTGATTTTCTATCTGGGATTAATTGAATCGAGACTTAAGATTATAAAACAGATTCGCAGTTATCGTTGTTTTCTTCGATTGAAAAGCCAAAGTCTAAAAAAAGGGTTAATTGATAAATTTCGGTGACCAGTCCCAGACTAGAAATCTTACTTGGGTTATCTTTTTTGCTTTTGATTTATATTTATGAGTTAAAATATTAATTTTCTGTCTAAAATTACTTATAAAAAATATAGTTGAATTGTGTCTTTAGCCTTTTATATAATATCAAGGTTATGCCTTGGCTCACAATAATATATATTAATATAGCTAAAAAAAACTTTTAATGCAAACATATTTTATCTACAAATAATGTAATTAAAATTTGTCCACCCATCAAACTATAAATGGGGATTAAAATTTATATTTTAATATTTATATTTAACTGGGTTGTTAAGGTACATTCTGAACTAAGGATTCTTCGCTTTATAAAATCTGTATAAAAAAAATAAATTTATTTAGTGAAGAATCTGTACAACTTAATAAGTACCTTAACATAGAATAGATGGAGATTGAAAATTAAATCAAATGGAAAAACAAAGTAGAGCGATTTTGAATAATTTCACTATTTTTTCCATAGTTTATATGAAAGAAAGATAATTATATTTTCCAAATATATAGAGCCTCAGATCATTCATAATCGGAGTTATAATCATACTGATTTGTAGTTAAAAACTATAAAAAGTCATAGAAATTTTTTTTAAAGGTTCGTCAGAGTTTCAGAGTTAATTATATTCTCAATTTATTTATCTGAAAAATGAGAAAAGAAAATAGGGTCGTCTGATTTTTTTCCCTTTCATTTAAATATATAATTTTATACTTTATAAGCCAGAATTTATTCCTACAGTAGTAGATTTTTTTTAACTTTATCTGAAAAATGAATTTTTGGCTGGAATATCGAGACTTGAATTTTTTAAAAGGCAAAGACATATTTTTAATTGTTCTATTTGGAGGTCATTTATTGGAAGAAGTTGTTTACAGCTTTAGGTTGGAAGAGATCTAAGCGTATTTGGGGGCGTACTTCTCATAAGTGGCAATGTAGGCAGCCTTGGCGGCATCCTGGGACAGACCCTTGTGCTTGTTCCAGGCATTCCACTTGGCCTTGGCCTTCAGATCCAATGCACCGGGCTCGGCGGTGTTGTTGTCACCAGCTGTAGCCTGCTTGTAGAGACCGTAGAACTCCAGGAACTCATCGTTGGTGGGAGTCTTGGTGAAGCTCTTGGCTTTCTCGGCGGCGGTGTTGAACTATATGCAGGAGAAGTATACATCAGTTATAGAGAATCCCATAGTTGGACTGCCTGCCCTTGGTATACTTACATCCATGTCGTCTTTGGCTTGGGTTACTTATGAGTGCCTATTATGGATTGAGTTGGCCTTTATATACTGACAAAAACCTTTGGCTAACTGGACACCCCGACTAGCTGAGCTGATAGCGATTTACGACAAGTTAATGTTAACTTTACCGTTAACTTTTAGATATCGATATGGGACAGCGGCAGCAGCAGCAGCAGCAGCAGCTGTGATAAGCACCCTAGGTGATTATCAGCGACTATAACTCTACAACTTTGTCATTTCCATGGCGGCAATTATTGAACTTTAATTGCCAATATTCAGTAAAGAGGGGTATCAAAGGTTTTCATTCAATCAATTAATCAATCAATTTAAGGGACATGAGTAATCGATGAGAACTGACGATTCTTTCAGTTGGGATTACGTGTTATTATTTTATCAATATATTTATTGGGAAAGGGAGTTGGCACAGTTTATGTATAGATGGGAGCATATTTCTCATAGAGCGCCACATAGGCAGCCTTGGCATCATCCAGGGACATGCCCTTGCGGCTCAGCCAAGCATCGTATTTGCCAGCACCCTCGGCATCGGCGGGTCTCTCGATGTTGATGTCCCCAGTGTGGATCTGCTTGTAGAGGCCATAGAATTCGAGGAAGACCTCAACTGGTGGCTTGCTGCTGAAGGCCTTGGTTTTCTCAACGATGGCTTCGAACTGCATTTGAAAACGAATAAAAAACGAAACGAAATAAATTTCAATAAAACTGCAAAATTTTATATTCCATTTATGGTCGTGATTATACGATTGTCAAGTGAACTTACATCCATTTTGTCCGGGATTTAATGAAAGACTATGATTTGTAGCGAACAAATCGGGTCTTTTATACTCCCCGCTCCCAATATAACTAAATCTTATCATTCAAACTCAACTCGACACTGTCATATAACATATTGTGTTTGGTTATTGGGGTCTGAAATTGTGGTATTGGTGGGAATTATAATTTATGGCCTAGGGATTACTGCAATTTACTCAATTAGACAGTGGGATAGCTCCGAATTCGCGGATTAATTCTAGATTCAATTGATCCATGGCTTCTATCTCGATAGAAAGTCGCATGTTACGAATAATTTCTTTCCGTGTGGAGTAGTTATCTTGCTGCCAGGCGAAATTCTGATAAGATTTATAGACCATTTATGATTTGGGAGGCGGGTACAGTCAATTGATCGCGCAATCGCACTATCGCCAAGATAATGCTATACAATACTGTGTCACTTGACCATATCTACCCCTCAATACTCCCCCCTCTCTCACTACTACTCTCGTTGCTTGCACTTTGTATTCGACTTATCGATCAATGCAATCGATTTGACTCTCGCCTTGCAGCTCATCGAGCGTCGATCAGGAACTGAAAAAGCCCGAGCCCAAGAAATCTGAGACTGAACTGCACTGGGAGGAGCGCATACGCAATCTGACACGTCCACTGTATCTCTGCGATATGGACTTCACCGATCTGCAGGCGGATGACGAGAAGGATGTGCTGGCACCACGAGGGCTCGGTGCAGGCATACCACCACCACCGCCTCCCTTGGCCGGTGGCATGGTCATTCCACCACCCATGATGCCACCCAGTCTGGCGCCTCCGCCCATGTTCAGCTATGGCGGCTATGGTCCTGGCAGCCTCACAAACAGCGTCAACAGTTCCCTCAACGGATCCGTGAATGGAGAACTTGTCAATGGCAACAACACCATCAAAAAGAACAAGAAGACGGTAGGACGTTAAACAAATTAAGATATTTTTGAATTGATTGTTTATAAATTTTTGATTACAGGTCAAGCTCTTCTGGAAGGAAGTGCGCGAGGACTTGATTCCACAGGCGGTGGGCAAGACCATATGGGATGAGCTGCCCAATGCGAATGTGGACACACAGAAGCTCGAGCATCTCTTTGAGTCGAGAGCCAAGGACTTGATGACCAAGGTGCGTATGCATATGAATGCCGCCAGAGGGCGCTCTTTCAAATGTCTGAATGGGGTTAAAGGTGCTGTGATTAATATGATACATCTGATCTATAATATAATAGTATGAAAATTAGTGTTGATATTTGTAAAATCTTCCCCGACTAATGTTGAATAATAATTCTATTCTATTATATCAATTCTCAATGTTATCAACGATCTATGTTCTGTTGTGCGGATATCTCTCTACCTAAATGTTGTGCTAAAACTCCAACAACTTCTTTGTAATTACAATATACATACATATATATACAATTTTGAAAAAATGTTTGCAATATGTTTCAGGAGGTGAGTGCAATCTTATGTTATTACACTTCTCTCTCTATATCTCTCTGTTTCTCTGTTACTCTTTCACACACTTTTATGTTTCACTCTCTCACTGGAGTCTGTTCACCTCACTTCGTTTCGTTTCGTATTGTTTCGTTTCGTTTCGTTCGGCTTGTCACTCGTCTTTTCACGATCTCTCACTGTTCGGTGTCGGTTACACATACTATTATACAATACCTCTTACTCTCCCTCTCCCTTAAACACCTATACACACACACATACAAACACTCTCTCTCAATACACTTTACAGTGTTTGAACTTAGTTTTGTGTTGTTGCTAACATTGTTTTGTAGACACAATTTGTTAAGACTTTTCCAACTCCCTTCTACCTCTCCCCTCACTCGCTGTCTTCCAACATCTCTCCCTCTGCATTTTTGTCCATATCTATACTAACTTTTACTGCTGACCTTGCAGAAACAACAAGAGCTTAACAAGAGCAAAGAGATCATCGTGCTGGATCACAAGCGGTCCAATGCCATTAACATAGCCATGACCAAGCTGCCTCCAGCTCGGGCTATAAAGACCGCCATCCTGAAGATGGACGCGACTGTGGTGACCAGGGAGGGTATTGATAAGCTGCTGAATATGCTGCCCACGGATGAGGAGCGCGGCAAGATCCAGGAGGCACAGATGTCCAATCCGGAACTGCCTTTGGGCAGTGCCGAGCAGTTCCTGTTGACATTGGCATCCATTTCGGAGCTGGGCGCTCGTCTCAAGCTCTGGGCCTTCAGACTGGACTTTGACAACTGTGAGGTAAGTGCTTGGTACGAGCATCATGTTGTGTCAAGATATCTAATTGTTTGTATGATATTTCTTGCTTGCAGAAAGAAATTGCCGAATCACTGATGGATCTCAAGCAAGGCATTGAGATTCTGCGTCAGAATCACACGTTCCGTTGCATACTCTCCACGCTGCTGTCCGTGGGCATCTTCTTGAATGGGGCACCGGTCAAGGGTTTCCAGATCGAGTATCTGTCCAAGGTGCCCGAGGTGAAGGACACCGTGCACAAGCACTCTCTGCTGCATCATCTCTGCCACATGGTCATGGAATCCAGCAGCGATACCAGTGATCTGTACTCCGAAATTGGACCCATCACGCGTGCCTCCAAATCGGACTTCACGGATCTGGCCCACAACCTAACACAACTGGAGTGCGAGTGCAAAGCCTCCTGGGATCGACTCAAGCTCATCGCCAAGCACGACTGTGCGCCCCAACTGAAGCAGAAGTTCGTTGACTTCCTGGCCGACTGTGCGGAGCGCATCATCATGCTCCAGATCGTGCATCGTCGCGTAATGAACAGATATCGCAAGTTTCTGCTTTGGCTGGGCATGCCCCAGCACAGTGTGGCAGAGTCCAGGCCGAATGAATTCTGCCGCACTCTCTCCGAGTTCGCGCTGGAGTATCGGACGACGAGGGAGCGAGTGCAGCAGCAGCTGGAGAAGAAGGCCAATCATCGGGAGCGCAATAAGACGCGTGGCAAACTGATAATCGACATGGCCAAGTTCAAGACCAAAGAGGACGTAGCAGATGCAGAGTTAAAGTGAGTCTGAAATCTGTACAATAAATACTCATACTTACCATCATTATACTTTTACATTTTAGACAACTGTTGGGCACTCCCAGTGCAGATCAGGCTGATGGCACTCTCACCTGGCGTCGGCGTCGGGCCGAGCAGCTGCGCTCCCCCATCGCCCGCAACAGCGAGGAACAGTTCACGGATGGCGACGATGAAATTCTCGAATCTCTGGTGAAGACCGCCACCAAGACGTCCGGCACACGCACCACACCCCGCGAGCGGAAGCGAACACGCCATGCAGATCGCAAGTCCTGTAAGTTGCAGACATCCTCCTCATCCTTCTCCATGCTGACCATCTGCCCATTTTCCCGCGCCTGAGCTCCTCTCAGCATCTCTTCCAATATCCTATTGCGACTCTCAGATAATTATTTAATCAAGGTGTTGGTCTATCTCTCACACACACACAGAGATATGAGGAGAGAGACACCAACACAAGCACATCCACACAGATAAACACAGATACACACATTCGGAGGCTAATGAATGAAATGAAATAATTGCCAGATAATCAACTCAAAACAAAAACAAATATTTATCATAATCTGTTAACTTAATTAGAAATTAATTTTAAATAACTTGAATTAGATTTTCGTAACTCCCGTATAAATTGTCCATCCTAAAACATACATGCTTTGGCACTTTTCAGTTCAGCTAGCTTAATGAATCGGTAAATGCCAATATTGGGTTTTAACTATTTTCCGTTCTTTTTATTTTCATTATATTTTTCTTTAATAATTACCATTAACGCACCCAACCAAACAATCAACCAATCAATCTACCAATCTGTCAATCAACCAATCAATTACTGACTGAAGTGAAACGCAGCCGAACGCGCGAAGGATTCACGATTGAAAGAGCTCCATCGCCATAGCTGGCGTACCCGTTACACCAACCGTAACCGTAACCGTAACCGTAACCGTTTCCGATTACCGATTACCGTTTACTGAAAAAAGAACAGCCAACTGTTTTATTTTCTTAGGTTATTTAACAAATTTGGTTAGTGTTCCCAAAAAAAACTTTATTTTGTTTTTGTTCCAAATGATTTTTGATTGTTTTTAAATTTGTTTTTTTTTTTCTATAATTATCTGAATACCTTTATGCAGTTCAAAATTTAAGCGTTTCGTTGACTTTACTTGAAATTCGGCTCCGCTGCAGATTGAAAATATAAAATTCTACGCCTGACTGTAAAATTTTAACATGAATGCAATTTCAGCATGTTTCTAACACAAATTTGATACGAAATTTTTAAAAATTTCTCGCATGAACTAATTGAAACCTTGTTTATCCCACGCTAACACATTTTGATATTCATATATATATATTTTTTTGAAAAAATGTAACCGATTCGATTTTAATAAAATTTTGTTATTAATTATTGCAGTGCGTCGCACGCTGAAGAATGGTCTCACCGACGAGGAAAAACAGCATGTGGCTGCCCTAATACAGACCTATTAGAGCTAAGGATCTTGCACATCCATATCAACATTAATTATCCTCCTACTCCCCCCCCCATATCCTTGTTACCAAAACTCAACCCAGTGACGTCACAAGTCGGGCACAGACTGAAATTGGCGATCTCACATACACTACAGCAGGCAGAGGAAATGGAAATGAAAATGAAATTGAAATTGGAAGGAATTCTCCAAATGAGACTGGAACTATCACTGGATGGATACTCCCCCCGAAATTCCCTCTGGAAAAACGAGAAGTGCGCAACGATACATAGTGCCCACAGACAACGAAAATGTCCTTAAATAATTCTCTTTAGTTTTTTTTCTGTTGATTGATATTTGTTTTACTACTTGACCTAAGTATTAAAATTAAAGATTTAATTTAATTAACAAATTTATGAAAAACATTTACATACAAAATTGAAATGTATTAATAGCCAAACAAATTATGATTTTGTGGAATTTCATAACGAAACTGTTTTCCCAATTTGACATATTCGACAAAATTTGATTTGTGCTTTCTAAATTAACCTAATTAATTAATTATGATAATTTATAGACTTAATGAACTACGAGAATAAATTAAATATATTTATTAAATCCAAGTCAAAATCAAAATCCATTCGTACACGGCTGCTGCACATAGTCCAGACAGAATCCTCGATTGTCTATATCATTAGGTGCCTCCACGCCATCCGTATGGAAATACAGGCGGAAGGGACGAACGCTGGCTGTTAATTTAAATAAATTAGCATAAATTAATTAACAAATTTAGGGAAATTCTACATACACTGCACTGTTTTGGCCAACATGCCTGCCTCGGCGCTGAAGGTGCCGCCGCAGACACGATCCTCGCAGCCAGGCAGTGGAGGAATCCGATCCGCGGATCGTATGCAACCAATCAAGAGCCAATCATTGATGCAAGTGGTGCCAGTGGGCAGAGTTCCACCACCGCCACCCACCATTGTGGGCACTGGGTTATTGGAATTGCCAGATATGGTGAAGGCACGGGATCTATTGTTTTCCAGATCCGGACATGCATTGTACTGTATGCCACAGAAGTTGCGCTCACTCCTGATGCAGATGCTGTAGTCCTGATTGGAGAGCTGCCTGCCACTCACAGTGTTGTAGTTGAAGCTCCTCACACGCCCACTTATCGCCGTGTAGTACTGCAGACAGCCTTGATCCGCTCGACTGATGCTGCCGCAGTGAATCTGGGTGACACGTATCCTCCACAGTCGCGGGAAGCTGCCGCTGGTTATGATGGACAGCACAATGGGATTGCTCTGGCCCAGACCAGCATCGATGTACACTATGCAGCATGAACTTAGTTATGATGGTGGAAGTGTAAACTATTGGTACTCACTGTGGTCACCAGTGGAACTTCCACATATGGTGGGCGTCGGACTGCCACCCGAGACTAATAACTGATCCTGGTTGCATAGATGATTGGCTGCTTCTGGTGGCGCTATGGAAAACATATCCAGGTCCAGTCTCAGCTGACATATATCCGGATGCAATTTCTGTATTGTCACCTGACAGCTCCCAGTGCCGTCGTATACATCCGGATGATTGGGATTCACAAAGTAGGTGGAGTTCTCACGTATGATTCCGCCGCAGGTTTGCAGAACTGACGGAGATAAATGTTCTTAATTAATAATTAATATAAGCTAATGTTCAGAGTGCTCGAGTATGAAATGTCAATAGATGATCGGGATTATTATTCCTGTTAATTAAGAACGGATAAAATGTGACCGGATATTTAAAACAGAAGTATTACTAGGAAACTTCATGGACGTTCTGGATATCCTTTGCCGATATTATGGAGAAACATCTTCCAGAAGACTTGCCAGGATACTCAATATCGACTTATAGACATTATTTGTTTACTTAAAATTACGCTTATATAGAGTCCTTTTTATTCCGAACACGGCTTTGGTATCTTTGGGTTTGGTATCTTCAAAAATACATCAATGTGTTGTTAAGATACATTCTACCACATATTTATTGAAAAAAAAATATAAAAAAGTAAGATCGACTTATAAGCATTATTTGTTTACTTAAAATTTATGTTGTACTTATTCTACTACTTATTTATTGAAAAAAAAATAAAATAAATAAAAATTTCAGTGATTCTATTATGCCGTTAATGAGCTCCTTCTTCTTGTAAACTGAGAATGGCCACGTTATTCGATGCTTTGGACAAATTTTCAAGTACGCAATATTTTTCCTTGTGGACTTGCATTTTTCATAGCATACTTTCGAGGTCAGGCAAAAGTAATTAATAGTGATGAAAAACTTAACATAAATCATAATTTGAATGCCGCTCGAACGATCTCTATATATTTTGGACAGTTTTGAATAGAATTTTTTAATTATTAATTTATTTATTATTTTATTTTTTATTTTTTTTTTATTTAATTCCAATTTTTATTTTAAATATATAAATATTTAATTTAATTTTAAATTTAAATTTAGATTTAATGTAATATTTTAATTAATTTCTGTCGACTGTTAAAAGTTGACATAAAATAAAAATCAAAAAATATTAATATTGATCATTTCCAAATTTATGATAAATAAAATATATTCATTCTGTCATATGATATGTATGCATAAATAATGTTGAGTGCATCATCTATAATTGTTTTCTGTGAAAATTCATTTATCCATTGTATTCTAATTTAGGCTTAAAAATTGTCTTGAATTTGAAAAATGGTAAAAAATGTTGAATTTATCAAGTTGTCAAATCTTGCACTCAAATTCTTAAGCATATATATTTAATCTATTGAACAATGGAGTGATAAATATTATGCAACTTTCTGAACAATTATTATATATATTAGAAGCATAATAAAATATTATATTTTATCATTTCAACTTTAGTTCTAGGGCTTCGCTTGCATCAGCAGTAAAATATTGAATATTTTTGATTCAAAATTTAAAGTTCAAGATATTAACATTTTTATGTTTACTATTAAAAAAAGATAAATTTTTACAACTTACAGATGCAGCAGACGCCATAGCCACCACCGCAGGGTCCTGCAGGGATGCCATTGCGAAGCAGACAATCCTTGCTCGCGATGCAGTTGCCCTGTTCTCCGGAAGGAGCGGAGCAGCTGCTCGGTCCGATAGGCACCAAAGCAAAGATGGGCAAGACTATGAAAATTATAAAATTTATATATTTCAAACACTTCAATTTCGATTTATGATTCACCCACACTTTGATTCGCGCAGACGTGGCGGCTTGGGGGATAACCACTTGCCACCAAAGATAAGATCTCGCCAAGAGTTTGTCTGTGGTTTCACTGGCACCTTTCCCGCCGCCAGGACCAACAAGCCAAGGAACACAATATCACTGAACTGCACTTGGGATACACCCATATTAGAAAGAAACACACTTCGATAATGGCGAGGCGAGTTGTCCGCGAGTTGCGCGCGAGTTGTGCGCGAGTTGCAGCCCGGCGCTGTAATGGAAGGGAGTCCGCGTGGGGGCGACAATTTATTTGGTTTCGGCGTGAAAAGAGGTTTAATGACCGCAATTTGTTGACGCTTTGCGCTTTTTAGTTTGGAAGCAAACAAATACAATTTTTGTGTGGCTCGATTATTAATTGCAATAACAAAACGCAGCTCCAAATAAACAACGGCAACAATTAGATGCGCCATCACGAAGCCAACTGAAAACAATCAACAAATGGTGGCACCAGCAATGCCTATGCCACTGCAGTCATTGGCAGGGCCATCAACGTAAAGTGGGCGTGTGGCATTCCTCCCTGGAGATCTGCCACCTGCCACATGCCACCTGCCACCTGCCCCATCTCAGCCTACTCTCATAATACCAATATTTCACGCTTTGTCTCCGAGTTGCCACTTCCTGTTGCGAATTGTTGTTGTATTTTTTTCGTTGTTGTTGTTGTTGTTGTCGATTAAATGTTGGGCAAGGCCTGGGAGAAATTCGAGCGTGAAAGTGCTGACAAAATTGCCGCCACATAACAGAGTTTGTTGCTGTCGTAATAAAAATAATAGAAATACTATTAATAACATACTTAAAAAATCACCCCCCCCCTCGCATTCGTTTAAAAAATTAATTTGATTATGACATAGAGTGAATTGGGTCAATGTTAACTAATTTCATTATTTATTTATTTATTATATTTCTTGGCGAATATCACTTCGTAATGTGCGTAATTCCATCTGAGTTTATTGGCCGGGACCGCCCACTATTTTTTTTTTTTTTTGGCCAAAAAATGCCGTGACATCCCTGATAAGTGTTTTTATTTATAACGGTTTTTATTGATGCTGTTCCGCAGAACCTGCTTTCAGGGTCAGACTATCTGCCCCTCAATTATTTTGTTTTCCCTGGAATTGTTTTTAATTGTTGCATTAATTTTATTTGCTTGAGAATTTCTCACACAGCTCACAAGGTGACAGTTTTTAGGGAAGTCTTTTGGCCCTGGAATAATATTATTCTGCGACTTAAGGATTACTTATTGCATAAATATGTAAACAATATAAATAAAATAAATAATATACATAATTTAAATAATATAAATTATATATTGTATAATATATAAATAATATAATTATTATGAATGATATTACATTTTATAGTTTTATTAACCCATTATTTATGTATATACTATACTCTATTTATGTATATGTGAGTACTACTTTTCACGATTATTTTTATTAATACCTTGAAAAATAAAATAATTTTAATCTATTGGCTTATTCTTTTTACGGTTTAGTTATGATGTCAAAATTAGTTAATTGATATTTTCTAAATTAGTGATTAAAAAGATTACTAAAAAATATTGAAATAACATCAATATAAATTTCCAAAAATAAAAATAATAATATTTAAATATACATTGCAAAAATAAAGAAAAAAGCTTTTAATTTTAAATTTCGTATAATGCATTTAATATGCAATATTTCATTATTTATTTTTCAACTTTCGTTTTGCTTTACTTTCATTTCTCCGTTTTGCCTTCCTACTTTCACCTCTCCTCATTTTCTTATTGTATGTATTTACATAAATTTCCTCCCTTAACTACATGTTATATTACTTCCTCATTTTGTTTTTAATTTTCTGTTTTGTAGTATTTGTTTATTTATTTTATATTGTTTTGTTATTTTTATTTTATTACATAAATTTCCTCCCAAAATTTATTAAACAACCATCTGAGAAAGTAATATAAAATGTAGTTACTTTCCCAATTTTTTTTTTTTTTTTTTCTGATTTTTAACATTTGTTTGTTGATTTATTTTTTGTTTCCTATATTTTCCTATATAGGAAACAAAAAATAAATCAATATAAATCTATATATTTGTATTTAACTTTACCTAAACATTGATTTTGCATTTTTCCTGTTTATTTTGGTAATCTTTGCCATTATTCATTTTATGCAATTTTCATTTCTCTAGTTTTCTTAATATTTCCATTACTTCCATTCACCACGTTTTTTAGTTCATAATTTATCATATACCTATATGTTGCCTCCCTTCCATTAAACGTTTTTTTCTCCAACTTAATTTTAGTGCAATTCATCTAATTTCTGATCGGAATACTTCAAAAATAATTTATTTATATTTCATCTATATTTTAAAATAATTTCAATAACTTAAAAAACATTTTCTAAAAGCAATAAACAACAGATATATATATATATATATATTTATCTATTTTTTTTTTTGGGAAAAATAATTTATAAATTTATTAATTAACGAAATAATATATTTTTAAGGATTATAAATTTATTTATTAATTAATTTTAATTAATTAAAATTAATTTTAATTATTTATTTATAATTCTTCTATATTTTAAATTAATTTCAATAATTTAAGCCACTTTATCTAAAAGTAATAAACACCAGATATATAAATATATATCTATTTTTTTTTTTTTTGAAAAATAACTCATAAATTTATTAATTAGCAAAATAATATATTTTTAAGGATTACAAATTTATTTATTTTCAGTTAGATTTTCTAATAAAATGATGACATATAATATTTTAAAGAGTGATATTTTTAGGCTAAGGGAGCATCTCGATTGCATTCGTATTTGCCATCGGGCAGATTGCAGTCCTTGACACAGAACTCCCCGGAATTGATGGAGCAGACGGTGTTCTCCGGGCAGGTCATTGTTTCGCTGCTGAAGGCCTCCCCATTGCACTGGCGGAACGTGGTGCGACTGGTGCAGACGAACATGGTGCCCCCTTGGCAGGATCTGCAGTTGACGTCCTTATCTTCGCAGACTGGAGGGACGCCCAGGTTGTCATTGAAGCAGAACATGTCCAGATCGGTGCAGATCTTGCCGTCTCCACAGTAGAGAGTGGCATCACTGATGGGCTCCGAGTTCAGGCAGTACTTGAAATGGGTTCGATTCACGCAGGCGATGTTGTTCTCCATGCAGCGATTGCAGACGCCAGCGGACCACACGCTGACCAGGAGGCAGCTGAGGCCCACGAGGAGCAACTGTCCAGCGGGGTGAGTTGGAATATGTGAGAGTGATGGAAACGTGTCGAGGGATCATGCTTACCAGATTCTTAAGGGAAGTCGACTGCTTCATCATTTGAAATGTAGATGGGAAGACGATCAGTAAGTAACTAATTTCTTGACTCAACATTAATGCCACTTTTATATGGAGAGGAGCTGCTCGTGGAGCTGCTGGGGCATATCTGGGTGAGATTAGTGCGCCTTGTTTTATGCTGGGCTTTGGATTGCGCAAATATGGTTATGTTTGCTCTAGAGATTAGTCCAGCACGGTAGCCAATATATTTATGACAGACGTAGCATTGAGAGATAATCATGAATGATGCTCATCATAAAGATAAGTCTGGGCACGGACTGAGAAGCATTTAAAAGGCATAACACCACCTAGGGATTGCTTCATTTACTAAACCGAAATGTCGAAGCTTTCACGTAAGGGGTTAATTGCTCTGCTGGCCATCCTGCTGCACTCCCTCCATGCGGGCAGCATCGTCGAGGGCAGCTGTGGCCACTGCTATGGGTCCCATGCCTGCATGAGTAATTCCACATTTCAAATATGCTTCAATGGTAAGTGGATGAGTCCAAAGATCTATACATCAATTATAATAGTTGGCGATAGGTGTGCCCAGTTCCCAGCACGCGATGACCTGCCCAGATGATAAGCTCATATGCACCCAGTATGGAACCATCTGCATGGCCAATATCGATGGATTGAAACCCGCCTGTGGGGATACCTCAACGTGTGATATGTGCGGGAATGGAGAAGTCTTTGCCTGCACCTCAACGACCAGCTTCGGAGTGTGCTCCGGTGGTGTCCTCGCTGGACCGCAACGCATCTCCTGCCAGGAAAATTATTTCTGTTCCGTGACTGGCGCCGCTACGGGGAATCCTTGTAAGCTGGCATGTGAGCCAGATCCATTGGACATATGCGATAGGGATGATAATCTCACTCCAGACACCACTACTCCCGAGCCCACTACAGTCACTGCACCCATCACTAATACTCCCACGATCATCACCACCCCTGAAACCACCACCCCTGAAACCACCACCCCTATAACCACCACACCTGTAACCACCACACCAATTCCTACATTAGATGCAGATGCTGTTTGCCAGAGCCTGCAGAGAACGGGTCGCTTCCCCATACCAAATGACACTGTCTGCACTAGGTAGATTATCTCTATTAATTTCTTAATTTTAATTATAATTAGTTAATTAAATATCCCTTGCAGCTTCATCTACTGCCACTTCAAGGCGAACTCCTGGCGGGGTGATGTTACAAACTGCCTCGCAGACAAACCTTACTTCATAGCGGGTGCTGCCTGTGGTACAGTGAGACCTACTGGTCCTGGCTGCGTTTAGTTAATGTAGTACTCTGTCTATATCAAATTAATCTATACAAATTTTGCAATAAATACACCTAACTATAACAAATAATTGGTTTGTTTCCAGCTCAATAATAATTTAAATTTAATTTTAAATACAATTATATCGAAATTCATTTAAGAAAATAAAATTTATTCACAAATAAATGAATATGATTTTAATGTAAAATATATTATTTTTAAATTCATTTGAAAGCAATTATTTCGTAATTTTATAAAAAAAATTAAATTTGTAAATAAATAAATTAAAAAGACTTTAGTGTGAAGTCAGCAATTTTATTTTAGGAAGACATACATATATACATATACATATAGCACAAATGTTGAATCAATTTACAATATACTCACGCTCGAATTAATTATTATTTTTTATTTTATTTATTGTTTATTTTAATTTTAATTTTAATTTTTATTTATATAAATATTAAATTTAATAAATTTTTAAATTTAATTTATTTAATGTTATATTTTAATTAATTTCAGTGTACTGTTTATAGTTGACTTAAAATATAATAAAATAAGAAAATAAATCATATTTTGTATAAAATATAATTCAAAAAATAATCATTTCAATAGTCTATCAAAAATTAAAATTAATAAAGTGTTAAATGAATAATTTAATTTTAATATACAGTAAGAAATTTTATTTTATATTCATACGGGCATTTTTTGCTTTTTTTTGTAATTTAATAAGTGAAGAATCTTTAAATTAATTTTTTCTTTTAAATTAATTTAATAAGTGAAGAATTTGTACAGCTTAAAGTACCTTAACATCACATGATTAGAGCTGTCAACACTTAAAATTTATAAATGAATAATGATACTTTAATGGACAATAAGAAATTTTATTGTAAATACATATTTTGTATTAAATTTCATTCAAATTTATTGATAGAAAATAAATAATTTATTAATTCAATTTAAAATTCACTTTGAGTATTAAGAAAATTGAAGAACAAAATAACTGTTAATTACAAAGAGCAAAATATTTTTATATTACAAACACTAAAATATTTTCAAATAAGTATAAGTAAAAAATATTAAATTAATCATAATATATGGAATTTCAATATTTACCCATCTTCGATTTTCCGTAGTTTCGGTTTTTTTTTTTAATTATTTTTTATTTTTGAGAATAAGTTTTGTTGAATGTAAAATCTGTTTATATCTATGATAAATACACTATTTTATTCTGTTATAGTTTTAAAATATTTCAAACCTTTAAAAGCCTGCTAAAAATATCCATGAATATTTTAATCTATTATACTCGATATTAAGTTGTAAATTTTTTGAAACTATGAAACAGGTTTCGAGAAGAAATTTTGGATATGCTTTCTGAGTATCTTTTCTGGTCAATGGCCGGACTTCTTGCATTCAAGTGTAGCATCGAGAGAAAGATCAGTAGAAAAGTGATGAGATGGTATTCATTAACAAGACGACAAGTTTAGAATTTGGTTTTGATATTTTGTGTTGTTTTGAGTTGGATTTGAGATGGCGACTTTTAATTTTTATGCTGAGATCATAAAAGAGCACACGGCAATCGAGTGGAAAGCCAAAGCAAATAAAACAATTAGCATGCTCGAGAAGAGTTATGAAGAGTAGATAAACAAAAGAAAATTTCACTAGTTAAGAATCAAGTTTATAACTTGACTGGCAATAGATTAATGTACTTTAGTACACGCAGAACCTTGACAGTGAGCAGAAGTCTGAACGGCATTGAAACGATCAAAACAAAAGGATAATTTTCTTTTAAAAATAAAAAAAATTACAAAAATATGCTAAATTTGAAACAATTTTTGGGATTGGTAAATATAAAATATTATAAAATATAAATAAAATATACATAACATATTTTTAATATTTTTTTTATATTTTTTTATTAATTTTTTTGAAGCTAACACTCAGCTGTTTGGTGGGTTGGACTTTGTCAGCCTGCAATGTCTGCCAGACGAATCAGGCCGCCTGCATCAACTCCACATCGTACTATATGTGCTTCGGAAGTGAGTGAATACATAATGAATATGATCATCTTTAATATCTCTTCAATATATATATCAGATGACAAACCCTTCACCGATCACATCTATACGTGCCTCGAGGGATTCCAGTGCAGTGACTTGACCGCCATTTGCATACAGAAGAATGCTCAACGTCCGCCCAGTTGTGGGGATACGAGTCAATGTGGACGATGTAGTGCTCATAGAAACTACAAGTTTGCCTGCCTCAGCAGGGGCATCTTCCAGCTATGCTATGGAGCATCTCAGCCCACAGGTCCTTATGGCAAATGTCCCACGGGCACTGTCTGCGATGCCAGCAGCGATGTGGTCTGTGTGCCAGAGAAACTGGATCAAACCTTCACCTGTGATATAATCGATGATTTGGTGAGCACCACAGCGAGTCCCACAACAAATCCCACAACGAATCCCACAACGAATCCCACAACGACTCCCACAACAAATCCCACAACGAATCCCACAACGAATCCCACAACTGAAACTCCTACCACGGCACAGGAAGTATGCAGCTTGAAGGCCAAGTCGGGTCTCTATGAGACAGTGCCTAGAGACCCCTACTGTCTACGGTGAGTGAGGAATCGGTCAGAGGCTATACACGTGTATATAATCCTTTCATTTTTGTTATCCTCTGTGAATTGCAGATATATTGACTGTTATTACAACAAGGGCAAAGTCATCGCATCAGAGAAGGGCTGCTCTTCGACTTCGTACTTTGAGGCGGATACTCAACGCTGCACCTACATAAAACCAACAAATTGTCAATAGTAACATAATTAAGAAAAAGTAAATTTTAAATAAAAAATAATTAAATTAAAAATATATATAAATATAAACTTTGTTTGCCGCAGAACTTGTGTTAGCCAAAAGAAGCCTTTTAAAGCAATACAGGCCGACAAAAATAGAAATTTTTATTATTAAGCAAAATTAAAAAAATATAAATATTTCAGAATTAAAAAAAAATATATATATATTTTTAGGCACATATCCACACAATTTTAATGGTAATTAAATTCGAATTAGAATTGTGGAAACTACATGAAAATGTCGAGACACGAATAAATATATTCTGAATTTTTAAAGTTTTTTTCTTTTATTTTTATCTAAAATTTGTTTTGATTGTATATTAGTATATATTATTTTATATTATTCTACATTAATTTATATTTTTTCTGCTATTTTATATTTGTATATATTATTTTATGTTATGTTACATTATATTATGTAATTCTTTTAAATTTTACATTTAAATATTATTTTACTCTATTTTAAAGTTAAATTCGCTAATTTAATTGTTAATTTGAAAATATCAAAATTAATTATTTGCTATTATCTTAATTTAATATATTTTTAAGGTTTTTTAATATTTTTACCTTTTTTCATATTCAATTTTTCGAGGAAACAATATCAAAAATATACATATTTTTATATTTGCATCTGCAATTAATTGTAAATATCGAAAATATGAAACTATTAGATTACTCTATATTTATTTTCGACTATTCTATTCAGATGACTTTTTTTTTTATTATACATATTTTATATTTAATTTTTCAGTTAAAAAATATTTCAATTTAATTATCATAGTTTTTCCATCTGTAATCAATTATAACTATCGAATGTATTTTAATTGCTTATTTTTAGTTATCAATATTTAAATATATATTTAAAAATAATAATATGCGATATTTTATCCATTAATTATTTTTGGATATTAGTATTTTAAACTTTTTTATAAAGATCAAATATTTCAATAATTTTTATAATTTAAAGTAGATTGAATTCAAAGCGGTAATTAGGAAATTCTTAATAAGGTAAGTCAAAGCAAATTAATTAATAAATATTCTTTATATTTATTGTTTTTTTTTTGCTGGTTACTTTTGTTACAATAAATTGTCATTGTTTTTAATATTAAAAATATATTAAACTGATATATTGAGTGTCATTTGCTATATTATTTATTACAACATTTCAATTTGTGTTTAAAGAATTAATTCAATTCAACGCCATTGAGACTCAGCGAGGACACTCGACTGCTGCATGTGGCAGGCAGAGCCGTGACACATGTCTTGCTGGAGGTGCTGTAGTAGGTGCTGCCAGGGCAGGTGTAGAGATGGCCCTGCCAGGTGCCTCCCTGCCTGAAGCAGTAGACGTACTGACGACAGGTGCTGCTCGGATTGGTGCCGACGGGGAAGTAGTCCTGGGTTTGCATTTTGGCGCAGTAGGCGGAGGGATTGCTGGTGGTGGGAGCCGCAGTGGTGGTGGTTGTGGTGCTGATGGGCGTATAGCAGTTGGAGGGCAGGGCGGTGACGCAGAGGTTGCTGCTGCGGCTGAAGTAGGTGCTGCCTGGACAGGTGTACTTGTGACCAGTCCATTTGCCATTCAAAATGAAGCATTCGATGTACTGGCGACAGGTGGTCTCCGTGTAGTCGCCCACAGGATACTTGCCACTTGCCTTGACTGCGGCACAATAGCTTGCGGCATCGTTGGTGGAAGGAGTTGCTGAAGTTGTGGTTGTTGGTGCTGTGGTGGTGGTGGTGCTCGCTGTGGTTGTCGTATCATCTGCATATGAACAAGTTGGCATAACAGTTGTTGCCACTCCACAGATCTGCGAGTCTGCTATGTTGCACACATATCCTGTGGCACAGCTGCCCTCTGATGGTTGCGGCGTGCTTGTGCCCAGGCAGAGAGCAAAGCTGCTGGTGGAGGTGCAGGCAAATGTCTGGCTGGCATCACACTTGTTGCAATCCTGACAATCTGCCACACTGGCCGCACTTGCCTCCGGCTGGCACAATACGCCGGTGGCGCCACTCACGCAAACGTAGCCGACGGGGCAGCTGTAGGGCACTCTTGTGGGCAAATGATTCGCATCACAGGCTTGCACCTCATCCGTTGAATAGCATGCCAGATTGTTGACACTGTTGCACACATTGCAGGTCGACCAGGTGCCCGCCACGAGGCATCCCAGCAAGTATAGGCAGCGCAGTAGGAACGACATGGAATGGCTTCAAATACAAATTTTGGACTGTTGTCTATCTGCGATCTCTGGCAACCTTAAATAGCATCTGCAATCATCGGATTAACCTTGTCTGGCCAAATCTCTTGTTTTCTTCTTTCGGGTCTGACTTCAATTTAGATAAGTCGGAACTTCTGGCCTTGGAGGTGCATACTTTGAGGCAGTCAGGCAACACCTGTGAGCTTTCCTTATCTTGAAATAGTTTATCTTTGAGATCTCTTGGGAGATACTTAAGGCCCGTGTTAGTGGAAGAAACTTGCAGTTTGCATTTCGAGATGCTGAAATTAGTGATACTTTTGCTGGGAATTGGAGCGGGGATACTCCAATGTCAGGCTGATTGCAATGTCTGTGCTGCGGGCAGCAATGTGGCCTGCATCTCGGACAGGCACTTCCAGTTCTGTTCAGGAAATCGTCCTGTTGGACCCATCAATGCCTGTGCCAGTGGCAGCTATTGCACTGGGCAATTGGCGATTTGCCAGAGGAATGCCACGCTACGCGCTTGCAGGAATTGCGGAGAGTGCAATGCGGCAAGGACCTTCGCCTGTACAGGTCCTCAGACCTTTGCCTTGTGCCTGGGCGGCACATCCCCCACCAATTTAACAGGCACATGCGCAGTGGGCTCAGTTTGCAATGCAAATAGTGCAAGTATCTGTGGCAAGGCGAATGAAACGAGTGCCACTTGCTCGTGGTACACAGGCAATGCCCCTGCTCCCCCACCGATCACCACCCTAACGACTCTGGTAATATCGCCCGATGACGTCTGCCGCAATACGACCCTCTTCTCCCACAAGGATCACGCCATACCCAACGACACAAACTGTACCAGGTAAAACTTTGGACACAGTTATATTTAATTTTAATTTATTTTATTTTCTTTTAATTTCATTCAATTTATTATTAAATATCTTAATTTTTCATTTTGTTTTATTTTATTTAATTCTACTTTACATTGCAGTACATTATTATATTTTATTTCGTATTCATTTATTTTCTATTACTTTATATTATTACTTCGCATTATTTTTATTTTTTTTTTAATTTTATTTTATTTTATTCTATTTTATTTTATTAATTTTATTTTATTTTATTTTATTTTATTTTATATTATATTATTTTATTTTATTTTATTTTATTTTATTTTATTTTATTTTATTTTATTTTATTTTATTTTATTTTATTTTATTTTATTTTATTTTATTTTATTTTATTTTATTTTATTTTATTTTATTTTATTTTGTTTAAGTTCACTCTGATTTTATAAATTTTTTTTTTATTTCATATTATTTTATTTTATTACAAATCCTTTTTTTAATTTTAGTTTAATTTCTTTTAATTCATGTTACCACACTATAATACTTTTTTTTTGATTTTACTCGGATTTATTTTACTATTATTAATTATATTTAATTTTAGATTAATTTCATTTTATTTCACTTTATTTCGTTTAATTTTATTAAATTTTATTTTACTAATATACTCATTTCTTTTTTTAGATCAACGTTATTTAATTTTGCTTTATTTCGTTTTATTTTATTATATTTTATTTTAATAATTTTATCTTTTTTTATTTTATATAATTTTAGATTAATCTCATTTTTTTCTTTTTTTCTCAATTTATTTTATTATACTTTGTATTAATTATATTCTCATTTCCAGTTACATTCACTGTAAACGATCCTGGTTTAAATGGGTGGGTCGCGTTGACAATTGTCCTCGACTGAGACCCTTTTTCAATGGCCGAACTCTGTACTGTGATACAGTGAAACGAACCCTTCCTGGTTGTCTATGAATCATTTAATAAACAACTTATGTTATCTAATAAAGAAAGCAACTTAGTTCGATTGCTCAAAATTCTCCGAAACTATTTTCTACAAGTGGCTTATGGTTTATTTAGGTGCTTAACTTTTCTAGATAAGGCTAATCAGATGAGAGTGTAATTTTTTATCTCACTTTTATCAAAACAAATACAACACTTGTATGTGTATCTTTATCTGATTGTCAAGTTAGTTTCCTCACTGTATGATGTCTGACCAATCCGCATAACGAATTTCTTTTTACTGTATTTCCTAATAAATAAATTTTAATACCCTATGTTCTTTAAAAAAAACAGTCAAGGAGGGTATTGTAAACTTGTGTGAGTATAATAAAAAGTAGACATTTGCGATCTTATCAATAAATTTATACATTTTGACTCAGGAACCATCTCAATCTCTGCCTAATTATACATTGTGCCATTTTTAAAACAATTTAAGTACCAATAAATAAATAAATAAATATTAATAAAATAATTTAACAGATCTTTATGCATGAAACAATTGTTTAAATATATTGTGTTTCTATTCAAGTATGCAACATTTCTTATTGGTATGTTTCATTTGGAAGCAATAATCACCTTTCATTTAAAATACTGCAGCGTGCTTTTGGGCGGCGATATATTAGTTTCGTGACAAAAGTATGATAATTTCTACCAAAGTTGATTTGAATCAACATTTTAGGAGTTGATTGCTGAAACCAGATATCCTCAATTAAATATTATGATAATTGTAGCTATAAATAAAATATTAAAAACAAATTGACTAGAGTTTGACATTCTCTCGAAAACTGAGTATCAAATTCAACACTGTAGTTTTCATTGCAAATGCCATTAAAATTATGTTTCACTTTATAGTTTCGATACTTTGAAAATACGCTTTAAAAAATTTAATTGCTTAACAGTGTCAGTTGACTTAAACAACTCTAACAGTAATCTGTTAGTTAACATTTCTGGTCCTGATCTGTACAGTGATATATGTTCCAAAAATATTGTCATACAAAAATCACAAAAAGTAAAGAAAAAAAAACCTAATTGTGAAAATAGTACAATTTTCCACAGTATACCGCTATATCTTTACCATATATATTTATTTATTATTCATTAACATTTTCTTTATGCTGGCAATGTTCAATTTTTAATTTAATTTCATTATAACAACACCTAGCTAAAAGTTCGAAAATATAGCAAATTTCTTGGATAGAAATTTTGTTGTGACAAACAAATTATTATCACTTATAAGTTGAAAATATATATTTTTAAACACTGTTTGGTATAAAAGTGGAGATTCACTTTATTTCACATTTCATTCAAATGCGTTTATGAACTTAGAATTTCTGTTAACTGATCTTTCATACTCTTTGCTGTCATACTGTACGTATACGTAATTCTATAATAGACACATTTTTAACAACTTAATTACTTAGAGGCAACTCTTTGGGCTGAGCTAAGATGATATTGTCACCTTGAATGTATAAACTTAGATTTTCCATTTTTTTTTATGATTATTTGCATGATATTATCCCCGATAAGATAATATTTTGTATTAAAAACAAATGCAAACTGCATCGGACTGCAGTTTCTAAAAGACTCCAAGATGTTTCGCACGGTAATTTTGCTGCTGACCATAGGAGTCCTTGGATGTCGAGGGGATTGCAATGTCTGCTCCTCGCCAGCTAATGTGGCCTGTATATCGGCGACACAATTCCAGTTCTGTCAGAACAATACGCTGCTGGAACCCGTCAACGTGTGTCCAAATGGAACCTATTGCACCGGAGATGCATCCGTCTGTCAACCCGACTACAATTTGAGGGCCTGCGACAGCTGCGAGAAATGCAGCGATGATGGAAACTTTGCCTGCTTGGGAGTGCGCACCTTTGCACTCTGTCTGGGCACGGGGAATCCCTCTAACATCACGGGCAGCTGTGCTCCCGACCATGTGTGCAATCGGGATAATCCGCGCATCTGTGGTCTGGCTACCGAGGGATTCCAAGCCACTTGTCCACTTATCGATGACGAGAACAATGCCACTCCCTTCCCCCCAGATGTGACCCCCAATGTATTCTGCAGGAGCCTACAACGAGCTGGACGCTTTCCCTACTTTATCGACACGATTCCGTCCTGCACAATGTGAGCATAACTTGATATTCTTCATTTAATATATTTTCACTTACTTAATATTTGGATTTCATATATAGGTACGTTCGTTGCTTTACGAACAACTCAATTTGGTATGGAGCGACCTACATCTGCCCCGGCTCCACCTACTTCCAATCCACATCTGCTATTTGCAATTCTACCCTACCAGCCTACTGCACTTCAGTGGTTGTTAACCTCCAGTTGCAAAATCTGCGATTGCTTTAGATAAACATAACATATTATGAACTTTATATGAAAATTCAGTTGTTTATTGCCAACAGATATTCAAAAACAAGAACTCCTTTTAAAATCATTATGTTAAACAAAAGAAATGAAAAAATTGTAATAACATATCTTTGCTTTATATGAAATTTGCTTAAAATTAATATGAAACTTCAGTTCATTTTTGTCTAAGGTTTCTCAAGAACAATTCAATTTTAAGTCATTATTAAAAAATAATTTAAATTAATTTTCTAAAATGTTTCATTTTGTTTGTTAAATATTTAAGATAAAATATAGAAACGAAAAAATTGAGAAAATAATTTTTTTTTTATAATTATCTACCTTAAAAAATAGAAATTTTTTAATTGCGAAATAACATATATTCTGTTATTCATATTCAACCGGGTGAGTGAGATATAGTTATTTATAGTTTTTTTTTTAATTTTTTGGTATATTTATTTTGAGTTGGCCTAAGTGTTTCCATAATTTTCAAAAACTACAGTATATCATCAATAGGCTGGATTTTTACAAAAAATTTCTACATAAATTGTTAAAATTTTTGATCTTTCGCAAATAATTGCACATCTTTCGATAATTTCATTAAAATATAAATATGTATATAAAATTTTTATAAATATGCATGTGTATAAATTTAAAGATGATGTTTATATGAAAAATTTCACATCAAATGTTATGTAATATTTTTTTATTTATTTGTATTTCTAAAACAAGCACATTTTGTTTTCTAAAAAAAAAATAGAAAACAATTCCATATTATTCAATAATTCAATATTATTAGTGAAATAGTTTGACTTAAACGGCAATGTTTTGTTAAAACCCTTGACTCACATTAAAATATAATAATATAGCCGAAAACAACTTCATCATCATCTATCAACAAACAATCTAATTAATATTTAGCTCCCCATCAAACTATAAATGGAATTTGGTCTATTTAACATGTATATTTTAACTGAGTTGTTAAGGTACATTGTGAAAAATATTAAAAAAAAAAAAAATAAATTTGAAAAAATATTAACTTAATTATATTATCATATTACTCACCTATATCGAGGTGCTACTGTACCTTATAGGCATATGTATATAATCTCTGATCACATGCGAAAACAAAAAAAACGTTTAGTGGTCAAAGAGAAACGCCTACAGCGAGATTATCACATTGTCACGTATATTTATAGTCTCGACCTGCCTATAAATTGGCGCACTCGACTGCGTTGCCAACTATCATCTATGTACGTATATAAAAAATATGCCTAAAATTAAAGTTCAACGCCAAATTTTCCACAATTTTATTTTATTCATTTTGATCAATTTTGCCACATTCATAAGTGGATTTATATCAATGCTGCAGTTTATGGACCCCAATAGAATGCAAGTCGCAGTCAATTCAATTTGCGGCTATAGTTAAACTACAGAATGAATCACATATATATAAATATATATATATATTTTAAATATTTACACATACTTTTATATACATTTATATATTCGGAGCGTGTGAAATCGAACCTTTTTGCAAATTGAAAAAAAAAACTTGTACTGCAAAGTTTTGTGGGCGCAGCCTTGGCATGTATTGCAGTTTATTTGGTTTCTTTTTTTTAAATTTTTTTTTTATTTTTCTTTCATGTCTGTGACCCCGACTAACTTTAGCTGCAACCAGAGAATTGACCCACATCTATGTATGACAGCAAAGGAGACTGCGCGAATTAAGTTTACAGTACGAGTTGAAAGCGTGTCGAATGATAAAGTGAACTTGCCACATGAGGCACTGATTGAGGCGAGATGGTTGTCACATGGCTATTCCTAAAGTGAAGCTAGTAAACGTTGAGATTTTCTTAGTAGTAATAGGATTTAACATTTTCAATGGAAAACTCTAGGAAATTCTATACTATGCTTAATCTACCTTATCTGGCGGCCATAATCAGTTGTTGGCATTAAGCCATATTAATATTTTTTTTTTCCAAAATCACCTCTGACTTTGCTTTCTCTTTTCGCTTGAAGCGAATGCAAGTTATTGTTTATTTAGTTCTATAACATTTAAATAGCGCACTGTGCCACATACAGACGACCATCAGTCGGCCTTTGCCTGCAACCAATTTTTATGGCATGTGGCAAAGTTTTGGCACAGCAAAGAAATAAAAATAAAAAAAAATGAGAGATATAAGAGAAAAGTAAACGAAAACGAGAGCACGTTTTATAATTGTACGCGAATGTGTGCCAAAGGGCCGCTGGAAGGTGCCACGGCCAACACGGCGTATGCGTCATAAATGCCACAAGGGGCAGGGACGACGAAGCTGCTGTCGCCGAGAAAAGCGAGGTATACGAAATACAGATGAAAACTGGTGGGAAAGCTGAAAATAGAAGTAGCTTTAAGCCATTACAATGTGATTTATGTGAATGCAGAAATGGAACCGCGAAAGTACTATTACAACATATTATATACAAAGAGATGGGAAATTTGAAATGTCGGGCAATTGGTGCATGGTTTTCTAATCTATTAAAGTGCTCAAGTTGTTCATAGTTTTGGGCCAACTTTCTGCCTATGGCTCATCATCGTTATCATCATCATCATCATCGTCTAGGGCTGCTCTGAAAGTGCTCCTTGTTGTTCTTCTGTTTGTCTGTTTGTGTGTATGTGGCAAAAGTCAACACACTCCAAGGCAATGGCAACATCAACATCATCCACATCAAGTATAATGACTGCACTCAGCGCTCTGATGAATTCATTAATTAATTTTTCCTCTTCTGTGTTTTTTTTTTTTTTTTTTGTATATATAGAAGTCCTGGATCTGTGTGTTGGGCTGTCATACTAATTAAATTATATGAATTAAGTTTAGTTACAGCTCAAAGCGAAATTTGATTAATGCCTGACATAATCCACAAGTGAAACTATCCTCTCTAACTGACTATCTGTGGCATACTTTAAGGCGAACGAGCTTCGTCATAAGGACAACCTTTGAGTCGAGGTCATTTTGGGGGCGAACAGCAGCCTGTCAGTTGCATCTGTTCATCATCTTTCACAGCTCTGCTTCTTGCCACATTGGCTGCCAGTTGGCCTGGCTTAAAGCAGCTTCCCTACAACTTATGCAGATTCTATGAGTATCTATTATACGTATGTATGTATACTATGTACGTATGTATGTATCTGGAGAATGAGGACAACTGCGATGAGTCTTTAAATAGCAGACAACCCGCTGTTTAGCATATGAACATATACATATTTCTAGGGCAAAATATGCTGAACAGTCGAGGGAAGTGTAAAGAGTGCAGCGGGGATAGAGGGGAGTGGGAGTGGGAGTGGAAGTGGGAGAGCTGCATAACAGGTTTCTCGCTTCTGCCTCAGACTTAGAGTTTAATTAAAGTTCTATTTTCATTTGGACATGCCCTAAAGTACAATAATAACAAGCAAAAATACGGCAGTCAAGAATGATAGCCTGCTAAATACCATGTAATCGGAAAGTCAACTACATTAAAAAATTATAAAATAATTTCAGTTGATAATATTCAATCAATCTTACTAAGTTGTATAGCTTCATCAATTACTCAATTTATTTGAAAATTACTTTAAATTTACTTATTACAAATTATATTCAATTGGGAAATATATATGCTAAAAATATTTACTGCAATTTGTAATAGCACTCAATTATTAAGTTAAAATGATTTGATTTTCTGCAAATTTTTATTTTCTATAAATTTTTATTATGAAATAGCATATGTAGCTGAAACATATTGATGGGAGAAAAGTTCAATATAATGAATGTGAATTGAAAGCATTATTTTACAAAACGAATATATATTAATTGAAATACGGCATTTAAGTGTATCATAATATTCGAAGATAATTCAGGTTTTTGATATTTTTTGATGACCGATTTATATAAAAAAGTATATAAATATTTATTCTTTATTATTCTTGTGAACCACTGAGGTTCAATCGTATCTGTATTGAAAATACATATATTTTTTAAATATGTAATTTATGTATCAAGTTTGACAAATATTTTCAGTTTAAGTTTAATAATGTTTAAGTTCCGTGAAAATAATCTATATTTTAAAATATTTTGTAAAAATAATTATATTGCTATGTTAACAGTGAATTTAAATCATATTTCAATATAAATATTGTAATTATTTAAAATTTTCAATATTTTGTAGTAATAGTAAATATTATATTATAACTTTGAATTCAAAACTATTTACAATTAAATATATTTATTTAATATTTTATAATATTAAATATGTTAATATTTTAACTGTAAATTTAAAACAAATTATAATTTATTATGTTAGTTTAATATATTATAATAATAATAATATTAATATTATTACCATTAATTTAAAACAAATTATAATATAATATAATTTTTATAAATTTGTATAATAATAATATTAATGTCATTACTGTTAATTGAAAGATATTATAATTTATAATATTATTTTAATATTTATAGTAATTATAATATTCATATTATTACCTTTAATTTAAAACAAATTATAAATAATTATATTATTTTAATATTTTATTATAATAATATTAATATTGTTACTGTTAATTGAAAACAAATTATGATTTGTTATATTTATTTAATATTTTATAATAACAAATATGTTAATATTTTAACTGTGAATTATAATTTCCAATCCACATTCAATATACATATGTGTTTTCTGCGTTACATACGTACGCATAAGTCAATAAAGCCCCGTTTAATTTTTTGGATGGTTAGATGGTGTAGCAAACTGCCGCTGAGTGGCGCCACGACCCACCCACAAGTGCAGCCCAGGGGCTGCCACCTGCCGCGTTTCGCTGCAACTGTCGCTGGCGGCTGCAATTAATTTACCTCGCCTCCCACACTGCACATTTGGGGGCAACTTCATAAACAATTGCTGATTGCTGATGGCCTATGCCAGTTGCCAGTTGCCAGTTGCCAGTTTGGGGCAAGTAACGTTGCCATGGAGTTGGGACTGTTGGCAGTTTTGTTTATGCATCAATTGGGTTAATCACTTCAATCGATAGGAGTTTGTTTTGGGAGTGTTTATCTTCCAGCTAATGGAATTTATGTGGCCGCCAACAAGATTAGAAAAACAATGAACTGCCCAGGAATGTTTTACATAAAGTTCAGCATTACCATATGAAACTACTATGCGTGGATTACGCCCTCAAAAATAATCATTTTAATGAGGACTGCGTTGCCAGAGAAGAGGAGGAGAATGCGGCACCACAACAATGGGAGAAGCTGGCCAGGACCTGGCACTGGGCCAGGTTGACAGGTCAAGTACACGAGCGTGTCAAATAGTTTTGACACAACACACTCACACCGTTGCCATACCGTGTAGTGTGAGTTTGCGGCATTGTTGTGGCATGCGCGTGGGCACCAGCCACGCCCACAAGAATGCACAACACACGGCAGGAGCCGCAGCAGGAGAAGTAGAAGAAGCATGGCATGCCTGTTCGCACCGTGTTGCCTTGTGGCAGAACGGACGGAAGGAAGGAAGGATGAATGGAAAGCACGCCTGCATAGCAGCATATACATATGTGCATAGGGAAAGGGAGTGGCATGTAAAGGCGGGGGGGGATGCAGGCATCGGTGGCAAAGGCTGACAGGAAATGCGCATAATGAAGCGCCTGTGGAAAATGCGGCACATGTAGAGGAGCTGCGGCATCCACAGCAACTGTCAGCATGCTGTGCAAATAACAAACTGACTGAATGACAGACAGACAGACTGACAGACATACCGACTGATGGAGTGATGGACGCACAGACTGAGAGAGTGTCAGATTGATGGAGAGAGTGTGTGTCAGTGCAACAAGGAGTCCGCTCAACATCAATATTGCGGAGAGTGCAACCTGTCAACAGCTTGACGCAACTCTAATAATTTGCGGCTTTCATTAAATTTTGAAACCTCACCAGGCGTTAAATTTTATTAAATATATTCAAAATATTTCGAAATAAATTCCCAAAAAAAAGTTGAATATATTGATAAAATGTTAAATCAAGTATGGGGAAAATGAAGTGTTAATTGCGCGTCAATTGCACCATTTGTTGTTAATAAAAAACGATTTTTCCATATCTGAATATTATTTTTTTCATTTGCTTGAAAAAAGCTTCTGACAATTTCACTTTAATTGAACAATAAAAACAATAAAAACTGTGGAGATGTCGCTCTGCGATAATTCCACAACAATTTGTTTAATAACACAATTTCTCTTGAATGTTTTACTATTTTTTCTTGAAATATAATTTTAAATTTAACTACATAAAATTAAACTTTAAAAGATTAAATTATTTCAAAGTTGACTTTAATGATAAATAAGAAAATAAATATTTTTGATAGCATTTATTTTTGTAAAATAGACAAGCTCTAGGAATACCTATAAAGAATTGCAATTGGCGTAAAAAGAAATTAATAAACAAGTTTTTGCATTTTTCGTTAACTGTATGGAATGTTGAATATTGTTTGGCTTTTAATTCGAGAATTTATTATACCATCCCATTGCTATTTCCGGATTTCAGTTTAACAAAGGTTCGTAGTCATTGTCTGATCAGTATGAATCATCGTGATTATTTTTTGTATCTGGAGTCTCGACCAACTATTGACTGTAACAAAAAATTAAAAAAAAATAAATAAATTCATTTTTTCGTACATTAGCTAGAATTAATTAAATACTTTATATATTTTATTAATTAATTAATTAATTTCAGCCACAGAAAGCCAGTGCTATAAAATCTTAAGCTAAGTCAATAGTTTTATATTATTACTTAAGTATATAAATAAAAAATAAAATTTGTATATGTTTCATAGTAAAATGTTTAATTTTTTTTTTAATTTATTAATTAATTAATTTATTTTAATGGTTGAATTTTTGTATAAAATTCTTAATTTTTTTCCTTAATTTATTAATTAATTAATTTAATTTAATGGTTGAATTTTTGTATAAAATTAGATAATTATTGCTTTCGCTGCCTTTTTTAAAAAAAAAATATTAAAAAATTTATTTCTATATTTATTTTGTTAAAATATTCACTTGGTAAATAATATTTCATCATTCATATTCTATCCCAATTTTATATTTTTTTTAAATTTTTTTAATATATGTAGATTATTTATATATAACCTGTAAAATTGTCAATTAAGGTAGTAGACTACATGTTAATCAATAATTATTTTACTCAAAAAAGTACAAAAAAAATTTAAAAAAAATTTAATAAGTGAAGAAACTGCGCAATCTAACATAACATAGGTATATTTTTGATTAGTTTCGAAGTAGAAGCATGTAAAATGTATTAAATTTTATTATTTGAGTATTCTCTTCGATTTTTTCGAAATGTTTTAAAAATACATTTTTTCGAAGAAAACTATTAAACTATATTATTATATTCATATTGAAGTTTGATATTTTGATGTTTTATATTTTATTTTAATCCGATTTTACATTCCATATTAGTTTTATTATTAATTTTTATTAAAATTGTACTAATCAATAGTTAAATGATTATAACAAACCTACAATTTAGATTAAATTAAAATAGTATAAAATATTTTATGATTATAACAAACCTACAATTTAGATTAAATTAAAATAGTATAAAACAATTAAATATGAATTAAATGGTAAAAAAATAATGAAATTGAATTTAAACAATATGTACATACATATATTCCAAAAATGTAATCTATTTTTAATATTATTCAACTGTAAAGGGGTTTAATCTCTATTTACCCAATTTAGTAAATTGATAATAACAAATATTTTAAATATTTCTGAAAATTCTAAATTATTCCAGTCAATCACTTATTATACACCAATAATTGCAATAAGTGAATTAATTTGAGTGTGGATAGTGTCAAAGGAATCCCATTGAATAGAAATAAAGATTAATAAAAAAAATGCCCACTTAATATGTAATTGAATTCATCATTACAGAGCCAATAAATAAACAGTTGAAAAAAAAGAATATAATATATGCATCCAAAGTGCAATTGAGATATTTTGTAACTAATAGATACTCAACATTCATTTCTCTCAGCCTCTGAGGTGCTCCTCATGAGGTGTCAAAGTCACAGTCAAAGCTCAATAAGAAATGCACATAAATCATCAAGTGGCGTAGAAGGAATGCGGAACATAATCAACTCGGCTCATAGACAGCCATCCATCCTCTCCAGCATCATCATCATCATCATCATCATTATGTGTGTCATCATTATGATGTTTGTCATACTGTGCAGCTACTCATATATAAATCAACAACAATAAGTTGAGTTGTGTTTGCGATTCTACTTTTTATAAAAGTTGCAATTGCCATTAAAAGTATTGATTATTGTGAATAAGGGGTATTGTGAGTTTCAATTGAAAATTGTAAATTTATTGATTGACATGTGTAAATTGTAAGCCAAACATTTGGACAAGCGCTTATCAAAATTTGCTTATCAATTAGGTTGAGTGTCGCCAAATCTCTGTGTCTGCGATACGTGGGCTAATCCTGCCACACCATATACATATATACAAACATATATACATATATATATGTACTCTATTAGCGTGTGAGTTTACAGTTGATAAATCATGTGGCAATAGGCGACTCGCCGACAACGCGCCTCATGTGGGCAGTGGGGCAAATGGACACTTGGACACTTGAACATTGTGGCACAGTGGAGCAGTGGGGCAGTTGCGTGGCAATAATTTTGCAATTTTTATTGCACAACTGTCATGCAGCTTAAGCTCAGCGACGTTTGTCAAGTGTTTGTCCATGGAGTGAGACAGATATAGACAGAGCAACCCCTTTCCCCCTCTCTCTCTCTCTCTCTGTCTCTCTCTCTTTCTCTCTCTCTCTCTCTATCAAATACAATCTGTATGCGTGCTGAGCAAATAAAGCCATTAAGCGTGCCACAGCTTGGCTGTGAGAGTGAGCTACTTTCGCTGCTCACAGGCTGCCACATGTGGCAGGCACAGCATATGTGTATCATATATCTATTCTAGACATATATGTGTGTGTGTGTGTTGTTACTTTCATTAAGTAAACAGCAAAAACTGCGACGAGTATTGCACTCAGACGCACTCTGCACAATTGCCACTGCCACTGCAACAGCAACTGTTTGCCCACTGGGTCACTCAGTCAAACAGTCAACTGCCACACACCCAGCATATACATATATATATATATATATATATATATATATGTATATATACATATATAAAGTCAATTGGAGTGCAGTCACATAGAGTTAAGTTGAGTCTCATGCAATGTCATTTGTCGAATTTGCGTTTAAATTGTCGCTAATTGCAATTTGCACTTGGAATTTGCAATGCAATAAAATATGAAATTGCATTTAAAACAGTTGCTCAACATATTAAAAATTATTAATATATGCATATTCATATTGATTAATCATCAATAGGATAAACAATCATCAATACCTTCTGAGGCCGTTTAAAAATTCCAATTGAAACTCCATCAGAATCATCATCTCCACATTTGCAACATTTTGAATTGGAGCCACATTCAATAAACAAATAAATACTAAACAAATATATATATATACATATAATAAATAAAATAAATATATGAAAATATTGCTACTCTCATTCAGTTAAAGTCAACTCATTCAGACATCTATTGTTGATTTCAATCAATTCGATTTTGCGGACAGCAATATTCATTTGAATTAAAATACGATTAATAAAGTTAAATTAAACAATCAAATGTCCATATAATTATTTCTCAATAAAAATTCTCGAGTTTTGGAACAGTATCAAAAAAGGATATCATAATCTATAGCAAATGTGCGTAGCAGGGAGAGACTCCATTTCAAACCCCATTTAGTGTATAGAGTCTGACTCAAATCTACACATAAACTACTTTATGATCCATAACTACTTTTCAGTTTTTATGTCTTGCCCATATAGAGGGAAATTCAGATTTCAGTCCTTCATCTCCAATAACTTTGCCAAACTTTAACCGATTTTCAACTTTGATGTCTTAATTTCTTAGTTATGACCAACATTATAAAACTGCATTCAAAGATTGTTCAAATGAAGACCTTCATTTTCGATCTCCAATAACTTTGCCAAATCTTAACCGATTTTCAAAGATTGCTCAAATTTAGACCTTCAATTTTGGACCCTCTAGAAGCCCAGTTCAGTTGCATATAGAGGGAAATTCAGATTTTAGGCCTTCATCTCGAATAACTTTTCCAAACTTTAACCGATTTTCAAGTTTGATGTCTTAATATCTTAATGTTCACCAACCCTCAAAAATGACATTGAAAGATTGTTCAAATGAAGACCTTCATTGTCGATCTCTTATAACTTTGCCAAATCTTATCCGATTTTCAATTTTAATGTCTTAATTTCTTAGTTTTGACCAACATTATAAAACTGAATTGAAAACTGCATTGTTTAAATTAAGACCTTAATTTTCGATCACCAATAACTTTGTGAAATCTTTACCGATTTTCAACTTTGATGTCATAGTTTCTTAGTTTTGACCAACATTATAAAACTGCATTCAAAGATTGTTCAAATTAAGACCTTCAATTTTGGACCCCTAAACAAGTGCAGTTCAGTAGTCCATATAGCTACTGGACTATAAAGTTCATACCTAAATTGCATATTTAGTTATTAAACTAATAGTTTTTGACTAAATCTACCAAGAAAATTCTTTAAAATGTTTCAGCATTTTTATAATGCATTTTTACTTTCCAAATAAATAAATTTTGTAAATTTTATATACTCAACATAATCATTTTTTTTTTTAGAAAATGATATAATTATATAAATATGAATTTTCTATTATTACCTTTAATTATATTCTTCGATAATGCAATAAAAGGTGAATTTAGAAAACAAAGTTCACTTATATTTTTATTTATTTTTATAGTTTAATATTTTTAATAAACTTAATGTATGCAACCAATAATAGACTATAAACAGATATGACTAAAGTATCTCATTTATGTATCTATAGTGTTTTGAGGAGGTCTTTTACTTTAGAGACACATTTTTGCATAATTTCACTATTGTCTAAGTATTCACAGCATTCAACTTTATTTGATTTAAATTTCATAATTTTTTGACCGATCTCAACCGCTTCTTAACACTTATGCTAGCTTACATTAACAGTGGACTTAACATAATGCAGCAGGCCCAATATTTAAAGTTTAGAGCATTCTGCTTCCAACATATAGATAATATTAATTTCAAGACACCCTTTGAACAACGTGATCAAATTAAACATAGATATTACAATATTTAAAGTAGGTTGAAATTGATGTGTATTTCTATAAATAGAAAATAATTTTGTTATTCATTTACAAAAAAAAATCAAACCTCTTAAGGAATGGGTTTCCGCATTTCACAAAATCTGATTTCAGTTTGTAACAATGTTGAGCGTCATTACAAAATGTGATTTTATTTTTGTATTTTTATTTTCGCTGGAGATTATCCTCATGACGCATGTGGCAATGTGGCGCCAGTTGAGCTGCATCAAGGCTGCTTTGGCTGCTCGTCTGTTGGGTGGCAGACACTTTTCGGTTGGCCATTTGTCGCCAGTCGGACGACCTTGACATGCAGACAAACTGTGACGCTCAGTGAGATACTGACTGCAATCACGTGACTGTAACTGTGACTGTGACTGTTACTGTGACTGTTACTGTGACTGTGTCAACTATCGATTTGTTACGTATACGTAATGTGAAATATAAAGCGAGTGCAAATCTCAGGTTGTAAATGATGTAGTGTGTGCTGAGCTCAGCTTTAATCGATAACTAAATTGGCTATGCAGGTTACCCTCAACCAAAGCTCCTACCCCCCTCCCTCCCATGTGTTGGCCATGCTCTTTGGCCTACGCTCTAAGCCCTAAGCCCTAACCCCTAACCCCTAACCCCTGAGCCCTTTTGGCCCCGTTGCCAATTTCGTGGTCATTTAGCCAACCAAACGTGGATCTGTAAATGCGAACTGCGGTTAGGTGCAGTTGATGGGAACCCACTGCCATGATTATGCCTGCAACAGACTGTAAGGGTGTATGTGTGTGTGTGTGTGTGTGTGTGTGCTGGGTGTACGTTGTTGCCTTTGATGTAAGAGTGCCGCCATTGTTTCGGTTAATTAAAATTTGTGGTCCTGTATCTGAGTTGAGTACGTGTGTTTGTGTGTCTGTACAAGGTGCGTGTTGTTCTCACTAAATTAGTAAAGAGCGCTTGGAGGATTATGCTGATGGCATGCCCCATCCACACACTCACAGACACACACACACACACACATCAGCATCGACACCAACATCCACATCCACATCCACATCGGTTGTAATATTAAATATGCAGAGAGCTTTGCATCGGGGCGCTCTCGAAGCTCAATTGGCAGGCTAAAAAAGACAAACGGGCCACGGCCAGCGCCTGGACAAGAAGTTATCTGCATTCCACTGGCCAGAACCTGTTTTTGGCCAACATCCTATTGCCCGCCTCACAGTCTCAATTGCTCTCTGTCTCTCTTTCTCTCTCTCTCTCTCTATCTGTCCCTCTCTCTCTATCGCTTTTTTTGTCTCTCGCTCGCTCTCTGCATCCTCCACAGAATATAAAGTAAAGCAAGTACGCATTAAGGTATATTCAGAAACTCGACTTCAAAACACCAAGTACTTGATTTAAGAGCAGAAAAATAATAATAATAATAATAATACCAAAGTTAATATTTTCTATATTTATTATTTGTGAAAATTTAAAATGAATATTAAAAATATTAAGAAATTTAATTATAATGTTGTTATTAATAATAATCACTATTTTTCAATATTATTTACTTAACATTCACTATTTCTAGAATACTATAAAATAGTAAAGACTTTTTAATACTTAATATTGCTGAAAGCTTAAATCAAATATTATAAATAATTGTAGTAGTTTAATTAATAAAGATAATTAATACTAACATATATATATATTTTTTTTTTAATATTTGTGTATTTTTAAGTCGAATATTAAAAAATTATAATTTTGAATATATGCAAATATTGAAAAATATTTTTTTTCTTAGTTATAAATTGAAAATTAATTAATTAAATAATATTAAGTTAAATAATTTCATTATTGAAATGATATGTAATCAACAATATCTAGTCATACTTTGTATTAACGTTTAACTTGATTCTATAAAATGTTAAAGTACTTATTAAGTTACTCATTTTTTCTAAAAGAAAATTAATAAAACTGCAAATAATAACATTTGGCAATATATATTTTGTAATAAATATTAATTTATATTTGCGCACTTAGATAAATAAAAAGAAAAATTTTAAGTCATATATGATATAATGAATGAGGGCGAATATATAAAATACTTACAGATATCAATAATAATATTAAAAAAAATATTTATTTAAAAATAATGAAATAATAAAAATAAATGAAATAATAATAATAATTGAATTAATGTAAAAATTTAAACAAAATTTTTTAATTTAAAAATATTTAATTATATATGTTTAATCACATAGAATATAAAGAGAAAAAGAAATAGTGAATCATATATTCTAAGTTAATAATTAAAAATAAATATATATTTTTAGAAATGTTTTTAAGTAATAATTCCCTTCAAGAATTTCCCCTTAGAACAAAAGAATAATAGACTCAAAACTAAAAAATATCTAATATTGATTTTTAGTGGATTTATGCAGACTGCAGAGGAAGTCAGAAAGTTACTAAAAATAAATATAAAATAATTATAATAAATATCAAATTATTTAAAGTAAATTTTCTATAATTCATATTTAAATTTAAAAAAATCAATGTAATATTTTGTGTATTTACAATAAGTATAAATATATATAAATATTTAATTATACATATTTAAGTTCGCAAAACATTGTACAACTTTTTGTCATTATTTTTATAAATAATAAATGTATTTATTTTGGTAAAATGGAAGTAATTAGATAATATTTAAATTTAACTAATTTATATATATTTAAAAAAAAATAATTTTATATTAAAAATGGTTTTAAAAATATTTTACTTTAATAAAATTTCATTTTAAACTTTGTGGCATGCCACTGTGCAACGCAGTTACACCTTAGTTTGTTGCGTGGCATAAAAAAAAGCGAAACCAAAACCAATGCGCAGCAAATGCAGGCGCGATGATTCATGCCACACGGCAGTGGCAGCGGCAGTGGCAGCGGCAACAAGCAGCAGCTTCAGCTCCAGACTGAGCAGCGTCCGCTTTTGCGCGTTTCATGGTTGTGTGTGTGCTTTTATTCTTGTCCATTGTTCTTGTTCTTGTTTCGCTCTCTTTGCGCTGTTCGCTTTGTTTTTGCATTTCGTACGTATTCCGCTCTTTTTTTTGTGTATTTTTTTATTTTAAAAATAAAAAAGAGAGTTTTGCTTTAATTTCTAGTTCTTTCATTCAACAGCGACTCGCGGATCGTTTTTTTTTTTTAACTCAGATGTTTCCCACGCCATAAATGTGCACTGTCTCCATCTCTATCGCACCCACTTACCACTGCTATCTCTTTCACTCTGGATGAGTCTCATTTGATTTTATGCACATTCCGTGGCTGTGGCTGTGGCTGTGGCAGTGGCAGTGTCTCGCCTCAACTCGTGTGCCACATGCCACGCGGCGTATGCGTAATCAGTTGACTACACTCATCAGTCAGTTGGCCTAACAAGTTTTCACACACTCACACACACACTAATGTATGGTGTTGCCAATTTTATGACAAACTGAAAAGTTTAGTTTGCCGGCAGCTCAACTCAACTCAACTCAACTTGGTGGAAGTGAAGTCGACTTCAGTCAGTTTTCTTGTGGCTGCAACATCAGCTTCGGTTGCAGCTTCAACTTAAACTTCGTATGCAGCTGGCAGCTAAACTGAAAATGTTGTTAAGCTGCAGGAGCTGCAAGGTGGCTGGGGGCATGCCACCCCTCGACAGCCACGTTGCACTTTTGTCCTTGTTGGTGGCAGCTATTAAACTTGTTTCCGTTGCACTTCTATTTCGATTTTCTCCTCTCTTCTCTCTTTTTTTTGGTGTGGAGCAATTTCATAGAATTTATGAGCGTCTTTTTTCGAAGGGATCACAAAAGTTTTTTAGCTTCATTCTTGGATTCCAGCTAGCTGCAACTTTATGGCGACTTTTTGACAGCTTCGACAGACGGAAACGTTCTGCAGTTTTCTTTATTTTCAAAAATAAAGTATATTTTCCTTAAAGTTTTAAATTTAAGAAAAAAAAAACACTTAAACCTTGAAGCTGAAATTGAAAATTCTTGCGCGATGGAATTGTGTTGATAAACAGTTAAGCATAAGTATGGCTAAGAAGACAATGGCTAAAAGCTTGAAAATTATTTGTTTATGCAGCATGTGGAAAGTCCACACAAATACACATACACGGGTAACTGTATGTGTGGCCTTTGGGGCACAATAACTTTCACGCGACGCAAAAGACAATGTTATCATAGGCCTACATTTGTTTGGCATGTCGGCAACACAATTGGAAGAGGGGGGGTGCAGGCATATGGAAGTTGGAGGGGGGGGGACAGAAAAAAATAAATAAAACTACAAGATGCCGGTGAAGAACTTGCCAAACTGGCAAAGAAAAAAAAAATATGTGGGTACCAAAAACAAAACAAGAAAATCGAAATCGCGTTCAGTACCGAATTCCAAGTGGAGTCGCAGGCAAAGAAGCCGCCACAAAAGCAACACACATATAGGTGTATGTGAGAGTGTGTGTGTGTGTGAAGGCATAACTAAGCGTTGCACGAATTCGCGAAATTGGCCACCGCAGCAGCCACAAAACTCAGACACTGCCACATCCTCAGCCACATCTCGAGCGGAGGCTTCTTCCACCAAAATCAAAGGACACATATTGAATTTCAACTGCGGCTGCTGCTGCTGCTGCTGCTGGTGCTGCCGATGCTGACCTTTTGTGGCATGGCTGTGGGGATGTGGCATGCGGCATGTAGCGGGGCCAGCATATGTGAGTTTAGTTATTAAAATGAATGCGAATTCAAAGCGCAACTCGTACAAGTTATGCGACTGACTTAATTACAGGTAAGAGTGAGAAAGACCAATAGAATGAGAGCGACAGATAGTAACTGACAGAGAGAGAGAGAGAGTGTGTGTGAGAGAGAGGTAGGTTGAGACCTTCATGTAAATTGCCTGCGGAAAAACCGCCGCCTGTCGTTTATTTATAGAAAAATAATGAATTGAACAGGTGAGATTCGAGCAAATGATAAGCATAGGAAATTCCAGCATGCAACAGCAACGATGCCACTGCCACAGTCACTGAGCTGCCTCCAAACTGACAACTTGCAGTCCGAGTTCCAATTCCAACTGTTGTTGCAGTTGCAGTTGCAGTTGCCATTGCGAAATCAGCGAATGAGCGAAGCAAAAAGCAATCCAATTTACTGATTTATTTCTTATTTTACTTTGACTATGCCACAGCAGCAGCAGCAGCAGCAACAGCAGCAACAATAGCCATGCAACAGCAGCAGAAGCAACAGCAAGAAACAGCGGCGGCTTCCGAGCCTTGCCACAACAACCTCAGCCACAGTCTCCGCCACAGTCTTCGCCACAGTCTCCCTCTCAGTCTCAGTCTCAGTTTGAGCCTCAGCATCTCCTTTTGGCTGCCTCTTGTAGTTAGTGGGCTTTGCTTTGATCTTGATTCTTGATGCTGGGGCTGCGACGCCTGACAATGATGACGAGGCACACAGTCACAGCCACAGCAACGGAGCTGCCACAGCAACAACAACAGCAACAGCCACATCCGATACAAAAGGTATGCCAGAAAAAATAAAACAAAATAAAATAAGAAATAAACAAGTAAGAAAGTTATAGTTGACTGCGGTCGACTATGAGATACCCTGTAGCCGTGTCAATTTATATAAATATTATTTTCATGTAATATTTTAAAATTAATTAACAATTATAATATATTTTAATTACCTTTTTAAATTTCTCAACGTAAATTTGATGTAATATATTAGAAATTATGAGCAATAATAATAATAAATAGAAATTATGAACAATAATAATAAATTTAAATTATTATTCAAAATTACTCTACGTAAATTTTAATTAAATTTTTTAAATTTAATATAATTTATTAATAAATAAACAATTTATTAAATAAATAGTATATTAATTAACAATTATAATATATTTTAATTACCATTTAAAATTACTCTACGTAAATTTTATGTAATATTTAAAATTTAAAATAATTTATTAGTAAATAAACAATATATTAGATAATAAAAAATATAAAAATAATAATATATTTTAATTACCATTTAAAATTACTCAACGGAAATTTTATAAAAAATATTATAATTTCTTTCCAAAAATAATAAATTTAAATTATTATTTAAAATTACTCTACGTAAATTTAATGTGATATTTAAAGTCTAATATAATTTATAAATAAATAAATAATATGTTAGATAAATCGTATATTAATTAACAATTAAAATACATTTTAATTCCCATTTGAAATTACTGAACGTAAATTTTATAAAAAATATTATTATTTCTTAATAAGTTAATAAGAAACAATTAACAATAATAATAAATTATAATTAAGATTTTAAATTACTCAACGGCTGCACAACTGTTGGCATACAGACGGATTAACAAAACAGTGAAAATCTGTCAGTTCACATAGCAGACAGCTTTTGTCTGCCAATGAGCAAATTCACTTTCTCAGTACGAAAAATATACTAAAAACTCATCGTGTATATATATTTTATTGAAAATATGATATTAATATTAAAATTTATATATACATATATGAACTTGATACAATTTTTCCAATTGGTAAGTATTGATTATATTAAATAATTAATGGGAAATTGATTAAATATAAAAAAATACACCCGTTTGTGAATATAAAAAACTTATTATAAATAAGAAATTGTCCATCACTATTGAAATGTTGGCAGAAAGAAAATTAAAAACATTTATAATATATTTTAATTTTTAAATATTTCTTCATTTAATTCCTTAACTACAAATAAGAATTTGAATTGAAATCAAATCTTGAAATTCTACAAAATAATCGAATAAACAAATAAATCCATATATTTAAAAATGTTACCTTAAATTTTTATATGTTTATTATTATATAATGTCCGCACTGAAAGGGCATCCTGAGGAAGTTGCAGAGAATGCAACGAATAACAATTGCAAGATTCGTGTGGCAACATAAGCTGCGGCAACTGCACGGATGCTGATGCCACGACATTATTTTTGCCACTTGCGGTGGAAGCTAAACTAAAGCCAATGCCAAAGATTCAGAGCTATTGCCTGGCCCAAAGTTGGTGGCAGTGGCAATAGCAGGGGGCAGATGCGGCAAGTTGCAACTCGGGATAACTTGCAACCGGGGCAACCGAGTGGTTGGAGCGCATCTTTTGTCGCTCATGCTTTATTTAGGGTTTCACGTATAAATATTTTTATTTATTGTGCAACACATTCACACACGTTGCAAGCAGCTACAACTTGAAGTTGCAGCACGACACCGGCAACAACGACAACGACAACGACAACAATAATGATGATGATGTGTAAACTCGCGGTTGGACGCTTAATTTCTGCCCTGCCACAGAGTGTATGAGAGAGAGAGAGAGAGAGATAGATGGCTAGTGGTGGTATGCAGCATGTGGCATGTTGGTTTAACCAGGCTGTTGCCAAGTGGCCTGTGAAATGTAAATCGCGCTGACTCATGCCGCTGATCAACTCCAATCACAAGTGGTTCAAGAATTATGGAACTGATCTCAAACAAATTATCTAGAATTTGCCAAGAATAACTCTCCAACTAGATATCGAAAACGAACTCTTACAAAAAAAAAAAAAAAAAAAAAAATCCCAAATTAAGTTGATTTTATAACCAAACAACAATTGCAACTGACTGAGATAGATGGACGCGAGCTGGGGGGTTACGGGAGAGAGACACACAGAGGAGGGAAAACCAAAGGAAAATCGATTTCATTCATTCGCAATTTTGCTGAAATCTGTCAATGACACGTTGTCATGTTGCCAGCGAGCAGCCAGAACCGAACGAGAAGCCCTTGCCTCAATCAGTGGCAGAGACACCTGCAGGGTGTGCGCGCCACACATACCCTGCCCCTCCTCCCAACACCGTTTGAGGGGGGGTGGGGCACAGAGCGCACACTCATCACGGCCATTGACAAGTGGCTGTCAGACGGAGGAAAAAGTACCAGACGATGGACCACTTTTGATATGCCCTTGGCCAGGCCAGTGGGCGGCGATAAAACCCTCTCTTCTCTCTCTCTCCCTCTCTCTCTCTCTCTCGATTTCTCTCTGTGCATTTGTCTCTGTTTGCTATCCCAATATGTAGCTCACTTTGTCTGTGCCACAATGTGGCAAATCAAGCGCAAAGATCCAATATCCTGCAATGAAATACAATTACAAATACACTGCACGAAAAATCTCAGTGTATTTGCTTAAGTTTCAATATGTTTGCGAGCTGACCTGCGTTTCTCCCAGTATAGAAACTGAAATAAACGAAAACGTCGATTTTGCCACTGATCCTGACTCAGAATATAAAGAATATAATAAATAATATATATAGACACTGCGATTTTTCAATTGATCTTGACTCAGAATATATATATTATACTAAATGGGGACGAAAACCTCTCCGTTTCCGAGGTACTGACATTCCCAAAAAAAAAAATAAAATCCCTGTTTGCTCTATTTCTTTGAGTACAGGGTATAAATACAATAAATAAAATATGTCGAACACTAAAAGTAGAAAATTAAAATATTTTATATATACATATAACGGTTTATATATATACTCTAGGAAAAAATTAGAAAGGAAAAGATTGGCTTTACAACAAGTGAAGACAAAAAGCATAAGGCACATACATATGTATATCCAATATCATGCAATTACAAATACACTGTATGAAAAATATCAATACATTCGCTTCTGTTTCGTTACGTTTACCAGGTGAACTGCGTTTCTCTCAGTGTAGTTAGTGCTAGCATTGATTGTTACAATGATGAAGTGCTATCGATGTCTGTTGCGTTTGACTGCTTTTCAGTTTCACTGGAAAAACGAGAGAGACAGAGAGAGAGAGAGAAAGAGTGAGGGAGAGAGAGAGAGAGATTGAGAGGGGTGGAGAGAGACAGTCAGAGGGAGAAGGGTAGCAAGTGAGTGGTGTAGAGACGCCCTCAAAGTGCGGCACAAGCAACACCCAGACCCGACCAGACCAGACCAGACCTTACCAGAGATGGGCGCAGTTGAAAGTCGACAAAGAATTCAAGGCTCTGTTGGCCAGGCTAGCAACAACATGGTCAACTGCAAGTGCCGCCCAGCTCTTTAAAAATGGTAAGAGCCACAAAGTTGCTTCACATTCAAATGCGATGCGATGCGATGTATGCTTGTTTGGATGTATGTACATACATACATATGTTTGTAACGATGCTCGATGACTTCACACATTCCTGGGCACACACCGGGCAAACAAGAACTTCCTTGAGACCAAACAATGTCTTACAGGCAGTCCCAGTCCCAGTCCCAGTCTCAGTCCCATTCCCATTCCCAGCCCGAGTCTTCGACTCAGTCCCGGTCTCAGGCCCCAAGTAAAGAGCTCTGAACCAGTTTTTGGTGAATGAAAAATCAACAAAACCAAAAAACAGAAAAAAACTCGAAAAAAAATGTTGCACAAAAGCCACGGTCGGGTTCAGGGTCCAACAACACAACTGTTAGTTGTTGGCTGAGGGGTTGCAATAGGGGCGGTGGGGGGTGGTGAGAGAGATAGGGGCAAGTTGGGCCAACAGAGTCGGCAAACTAAAATACTTATAATAAAAAGAAATTAAAATAAAATTCAAAAATGTGCAAAACGAGCGCGTCAAGTTAGCGAGAGAGAGAACAAGAACAAGAGAGAGAGAGAGAGAGAGAGGGAGGGAGAAACGAGAAATGCTGCATGCCACAAGCAGACGCAGCAGCAGCAGCAGCAGTAGAGGCAAAGTCAAGCCAGGGCCAGGGCTCGCTCAAGAATCTCCATGCCATGGCAGTCAGGCTGGAACCTGTTGGACCAGTCAACGAACGACACACACAGAAAATGCCACCAACGTGTTTGTTATGGGCCAGGCACATTCACATTCACAGGCAGAGGCACAGGCTGCGAGTCCAGGACTCTCCAGGTTCCGCTCACAGTTGCTATCTCTCACTCTCACTCGCGAGCTCGCACTGTTTCGCTCTCCCGCTCGCGCTGAACATTTCAAGTGTAAAACGCTGTCGCTTGTGGAATGTGCGCCCCAAAAAAAAAAAAAAAAAAAAACATTGGCCATATTTGCTGCACTAAATCAAGCGTTTAAATGAAATTTGAGTTAGAGTTGTTGCCCTCTCTCTCTCTCTTGAGTACACCAATAAAAGGGTATAAAAAAAAGAGTCAAAGAAACAGCAGCCTCCACATCAGAAGTGTTGAGTTAAGTTTCTCTCTCTCTCGCAACGAGAGATCAAAAACTTTTTCGCCAGGCAACACATAATTTATAGATGCCGTTTGCCTAAATTCGTTTAATTTCCACTCACCTCTCTCACAAAACACACACACAACCTCTCTTACAGACTGCAGAGCATAAGCGACAGCGACAACTACAACTACAAATGTGATCTCAAAAGGGAATGGAATTGCGTTTTACGTTTTACCTGTTGTTGTTGTTGTTGTTATTGCTGTTGTTGCTGTCTGTCCGTTCGTTGTGTGTGGGTTGAGCCTGCGACCTGTATAACGCTCTCACTCTTTTCTTCTCTTCAACACTGCCCTTTGCTCTTGCACTGTGCCTCTCGGCGCCCAAACAGCCCGACAAAAGGGGTTTCAGCTTCGTGTGCTGCTCGCATTCGTTGCGTTTGCGCTGTGGCGGCTTCGATCCTCTCATCGAAATTGTTGCGCGCTGATCGTTCGTACATTATAATTTATAACTTTATCTAAACGATGTGGTGGTGTTTAATTTTCGACTTCACCTTTTCAATCTTGCTGTATTTTTTCGTCTCTTTCGAGATTTTTTTCTTCTGATTTTTGGTAGTTGTAGTTGTTTTTGGCCTGGCCATCAAGCTCATCATTTGATTCGTGAACCGATTCGGTTTCTGTTTCCGCTTCGCATGACTCATTCGAGGAATATCTTTTAGGGATGCTGTTACCGTTGTTGTTGTGGTCGTTGGTCGTTGGTCGTTGTTGTCGTCGTTGATGTTGTTTATCGCACGCTAATTTGAATAGAGCTCAGGTCCATTTCGTGCAAGTTTCAACATGCCATCCAGATGAACATATCATTCGAGTGAGATTGAAACGGCAAGCGGTAACAGAGAACCGTTTGCTCCACGGGTAACAAGGCCAATGAGGGCGTTGCTGGTTTCTTGCCCCGACTCAGCTGGATGTCCATAACTGACCACCGTGAAGTTAGTCTCTGTTTTCTGTGCTCAGCCCAGCTCAGTGTGAGTGCTGGCCCTCTATATGTACATGCGTATTCTATGTGTATATGTGTGTTGAGTTTTCGGCTGGTCGTTTGTCGGTTTTTCTTGTTAATGAAGAAATAGATAGCCAAGTTAAAGTGCTGAGTAACTGGCCAATACCCAGCAATTGTCCATTGCCCAGCGCCTGCGGTGTTGAGTGAAAGTCTTGCAAAAATATCTGTATAAAAGTCGTGCATTGTTTGCGCTACAACAACAACAACAACAACAAAAACTATAATAGCAACAACAATAACAGAAACCTTTTTCAATATTGCAAATCACAAACATACACAAAAACAAACATGACACTGAGCCTTATCTCATTTAAAAGAAACTTACAGATGAAAATATTCTACAAATTGATTGATCAGATAATCTTCCTTAGGCCTCGTTTAGGTGCCAAGTGCACAACAATAGATCCCCAGAGAGACGCCGATAAGAATATTCGCAAACAGAGGAGGGGACTAAGAAGAGATCGTTCTGTATTTGTGTATCTATCTGTCAGTTTGTGAAATCGATCGTTAAGTCTATAAATACGAAAATTAGAATTCAATCAGCTGTCAATTAAGATTCTGTTTTTCATTTAAGTGCATGCAAATTCATTGTGGCATGCGGCGACTATGAAAGCGATTGGAATGAGAGACGGCCATTGTTTTGGGAATTTGGATGATTTGATTTTTATGAACCGACTTGGTAGCCAATCATACATCAATTTGCGTTCTTTATTTTTATGTAAATATGTCTATAAAATAGTCCACTCAGCAAAAAATATATTATGCTGTCGGCGTGTTAAATACTATATAAAACCTTTTGTTTCGATTTGTAAATTTCAGCTAATGAAAGACTTCTCTTTCATCTATCTCCGAATTGAATTATAGGTTTATTCTACGGCTAAAATCACCACCATTTCATTCAAGATTTCTTTACTTAATCTTATAGCTGCCCCATAGTTCTAATTTCATTACTTGTTTACATGATTTGCACCACGGTCTGTTAACAAGTTTGTTTGCTTTTAACAGAGCGCCGCTCTTATTTCGCTTGGTTTGCAACTGAGAGCGGTAGTCTGTTAACAGCGCCCTTTTGAGTATAACAGCAGCATAACAGCTGCAGCGTAACAATTCAAACAATGTACGTTAAAGTTGGTGTTGGCTGCAGTTCACACTCCACCAACACCGACAGCAGACATTGCAGTTGCTTAACAAATATTATATAAATAAATTGCCAATATTTGTATTGATGTTGGTAATTTACCATAAGTAAACATATTTACATTCAATTCAACAAATATGAAATATTGTTTTCCTGATCTCGACTGATGATGATGAGCAGCGGTCTCTCACACTCTGTACATTCTCTTACGAGCCTTAACAGCGAAAGAGCGCACAACAGTGAGAGCGGCCGTCAAACTGCAAACGTCTGTTAGAGAGCGTGCGTATGTGAGAGCTTGCATGAATACAGTTAGTTGTGAACGAACCGTCGCCGTGAATAAACGTGTCGTATCAGCAGCGAACGCAATCGGTATAAAAAGCTCGTTAAATAGCGTCTCATTTCGTGTTGCCGTATTTATGAAATACTTGGCCAATAGCCGCACTATATTAATATCAAGCAACGGGAACGCGTGTGCATTTGATGCGGTTCAATCGATATAATCGCAACCATATTCACATATCATAAAATGAAAACAAACGCAGAGCAAACCATTTGAAATTAATTAAAAGCAATCAACACATGTTTAATCGTAGTTTTGAATCGACGAATTATCAGAAAACTGTTAACTGCTGCAAATGATAACGCAGCAGACACACAGAGAGTGAGACAGGAGAGAGTATATAATTTGTACTATTTATAGGGTGTACGCATGCAGATCGGGTTATTTTTGATTATGTCATGTAGGCGCGATTCTTAAAGATTTTGCACAACTAAAGAGAATTGCCACAAAATCAAAGCAATACATAAATTTAACAACAAAAAAAAAAATCAACTTGAAAGTGTTGCGTGTATTCAGCTTGTTTATTTTTGTTTTAAACAATAACAACAACAACAACAAATATAATAATAACAAAATCAAACGCGTATTTTTGCGACGTCAGAGAGGAAGAGAAACAACAACATAGTTTACTTATTAGTGTGCGTGTTTCTCTTTCAGGCCTAACCGGCAAGTGCAAAAAAAGAAAAGCTAATGCACGTGTGAGTGTGTGTGAGAGTGCGCCTCTCTCTCTCTCTGTAAGTGACAGTTGTCGCCGCCGTGTGCGCTCTGTTGCTCTCGCTCAGTCGCGTTCTCACCTTCTACTGCCTTTGCCAATAATTGCGCGAGTGTGTGTGTGTCTCGGTGTGTGTTGGTGTCGAACAGCTGTTCAGTAGTGCAACATGCAGCCAAGCTGCCCAAAATCGTAGAGGCCTTTCAAACACACACACACGCACACACACATTCTTACGTCTCTTGAAAGAGAACGTGGTGGACAATCGCTGTAGTCCGGTTTGCGATTTCTGCATAATTTCAAAAAGAATTTCACACACACATACGCAACTACATACACATACATAGATATGATGAGTAACCAGGTATTGAGGCTGCTGTTAGCTGCTCTCATATGCAGCCTCTGCACGGCGAAGCATTTAGGCGCCGATGCTGGCGACATGGCGGCTGACAGAGACAGCAACAGCAACAGCATCCACCAACACCAACAACAGCAGCATCATCAACAGCATCTACATCAACATCAACACCAGCATCAGCATCAACATCAACATAGCGCTGCAACGCACCACCGACGTCGCCTGCAGCGCGACTCACGCGCCAAGGATATAGCGCAGCAGCAGCAGGAGTGTGAGGCCGTCAAGGGTTACTTTGAATCGATCGACATCAGGTCGAGTGGAGTTTACAATGAGAAAGGTATGTGTGTAGGTGCCGTGCACTACGATGCTGGGCATGTAAATAGTGACTGTAAACAAAATAAATATTGAATTTTAAATTCTCATAAAGCAAAGAGAAAAATCAGTTGAGTAGAGAATGTGAAATAAATAAACAAACAAACTCTATATTTACGTTTAACAAATTTACAAATAGGATAATAACAGGATATTCGATTTTCTGTTGTCATATTAAACGATTATTTGGTGTTTATTTAATTAAAAATGTGAATTTAGCTGTGATGAAAGAAGTTTGTAAACAAAAATTAATAACTAAATAAATTTGAACTATGAAATCCGAAATTTTTATATTGATTTTCAACTTCATAGAAGTGTAAGAAGAAACATCATTTAAATGTGATATTTTATAACAGTCTTAAAATTTCAAGAAGTGAAAGAAGTAACATCATTTTAACCTGCTATTCATTCTTGGTAGTGCTATGAACATCCTCAAGTTCTGAAATCCCGTTTTTTAAATGAATGAAATTTGTGAAAATAATCTAATTTACTTCGAATTATGAAATTATGAAATCGGAAATAATTAAATTGTATTCTGTATTTTTTTAAGATTTTTTTTTTTTTGTAGTAGGACCTTAAAGAGGTTAGAGGTAAATACAACAAGGTTAAAGGATTTTTTAGTTTTAATTTAATAAGTGAAGAATCTGTACAGCTTTGAGTACTTTAACATCACATGGTTAGATTATGTAAGTAGAACCAAACGTCAATTCTTTATGAATTAAAGGATTATAGACTTAAGATTTCCTAAGATTTGTTTCTTAAGAAATTTGATTATTCCAAAAAGTAAAAAAAATCTGGTATTGCTTTCAAGTCCAATTAGTGTCTTTAAGTTCTGAAGAATGAAAGTTGTGAAAATTAAAATGAATTATTTTGAAATGTGAATTGATGAACTGAGAAGTTTTTAAAATATTTTTCTGTTTTTTTTTCTAATTTTTTGTTGTTGTGTTTTTTAGTAAGATCTTAAAGAGTTTGCAATTCAATATAACATTGTTAAAGGATTATAGACTTGAGATTTTCTCAGATTTGTTTCTTACAAAAATTGTATTATTCCAAGAAGTGAAAGAAGAAGCATTATACAAACCTGATATTTTTTGGTACCCCAATTAGCATCTTCAATTTCTAAAAACAGTTTATGTTTCCATATGAATGAAATTTGTGAGAATGGTTGTCTGTTTGCCAGATACCCTTTAGCTACTAAAGAGAATCCACAAATCGAATACAACATTTGCTGGAGGCAAGGTTTTATCATGCAGGTGCTACAAGGACCTCTAGGGATATTCAGATATGTGTGACTTCTCGACTGTCACTTGACAAGTCATTGCCAGAGGTGGCAGAGATGCGTGCGATGAGCATGTGGCAAGTGGCAAGTGGCAGGCAGTAAGTGGCGCGTCCGCAATTAGAAGCATATTGAGTAATGCCTCAAAAGAGAGGAAAAAAAAAACAGATACAAACTTTTTTCAGTTGGCCTTAAAAAAAGCGGAATGAACAAGTAAAGAGGCCAGTTTTCCCAAGAGTCGTAGCTGCTGTTGCTGCCCACGCCGCAGGTTCATTATAAGTATCTGTATCTGTATCTGCTAGCTGTGGCTGTATCTGTATCTTGATGTCGGCATCATCATTTATTATTCTGGTTTCGGGCATATCAAGTGGCAAGCATCTAACTGTGTGAAGGCTATGGGCAAAAGGGGCATAAATATATTATTGTGTATATTTACAACTATCTGCATCTATAAGATACTCGCTGTTGTATTCATTAATTTCTCCCCATCTCTTTTGAATTTGTTTATGCATATTTCACACATAAATGTTGCTCGACTCTAAGCCAAACAAAGCCAGATAACATCGCAAATGGCCAAAGCAAAAAAACAAAAAGAAAAAATATATCTATATATCTACATGTATGTTGTAGCTGAAAGATACGTGAAGAATGCCAGATACACACTGCAGAGTGCGTAATTGAGTGAAAAATAATTATTATTGATTAACCGACCTTGACTTGGTATTTACACGTTTACGCACAATTACAGGCCATGGGATACATGCTCACAGACAGACAATGAGACAGTCAGACAGACTGACAGATACATAGATACATTGCTACATGGTGGCAGCAGTAGTATCTACAGCATGATGTTGCAAGTTTTTCGCCGTCTGAACACTCCTTTGTGCGCTCATACCTGACAGTCTCAAGAAGAGTTCTCATTTTCTCCTCTCCCCATCTCGATATTTCTCTATTCTCTATTCTCAACTCATCTCGTTTCAGTTCTTATTTTTTTCTCACACGCAGGTAGTTAACAAATAGACACAAGTAAAAAGTGTATCTCTAAGATACGTTGCGACGCTGTCTCGAGTTTTTCCTAAAAGAGACTTTTATCCACATGAGCGCTTACTCAATGGAGTTGCCAATAGTTGTTGCCACCATCTTAATTCAGCTCGTAGATACATAGAATGTATCTGTAGCTGTAGCTGTATCTGTATCTGTATCTGCAGTCGTGCCAAAAAAACACTCGTCTTGTCTTTCTTCCTCTTAATGGGCTGCTTAGGTCTCTCATTTTGTAGACCTGGCAAGTTGTTCCTCCCTCCACCCCCACCTCTGGTACTCCCTCCACCTCTCCACATCGTAGGTTAAATGTATCTGCGTCTGTCATGTGTCTATTGACTGTTTACATAGCTCCAGTTTTGTGCCCCGACTCGTCTCTTTATTTATGCCCCTCCTCCAACTATGCTCCTACTTGTGGCTCCCTCTACTTCTACTTCAACTATTTTGTGTTACTTTTACGATTATGTACTGTTTGTGATGCTAATCTGATGACGGTGTCATGCATACGATAAATGTTTTTCAGGTATTTACGATACCAGAGAGAGAGAGAGAGAGAGGCGCTCAACATACAGAAAGATAGAGATAGATTGAAGTAGAGTGCGTGCATGCGTATCTCAATGTTGGTTGATTCAATGAAGTTGATCTGCTGCGTCTACATTTGTATCTGTATCTGTCTGTGTATCTGTATCTGTGTCTGTTTGGTATGTAAACTCGACTGCGCATTTGGGCGCACCGCACATAAAATTCAATTTCATTTTAATTGTGTGCCTTATGCGACTGCTAATTGAGCTGTAGCCAACTCCAAAAAGTAAAAGATACAATTCACCACATGCACACAGAAACAGATACAGATACAAGTACTTAAGCTTTTTTCAGATTTTTTTTTCTTTTTTTTTGGCCCATTAACAATAACACGTTACATACATTCCATAACAATGCTTCAAAGCAAACAGGAAGTCGTATCTAATCGCAACTGTATCTGTATCTGTACCTGTGCTGTACCTGTTTCTGTAGCTCTAGTTATGTGTCTGTATATGTTTCTGTTTATGTGCTGCTCCATTTGTATCTTCACCTTTTTGTAAAGCGACGAGCATGTTACTAAATATTTAAGCAGCTCGCAAAAGCAACAGAAATTGGAGCAAACTATGAGATACGTACGCTGTATCTGTATCTGTTGGAGTGTGCATGTGCAGATAAGAGAGAAAAGTGCAAATAGAAGCGAAAAACGTGAGCCGACACGGTCTCTAAAGATACTTTTGTGGCAAACAGCTTTTCAACAATTTCATAAACTATGAAAATGGGTTGAGAGTGTTTGTCCACCGAGATATATGTACATATGTATAAACTTTTAATAAGTCTAATTAAATAAATAACAAACGACAAACTACAAAAAAAAACTACTTAAAATGTACATTAAATTTTATGACTTGATCGGGGGGTATCTGCCATAATTAAATTACGACAAAATTCCACTTATTCCATGACAATTTCGACAGAAATTAATGTACGAACTACACGAGATAAGGTTGAAAACTGAAATTATATTTTCAGATTTTATGGCTTATGTTTACTTAAAGTCTTATTAAATGTAGGGGAGACGGGAAATGAACTCCATTTTAATAAAAAAAAATATAAAGATGTTTCAGATTTCCTTTTAATATCTTTCAAATGGGTATATTAATTTAAATATTCCCAGTTTATTATATTTCCTTTGTGGCATTATGGCTAACAATAATTTTAAAAAATAATTTAACTCCTTAAGCCAATCTATTTTTTAAGTTATTTATTTTTATTCATTTAATTAAAGTCAACTTTTACATTGGAGTTAAAATTTAAATTATGTTTAAATTAAATATTAATTTTTTAAATTTAATTAAATTATATGTGAAAGTTATAATTTAAATATAATTAGCCAATATTAAATCTTAATTAGTTAATTCGAATAAAAATTAGTAAAAGAACTTTTAAAAATGTCGTGTTAATAGTTTACTTAAATTAAAAAAATATATTTTAAAATAAATTTGATAGTTATTAAATTAAAAAAATATATTTTAAAATAAATTTGATAGTTATTTATTTTAAAATATATTTTTTTAATTTTTAATAAATTCATCTATTATTATTGGACAAAAAATTTAAATTATGTTTAAATTAATAATTAAATTCTTTAAATTAATTATATTGTATGTGGTAGTTATAATTTAAATATAATTAGCCAATATGTAATCTTAATTAGTTAACTCGAATAAAAATTAGCAAAAGAACATGTGTTTTGATAGTTGTGTATTTTAAAATATATTTTTTTAATTAAAGTAAACTATTAACATTGGACTAAAAATTTAAATTATTTTTAAATTAAAAATTAAATTTATAAATTTAATTGAATTATATGTAAAAGCTATAATTTAAAATATAAATCATATATATCAAGTAACTTCTGCAAAAAAAAAAAATTGTTGCTAATATCTTTAAAAATAAATATGCGAATCGAATTGAAATTCAAATAGAATAATTATTGACAATATCAAATTGATTTTGATTTCGATTTTTGTGTATTTGGGTGTCATTTTATGAGCCTTTATTTCTTGGCATCCATTAACTTAATGGATCCGATAACTTGTTTTGGTTTCTTAGCCACATAAAAAAAGAGTCGGCATTTTATGACAAGTTGAGTTCGCTTTCATTTTGCGATTCGTCTCGAGAAGTATTTGTTATCATTTGGCATTGAAGTGGATTAAGTTTTCAATATATATAAATAAATAAAAATAAATGAAATAGAGTAATAAACTTTATTTATTTTCTGGGCCAAATGTGTTGTATTTAATGTACATCCCACGATACTATGAATATTTATGAGTTTTCGATACAAAATTGAAATTTGTGGTCTTCCAATATTTTAAAGGGTGTATTTTATTTCTTAACAAGTCATTCAACTAAATTTTATTTTTTTTTTGTAAATAAATAACACGAATTTTTTTTAAAAATTTCTAAGTCGTCTACAAATTCAAACTCTCAACTGAAACTCACTGGCTTTTAGTTTGGATTGAGATGGAGATTGATATTGAAACTGGTCTAATGGTTTTTGCTGAAGAATTTCTAATTGATTGAAGGCCGAAAGTTGTCTAAACTGCTTTTACATTCATTACGGTGGCATTCTAACAGTTCTTGGACTACACTTAAATTTATTTTGTATTTCTATGTGATTGATTGAAAAAGTCAAGGACTTTTCAAATTCCCTGAGTTGGCTTCAAACTCTTCTCGTATCTTATTTTTTCTCTTCATTAGTATGCCCATCTATCTGTATCTCAGTCTGTTATGTATTTCCCTTTTATTTTAGGCCAAGTTTTTTTTTGTTATATTTTTGTGCTAATTAGTTTCAATTAAAATTAACGACGCCTTTGCCTGTTCGCCCATCGATTTCACACGCACTCGAACATCGGAATGAGGAATGAAGAATGAGGAAATCTTGCCCCATGGCAAGGGGCACATTTTCTTAATGTTTGCTTTAATTTTGTTTTTATTTTTTTAAGTGTACGCTGTTGTTGTTCTGTGTTGTTTTTTACACTTTTGACCTCAATTCATGAACTGCCTGAGTTCTGTTCAGTTTCAGCCTTTGAATCTGATGTCGATGATGATGATGTCATTGAAGTGATTGGCGATTGGAACAATCACAGATTGCCGATTGATGATTGACGATTGGCAAGACCCAAGTTATATTTATATTTATATTTATATTTATATTTATAAGACTTGATCGTATTTCAAATTCTGGCAATTAAATGCTGTAACTGAATAGTTCGCCATTCATTCATTCATTCATTTGCTCATTCATTCAATCATTCATTCATTAATTTTTTTGGTTGATCATTCAGTTCATATTTTCTTAGAATTTAATGCGCTGAACTTCTGACATTTTTATGATCTCGAAACTGAGACAACATGCCTGTAAATATGTTTCTCATTTTCATTCATGACTTTTGGCCCAAAAGGTGAGACAAGCTTCTGCTGCTTCTTCTTTGACTTCTTCTTCTTCTTTGTCTTCTTCTTGCTCTTAGCCGTAACGAACTTGTTTGTGTTTTGGCCTTAAGCTGTGGCAATTAAAGGGTTTATATGTGTGTGTGTGTGTTTGCAAAAGGAAGTTGTCAACTTGTTGTTTGAGCAGGTCACAGTTGGCAAACAGATACAGATACAGATACAAATACAGATAGAGATACAGATACAGATAAGCGGGTTGATAAGACTCTTCAGATTACAAGCCAATGGAATTGATAAAGTTCAACTTATGTTGCAACTGTAATTAACTACATATATACATATGTATGTATAATACTTGTCGCATTTGCAGCTACTTGGCAGCGTGAGCATGAGTATCTTATAGATATATTTGTATCTCACGCTGGTACCTGTCCCAAAACAAACTCCCTTCACATACTACATCTACAGCTCTATGTGCCACAATTTTCCACTCATTTGGACCAATTCGCTTTGGGCCAAACTTCTGGCTTATGTAACGCCACGCTTCTTCTTCATCTTCGTCTTCCTCTTCTTCTTTTTCTTCTTCTTCTTTTACTACTATTTCCATTACCATTTATGATGTTGCAGTCCAAGATTTGTCGACCTACTCACTGACAGTTTGAGTTACGTTCTCACTCACTCAGTGACTAACTGGCTGAGAGTCCGTTCGTCCGTCTGTCTGTCCGTCTGTTTGTTGGTCTTTGTTTGTTCATGTCTTTTGTGCCGCGTAATCGTCGTTTTCCAATGAACTTCAGGTATGAGGATAGCGCATTTGTGAGATACAAACGTCGCGTTTTCGGATTCTTTCACTCCTCGCTATCTACACAATTCAGTTTCAGGGTTGGGTTCTCCTTTTTCTCTTTTTCTCTTTACTTTTTTTTTTGATTCATTGCTAACATGAAAAATACTTAAGTTTGAGGGGGGGGAATGAAGAGAAAAAGAGGTTTAATGCCCAGTGAAGTGTGCGTCGCATCGAAATCAAAATCAAAAACACAAAACAAAAAAAAAACAAAAACAAAATCAGATATTTGAAAAAAAGAAGAAACAATGTATACCCTTTACAAAGCACTTCCGCTTGAAATGCTGTTAGTTATGGCCAGTTTACAGATTACATCCAAAAACAAAAGAAGCGCAACTTGGCCAACAGGTTGCTGCCATTTCTCTGATAAGTCTTCGATTATCTTTGGGCTGTTATCAGTGCACGATAATTACGTTTGCAGCAACTTAACTTAATTCATTTCTTTGGTTATCAGCCCGAAAGAGAGAGAGAGGGAGAGAGAGAGACAGAGAGAGAGTGCGAATGGAGTGTGAGTGGAAGACAAGTTAAGAGGTGTTTGCACAATGTTCATGTCCTGCCGCCTTTTGACGGTTCGCTGACTTCCATAAATCAATTATTTGCACCTCAGGCTCATAAATCAACTTATGACGAGCAACAACAACAACAATATCTACAACAACAACAACAATGGAGAAGGCCAAAAGGCAAACATTCAATTGGTCAGCAGCAGCAGCAGAAGAAGAAGAAACACAAAAAGCGGCTCTAAACAATGCCAGAGGCAGTGTGTGGGAGAGAGGGGGTATGGGCAGTGGGAGGTGCTGGAGGAGGGGCTGCAAGCAAATTGTGGCATTGCTTCTTTTATATAAATGGCATGAAAAGCCAGGGCTAATATGGCGTCTTGTTACCACAAAAAAAAAAAAAACAAAAACGACAAAACAATAACAAATATTTGAATGATTTCTTCTTTCAACTCAACAAACAAAAAAAAAATTGAAGCGCAAAATGAAATTGAATTTTTACGCTGTTCAGCCACAGACTGTGTGTGGCATGTGTGTGTGTGTGTGTGTGTGTGTGTTTTGTCTAACTTGATTCAATAAAAGCCAACTTCTATTTAGACCAACTCGGGCAATCCCTCCAACCCCCCCTCGCCCAATACATAGATATATCTCCACACACTCACGGGCAACTCTGCCACAACTTTGGGGCTTTAAAGATTCAACTTGATTTTTGTCTATTATTTGTTTTAGCCAACATTATTCTACATCTTCTGCTTCTTCTTATTTTTCTTGCTGCTGTTGTTGTTGTTGTTGTTATTCTTTGTGTTGTTAGAGCTTTATACGGTTTATTGACTTTGCTTTGACTATGTTGCTTTTTTCGCACACTAAGCGAAAATCCAAACAATAAATGAAGTAAGTGCAAACAAACAGAAAAAAAAATAACAATAAAAAAAAATCAAACCAAAAAAAAAACAAAACAGTATATCATATAATAAAACGTTGTGTGATTTTGCACATTGTAAAAACTTGAGAAACAATACATAAAAAAAAAGAAAAATGAAAAATATTTTGCTAAGTGTTTTTTTTCGTTGCGAAAATTTTATGTTTTTTTTTAAGGTGTGTGTTTTATATATTAACAAGTTTATTGAGAGTTGAAAATAATGTTAATGCTTTTACATACATGTGGAGTTCTATTTTTTAATGTACTTAAAGTCAACTATTAAAAGTCTACTAAAAATTATATTAAAGTACAAAATTAAGTTAAATTTATTAAATTAATGTTCTTTGCAAATTATGAAATGAAATAGAAAAATTTTGAAATAAAATCCATCCAGTTTCTATTTTAATGGAAATTAACTAATAAAAGTTGATTGCATTTAAAATTCAAACAATAACTTTAATAAAAATATAAAACATAAAATAATAAATACTAAATCTTCATTAATTCGAATACCAATTAGTAAAATTACTTTTAAAATCTCATGTGTTTTAGATAGTTAAATTAAAACTTACACATTAACATAATTATTATTATTATTATTATGTGAGTAAAATCATTGAAACAATTTAAAATTAACTAAATTTGTTGAATATATCTTATATTTATTTGTTTTCGATTTTCAATTTTAAAGAAAGTTTTTAAAATTATTGAAATGTGTATAGCTGAAGTTAATTTTAAGTTAAACCAAATATCAAAAATTGTATTTTTCTATGCCTGTTTTTAGTTTAATATACAATAAAGTTGTCAAAAAGTTTTTTCTTTGACATAAACAATAACTTTGACTCATATCATATCATTTTTTATTGTAAAAAATAAACTAATAAATTTATTAATAGTGAAAATGTCTGTTGGATTGCTTAAAAAAATGTGTATCTTATCTTATAATTTGATCAGTTATCTTATCATATTCTCTAAACCATTAAAATTACTATTTTTTTAAGATTTTTAAATATTTAAACTAATGCAGCTCTTTTTCTATTCATTTTCTGTCATTGCAGGTGAATAATTTGAATAATTTTCTGCATTCGTTATCGTTAAAAGCAAACGAATAATTATTATCTATGTCCGTCCACAACTACTACTATTATTATAAACATAAACATACACATATACAAATATATATTTATATATATGCATATATCGGGGTGAGTTGAAATATAGCCAGTCAGCTTGACGTTTCAGAGGAGAGAACCCAGTTCAAATTATAATATCGTATAATATAATGTGTAAATAATGACACTGTTTGCTCTACAACTTGTGCGTGTCTCCCTCTCCATCTCTCCCTCTATCTCTCATTTGCTATCTCTTTCTATCTACATATAATTCGATTCGTGTGTGTGTGGGTGAGGGGGAGAGAGAGGGTGGGGGGCTATGCGAGAGAGGCCATCAATCATTTAACAACAATTGTGAGGCGCTCAACGCCAACACCGAACACCAAATACCAAAACACGAACACCAACATCAAGTTAAGTAGAATAGAATACTCAAAAACCTACCCCACGCCAAATATTATAAAAAACAAAAATATAAACAAAATATTACAAAAAAAAAGAAAAAAAGAAAATAAACAGCAAAATATGCAGAGACAAAAACAACAACAAAAAACAATGACATTAAAAGGCGCGGGAGCAGAAAAAGAAATAATACCAAATATGAATATAAAAATGCATGTGGAAGTCACATAGATTACAACTAGGCGACTGCTAAATACTCTATCCAAATTTAATTTTTAATCAATTATAAATGTAATATAATAATAACTAAATAATAATCAAATAATAATCTAAAATAATAATGAACATAATTATCTTTTGAAACTTTTAAATATGTATTCTTTTCATTCTCAACATTCATTTTTTGTTAAATCATTAAAAATAAAATATTAAATATAAATATAAAATATTAATATTTAATATATAATATTTAATATTTATATACATCAAACAAGTGTTAAGCAAGAAATGATTTATTTACAATAACTTCAGACAGTAATGACATTTTCACATCATTTTGTCTTTTGGGAAATTTATTAAATTTTTAAAAAATTTAAATTATTTGAATTGGGTATTATATCCTCGGGATATTCCATACAAGTACATATAAATATGTTATCTATTGAATCAATAGTTACTCGTAATATTGCACATTTATACAGTCAATTATAATTGCATTTTAGATTTTTGTTTACTTAGTTATGATTAAATTTACCTAAAAGTTGTAATTTTAACATTTTGCGAAGTATATTTTTCAAATTATTTTGCTTAAAGAATAATTTATAGAATTCGATTCGACCTGTACTTAATCACGAATCCGAACGAAAAGTGCGGTTTCTGTATTGGTAGCTATTTCAAAATCATACGAGTTTTGAAATTGAGAACACCCCAGTATGTTTCACATTCTGTTTTCTGTAGAGAGAAACTCTTAAATAGATAATAAGGGAGTTATATAAATAAATATTCTTTTTGTTTTCTACTATTCCCTGTTTCCTTGATTGTCGATTGTTTCCTTACAAACTGTTCACAGCTCGTGGCAACTTGACTGACAATTTCAGTGGACTTTTTGGTTTTGCAGGGTATAAAATGGGGTAGTTATGCTTGTGGCTTGCTTTGAGCTCCCCTTTGCGTTTGTAGAACAGTAGGAAAATTGTTTAATATGTTTTTGTCAATGTTGCTTAGTAGAATTTAGACAGAGAAAGAAAGGGGAAGGAGCAGAGTGGAGGGGTGTGTGTGTTTATATGTATGGGTGTGTTGGTGTTTGTGTGTGTGTGTGTGAGTCGCAGCAAGACATTCACTTTTCATTATATATATTTTTGTTGTTGTGTGTATGTGTGTGTTTAAATTATGCTAATCCGTTGAAATATGATTATGCCAAATGACAACAGCTTGAAAAATGGAAACTTTTGGCTTTGCCGAGGGGGCGGCATTAAAGGCGTGGTATGCATGAGTGTGACCGTGTGTGTGTGTGTGTTGTGTCTGCAGGTGTGCCCAGAAGCTCTGCATAATTTGATCACCTTTTTCGCAGCTAATTTCATATTGTGACTTTCTATAAAGTATAATTAAATTTATTTTTGAGCTGCACATATATGGAAGAAGAGGAAGAAGAAAAAGAAGAAGCAGACGAATTCACATTTTGGTCTTTGGCGCAACTTTTTCAATTAAAGGCAACAATTGGGGGAAAACGGGGCAAAAACAAATACGCGACCTTCAAAGCCAACAGCCATTTCAAATTGGTATTGCAGTCGGAAAAGTAATTTAATTAGCTTTTACACGTAACACAGAAAAATGGGAGTTAGTCCTACCCCCTACCACCCCACCGCATCACCTCTCTGTAACTGTAACTCTTCCCCTTGCGCCAGAAAAGTCTTTTAATAATTTTGTGTAAAATGAAAATAATCTAGGCAGGCGGCAGCTCGTTGCACGATAGAAAATCGCGTGTTGCACTGAAAGTTTTACTTTTCTATTTTTCCCGTTTTCTCTCTTCTTTTTTTTTTGTTTTTTTTCTTTGACCTGACGGTGCCAGTCGCCAAAGTTTGAGGCGCCAAACAAAAGCGAAACTAACCATAAAATGCAAAAAGATTTCTGGTGGAAACCAGGATATTTTTGGGCTAAAAGCTATGCAAATTACAACGTAACTGGGGTTGAGTTTTCCACTTTCCCGTTTTTCATTTTCCATTTTCCATTTTCAGTTGTCGGTGCAAGTGTTTTGTTGACTTTCGCCATTTTATGCGACAAAATGAATTTTTCAGCAGCTTGAATTTGTAAATATTGAGAGTATCTATGTGCTCTGGGCAATATTGAAACACTTTTTCCAATAAAAGAGAAAATCTGCTAATAAATATTAAAATATATACCATTTTTGATTGATATATTGAAGTTTATGTAACCATTTTTCATTTGCAATAATTTTAAGTTGGTAAATTAATTTACCTATTAACTCTCTTTTTAATTAAATTTTTTTTTTATATTATTTTTAAATCCCCTCATATAACACTTAAAGGGTCCTTAAAGGGTTCAAGAAATTTTTGCTTTGAAAATTATTTGAAAGTAATATTAAATCAGGATTCTACGCTTAATTAAATATGAAAAAAAAATCATAAGAACTCACAATGTCGAAACCGCACTTTTCTTTCGGATACGGAATCCAGAACATATAAATATATTTTTCTAAATGTTTATTTATAGGGAAGATTCAGTAACTTTTTCAATTTCAATACAAATTTACTCATAAAATTTCTTAATGAAAAATAAATAAATAAATTAAATAACGATAAATAATGAAGCTAAATTATCCTCTCTGTTCTCAATTCGGAAACCGAAAGAAAACCGCGGATTTGCAAAACTACCAATGTCGAAACGAAACCGCACGTTTCGTTCGGATTCGGAATCGAGAACAGACAAATTTATTGTTGTTAATGTTTATTTATATCAACGATTCAGTGACATTTTCACTTTTAATACTATTTAGTAGGCTTACAAAATTAGTTATAAAATTTCGTTATTAATTTTAATTCATTTTTCCAATTACAAAAATTGGTAATCAAAATTATTAAATATGTCTTATCTGCGTCTGGCCACCATGTTGTTGTGGCAACCAATGCCACCATTGACACGTTCACGTGGTTTTACCTTTCTGCTCAAGGACTGTTCTCTGGCCTCCATTGATAGCTGTAGGCACAGGGATTCCTTGGAGCAACCTCAACATAATCGACGGCGATCTCCGGATTTCAGACAGCAACCGGCACGAAAACAGCCTTGCAAGAAATTTCCACGCGAACGACACTGGGTTAATCCCGCAGAGAAACTGCCCAGGAAGAAACTTGTGGTGCAGGAGGTGCTGGAACCACGTCGCCTAACACCTCCAGACCAACGTGAGTTTCGGGCTGTGGAAAAGGAATCGATTGAAGCACTGGGGGAATATGCATTTGTGATGTGTAAAGCTGGAGCTGGAAATCCAACTGGAGCTGCTCCTGATGATGGAACGGGAGCTGCAGTTGGTGGCGGATCTGGAGCTGTTCCTGGTGGCGGATCTGGAGCCGCTCCTGGTGGTGGTACTGGAGATGGAGATGACGGTGGCGACAATGAAAAGAAACCGCCAAGGGAAGTAATTGAGACTAGTGTTGATAAAGCCATGGATATCCAAGACGCCAAAGATCAATCCAATGCCAGTCTGAACAGTCGGGATAAAGATCTTCTTGATGGCAAAGAAGGTGAGTGGCAATCAACAGGAATAGTTGATGGCAGTTACTCTCCAGTTAAGGCTACAGATAAAGAGGAATATCGAGAGTCCGCAGAAGACTCTACATTTATTTCACACTCTCTAAAAAAATCCGCAAGTTTTGAGAACGTGGAAACATTGAAGGGAGAATGTAAATTGGCGGAGTTCCCTGTAATTGCAGATGAAATACGTGCAATGGCTGGACTTGGTGATCAATCAGGCAATAAGGAGAACCCATTTAGTGGTTTTGCCATGAATGAAGCCAGTAACAGGGACAAAGACCCTGGAGGTTCAAAGAGCAAACCTCCAGGTACTGGAGGTCCATCCAAGCAGCCCCCACTAGACCCGAAGTTGCCAAGCAATAAAAACCTCCCGATTAAAGGAGCAGGAGGCGGAAAAGGTGGTATGAGACGTGGATCTGGAACTGGTGGAAAGGGCCCATCGGCAGCAACAACCACAAACCTCATTCCCGTGACTCTGATGGCTGGCGATGGCATTGGACCCGAGATATCCGCAGCTGTGCTGAAGGTCCTCAAGGCGGTCAATGCTCCCCTCGTGTTCGAGCCGGTGGATGTTACGCCCGTGATGAATAAGCATGGAGTGCAAACCGTGCCCCAGGAAGTCATTGACAGCATGAAGCGAACCAAGCTGGGACTCAAGGGACCACTGATGACACCGGTGGGCAAAGGATTCCGTTCCTTGAATCTGATACTCCGCGTGCTCTTCGAGCTCTATGCCAATGTGCGTCCCTGTCGATCTCTGTCCGGTGTGGAGACTGTCTACGGACAGGTGGACATCGTTACCATCAGGGAGAACACGGAGGGCGAGTACTCCGGCATCGAACATCAGCTGATTAATGGCGTCGTCCAGAGCATCAAGTTGATCACACGTCCGGCCTCCTTGCGTGTCGCCGACTATTGCTTCCAGTATGCGTTGGCCATGAAGCGGAAGAAGATCACGGCGGTCCACAAGCGGTCCAGCATGCGGATGTCCGATGGCCTCTTCATCAACTGCGTGCGGGAGGTCGCCGAGAAGTATGCGGATAAGTTGAAGGCGGCAGGGATTGTGTATGAGGAGCAGGCGGTGAGTGAAGTCTGCCTCAAGATCGTGATAAATCCCCGCCAATATGATGTGCTAGTCATGCCCAATCTGTATGGTGACATAATGTCGGACACCTGCGCCGGGTTAATCGGAGGTCTGGGTCTGACACCCTCAGGGAATATCGGCGTGAATGGCGCCATATTCGAGGCTGTCCATGGAACAGCTCCCGCCATTGCCGGCAAAAATCTGGCTAATCCAACAGCCTTGCTGCTCTCCGCCTGCATGCTGCTCCGCTATGTCAACCAGGGTGAACTCGCCAACAAAATTGAGGAGGCCATCGTCAAGACCATCAAGGTCGATAATGTGCGCACTGGCGACATCGGAGGGAAGGCCAAGTGCAGTGAATATACAGCGGCTTTAGTCAAGAATCTGAAATGAGATCAAATTATGGTATCTTTTCCAAATTGAGTAACGTTAGTTAATTAGTGCAATAATTGCGATAATTTATGAATAATCTTTTTATTTGCATATATTTATATATAAAAAGTTGAGTGTTGATGAATTAAAGTGATGATATTCAGGATTCGAAGATTAAACACGAGAACTTTAAATCGGTTGTCGAAATAAACTGTTATTAAAAAAAAAGGAAAAAATTTCTCATTTCACAAAAATCAATTAAAAGAGTTACCATACATATTATACCTTTTCTCGGTTCCGAATCCGAACAAATCGCACGGTTTCGCGATAGCTGCGGTTCCATCCATGTCGCATGGTTTCTTCGGATTCGGAATCAAGAATAGGTCTTAATTTTAGAAGTGTAGAATTTTTTAGAAGTGTAGAGTTCTATCAACGAACTACTCTCTCCACAGAATCAGGAGTCTCAGGGGTTAAAGAAATCCCCCCATATGTTTCTTTGTACCTCTATATTTAATCGATAATTAATTGAAAATATAATATATTTAAAATCACAATGTTTGTTATCAGGCCTGTTCTCAATTTCGAATCCGTTTGAATCTTACGATTTTGCAATCTATCGGATTCGGAATCAAGAATAGGTGTTAAGTGTAGAATTAACGTTTTGAAAAGAGGTCTATTAAGAAATGATTCTCCAAACTACACTCCACAAAATTAGGAATCCATGGAGTTATAGAAATCCTCCAATATGATTCTTTCTACATCTATATTTACTCGATAAATATCGGCGTGAAAATTAATTGAAAATATTATTTATTTAAAATAAATCAAAAAGTTTTTTTTCCAGGCCTGTTCTCAATTTCGAATCCGTTCAAAACGCACGGTTTACCAATGTTAAAACCGCACGTTTCGTTCGAATTTGTAATTCAGAACAGATCTGATAGATATTTTTAAATATTTATTCATATGGAATAACCTTGAATGCTCAAATGCGATAATTGATGGCAAAAACGAGTTTCGAAAAAGACTTTTCATAATTCACAATAGTATAGAGAACAAACCAAAGCGGGATTTGGTTTTTCAACTAAATAAAATTTACGAGGCCGCCAAAAGAGAAGAATTTAGAATAATATATGTTTGAATAATATAGAGTTTCAATAAAACTGCCAGCACTGTATAAAGACATATTTAGCGGGTTAAGAAATTTATATAAAAGAGTGCAGAAATATTTGCATTAATTTAAAGACAATTGTGACTTGCAAATGAGAAATGCAGTTAAAAGCATCAAAAGATCAAGAGCGCAAACCGACAGTAGTTGTCGATGAGAGAGGGGTGGCTATTTTGTGGCTGCCTCAAATGGTCATCCTAATTCAGACCCAATTCAGAGACAAGCAGTCAGGCAGTCTAACCAGTGCCAAAGTCAAAGTCACAGAGAGTCAGAGTCACTCAGTCTCTGCGGGCACCCGAAAGCGAGAGCCGAATGCAAGTCATCAACCGCATACCTCTTGCCTCTTCTCTCTCTTTGATTCCCTTTTCATGCTAACGTCGCCTTACGTTGCATTTCTACGTGTGCATGTTTGTTGGGCCAATAGCACTTGAAAGTCAAACTCGTAAGGGGACAGAGCTGCGCTTTAAAAGCGCCGACCGAAACTCAAAACAAACCAAAAACTACATACGTACATACATACACACATACATATATACAAGCCAAACAAACAGGCATGTGTAACAGAGAGAGAGAGAGAGAGAATGAAAAAAAGAGCGGTGACTTGGTTCAGCGAAGCATAGAGCAGGAAAATGCCACAGAAACGAAGAGCTTGTAAATAAAAAATTGAAGAGAAAAGACGAACAGCAGCAGCCAAGAACGAAATTTAATTTTGTGTGTAAGCAGGCGAGTGTATGTGTGTGTGTGCATGTGAGTGTGTGTGTGTGTAAATTTGGAGTAGATTCTGTGTGCATTTCAAAGAATTCTTATAAACAACAACAACAACAATAAGAAGATGAAGAAGAAGAGCAGTAGCAGGACAAGCAGCAGCAACACAGAGCAACGAGAATCCAGAATGAGAACGTAGAAGAGAGCCAAAAAAAAAAAAAAATGTAAAGAAAGATAAACTTCGTTTTGTATATGAGAAACAAAAGTCAAGAATTCTTTTTACTCGTTTTCGTTTTCTTCTTCTTTTTTCCCTCCCTCTTTTTTTTGTTATTGTTGCCGCAAGGCGTTGTAACCGGTTTTGAGTTGCGTCTGCTGCCCCCACAGTTGGGTTCTAATACAGCTCCAATGTTGAAGCTGACACCCAAAGGGCCAGCGGGAGGGGGGTGGCGGCGGGATGGCTGGGGTGAAGTAAAGAGAAGAGACTAAGCTAGTTGCAAGTGTAAGTGGAACGGTTGCTGTCTTCATTCATAAATACAAAGCACAACTGCAATTGCAACTGCAACTGCCACAACAAGAGCAATTGCCACCGACTCGACGCAGGCAGGCAGGCAGGCAGCTAGCCAACGATGTTGCATGCTGCAAGGCAAACCCTGAAGAACAATTGCAACGAAATGAGTCTCATTTCAATTGGCCAACACGCAAAGGCCAACACCAAATCGAGTTGAGTCGAGTCGTGGCAGTTGCATGTCTAAAATGCTGACTGCGGCAGCTGCTTTTACTATATTCTTTGCTGCCTGCCACTGTGAGTGCTGTTGTGTGGCAAGGTGGCAATGTGGCAAGCTGGCGAGCTATGCGGCACAGACGTAGACAAAAAGACGGCGCCATAATTGTCATGCCCTGCCAACGACTTTTGCCCTCTCCCTTTTTCCCTTCTCCTTCTCCCACTCTGTCTCTCTCTCTCTCTCTCTCGCTACTTCTCGCCATCTCCCTCTTCAATGTTAATTTGTTAATGCAATTCCAATGATCACGTTGATTATCACCTTGATCATCATGATAATGATGATGATTTCGATGATAGCGTGCATCAAGCTGTGAACATTTTGTGCCCCGTCTAATTGCTTCAACGAATTTTCACCATTTCCTTGGAAAAACCAACACGTAGGATATACGAGATAGGGTGGCGGGGTGGGGAAGTAATTACTGTGACTTTTCACAATTAAAACAGAAATATGGGTATAAAATGAAATAGATTCATATGCGGATCTGTGAAATGATGCCATTATTAATACGAAATTTCTAAAAAAAATATGAAATTTATGCGCATTCATGAAAATTCATGAATTAACATGGCCAAAATGGAGAAGACAAAACATTAAAGGGGAAGGTCACACACACCAAACACAATTATGACATAATATTATGGGGAAATGGAAATTACAGAGAATTTTGGAGAATTATGAGATAGCTGGAAAATAATAACATATTTATGGCTGGAAAAATTGGCAGACAAAATATAAAAAATGGTTTTAGTTTGAATTCGAAAATAATTCATAGATATGACTTCATAATAAGATAGAAAGGAGAATTCTGGAGAATTACGAAATAGCTGGAAATGAAAAATAGAAGGGAAATTTTTGGAGAATTATAATATAGCTGGAAATGAAAAATTTTATTTCTTGCTAGAAAAATTTGCAATCAATATTTAATATGGTTTTAAATAAAATTTATTGATATGACATAATCTGATATTACAATAAATTACTGAAAATGAAAAATTTATTTTTCGCTTGGAAAATTGGCAAACAGAATTTTAAAAGACCTCAATTAGATTTCGAAAATAATATGTATTAAATAGATTTTCAGGGTTATTATACAATAAGATTGAAATTATTTTTAGTATTGAATTATTAAATATGATACTTTTTGTTATTTGAATAATCCCAGTTAAATACAAATATTTTTCTTAGTTAAAAGTTTCTTATTTCGAAAACTACATAGAAATACTGAGTAAGAGAAAAAACTCAAGTCATATAAATAAATTAAATATAAAATTCATTTCCGTTTTGTTGCATTTTATACAATAATAGAAATGTTGAGTATGGTTATTAAAACATTAATACTTTGATTATTTGACGATAAATCTCTAAATTTCTAATACTTAGCAAAACGAAATAATATTACAAATCAAGATGTACTGCAATCTAAAACCTTTAGCGAATATTTATAAATATTTTTAAATTCTTTAGATCATATTTGAGCTAGATATTGACTAACACATAAATAAATAAAGAGAATTGATCAATACATTGAAAATATATACATTAATCTCCAAAAGTTCAATTTTAAAAAAATGTATTTCCTTAACTATTTTGTTTTTAAAAGCTAACGACAGTAATCGTATAGCACTTTTTAATTACTTTTCTTCATATGCTTATAAAACATGCTTTACTTTGGTAAAGAACTTACTTAACGCACTGTAACCAAGGCGAATAGTCCGATAAAAGAAGATGCGTAAAAGAAATGTGAAAACAGAGTCTGTGCGAAAAGCAAAGTTAATTTGGAAGATTGCACTCGAGTTTTGCTTTAGTGTTTCGGGCATTACAAATTAGCTGCACGTATAGTACAGTGCCTGCAAATGTGTTTGCTCAGCTCATTGGCAAGTGCCTGACAACCCCTTAAATCGCTTTTAACTGATTTTCCACTCCCCACACGGTTTTTTTTTTTACTATTTGGACTTAGTTGCAGTCAAGTGGGGGGCAGACATTTTCACGCCCGTCTCGTTGCGGGTCACGGCACCTGATCGACCTACCACCCCCCCCCCACCCCTCACTCACTATTTCTCTTCTTTTCTCATCTGCAAGTCTCTAACAGTGTGTTCCTCTCTTGACAAGGGTTAGAGCACTTTTACAAAGATTTACGACCGCTGTCAATAGTGCTTTGCATGATATGCCACCAGCCCCATTCTACCCCTTTTATTTTATTTTACATCTATTTTTTTTTCACCCTGTAACACTCCAGTGGAAATGTTGAGAGCGTCAAACAAAAAGCATTTTCGAATTTAAATCTATTTGTCACTTTGGCCAAAACTTGTGCTACCTTTTGGCCAAAACCAAAGCAAATAAAAAAATCACAAAAAAAATGAAAGAGAAAATACTGAAACTTTTGCACAATCAAAACACTCGTCCGGCACGCACAAACTTTGCCGTAAGCCAGACCCGTACTCCTGCCCCGTAGCTTCTGCCCCCCATCCGTATCCTTAGAGTCCGGCTAATTCAGCAATTTCTATTTCTATGCCTAGGACTCGAGTGGAGAAAAAAGTGAAGTTGTAGCCAAGTGACAGTTACAAATTTGCTGAAATCAAATTGAGAAACTCCCAGTCGGAAAAACACAATGAAAGAAAAGCTAGGCGACATGCAAATTTATAGGATATAGCAGAGAAGAGGCAAGGGAGGGTGGAGGGTGGTGATTGAGGGGGGGGGTGGGTCAGCCACTTATTATGAGCCTTGTAGCAGCAAGGCAACATTTGCTTGCCTCGCAGGACATAGTCAAGCTTGTTATGCTGGGCACTCGTAATACCATTACAATATCACAATCGCCATCGTTTCGGCCATGGTTTGGGCCATCGTTTGGGCCATAATGCCTGCCATCAGCAGCTCAGCATGGCTGGAGGTCCTGCCAAATGATTTGCATTTATTTATTTCAGTTTTTTTTCTCTTTTCTTTACTTTCCTAGTTGTTTGCAATTGTTATTGTCGCTTGTTTGATAAAAAAAATAATGTCGTTTATTGTTTAATGCTTAATGTATAAAGCAATTTTTATTTATTTGCAGCATTTTGTTTTCGGTTTCAGTTTCTGTTTCTCTTACGCTTTGTTCTATTGTTTTTTTATAATAATTTTTTTTTGTTTCATTTTTTTATTGATTTTTTTGCTTACTTGTAGTTGCTTTCGTAAGTAAACTGCCAGCAATTGTTTATTGTTTTTATAATGCGATTTCTTGTCGTTTTATGGTTTGTGATTGTGCCTTCCCTCTTCTCTCTTCTCCCACTCTCTCTCTCTCTTTATTCTCTCTCTCTTTGGCATTTGTCATTCAGTTGAGTTGACATTACTCCGAACTGCAAGCATCAGATTGCCGCTGCTTAATTACACTGCTGAAATGGGACTACTTGGCGTATACGTGATATATTTATTTGATTGTTTGCCATCGAAAGAGTTTTGAATTACTATCGGGCAGAAATCAGAATAATCCAACATTTCGGGGCATTGGGTAGCTTAAATGAAATTCAAATTGAAATATCAATCAAATTGTATTCAATCGGAGTGAAACAGAGAGAGAGAGCACATAATAAAGGGCAAAGAAGTGGATTGGAACCATCAATTAATCAAAAATATAATTGACAAAGTGCTTGGCCAGACTGTGGCAAGCAGACGAGGGGCAAGTGAAGTGAGTGCCACTGCCACAGCCACAGCTACTGTTGCTGCTGCTGCTAATTGGCATTGCATATTGCCACACACACACACATACATATAGAGACAGTCACATATTCACATCGGTTTGTCAGCATATCGTCTAGGGATACGAGGACTTCTCCACAACTTTCAATTAACGACGGAAATGCGGCAGCTGTAAAAAGGAAGCGACACTCCGATAAGGATGCGGTTGCTCCTGCTGCTTCGACTGGACACGATCTGTGGCAAGCGGGTTGTGGCAAGCGGGTTGTGGCAAGAGGTGGGGGTGGAGAGTCGGTTACATCTGTGTGGAATGTGGCAGCGCATAAATGTCAGAAGCGTACGAAAGTAATGAATGTTAAGCAAAGTCGTGTTGCTTTAATTAATGCAATTAAATGCCATGCGAGCATAATTGAAATTTCCCATAAAAATAATGCCAGAGTAACTGCCATCGCCACCGCCACCGCCACATGTGCAACATGCTGCACACATTATCCCACCCGGCAAATGCCTTTTCGATAACTTATCGAGTGCAGTTGACCACTTAATGGATTCTTTACACGCACAGGCGCCACATGAACTCTCCAGCAATTAAAGTGCAATAAAAAAGTAAAAACTTTATGGTTTAATTTAATACTAAAATATCGATAATAATTCGATAACATTTTATTTCTCCACTTTATATTTTCTCTTTATACTTCTCTTACTTTAACTTGCGTTAATTATAATTTGAGATACTATGACAAATTTTAATAAGTTAATCGATAAGTATGTGCATCTTTTCGATAACTTATCGAGTGCAGTTGAGCACTTAATGGATTCTTTACACGCACAGGCGCCACATGAACTCTCCAGCAATTAAATTGCAGTAAAAAAGTAAAAACTTTATAGTTTAATTTAATACTAAAATATCGATAATATGTCGATAACATTTAATATCTTCTCTATATATTTTCTAATAAAAATAAAAATATAAAAAAATTCATTATCTAATTTAATACTTAAAAATCGATAATATATCAAAAAAAAATTTTTTATAAATTTTATACATTTTCTGTTATTTGACTTATTTTCTCTTAATATATCTGTAACTATAACTTGTGATAAATTTAATTTCAGATACTCCGAAAAATTATAATGAAAACCTTCTAATTTAATCGAAAACGTATTTCTCACTTTTCGATTAATTCAATGTTTTATTTGTGAAAAAGTTTTCTTTAAAATGTAGAATCTTTTTCATATGTGTATGCATGACAAATATCGTTTTCACCATATCGATTGCCATGCTATCGATAACAGTATATCAAACCAACGAACTCCAGTTAACGGTATTTTATAACTACGTTTGACTGTCAGTATTCAAATGGATTGCATTTTCAAAAGTAAAACCACAGCTTTTACTTCCGAATAACTAATCGATAACATATCGATAACTATTAAATTCAGTTAAAGAGAGTGCGGCAATTACTTTGCTTGCAAGTTTTGACTAATTTTTAAGCTCTTGTCTTAAATACAGTTGTAAATGCTGACCGAGGCGCAACACTTAAGCTAACGAGAACTTGCCACAACACGACAGGCAACAAGCACAAGAGTTGCAACAACTGTGTGAAACTTGTTAGCCAGTTTGAAGTACACATCTAAGCACTTGCTTTCGTTTCTTGGCCAGCTCTTTTTTTTTGCTGTTGTTTCTGTTTGCCAACCCAACCCAAGTCCATCCCCAGAACAGCCCCTTTTGTGGGTGTGTCCGAGACACTAATTGTTGCTTGTTACCTGGGCCAAAATGTTTTTGGCCAGCAACAACTTCCGGTAATTAAGCAGTCGCAGTCTCAGTCGGAGTCGCTCTTTCTTGTTGCAACATGACACACGACTGACCCGAAGTTGTGGCACCAACACTGAGGTCAGTTGCGGCACACTCACGTACTCTCCACTTGTTGCAAGAGCCCTGTAATTTGGCCACTGCCGCAGCAAATATATCAATGTGGCAACTTTGCATTCAAGTTGAGGCCCCAAACAATACGCTTCTCCCAAACTTTTTCATATGCGGAGCGCAAATTAATAAACTATATGCAATTTTAAATAGGAAAGCAGAGCAAAGCAAGGCAGAGGATGAGCAAAGCAAGGCAGAGTATAAGCAAAGCAAGGCAGAAGGAAAGCAGAGGAAATGCGGGCTCGAACTCAGCTGACCTGCAACTGCCTGTTGGCCACGTTCTAACAATGGGCCCAGTCGCCGTCAATGGCCAATGAACCTTTATTATATTTTTGCTGTTGTAGTGGCAGTGGCAGTTGCAGTTGCACGAGGTATGTTGCATGCGGCGCATTGTATGGCTAAGGTCAACATGTAATCGCTGCCGCAGAGTGAAGCTTGCTGTTGACTGCTGGCTGAGCATATTGAAATCTATTATGCATGGAGTGTATTCACAGCAAGCGAGAGAGAGAGAGAGATGGAGAGAATGAAAGAGAGAGAGAGAGAGAGAGAGAGAGAGAGAGAGAGAGAGCGTAAGTGGGAGGCAAGTAAAATTAGAGGCAGAAGAACGTCATGCAAAATTTTGCACTCTACGTTTTTGCGACTCCACATGACTATGAGTGTGTGTGTGTGTATGATGTGTGTGTGTGAGAGAGTGTATCTATGTATGTGTGCGTTGCTGCAGCATTTGGCGGCAGCAACAGCACTCGAGTGCGAACTACTTAACTAGGTCGAGCTGCCGCAGCAGCCATCAACTTGCCACATATACCCCCCCCTCTTTCAACTCACTTTGCCACCGTGTGAAAGGCAATCAATTTTATTTTATATATATAATTTTTTTTTTGTTGCTGTTGCCGTTGCTATTTGCTGCACAATTGGGCAAAAAAGGGTTGGTTGCATGTGGCAAGCAGGTGAGAAATGAAATATGAAAGTGATGCCAATGAGCACAAATTGAAACACGAATTGAGCGCATAAACTCCATTGAATTGCTTTAAATGGACCAGGGATTTAATGTTGATGTCCTTTGTTGTGCTCTCGGCTTCTAAGGCTTAATCTGATGTCCTTTCTTAAGCACTCTATCTCTATCTCTTTTTAATACATACATATGCGTTCGTCTCTCTTCCACACACAGTGAACAATACTCTGCTGTGGGATGGAGGAGATGAGCAGCCATGGGGGGGAGCAGAAGCTGGCGGAGATTGCTACCCTGTTGGCTCATCAAAGGCCAATGCCATGCGCCACACACACACACACACACACACACACACACACACACACACACACACACACACACACAAACACATACATGTATGTGACTTGATAAATAATTTATTAAACAAAGAGCATGCCCAATGGTAACAATGACACTTTAAGCAGCATCCACAGACAGACGACACTTTGCCCTGCTCCCCTCTTCTGCTCTCCTCTTCTGCTCCTCATCCTGCCTCCCCCCCCACCCTCGCGAGGACAAAGTCAATTCACTTTAGGGCCAACTTCCGCATACACTTCAGCCTTGCCCCCGCTGCTGACCCCGCCCACAGCACAAATACATACATAAAAGTACATATATGTACATATACATATATGTATGTATATATGTATGTACTACAATAACAATGTATATAAATAAATGATAAGGACTCGCACATGCACAATGACATAGCAAACCAAAGCACAGGAAAAATGTTGTCATGAGTTCAGTATAGAGTGTGTGTGTGTGGGGGATGATAGTGAGGGGGAGGTGGTGGTGAGGGGGGCAGCTGTGATATACTCTAATGAAATTGTTAACCTGTCCAGGTCAGCTCAATCTGAATTGCAATTGTGAATCACTCAGTCATCATCATCATCATCATCCTCATCATCATCAACCACAATAACTAGATTCAATCATTACGATGATGGAGCCCATTATGATTGTAGTTTGAAGAGCATTAGGTTGAAGTGAATAGAAAAAAAAAATTGGTAATATTTGGGAATTTAACAAAATGTTACAAATGAATAAATTATGGCAGAAATATGGCGCATATTCTACCGAATATATGCAAAAATTACTATTTCCATATTTTAATTAATTGTCTAAATTTTCACCTTTTCCGACTTTTAACAAAGGGCCATCATGCCAAAAATGGGCATTTTCAATACCATTTTTCTCAATTTTCTCATAATTTCTAAAATATTGGTCGAAATGTGCTGCTGTAGAACATTTTTATGCTTATTTTTATATCAGAAATCGATTTGGCACAAAAAATTCCAAATCAAAATTTTTAACTTTTTCCAACTTTTAACAAGGGGTCAGCATGCCTAATATGGGCATTTGTTATAGCATTTTTCTCAATTTTTGTCATAATTTCTAAAATATTGGTCGAAATGAGCTGCTGTAAAACATTTATATGCTTATTTTTATGTCAGAAATCGAAATTCCAAATCTAAATTTTCAGATAATATATATATTAAGTTTAGATGAAGAGGAAAAAATGATATTGATTTATTTTTTAATAATAAATAATTTAATTTATTTTTAATAATAATAATCATTGTTCCTTTTGAATATCTATTGTCTTTCTGTAAGCTAAATAATTCAGAAATTGAAATAGTCTTAGATAATCATATACATGATATATGTATAAATAATTTAATATTGCGGCTCAATTAAGTGCGGCTGTTGCCAAGTTAATGACAAGGGCACAACTTTGCTTATCTTGGCCATGTTAAGCCGCCAACATAATAAACTCTAGATTGCCAAAGCACACCCATACACACACACACACACACACACAACGTTGACAAGTGTTGGCCGCTTCCGTTTCCGTAAATCCCTGTACTAAATAAGTGTCTAGCGGAGGTTCCCCTCACTCTCTCTCGTTCTCTCTCTCTCTCTCTTTCCACTACACAGCAATTTTTGGCAGTCGCTAAAAGCGAAAAAAAAACTTTGACAATTTCTGAGAACTGTCGTATGCTTATTAGAGGGAGAAGGAATACAAGATAGAGAGAGAGAGAGAGAGAGAGAGAGAGAGAGTGGATAGAGACAAGGACAAGTTGCAAAAAGTTTTTGCATTTCGCATTTCCTGACAGGCACAACTTCAGTCTCTTTAAGGCATAAGCTCTGTGTCTGTTTCTATGGTTCTCTCTCTTTCTATTTGATATACCATCTCTCTCTCTCTCTCTCTCTGTCTCTCTTCTTCTTTCGTATATACATTTAGATATATTTTACATAACTCTCGGCAAGCAATAAAAATTAATTTGCTGGCCATTTGGAAGTGCTTAATTTGTAAACGAGACCATTGGGGTCGCTTTTACATCGCAGTGAGAGGAACTGCTGTCCTGCTTCTGTCCTTTGCCCTCTTCCAACTCAACTCCCTCCCCGCTTTAATTGTTGCCCACTTTGTTGCCTTCAACATGTTGTACTTGTAACTGTTTGTGCCACACTTTGCTTACCCCAAAACATAACAACAAGAGGCAAACGCAGAACTTGCAAAATCTGTGTAAAGATTTTAAGCAGTTTGCAAAAAGCAGTTCAAAAATCTAAATAAAATTATTAAACAAATTATTTATTAATTAAAAAATATATTTATTTTATGTTATTTTGCAAAATTTTTTTTTTTTGTAATTTTTCTTTTAGCAAATTTAATTTTAGCGTATTTAAGTTTCGGTCTGTTGCCTTTTTGGCCTTTATGCTCAGTTATTTTTGTGATTTTTATCGCTTGGCCAAAAGCAACATGCAGCGTTGGCCCAAATATAGTTGGCCCAATATATTGTAGGATGGCAAATGGTTTTGAATGTTTTGCAATAAAACAAATTTCAACAATTGTTGTTGTTGTTGTGGTTGTGACCCCGACAATTTTGTCGAATTTGTGTGGCTTTGTTTTTATTTGTTGGTAATTATGTCGTTGGACATATAAATTTATGCTTATTGTTTTCAACGAAAGAGATGCCAATAGGTGCAGAAAGAGAGAGAGAGAGTCTACTTTAGAAGGCGACTGCAAATGATTTAGATTGTCAAGTCAGTCAAGTCACAACTTCCTTGTTCAATTTGCATATTTCATCAAAAGACTGCAGTATATACCGCACATTAGTATATACCGTCTGATTAATAATTGTCAAAAAAAAAGAAAAGAAATAAACGCAAAAAATACTGCTCTTGACTTTGACCTTTGTAACATTGCTGTGACTGCTGTGTGGGGGGTGGTAGCAAAGGGGTTGCAAAGGGGGAAAAGGGGGGAAACTGTGGACCTCGATTGAAGCATCCGCTTGGCTGCGCATTGTGTTGGCGCTCTACGCTAGATGGCGCTGTTTGACAGCTTGTGGGCGGGCAGACAGACATATACAGAGAGAGAGAGAGACAATTATAGAGGAAGAGAGAGTGAGAGAGAGACAGAGAGAGAGAGAGAGAGGGCTGCTGCCCACCCTTGTTGAGGGCATAAAAGCGCTTGACAAATGTCAAGTAAAACGCGTCAACTGTACAGCCAGAGAACGACCTCGTCAGCCAGTAAACCCATCAGACAAACAGACAGACAGACGAACAGACAAACAGACAGATCGACAGACCGGCAGACAGACAGACAGACGAGTCAACCGAGGGTGAATCTCGGGGCTGACAACTTGTGCATTTTGTACTTGGGGAAACGGGGCCTGTCCTGACTTGGGGGCGGACCCACGTGCTCATCCAGTTGTCTGTCAGTCTATCCGTCTATCTGTCCGTCCATCCGTCCGTCCGTCTGTCTGTCAGTGGGTGGCATTACGTAAATCTTGTCGCAGTGAAAAGTCTCTCTGCACTTAATGCATACAAATTGCTTCGATTTAAAAACAAAAGCAAAACGAGACAAGCAGACAGAGATGCAGATAGTAACAGATAGAGACAGACAGAGAGAGAGTGTGAGAGAGAGAGTGACAGAGAGAGAGAGAGAGAGGTATAGTCGCAGACCGTGGCGAATGAAAAGGAAACATGGAATATTATTGTGCCCCAAAAATAATATCAAGTAGCGAAATGTTGCATAGATTAAATTGAAGGCAACATGCTGATGACAGACGAGCCTCGACTATATTATCATCATCATCATCGTCATCATCATCATCATCATCACATCGTTTGGTTGTTAAATGCGCTTCAATCAAAGCGCGCTGTAACTTCCTGTGGCAGCTTTAAAAATGCTTGCAACTCGATTCGAATATTCATATGGATTAACATGTTGACAATGGCTGTCAGAGTGTGGCATGGATACAGGGTGTCGCCGCTTAAGTGGCTCCGTTGCAAGTGCTGCACGAGGAGGCAGTCTGCAACGACAATTGTGTCAGGCTGCAATGCGTAACCCTGCCACACTCACACACACATGCTTGCAACATATAGTCAGGGCCAACATGACGCGTTATTTGTCTTTCAACACGGCTGCAACATCATCAGGGGCAGCAGCAGTAGCAGCAGCCTGGGGCAAGCGAAAGAGTCTGGGCAATATCATATTTTATTCAAGTGGCAACGAGGCAACCACTTGGCCAGACCGTGCCACCAGCATGTTGCAAGCTGCAAACTGCTTGAACTCTCAACTGCTTTTGCAATGAATTTGTCACTTGAACGTTGTTGCCTTATCGCTGTGGCACCACTGGCTTGAAATGGGGCATGCCACCGATGGGTGGAGGGGGCGGGGGGGAAAGGAGTGGGTCTATTAATCGTAACCTTTTCAGTCAATAAACTTTCTGAAAATAGACACGCAACGTGCTGAACTTTGACACGCCATCCAACAAACAAACAAATGAACTGCAACTGCAACTGGAACTGCCACAGCAGCCGCTGTCTGTTGCACTTTGATATTGCCACTGCCACGGCGAGGCACAACAGCTACTCTAAACAAATCCAATCCATTTCAATCAGGCGGAAAATTCAACTCCAGCTGTCAGTCACAGCCAGAAAGAGATGGCGCCAAAGAGTGAGACAAAGAGAGAGAGGGAGAGAATGAGAGAGAGATAGAGAGAGAGGGAGAAGGAACTAGGGAGTTGTTAAAAACCTGTGAAAAGTTTTGTCGACAGATGGATGCCCTCTCTCGATCTCCCTCTCGGCACTATCTCTCTCTCTCTCTATTTGAATCTCTGACTCTCTGCCCCTGTTTGTGTTGTTGCCACATAATTAAATCTCAATTCAAACAAAATGCTAAACATTTTCAACAATTTTATCGCCCCCTCCGACTGCTGTCTACACTAGCCAGCAAAGTTGAGGCGGAAGCTAAAAATAGTTTTAGTTTAGTTTGTAGCAATTAAGTAAACATTTACAATTCCATTATGTCTATTAATAATGTTTATTTCAACTCACTTTTCAATTCTGTTTTCTCTTTTTTGTTGTTGCAGGTAAGCATCCGTTGCATGCCACCTAGTTGGTGCAAGTGCCCCAATGCCCCAACTACCACCAGAGGCAAGTAGCTGAAAAGGAAAAAACCAGAATCACAGCAGTTGCAAAAAACACACAATAGATGGCGACAGAGTTGTGCAAGGGGTGAATGGAGGGGGGAGGGGGGGTTGTAGGGGGGAGGTAGATTGTGAGTGGAGGCAACATTTGTTGCAGACACATTGACGACACAGACAGCGACACTCGAGCCGTGATTCAAGTCAACTCAACGAGGACGACGATGAGCATGGAGAGTGGAGAGTGGAGAGTAGAGAGTGGAGACTGCTGACAGCTCAACGATTGCCGACTCACTGTTGCTGCACGATTGCACGCACATTGTGCAACATTGGAAATTGATAATGAGCTGCAACAACAGACACAGGCTGAGTTGCTGCCGCAGGCGGAGGCAGCTGAAAGGACAGCTTCAACTGCAGCTGGCGCTTCGTTGCCATATTTGTGGCAGTGGCATGGCCACGGCTTGATAAAGGCCAGACTGGTGGGCAGCATGATTGACTGAATGATTGAATGAATGACTTGATTGACGAGCTGACTGATTGACTAAATGAGCACAGCCGAGCTTGAAAAGCAATCAAGCGAACGATAAGATAAGCGAAGCGTTGCCACAACCCAAAAAAACTAAATGAGAATCCGTAAATGATATAGTCGAGAGTGCTCGACTATGAGATACCCTGTGCCCACCTTAATAATTGTCTTTGATTCACATTTGTGTAGAATGTGTGTTATATTAATTTCATAGCACCCATAAAATAAGTAACCCTTTAATATTATGGGCAAACGGGGCGTGGCAACTAAGTAAAACTTACTCAGATAAAGACTATATACCCGATTTGGAAACTCTAATTCTTCTAGTTGCTGAAAAGCAGGCACTAACTAGCAGACGAAGAGGCTTCAATTGATTTCTCTTCTGATATGGAGTCAGAATATAGCATCTTCTTCCTGTTACGCAAATTCACCCAAAACTATAATACCCTTTTTTGCAATTTGTCAAAGAGCACAGGGCATTAAAGTGAAGCAAAATATAACCCCCTTTCGGAAAGTCAAGGATTGATAGTACTTAATGCCGCTGCCCCCACGCTGTGGCCCTTCACTCAATCTAGGCAGAAAGTTTTAATTATGATTGACATGCGGTTGACGTTAACGTCGACGTCAGCAACGGCTGCTGCCTCCCACAACAGCAACACCAACAACAGCAACAGCAACTGGCATCGATTTCGACACAACTTAATTTTTTTGAAGAGGGTTGCTGATTGCCAACAAAACACAGAATGTGCGGTGTTGAAACTCATCAGTCAAACGGGCAACCCAGCAAGTGGCAAGTGGCATGCGGCGCACAATTGCAACACAGTTTCTGTTGCGGCCACACAGCTACCCCTCTGATGTATCTGCTTAACCTCCACCCCTGCAACGACCTCTGCCACTGACTAAGGGATGAACTGGCAATTGTAACAGTTTTGCGAAAGTTGCGACAAAAATATTAAATTATAGTCGCATTAACTGCGAACACGCAACATCACAACGTCGCAACATCGCGGCAACGTGCAACATGACAAAGTCACTTTTGTTGCGTGTCTGCATCAATCTGACACGCAACAACACAAAAATAACACAACTTTTGCGATACAACTCTGCATCTATCATAAAATAGAATGTCTTTGGGGTGAATTCCTTTTTCCTCTCCCGTTTCCGCTTCCACTTCCACTTCCGTTTCCCGTTTTCGTTTCAACATCCTATTGATATCGTACTGCCGCAAGACACCCTGCAACCGAGATATCCATACGATAGATTCCTTGGACCATGTACAAAAATAAATATTTTGGGGTGAAAACATCTCAGGCATGGGGGAAAGAAAGTCAATCGAGGAAATCGAAAATATGCTCGAAATTAATTGCATTTTATAAATATGAATTGAAATATTGCGATAAAACTTCTTAAACCGTTGCTATAAATAAGAAAACTGAACGTACAGTGGAACTATCATAATAATTTTTTTTTTTTAAATTTAATAAGTGAAGAATCTGTACAGCTCTAAGTACCAAATACAAATTATTATAACGTTTAAAAAATGTATTCGATAAAGTTAAGATTGATATGAATTGAAATGAAATAGGAATATAAATTTTTAAAAATATAAATTTAACTTCCTAAAATGTTTGTATTTCTGCTATTGATTTTAATCAAATATTGAAAATACATTAAGTTGTTTTTTGTATTAAAAATATTTGATTTTTTATTTTTTTACCATAAATATTACCTTTGAACATTACATTTTCAATTTTTTAGTATATTCCTTGCATATAAATTGTCAGAGTAAATTTGAAACTGTATTTGGGAGAGAAAGGTGCCGTGTGTACATATGTAAACATTTTCAAAAATTCAACAGATTTTCAAGATATCTGGATATCTAAAAATAATCGTGATCCTCAAATCTGCATCAAATTTTTTTGTACTCGACATTTTTAATTTTTGGCTGTTTTAAAGAGCATCAATGTACTCTTTATATTAAAATTTTTGAAAAATAATATTTAGTGAAGTGTAACTTTTTTTTACAAATCCATTTCTCATTTTAAAAAAATTGTGAAGAACTGTATCCAATTTTAAGAAATATGTATGTTCGAGTGCGTCCCTAAAAACATATACTAATGGAGTAAGAACAGACATAACTTTCGATCGTTAAACTATTGACAATTCTCAAATTTAAAGATACTTTTTTTTAGAATATTCATATATTTTTGTTGACTATTTTTTAATGTTTAAATATATTTTTTTTTGAATATTCAAGCGAATTCTCTCTAGTGTTCCAGGAAATAGTTTCAACAAACAAACGATTTTATTAGATTTTTTGTGAATATTTTGAAGCCTGTGTGAAATATTTTTGTGAAAACAAAAATTTTGTTACAAAATCGCATGACGTTCTTAAAATATTCCATAAAATTTACATGGCTCTATATCGATTGCATGCTTAATCATGTTGCCAAGTCGCCAAAAAGCAGACTACATAATATTTGGCTTATATAAGTCGACTTAATATTGCTGTTGTTGTTATTCTTTTTGGTGCTGTTGTTATTGTTATTCAACCCTTTGGGTTGTTAGCAATTCGCCAATGGGCTTTTCACTCCCATTTTCATATTTGCCTTATTTGAATATTAAAGATTATGCTTATACTATATAGTATATATTGGGTATGTGGGGAACCCCTGCGGGGAGATGGATGGTGGATGGCCCTTTGTGGGCTTGTCAGCGAGAGCAGAGAAGGGTTTGCCATGTCTGCAGAAAACTGCCTTCAGACCACCCAGCATGGCTCCATAGTCTATATGGGCATGTTTATGGGGCGAATAAACAATTTTCTCGAGATGAGACAGTGGATAGTGGAGAGAAGAGTATATATGTATATACATATATAAGTATTTGCCGAAAAAAGCGGAACGCGTACACTGAGAGAAACTATCAGCTGCACAAGTTTCATATCCTCAATTAAACTTGCTCATCAGGCAAACTTCCGTTCCATTTAAGCCGTTAAACGCCCGACGCATTCATCTTAATTAGGAAAGCGGGTCCAGGTAGCGATGCGTCTTTCCCAGTCCTCAACACTCGTCTCCAAATCTCTCTCTGTCTCCCTTTCTATGGGTATTGCTGTCTCGTTGCCTTGCGCCCGTTTCAGTTCCTGTGGCAGACAGTTTGGCCTGTGGCATAGTCAATGTGGCAGCGTCGATGGCAGCCCAAAAAAGTTTGCCGTTTGCCGGCATCGCATGCAAAAAAGGATTCGTAGCGTTGAGGATGAGGAACTGCAAAAGTGGATGAGCAGAAGTAGCTGGGGGTGGAACGGGGAGGGGCGGGGCAGGGCAGGGCAGGTCACACAACAATGACGACGCCACTATGAATGATTGCCGCGGCGCCCTTTGTTCATGTACATATCAAATTTGGTTAGAGGGCTAACGGGGCTAACGGAAAAATGTGGAGGAGCTGGAGGATTTGGAGGTAGAGGAGGGGGCACAAAAGAGCTGGCAATCCAGACAGCAACTACTCCCCCCTTCTACACTCTACCACCCCACACAGGCAGCTATGCATGTGTCGCAACGGAAGCGAGGCACAACGGAAGCGCTCATACGCCATGTTGGCCGGCGGCATTTGCGTTGGCGTCGACGTTGACGTCGACTGCGGCAGCGGCAGCGACGGCGGTTGCTGAAAATTGAATAAGCGCAAGTTTTCGCGTGCCAAAAATGTTGTTGTTGCCTCTTGGCCACGTTGGCTGGCCATTGGCGGCGCTCCCTTTATTCATTACCGGAGCTGCCACAACACGAAAATTACTTGAGACCGACTTCGGCATCGGCATCGGCAGTGGCATCGACTTGGCGACTTTGTAGATACTTGGCAGGCGATAAAAAGGTCTTGGCAATAAAAGCAAAATAAAGCTGACAACAACAACAACAGCAACAACATTGGCCAGGCAAGGCTCTACAACTCAATAAGCCAAGTTAACAGTCTATTGAGTCGCGCATAATAACCCCCAAAGTCGTTATGCTCTGTTCGCTGTTGTTGTTGTTGTTGTTATTATTACTGTTTGTTGTTGTTGTTGTTGTTGGCATTTTGCGGAACTGACAGTTACCTAATGGCAAACATACACAGATAAACCATTAACTTTTGGGCCAACACGAATACTAACAACCAAAAAAAAAAAAAAAATTAGAAAAAATAACGTGGCAAGCAACAAACTTAAATTCTCGTTTTTCTTTTTTTTTTGTGGTGAAAGAGGGGGGGACATAGCAAAATGCCACAAAATCGATCGATAATTCGTGCCAAAAGATAAATTACCGTTATGCCTAAGTTACCCCACGACCTTCCCCATATCTACTTACTATATATATATATATCTGTTTTCTGTGCATAGTCTGGGCTGCCTGATAATATCATTGGAGTTCTCATGCTTGTTCTTTTGGTTTTCCTAATAGCTGCGCTGATTCCATTAATTTGCCAAATGACAGACAGGCAGGCAGGCAGGCATGGTGGCAGGAAGCAGGACATAGCAGGACGATCCGAGTAGGAGCAGTAGTGGGAGTGGCAATTGATGCTGCCTGCCAATGGACGCCAGGGGCTAAAAACGAGGCGTCGCCATTTTGACACTAATTAATTAAGTTTGAGTTTCAGTTTGGATTTGAGGTTGAGGTTGAGGTTCACTTGGGGTTCTATTTTGTAGGTTCTAGTTGAGCGAGAATATGTCCGAGATTTATCAAACGGGCAAATCAGTCACATTATGCGGATTATTTGGATAAATGAGCAGCCTATATACATACGTATCTACGCTATATACATTTATATACAGTCGTGTCCCGATAAATCGTAACAGCACGGAGCTCACAATTTTTACGAACTACGAGGGATTACTAAGTACTTAGATATCGAATTATCGAATTGTTTGAGGAGTATAGAAATGTTTGCAATTTTAGAATTTTGATTTAGAGAAAAATAATTTGCGACTGTATAATTCATGACAATTTTACTTCTTTTTGCGTAAAAATAATTAATAAATTTTATGCAAAATTTATTAGAAAAGAATAGCAGTGTATTTATTTATTTAATCCTTATTCGTTTGCGAAAACTTAAGCTGAGTGGCAGACTTCATTTAATAGTTTTTTCTATAAGCCACAATTATTTCTAAAACAAAATCGAAATCAAAAAAATTCAGTTTAAGCACTAGTTTTACGAGGCCTTAAGTTAAACTAGTACTGGTGTACCTATTATCTTGGGCAGCAGTGTATGTAGTCTCTTGAAATGCGAGCTAAATTTAGTTTGCAGCTGGTTGTTTGAGTGGCTATGAAATGTTGCTAAATGCTGTTGGTATTTATGCTTTATTGCAATGATATGCTGCATACAATTTGTGGCAATGTGGCACGCACAGTGTGCCTGCCACATGCATAAAATATATCAACTGGCAACATACTATAAATCCCCAATGAGAAAACAAACAGCAACGACAACTCAACAGGCCATCAAATAAACTTTGACTTTGACACCAAAGAGATCATGTCTCTATGGGTGTCTGTGTGTGTATGTGTGTGTGTGTGGCACGTTGCAAGTTGTATGGAATATCGATTACAAGTGTCACAATAAAAGCAGCAGCAGCGGCAAGTCCACTATAAATAAATATTAATTAAAGCCGTGAGCTTGCAACAATGCGGCTGTGGCAACAACAACAACAACAACAACAACAACGACAAATGCCACTCTCTTGTATTTTCCATTATTTATTAATAAATTTCAGTCTCTACATACATATACATATTTCTGTTTTATTATATTTCATTTCTGTCGCTGATTTATTAAGCAAATATTTGGCCAATAAAATTGATCGAAATATGCCGACAACCAAAAAAAAAAAACAAAAATTAAAATATAACTAAAAAAACAATCTCAATGAAAAAGCAAAACTCTTTTGCAACAAATGCTCGTTAAATTAATAAATAAATATACAGTACTGTAGAGAGAGAGAGAGAGAGAGATAGAGAGTGAGATAGAGAAGGGCAATGATTTATCAAGATCTATATAAATATTTGGCATCAAGTCTGTCTAACGGCAAGTCACGCGTTTATCATCTAAAATGTTTAATTTATGCGACTCTCTGAACAATTTTTGGCAGCAGATCTTCAAAAGTGTTATGGGGAGAAGGGTGTGGAGGACGGTGGGGGGAGAAATAGTTTTTCAAATGGCCTGAAACGCCTTTTTTATGTATTTTGACGCGTCGCTAATTTTAGCCAACAAATATTTGCGGCCAGTCACTATTTCCTACCCCTCTGCCAACCCACACACTCCCCCTCTCTGGGCAACTTATGCAATGCATCCGGGGAATGATTCAAAATATTTTTTTGGCTTGAGGCAATTTAATTGCAACTACCCCCCTCCCTTTACACCCCTTCCAACCAACCCCTTTCACCTGGCAGCGGAGTGTCAAAGACCCCATGACCGAGTGTATCGCAGACAGTGCGAGCGAGATAGCGAGAAGTGCCGCTAAGAGAGCGAGAGGCATTTAGTCAGATAGAGACTGAGAAGACACTAGACACTAGAAAAAATGTCACCGACACCCCATGAAAATGGCATGAAAAGGCACAACTTGTTCACTTGGCAACGAGCTGCAAAAATTGTCGAGCAATATAAAACACACACACACACATACAGATATAACATGGCAATTCAAGGGGTATCAGTTGAAAGCAAAGTCCCCATGGTGTCTGCTGTCAGAGAGGATATATCACATGTCAATAAATTGAAACAATTTTGTTATGCGATCTGAAGAAAATATATATGCAATTATTGCAAATCGAACAAAGTACTCATTTAACAGGGTATCAGCTTCAAATTGAACTACCCGTTAGCTAGTACAAATATTTATTGACATATGAAAATATTTATATAATTTATTTAAGAAAAAGCAAAATATCTCGTTATGATTGTAATACGTTAAAATTGTTCTACTTTTATAGTGCACCATAAGAATTTATTCGTTAGGAAATAATAATATCTGTTGGGGCTTCATAAATAGTTCTTACTGTAAATTGCAAGTTACATACGTTATTATCTTAAGAATTATTTTAAAAATTTTAATAATTTTATAACAACGAACTAAGATTTTATAATTTTTTTATAATAAGTAAAGTAACTAATTAAGGTATAAGAATGTATGTTAATTTAAGTTAAATTAATTTATAAATTCGTTTTCTTTAGAATATGAAAAATGGTTTTTAAATTTTATTTAAACTTGAAATTTTCAAGATCTAAAGTGGATAAATTCTTAAATTTTTATATATAATTAAAAATTATATACTCAATTTTTTATATTACTATCTGGCTATCTCTGCTACATATATAATATTAACAAATTTATTATTATTAGTATACACTGACAAAAATCAAATACATATTTTAAATAATTTCAATATTTATTATTTAAAATGAATTCTACTATCATAATTGGCAACTTTAAAGGTTATATGTGACGAATTAATTCCAAATTTAGTGAATACCCCATACTTTCGGCACGCACTTTACAGGGTATCTTCATTCATTATTACATAATGCGAAATGAAAACAAAGCGAGTGAAAAAACTAAGATAAATATCGGCTGCCAAATGCGAAATGCCGCAAAAAGTTTGACACAGAGTGGGAAAGACTGACAAAAGAGAGAGAGAGAGAAAGATAGACAGCAATATTAGAAAGAGAGCGAAGACGGGCACAGTTGGTCGTTTAGTTTGCCAAATTAGCACGACGGCAGTCACAGACTTTCGGCACACACTGTAGATTTGTCGAGTGGAGACTGTTGCTGCTGCTGCTGCCGCTGGCAACACTTGATGACTCAACGCAGTCTGCTTTTCCTCTCATATTCCCCACCACCCTCCGCCATCCCCCTGCTGCATCAGTTGTTGCATGTTGCATTTGAATATTTGATTTTTTTGTTTTCATTTGCGCATTTGGCGAAATAAACGCTTCGTTACGTTACATGAAAAGATATTTTCTTTGCAGTTAATTTGAAGGCGCATCTGCGAAATGTTTTTGTTTTTTCTCTTTTTATTTTTGAAAATAGAAAATAGAAAATGCAACGTTCGATCTTCAGTTTGCTTTGGGCCATAATCTATACTGAGTACAACTTGGCCTTAACTGAACTGCAAACTGACAGCGTTAATTGTTAAACAAAGCACGCGATATACATATTGAGAGATACACATGTTAGAAAGGGGAGACTGTCCAGATGAATAAATAAATAAAAAAAATTTATATAAATAGTACTGATACACTGGGTGCTAAAAAGCAGACGTCACACATAAATCGCCTGCTTACATAACATAAATACTTAGAAGTCAAGAAAAACTAGAAAATAAATTGCATCCGGCAGAAAGTTGTTGTTGCTTCGACAGATACTTGACAGAAGTGAGTGTATATTTATTATTTCCAGTTAAGAGCCAAACAAGTTCAAAGCCAAAATTGTTTACATTTGATATACACTTTGACTGATAAGATTACAGTTATTGTGTGTATGCATAACATTTTCCCACTTTGCCAGTTTGTACTGTAGTCCAATTGCTGCTGATAGCCAAAAGAAAGAAAAGGCAGACAAACCGACGACAATAGAAAAGGCCAAAGTTAGAGCCAACTATCATATAGCATCCCAGGCAGCAGGGATAGCTGAGATATTGGCAACAGCAGACAGCCAAAACCAAAAAATAAGCGGGTTTTATTGCCATTGCACTATGGTCCGGATGACCAAATTCGTTCTCATAATTTAATATTCATGAATGAAACGACATTTTAAGATTTAATTATTTATATGAGATTTATAATACATACACAGTTAATTTATATATAAAAAGTGAGGGAGACACCGCCTATTTTTATATATTTCTTTTTTATTTGATTACTAATAAATAGGAATTAAAATTATATATATTTAAAATTTAAGGATTTATTTTACGTATATTTATTGGACGTAAATTTATTTATTTATTTATTTATTTATTTATTTAAAGTCAACTATAAACAGTCGACAGAATTTAATTAAAATGTAGCGTTAAAATTAAATTTAAAATAATTAAATTAAATAAATTTATATTTATTTTTTAAAAAAAAAATTAGAATTAAGTTAAAAGATATTATATAAAAATTGAGTATGCCACAGCTCATTTTATACATATTTCACTTTTTTATGAATACATACATACATACATATATCAATAAATGGATGTGACTTTTATATATATTTAACATTTGCTATACTGCAAAAAACACATTAAAATAATTTTTTAATTAAATTAATTTAATCTAGATTTTAAGCTATATATTTATTTAATGAATACTCCCATAAAATAAATCTAAAACTTAAAATCTAGATTAAGTTAATTTAATTTATATTATAATTTAAGCAAGATCTTCAGATTTAGATTTCTTGTATTGGAATAATAATCTAAAGAACGTATTATTATACAATTAGTGGGTGGGTGTGGCACTTCCATTTATTTTATCTTATAATAAATTAAGTAAATTGAATTAATTTCAATCAGACTTTCCAAATTTAGTTTCTTTTATGTGAATAATATCTTTGTTTCTCTTTTATATATATATATTTTTTTTTTTGAAGAAAATAACTTGTAAATTTATCAATTAATATGCATTCTGAAAAGTATAAGTTTAAAATATAACATTATATTATAAGTTAATTATTATATTATAAGTTGGATTATATTATAAGTTGGAACTTTTGTCATCACAAAAGTTAGGGCAATACTATTGGAGTTTGCACTGAAGACAAGACATATGAATACTCCTTTTTTTTGTATTGTATTTATTATAGTTATTCAATATTATTTAATATTGACAATTAGACTTAAATATGGTCTTCTTTACAACTCGTGTTTTTGCAGACAAACAGTTGAGTTTAACAGATTTTCTTTCACAAATAGCGATCAATATCGATATATTATGTTAAGTTTCAAGTTATTTAAAAGTCATTTTTTATTTTGATCAACGAAATTGGCCATCTGCACCATAGTGCATTGTGTCGCCTGGCATGGCTAAACGAGTGGCAAAATGTTGCAAGTTGGCTGTGGCAGCTCCTTTCGGCTGTTGCCGTTGCAGTGACATCATCCCCACAGCAAAAGCAAAAAGCAAAGCGAAGCAATTAAAACTAATGTATATTTGCCAGGCTGATTTGTTGGCTGCCATTTGCCATTTGCGATTTGCCTCCATAACATATTGCCAACTCATTGCCGCAACATTTGAAATAACCCCGAAATGACTTAACACTTGCTGCAGTTGTGTGGCAGTTGCAGTTGCAGCATCAACTGCAGCAGCTGTGATTGATGCAACTTTGTGAGTGACAGTTACGCGTGGGTGAATTTCAAAAAAATATGCTCGTAATTGTTTTTAAATAGCACCAACTGCAGTTGCCATTCAAAATTCATAATCATATTCATATTCAAATTTAAATTTAAATTGAAAGAGATATATATATAGAGAATTCCATTTTTTTATTTAATACATAAATAATTATTTTCAATTTGTTGCACTGTGGTTAGCACTCAATTAATGCATATTTATGTGCTTGGCCAATTGAAGTTGGCCTGGCTAATTACGGGCTCATAAGCCAGATACGCTCATAATTAAATATATATTTAAGAGAAATTCATAATGAAAATTATATTTAAAATTCCGCTTTAAGAAAAGACGCCAACTCGAGACAAGACGTGTCAAGTTGGCCCTAATGAAGTTAACTCATTTGCGTAACTGCCAAAACAGCCGCCAGACTTTTCGACTCTCCCCTCAACACTGTCTGCCATAATTATTGGCACTGTCTGTGGGTCTGCATTCAACTCAAAACTCAAAACGTTGTAAAACGTATACCATTATCACTTTATAATAATTATTTATACTTTTACAGGGCTTTCCTTATATACTATATATGCACATATATATATATATTTTTTCTTTTTTCTCTGCTACCAAGTACCTTGGGGGGTTACATGGTATGATAGGTTTATGCAAATGTATGCAAAGTACTTGATATCAACTAAGTTTACTTTAGATTACATTTAATAGACAAATCAATTTCCACTCGATTTATATAAAATATACAGCAGATACTATCTGCAATTTATGGTTTTCAAGATTATTATTTATAATCGTGTTGAGAACCTGTTGACCTCAGTGACTATGACTCTGATCATATTTAGTATAGTTTGAAAATCGCTAGATTTTCCTTGTGAACAGGTTTTTTCAATATTTTATGTGAATAACTTATGACTTTTGGCCTTCTTCGTGCTCGTATTTGTATATATTTCAATTAAAAGAACTTTTGATTAACTTATCAGTTTTATTTAATATCAGATTTTTGTAAAGTGATTTTTGACTACAAAGAATATTATGTATAATGTATCTAATTAAGGTAATAGAATGCTTGTTAATGAATAATTTTTTAAGTTATTTTTTCGTCCAAAAAAAACCCCAATCTGAATATTTCGTAAAAAAAAATAAAAAAGCAAAATTTTAATATAATATTTTTTATTCATTACTTTTGGAATTTTCGAATAACTACTAAGTTTTTACATATTCTTTTCTTACTTATTTTATTAAAAAATAAATAAAATGCTTGTAATTTTATTATTTTTTTCATTTCTAAAAACCTACTCTATTTTTCTTAATCTTGCTGTTTTTAAATGAATTGTAAATTTTATGGAATTTTTTAATTCAAAATAAATATAAATAAATAAATAAATATATATTTGTAGTATATTAATTTAAACAATATGTAATTAGTCGATCACTCTTAACTATTTAAATTTTTGCTTGTTTCTTTTCTTGTTTTGTTTTTCATCGGTTTTTTGTCTTATCAGCGGTTTTGTTTTCTGACTCCGTTTTTTTGATGGTCTCAGTTACTTGAGCAACATTTGCTGAAATGCCATAAATTTGCTAATTTATTGTTAATGTTCTTTTAAGTTAATTACGCAAAAATGTAAAAGTCTTTAAAGAACGTGATTCTCTTCAAAAGTCGAACATTGTGGAAGCAACTTAATTTGCTTTTCGACTGTATCTTCTACTTTTGTAAAAACACAACAGATATATAAATAGATAATATATATAAAAATAAAAGAGAATGGGAAGAAGGGTAGAAGATAATGACTGTTATATATATTTTTAGCACATTTGCATATTTCTTTTGTTATGTTTTCAACATTACTTTGGAGGGAACATCACTTTCCCTTCCCCTCTTTGCATTTGTGTTTTAGGGGGCTTAATCAACTTGAATTTCAATAATTATTATGTTCACTTGCCAATGGCAATTTACTAAGATTATTATTAAGCAATTAGGGGATTTAAATTAATTGAACTTAATGGGTTTTGCCCTCAGCTTATGCCAAGCGTCAAATACAAATTTTACCACAAAAGCAATTTAAAAATCTGTCTGGAAAACTCGAAAACAGAAAAAAAATATTAAAAAAAGTTTCCAATTGGTTTCATTACAAGATGAAAAAATAAGTATTGCACAACTAATTAAAAAATATATATATGTACAATAGGATGCAGTTGACTAGCAGAGACTCGTTAATTTTTAAAAGATAGGATAGTGGCTTAAAATTATTTAAAATAAGGCATATTTAATTATTTTTTTTAAATAATATTTACTATCCCAATATATTTAGTCCCTTATTAATGATAGAATTTTTTTTATAATTTTCTCGTGCCATAATTTTTTTTAAACACTTTTCTCTGCTAATTCGCATATATTTAATATTACATTTAATTTAATTACCATCATTATTTTCTATTCAAAATTGTTCAATTTATTATTATAAAAAATAAAAAAAAATAAATAAATTAATTAAAATAAAATAATGCACAACTTAAAAAAAAGTATAACATAGAAAAACGAAGGTATGCAGTTGACTAGCAGAGACTTGGTAATTGAAATTTGAAAAAGAAATCGGTAGTAACTTAAAGTTAACACCACTTAAAGATTTTAAATTTTATTTTATTTCTATATATATTTATTTATAATCTGTCTGTTGTCAATATTAGAAGTATTTTTATTTTAATTTTAAATATCTTTCTTTGCTATTAGGCGTACTATGTTATTTATATTATTTTCTTAAAGAAAAAAAATAATATGGAAAATTTCATTTTATTTAATAACTATTAATATTAAAAATATAATATTAATATAAAATTTGTATTATGTATTTTATTACTATTACAACATTTTCTTACTTCGATTTATTATATTTTTTATATTTTTTACTGAGGATTTACTCTCACTAAACGCAAATTAATAAATGTTATACCCTCTCTCAGATTGAGTCTTAAAAATATTATATAATCTTGGCATTGCTTATATATATGTATATGTGGTGGCATGTGACGCATTGTTGTGTCGTGTTGTGTTGTTGTCTATGACTTTTTGGGTCGCCTTGTTGACAATTTCGTGACAATTTATTGGCCAGATTCAGTGACAAAAAAGGCAATTGCAATTGGCCGCAAATGCATTTGGCATCAGCAATTTCCCAATGCAATTGCTGTTTTTTTTTGCTGATTTTTCGACAATCTGCAACCAGCATACTATGTACACATATATGCTGTCTCACTCATCAGAATCTATCTATCTCTTGCTGTCACTATCTCTGTCTGTGGTGCAGTTGGCCAACCATGTGACCAACATGGTCAATACAGTAAATGTCAAATGCGTCATGCATCCATTCAGGCGAATGCAATGATTGCAAATTGAAATGAAACTCGACAACAGATACCACTTACTGACACACTACAGAGAGAGTATTAACATCTCTTCTATACTCTGCTCTGCTCTTCCCTTTTGCACTGTCATCGTTGGGGCAAGGTGGCAAAATAACAATAACTATAAGAAGTACAAAGCAGCTAATCATGATTGTCTTCAACTGCTCATATTACAAGCAACTGCTGCTGCTGCCACATGTGGCACTATCCTCCCACTGCCCTCCCCTCCTGCGGTCATACGCTGCCTGCCCGTGTCGAACTCATGCACAATTAGTCACTTGCAAGTCAATTAAGTTGCAAGTTGCCGTGGCAGCAACCACAACAAACGCCACTCAGAACGAGACTTGGCCTTTAGCTGTTAGACAGAGACAGAAATAACAAGTTAGAAAGAGAGAGAGAGAGAGTGAGAGGAGGGAGGGGGTTTGTCTCTTAGCCAGACAGGCACGTATGGGTTAGGGAAACATACCTGCGGCAAGGTCTGGGAATGTGCCACTGACTGTGGCACATTGTAATGTGGTGCCTGGCGCTTATTTGCAGTAAAAGGCAATTGACAAAGTTAAGCACGACAAACGTGTGGTGGAGGGGGGTGCGTGGCAGCCACAAATTGTGGCAACACGAAGAAAATGAAAGAGAGAAAGAGAGTAGGAGAGTGAAAAGTAAAACAAACCCATATTATTAACGCCTCATTAAACTTTTAACGATTTTAAATTACAGACTGCGAACGGAGTCAACTAATGAATACAAATTAGCCCCAAGAAGGTGCGCTATGTTTGTGACTCTTGCCAACAATACAATACATAGTCCCACTCTAGGTTATACATACATATGTGTATTTTGAAAATATGTTAAATATACATATATTTATTAGATATGGCTTGTAAGCAAATGTCTTTTCAATGTCCAAATGTTTGACAATCGCCACTAACTAATTGTCATTAATTGTCCAAGATTGAACATGGCATGGGTTAGGAAGAGGGGAGGGAAGGGTGCTGCGGGGGGCGTGGCATTATTAATCAGGCACATTCACAATTGACAGCTCACAATTGTTTGCTCAGACACTCGAGACACTTGGACACATTTTTTTTTTATATTTTTCTAAATTTATTTTTATTTTTCTTTTTAATTGTAAACACTTGTAAAATGCAAATGAAGCTGGAGCTGAAGTCGTGTTCGTGGTTCAGGGTTCAGGGGGCCTGGTAAGGGGTATACGGTGAGGGCTGATATATCGATATATCACGATCTATGCCAAAAATATATTGGGAATTCAAACTAATGCATATTCAAGCTGGGAATGAGAGTATACGATATTCAAAAACACTTTGCTGCATTCATTCGATTTGCTGTCGTCGAAATCTGCGAATTTAAATTGCAAAATAGAAAACAAAAACTCGAATCTAGAAAATCTGTTTATTTATAGTCTCAACTCAAGAACATATAAACATGTGTGTCTATATACTATATTGAATCATTTAGATTTGTGATCGTTGTTGTTTCTGTGTTGTCATTAAAGTCCGTTTCGCATGGCAAATTAAATGTATAATTAAGAAATTAACTGCTTCCGTTGATGTTTATTGTGTGCCAACATTTATTATATTTCATTTTCAACAAAATACAAAATTTATTTATAAAAATGAAAATATTTCCAACAAACAATAAAATTCTTCTGTTCTAACAGACATCCCCTCATTGTAAGCGAATCTGAACAATTTGCTTGAAATACGCTCATAAATCTATTTTCAACGGTATCAACCTCAACCCAGACTATAAAATATCATTCCAAATTTATAAATACAAACATATACGTTTTTTTCTTTATATATGTATATCCAATATACACACATGTTGCTTGTATAGTTTAATAATGTTTTTGACCATCATAAACCATGATTAGCACATAAATCATATAAATAAACTCAAATATCAAAATTTTAATTTATACTTTATCTAAAATGATCGAAATGAACCAAAAAGATTATTTGAAAATATTTTTTTTTTTTAATATGAAAACTTTTATTTTTTTTTGATTTTATTTCAATATGTTATCCTCTATTTTTCATTAATAATTATTGTTTTATCAAGTTGATAAAAATAAAGGTTAACAACTTTTTATGCTGCATTTTAAAAATAGAAAATAATAAAGAACTTTTGAATATTTCGAAATTATGTTCTTAATTGTTTACATTTTATTTAAATTATTATTTATTATTTAAAAATATTTTTATTTTATTACTAATTTTTATTTGTTTTTTTTTTTTTTTTTTGAAATATATTTCATCTATTCAACACTCTTCAATTCATTGCAAATCTTAAAAGAAAATTTGTATCTCTATGAAGTTTTTATTGACAATTATTCGTTGAAATTTATATTTGAGAAAATTAAAATATTTTTAATTAATTTTTAAAATAAGTGTTTAGGAAGAATAATTGTAATTAAAACTCGTTCTTAAAATTGATTTATCTGCAACACTCTTCAATTAATTGCAAATCTTAAAAATTGTGATCTCAATTTAATTTTTATTCAATTTTAATAAACAAATATTTTGCTATTTTTTTTTCTTTGTTTTTACAAGGGTTATTTGAAATAAACCTTTATCATGCATTTTTTTTATTCTCCTTAACTTTCTTTAATTTATTGCAAATCTTAAAAATCATATTGCACACCATTCGTATAATTTATCCGCGAGGTGAAGGATTTCTCTGTGAATTTCTGCCATTTCTCGCGTTGATATAATTTGCGTCTAAAATAACAAAAGGAATTTTCGTTGCCTTTTTGCACGCTCTGAAGCACTTTCGGGCAACATTTTGGTTTGTTTTCTGTTTTGTCTTTGCTTGTTGTTGTTCTGCTTCTTTCGCCTCGATTTAATATCAAAGCGAGCCGACAGCAGCAGCAGCAGCAGCAGCACGAAAGATACATGAAACTGCCACGCCCCTCCCCTACATAAGGCAGCACCTCTTGGTAGGTTGCACGTCCTACGCGGTCTTCCACTTTGTTAGTTTTTGGCATTTTGGCAAGCAACCAAAAATAACAAAAACAATAAAAAAAAGAGAACAACAACAGAAATGGCAACAACTATAACAACAATAATGACAACAACAAACAACAAATCGGAGGCAAAACTCAAGTAAACTTTGTGTCCGCTTTCTCTCTCTCTTCCTCTTCGTTGCTCTACAATTTATTTAAGGTCTGATGTCCCCGTGTCTATGGGTCCGTGCCTTCGTCTGTTTGTATGTTTGCCTGTCCGTCCGTCCGTCTGTTCGGTCTACTGTATTTCAAAACACAAATTTGAAATGCAGAAAAAAATTCAAACAAAATCCGAAACACAATAGAAATTGTCCAAAATTGTATGCAAGAGTCGCGGTATAACCCCGTCTCCCCGACTAACCCAAATAAGGTCACCGCACAACAAAATAGTGCTTTGTTTTAACCTTGTGTGGGCGCGTGTGAGAGTTGCCATTAAAATAAACCATAACCCAACAAAAGAATATCAAAACTTGCCTGATTTTTGATTATTATTTTTATGGCACGAGAACAGGTTGCGGACTGGGGCTCTTCAGCAACAGTTCTTCACTAAATCTTTTGGACTCTTTTGGATTTTTTTCGAAAATAGATTTAATTTTGATGAAATAAAAAAAATTATGACATTCATCTTAATTTGCACTAACGCATAATTTTATCTTTTTTTTTCTATATACTATATTTATAACCATTTGTCTTTTGCTTTCCTCTTCTTGCAGGTGTGTATCCCCCCACGTTTCCCCGAACCCAACATGAGGTTACCTCAAAACAGGTTTGACCGAAAACCATTTATAAGTATGAATATGGTAGTAAAGATCGTTAGTCAGACTCCAAGTCGGAGTTGATGATGACAAAAACTGAAAGTCCAAAATTATTTAACAAATTTATATTTCAGATTTCAATTAGAATATTCCGTTATTTATGTATAACCATAGAGTAGGTTAATTATCTGCTTAGGTCGGAAGGGGTATCTCTGCGAAAAATCTGCCTCACTCTGCGTTGTGGTATGCAATTCTGCTTGAAAAGCCATTTGCATATGATTGTGTGCCACCGTATGCTGCATGCCTCATGCCACATGCAACTTGGTGTCGTCTCTCGTTTGTAATTTAATTAAAATGCAAGTGTATCATTAAATTGCAGGCAGATTTCAAATCCCTCGCGTATTACTCCCTCTCACTATCTGTCTCTTTCCATCTCTCTCTCTGTCTCTTTCTTTGCTTTTAGCTACAAGTACATGCATGTCTACACTCATGTCCATAGAGCTATATCCATGTGTGTGCCTGATGTTGTTGATTCTGTCATTAATCTTTCGTCTCCTCCAGGTCCGACAACTTAGAGGGGGATGAATTTGTAGGCGCGCATTTTCAATGGCATCTCTTTGTTGTTGTTGTCGAGGATGTTGCTGTTGTTGTTTTTGTTGTTGATTTTGTCTAATGATCGCGTGCAATTCAGTTATGTATCTTGTGTATTTTTTCCCATAATGGGTCTAGGCGTCATATATCATAATTGTGCCAAACTATAAACAGATACAAACGAGACCTCGTCTATCTGTGACTCGTTTGGAGGCAGTTGGAGTTGGACCTGGGCTCGATATCGATGTCAGGCTCCAGATGCAGATTAATGCCAAGTGATTAATGTGCCCAATGTGCACACTTGTCAGTTTTAATAAATGTTCCTATTCGTTTTACTCTTAATCACAGTCAACAATTTCTATTATGCAAAGAAATGAGCTGAGAAGAGTTGCATGTGGCATCGCCGCGTGTCATAAATGGATGAGGCATGCCGATATACATATAGATATATATCGTATAGATTTCGTCTTAAAGTGTTAACTTATTCCGCCGCCCACAGTCGATAGTGCTTTCAGCCAAGTTTATGACGGGTCACAGAATGTGGCAATTGAATTTTAACATATTCATAAGCAAATTAACATTATCCGTAGATGGGGGGGTTCAGAAATGAAACTGAAAGAGTCGTTCAACAGAAGTGTTGAGATTGCACTAATTACATGCTACACAACCCACACACACTCGCACACACTCACACACACAACCAACACCTCGTCGCATAAATTGTCAAACAAACGACGTATGTCACCACGCGTAGCAGCAGCAAACGCACCCCTCGCAACTTGTGAATGTTGCATGTGGCATGCACCGAGAAAAAAAAAAGTGTCAAATGTGAAATTTATGTAGAGCAATTACACATACACACTCGCACACATACACTGACTCAGATATGTTCATGGCGCACGCGCAACTCCGACAACCTTCGCGACGCCCTCTCACAGTGCCTTACAACAAATTAGCGCCAAGTCACAATAAAATTAAAAAAAAAAGAGTTAAGAAAATAAAATGTGATTTAAGCAAGAGACAAAACAAGTTGTTAACTTGATTAGCGTTGGGCTTTTGTTATGCGCAGACAGCTTAAATGATTTGCATAAAACGCGACTCGCAATTTGTTTGGCATGCAACTCACACAGCATATGTATGTGCCCCGGCCGCAGACTGACAGCATAGACTGTACATGCCTAGTCTGTATCTGTAAAGTGGAGACAATTGGGGGAGAGACTCTCGACACTCTCGACACTCAATGGGCTCTGGGTCATAACTCAAATGCACGCCTCGAGGCCAGACAAACAAAGTGTTTAACAAAAAAAATGTAACTACAAATTTGTAACGAAAACTCGTTAAGAAAACACAAATGCATTCCTTTTAATTGAAGCATTTAATGTCGGCTCCACTTGACTTTACATGCCTCTTAAAATGCCCACATTTCATCAGCATGGAGGTATCAGAGGAACAATGACTTGGTTCAGTTGGAGGTAAGAGACCGGGAAATGGAGAACTGTATGGGTTTGTCTATCTTAATGCATCTCAATGCAGTCATCTGAGGAGCTTATTGACCTCCTCTCTGTCCATCATCTACACTTGACCCGATACACACTACGGTTCTAAAACAGCTAACCTAGTTGGGAAAACAGACCCATAATGATCTTGAATAGTTCTATGATAGGTAATAAAATGAACTGAGTTCTAGATAGAGATAAGAAAGATGAGGAAACTTAGCGGCATACTATATATGATCATCAGTTATATTCTCTCTCATGTAAAGAGATCACCAAGTTCATCAACTGTCTTTAACTTTATGGCAACATAGTGGGGAAGAAGAGAGGTCTTAACTAAATATGCAATAAATTATTCTTCAGAAAAGAGTTTGAGTCGACACTTTATTTATTTTAATCAATAACAACAGCTAAACTATTCTATAAATTTCATAAAAAAATAAATAAAAAATAATACTTTTCGTTCAGTTGAAATTTTTATCTATATATGAATCAATAATAGGAAATTTTAAGATATTCTTTAAGAATAAAATGTTTATCTTTAAGTTTGCTCGTTTTTCTTATTTATTCATTTTTTTTTATTTACTTATTTATTTATTTATTAAATGTCAGCGATTAACAGTCTTAATCAATGACAGCTGCTTAGAATATAAATTAAATTTTCTATTTTTATTTTAATCAATCATTCAAAATATTCGCTATAAAGTATTTATCTTAAAGTTTAAAATTTTATATCTGAGATTCAAAAATTATAAGAATTTCTTTAAATATAATGGGAATGTAGTATTTTCATTAACAGAAAATATTATTACTATAAATTTATTAATATTATCAGGAAACTTCTAAAATTAGTAAGAATAGTTCAATAATTCCTTCAGCAAAAATTAAAATTATTCAAAGTAATACTATTGTTCGAGAATCTTCAAAAAGAACAAAGCTATATATTTTCACAAACAAAAGGAAATTATAATAAATTATAATATTGTTGATATTTTCTTTCATTTGAAATTATGGAAATAATTACACATAATTTTAATTTTGAACAGTTTTGACAGATTTGCTATATTTTGATAATATTAAATTATTTTATTTTTTTGTTGTCAGGATACTAAATATTGAAATATTTTTATAATCTTGTGGAGAAAAATGTATGTTGCTGGAAAAGTTTATGTAATTTCTGCCAAAAGTTGTTTCGGTTATCATAACTATGATGAATTTGCAATTCATCACTTCCTCAGACTCTCCTCTGCTGCTTCCCTTCCCTCTACACACTCCCCTAACATATACTCTCCATATATCTTTGAAATCTTAGTTTCATTTGCTATTCGTGAACTGAAATATCAGAACTACATACATACATATGTACAAATATAGAGTATGTGTTTCATTTGTTATGCGGCAAATGTAGATATTGTGTTGAACATGAATTGTGTTCATCAATTGTTGTCCGGCATTGTCTCTTGGCCATTCTCTTTGACAGCCAAATCATTCACAGACCGACAGCCACCAACAGAGAGAGACAGAGAGAGAGATAGAAAGAGAAAGAGAGAGAGGGAGGCATACAGCTGGGGAGTTATGCTTGGTATTTTGTTGGGTGTTGTTGCATTGTTGTTTTTATTGTTTTGTATTTAGGCATTGTTTATTAAATGTTGCCCACGTTGCTTAAATGACTCTTGGCTACTGCCGTTTAACGCTTTTATGGCCCAATACAAAAATTCTTGTCATTTTCGATGAGCGATGAGAGGGAGAGAACAGATAAATAGAGTGAGAAAGGGAGAGCACCCATGGGAGCAGGGCAGGAATTTGTTGTTGCCTGTTGCTGTCAATTCTCATAGATATTTCATGTATTTCTGTTTGTTCTATATTTAACATGTCAAGCTACTGAGTACCTATTACTATGCTCATACTCATGCTTATAATTTTACTCATAGTCATACACAGAATCAATGGCATTCTCATATACATAATAATGCTTCGGTATATAATAATCATGTTAAACATACTCATACTCATACTCATACTCATACTCATACTCATACTCATACTCATACTCATACTCATACTCATACTCATACTCATACTCATACTCATACTCATACTCATACTCATACTCATACTCATACTCATACTCATACTCATACTCATACTCATACTCATACTCATACTCATACTCATACTCATACTCATACTCATACTCATACTCATACTCATACTCATACTCATACTCATACTCATACTCATACTCATACTCATACTCATACTCATACTCATACTCATACTCATACTCATACTCATACTCATACTCATACTCATACTCATACTCATACTCATACTCATACTCATACTCATACTCATACTCATACTCATACTCATACTCATACTCATACTCATACTCATACTCATACTCATACTCATACTCATACTCATACTCATACTCATACTCATACTCATACTCATACTCATACTCATACTCATACTCATACTCATACTCATACTCATACTCATACTCATACTCATACTCATACTCATACTCATACTCATACTCATACTCATACTCATACTCATACTCATACTCATACTCATACTCATACTCATACTCATACTCATACTCATACTCATACTCATACTCATACTCATACTCATACTCATACTCATACTCATACTCATACTCATACTCATACTCATACTCATACTCATACTCATACTCATACTCATACTCATACTCATACTCATACTCATACTCATACTCATACTCATACTCATACTCATAACTATTCAGAGTAAGAATCACATATTCATTTGCTATGACTGTCAAAGTCAGTTCAAGGCTGTCTTTGATTGATGGCTTAGTCTGCTCATTTGTCTGTGAGTCACGGATCCACTTCAATCCAACTTCTCTTCTTTTTTCCTTTCCCTTCTTCTAGTTGTAGTTTTTATGTGTTAGCTACTTAATGCCCTTTTCCAAATACATACATTCAGATACTCAGATACTCATTGGAGCTCATTAGTGCAATTGAAGAATTTTATCCAGGCATAAAAACTGCTGAAATCGTTTTCTCATTTCCTGTGCTCGTTTGAATGCGTGGGAAAATGGAAACCCTTTCTCAGGTGATCAGACCAAAGGTTTAATACATTTTTAATTGCAAACTGCCATAAAAACCAAATATATACTGAAGCAACAGAGACAGAGACAAGAGGTATGGAGTGAGACAGACAAATTGCAGCTCAACTTTCACTGCGTTGTAATTTTTTTAGTAAAGTGAAACAATTCCAAGGTGAATACTTGCATACCTCAATTGTGGCAACCCCCACCACCCGCTCCTACCCACCTTGTGGCACTGTGGCAATTACAGGCGAACAGCGATAAAAAAAAGCATAAATTACAAGGCGAAAAAACGCACAAAAATCTCACAGAGAAAATCATGAACCACAAAAAAAATTGCATATAAGGAAGTTGTGTTGAGACAAGAGTGTGTGGCACGTTCGCAATGTTGAATGCAACATTCGACTGCAACTGCAACTGTAACTGCAACTTAATTGAATGCGAGTGCAACACAACACAACACAACTCCTATGCCCCAACAACAACAACAGCAACGACCTACGTGGCGTATACGTAATTACAAATTTATGTGAATGCAACTCGATATGCTTCAATATAAAATTAAGGGGCATAAAAACCAAACAAACTTGCCACGAATACATAATGCGCCTCGTTGCAGCCCAGCCTGCGGCGACACTTGCCACATGTTGCACTATGGGCGCACACAGGAGTCGCGTTGCGCCTGCGCATCTGTTTGGGCGTTTGCCACACGCAACACATGCCCGCAGGCTACCTGGAAATCAATAAGCGCGCACATGCTACAAATTGTGGCAAGTTGAGGTGCGTGGCCCGCCATTTGAATTGAATTTCGCAATGTGCCTCCAAGTCGCGCCACTCGCCGATATATCTAATGAGGTGCAAAGAAAGAGGCGTGTTCCGCAACCGCATGCCGCCTCCAAAGTGTCAGCAGCTTTTTGCCTAACAACATTTTCCACTTATGCGTCGAGGTCTTAACTTTTCTCAACACACACAGTTGTTTTTTTATGCGTTTTGCCAATTTGGGTTTTATTTCTTGATTTCGGGGGGCGGGACGAGAGGGCGCGCCGTCTAGGCGAGTGGGCCGAAACCCGCTCCTGGCGGCCAAACAGTGGGACGGACAGTGGGACGGAGAAGAGTGATGAAGCCATTAAATCGAAAATTATATGTTGGTATTGGTTAATTGGCCAAGTCCATTGAAATTAACGCTAACTTGGCTTTAACGCCTTGCCAAGCGAATTAAACTCTAAAATTATTTACTAGAAAATGCTGAAAACTGAAGGAGAGTTTAGTTATATCTTGAAATGCGACAAAATATGATAATAAATATTTGAAAAAAAATTTAGATAAATCAAACAACTATTTAAAGAATAAAATAAATTTTCCTGTACATATAAAAAACTCTAAATAAATTTATATATTTGAAAAAAAATATATTTTATTAAGTTAATTAAATTAATACATGATTGAAAAAAGTATATTTTTTTATCTGCTGTAAAGTGACAAATTTTCCACATATATAAATAACAAATTATTTAAATTATAATATCATTCTGAACAAATTAATAAATTAATTAATAAAAACAATTTTTGTAGTGCAAAAATATAACAAATTTTTAAGAAATCTGTTCAAAATAAAAAAAAAATTATTTTGCGAAAACAATCTTTCTCTTTAATTTCGACATATTCTGGAAAATAGATTAATAAAAGTTAATGGCAATACAGAATTTTGTTCTCTTAAAAAGTTTGTTCACTATTCAAAATCCCCAGAGTTTCAATTCAATTGAAAACTTGAATATAATCACATACTTAAGTGCTGATAAGCAGCCAAATTCCAAGTAATAAAATATTAGAAATTTTAAATTATGCCAAACAAAATGTAACTCGTAGGACAAATACATATTCTTAAGAGAAAAAGAAATATGTATCCATTAATTTGTTAATTATCAAAAAAGAACATAATAGAGCTATCAGAAAATTTTAAAAATATTAAAAGTGCACATTAGCTATTCACAGATTATTGAAAATAAATATACACATATTAAGGAAATGATGAATAATTATTTATATAGAGTATTCAAATCTCTGCTGATTTTTCTAACAATTTTGCAAATCTGCAAAAAAAACAAATATAATTATAAAAAATGTGTACCTTCATCATGGCATTTTTAAATAGAATACTATGCTCAGAGATTTTCAGCTAATTCCAATGAAAGAATGCCTGAGGTGGCAAAGTATTTCAGGCACAAGAAGATCTCATAGATATCATATAATTGCTTCCGGGAAAATCGCGAAAACAAAAGAGGAAAAACGCAACGCAGATGCCGGCAAATAATTTATGAAAAACTTTTGTTTTGATTCGCCCATAAATAGCGTGGGAGGCGAGGGAGGCGGGGACTATATATTTAGTCGACAATGACGTGAACAAATTTCAAAGACAAACTGATAAAATGTGGAGAGATTATTAAATGCAAAACATGCAAATCACAATAAAATCCCATAAGAACAAAAACAACATAAACACCTCTGGGCATACTAGGAGTATCTGTATCTATATGTCATATATAGTACTATGTCAGGGCTGGAGTGGCGAAGAGGGATGGGGGAGGGGGGGCTGCTGTCTGGGCCACTTTTGGGAAACGGGGCACGCATGGGAAATTGTGAAATCATCACGAAAAACGCTGCAAATTCTTGCGCCCGACAGCGTGCTACGTGCCCCGCATGGCCAAAACAAAAGGGGCAAGAAAAGTGGAAGAGGAAACAGCGAATAAATCTAAAGTATGAGCAGCCCACGAGTGAATAACTGACTGAGTGAATGAATGAATGAATGAATGAGTGAATGAATGTATGAGTGAATGACTCGTGTGTATTTGAGTAGCAAAGGTATAAGCCAACAAAAGCTAAATGGGCACAAACTAAAAGGAAAATGTCTGCACATTGTTTTTCTTTTGATTTTCATCCTTTCTACTTTTCCTTCACAGTCAAGTGAAAAGTTTTCACTTGCTTCTTCTTATTCTTTTGTTTGCCAGTTTGTTTGCTTGGCAGCTTTAAGGCAAACACTCAATATTTATTCTTTTGTATTTACCCCGTTTTTTTTTATAACCTCCCTCTCTTTACCTTGCCACCGCAACCGCATCGCGAATCCTTTGCATTAACCGTGATTTTTATGGCCGCATAAAAAATTGGCAGTGGCTACGCTCTCTCTCTCACACTCTCTCCCACACACAATGGCGCATAACAAATTTGTAAGCCAACTATTTAGTGGCCAAAATCAAAGGCTCGGCCAGTGGAAACCTCAATCCAATGAATCGCGTCCATCCGCAGAGCGTTCAACGTGGCGTATGCGCAATTCGTGTAAATTCTTTCACTCTCTCTCACTCTTTCTTTCTTCATCTGTCTCTTTCTCTCTCTCTCTCTCTTTGTAATAAAAAATGTCGAGAGGATGGGGGAAGACTTGTGGGCATTTGCCGAATAGTTGTGCAATTGTGAAACTTCCAGCGATTTCAATGAAGCCATTGCTGTCTGCGGCTCTCTATATGTATGGGTGTATAGGTGTATGTGTGTGTGTGTATATAGGGGTGTAAGGGGATGTGTGGGGGTTGTATTGTTACTGAAAGGCAGTTGGGCAGTTGGCTTTAGGCAAATATTGAAGCATTGAACACGTTTTAGCCAAATTGCATTTTTATTGCCACCAACTGATGATGCTGCCATCTCTTTCTCAAACTCTGCATCTCTCTCTATCTCTCTCACTCTCTTTTTCTCTATTTATCTAAGCCTTTAAGAACAGTTTTGAGTATAGACTTTTATAAACTACCATAGATCAGCTTATATACTGTGATATACCATAGCTTGTTATCAGTCTCCAAAAGGACACTCTTTCAGTCGCTTTTAATTCAATTTCTTTGGCTCGGATTTCAACTCGTTTGGCAATGAGACTTCCTTGTTATCCTTTGGCCAACCAAAAAGGGTGGGGGGGGGTTATTATCTATAAGGACAACCTCTCCCCTATGGGATTCATTTGCCTGCTCAGTGCAGTCCTTTTATATTTTCTAGAAATGCACTTCAATCGAAATGAATTGGCTTGAAATTTGCAGAGTTATTTAAAGAGAGAGACACTCATAGAGTTGGGAGATTTTTCTGTTTAGCTGAGAGAGTGTAGAGTGTACTTAGCTTTAATTAATCAATACTTAAGAGCAATTAGAGCTCAACAAATTGCTGTTTGCTTAGTTATTTGGCTAATCGATTAATGTTTTCTTTTTTTTTTTTGGTTTTTGGTTTTTGTTTTTGTTTAGGGGGTTTCCCTAGGAAATATATGCTGACATTTGCAGCTCATGTCGATTGCGTGTTGATTTTATTTAACAAACAATTTGGCTGCCAATACCCTGTAAGCGGCGGGTGGGGGCAGGCAGGGTATACACCGTGGGGCAGAGAGGGATGGCAAGAGAGAGATAGAGAGAGTGAGAGAGAGGGGGAGAGGGCCTGGGTATTTGTCATTGTTGTGCATGCAATGCGCAAACACAAAACTAATTGAATTTTTCCTCACTTCTCTATTTATCTCTTTCTCTCTCTCATTCTCATTCTCTCCCCCTCTATTCCTCTGTCACTATTTCTCATTTTATCTCTTGCCAGTTTGGCATTTTATGCAAGTCAGCAGCAATAGGGAAGTCTGCAGCATTGTCTGCCTGTTGTTGCCACTGCCACTGCCACTACCACTACCACTGGTTGTACGTGCCACAAAATGTTGTTGTGTCGTGTTTGGGTTTTTGGTATATTTTTCTATTGGCTGCTGGGTGTGTCTTGTGTTGTTGTTGTTTTTAGTGGTGTTGGCCAAAAGCATAATCAGCATATTATTAAAAGCAACTAACATGCAACAAATTACACGCAAAGTATCTTGTAGTTACACAATCCAAAAGATACATACAAACATAACCCACTGTACAACAGATTCAAGGTTGTTTCATGCTTTGCTTTGCTGGGCATCCTCATCACACACACACACACACATGCAGATATATATACGTTTGGGGCGTGGCATGGGCAGTGTGACCCAAAAATCCAGTTAACGCCTGCAAAAAGCAACAATAATACAATAACAAGCATTTATTTTTGTTTTCTGTGATTCTGTATATATTTTGTGAATTTTGTGAATTTTGCGAGTTGTGGTGACTTAAATTTCTGCTGAGTCGCATCGCAAGTGGCACCATTTTGATGGCCCGAATTGTGCGTCGTCTTCAAGCACAATGCAATGCAATTACACTGTCGAGTGCTTCTCAGCACTCAAGTACTCAAGTACTCTGAATTTCAGCCACAAACTAGACGCATTTTCATTGTCTAAATAACTATATATGTATATGTGGATATATGTATATATGTATGTCTGTTGTGGAAAAATGTGACCCAATTTTATGCATTGAAATTGTTTTCTGCTCAAATACGGTTTAATGCAAAATCTGCATAAAATTTTTAAATATAATTTATACCTACACGTAACATGAGTGCGCAACTTGAAGTCGTTTGAAATTTCATTCAAATAGTCAGCAAACTCAACAGATTCAAAAAAATCAAAAAAAAAGAAAAACAGAAAAATAATAATGAAAATGAAAATAAAAAATAAATAAATAAAACTTGCTTCGACTGCGTATTTCTAGTGCATAGATAATGTTGCCGCGTCGTCTGTCGTATGTGTTTATGGCCTACTTTCAGAGTTGTTTTTTTTGTGGCAAGTTTCTTATCAGCGGAAAAAAATAAATGTGAAAATTAATTAAAAGCCTCCTCCAATATCAATAAATTAAATGCGCATGTGATTGGCCTCGGCAATTGGGAAGTGGCATGCCTCATGTGGTAACCTTTGCTTGCCACATTTCCTCAATAATGTTGCATGTCATTTGCTGCACTAATAATGTTTCGGATTACGCACATTATAGACACATTAGTGCTATCATTTGGGGCATTTTTTTGTTCGTTGCTGCAACTGTGTGGCAACAATCGTAATTATAACAGTCGCAAGTTGCAAGTTGCAAGTTGTATGTTGCTGCCGCTAGTTATTAGTTGCCCCAATCTCATCAGTTGTATCGGTTCATTTATATGCGGGATCTGTTGCTGCTGCTGCTGCTGCTGCTCGTTGATGCGTTAATTTGCATGCAACATGCACTATGATTACCCGCAGCAATTTGCAACAAATGGTAGCAATGCCCAGCTGATAGCAACGCATTGCTGCTGGGGGGAGCAATTGTTGCTGCCACAACTGGGAGCACAGCATTTGTTGATGCCTCCCATTTTTGAGGTGAACACCAAAGGGGCACCATCTCAGCTTGTTGCATGCAACAGCATGCGTGTGCGTGTTGAGGGCATTCATCTGTCTAATGGTTTATTTGTTTATCCCTTTCTAACTATATTTCTCTCTCTCTCTCTTGCTCTTTCTCTTTCTCTCTGTCTCTGTTTGTTGTTGCTGCTGTGAACATTTGCACATCTGCAACCATTGCTGTGGGTCGCACAGTGGCAACAACTGGACAACAGTCTCTCTGTCTGTCCGTCTGTCTGTCTGTTTGTATGACTGTCTGTCTGTCTGTCATACGTTTGCTGTGCTCCCAGCTGTATAATTTGCAATTGTTTGTTGTTGTTGCTGCTGCCAATTGTTGTTATTCTTGTTGCTCATCAACAGCAGCAACAACAGCAACAGCAACAGCAGCAATATCTCTTCACATATACACATAGTAGGATATATCGAGTCTTGTTGCCTCAGTTTTTAATTATCGAAATGTTGTTGTTGCTACTGCTGCTGTGGCTGTTGGAGATTCCTCTGCCGTCAGCAATTTCCGCAAAATTGTTGTTGTGCTTATATTACAGATGAGAAACAGGAGAAAATAAAAGAGAATGAGATGCAGAGTATATGCAACATACAGCTACGGTCATATGAATATTATTCTAGTAAACCAACCAGAAAACATGTAAAAATATTTTATTTAGATTTTAAATTTTTCGTTAAAAACAAACACATAATTTATTCATTTCATTTTAAAGTAACTAATATTTATTTCAATATTGCATTGAAGATCACTTTCTTTAAAAAAAACGTATATTTATATAAATTTAATAATTCTTGAAATATGATAATTTTTTTATCTAAATAATGTCAAGAAAATGATTAGAATAATAGTTGTAAAAACTATTAGTGTTTATGAAAAAATACATTTAATTTAATTTTTGTAATTAGAAACAGAAATTTTTATAAAAAAAAACATTTTCAGAAGCTTATGAACTTTTTATGTCCTTTTTATCACCACAAAAGAAAACAGTTAATATAATATTAGAAATTTGGCTTAAAATTGTCTTTTCATTTAATATATATACATTTGTTTTATTATATTATTTTTTTTTTTTTGAGAAAATGTATATATAAATAGATTAATTAACATGCAATTTGTTACCAAATATACATATACATTTCCCAATTATTATATTGCTTCAAATAAAAACTTTTATTTCACCAGCTTAAGATGATTCAGATTCCTCACTTATTAAATTTATTAAAAATATACAAAAAAAAAAAAAATGGACCAGCAGTAAAAATATAAAATAATATTATATAAAATAAATATTATATTATACTGTACTTATCATTTTTAAAAACTAAAATATACTATTAGTATGGCCTCAATTGTATTTTAAAGATTCACACTCCAAGTTGATTTTGATTTGACAGATTTATGCATTGCTGTGGTATTTATTTCTCTTTCTTCGTATTTTTCCTCGTCATTTATTTATTCATTTTTTCTTTTCCTTTTTCATTTTTTTATTGCTGTTACTGTTGCTGACATTTTGTTTATTTTGGAATTGTTGAACATTTGTTTAACATTTGCCAGAGCTTTTGTTTTATGCGCCACAAAACTACGACTTGAGTGCTGAGAACTTCAATTTTTCTACAAATTTTCTGCAATTTCATGTTGTTTGTTTGTTTTGCATATTTGTCGTTGTTTTACTGATGCATTGTCTTTGCCATCAGCTGTTAAAGTTGCTGTTGCTTTATCGCATCTGCGTGTGAATCATGCAAAGTTGCAAGATCAGCCCCATCCACTCCCTCCCCCCTCTTCGATATCCTCCTGTTGCATGTTCTTGTGTTTTATTTATAGATTTTGTAATTTCATTTGTTTGGCATTCTTGTGGCATCTCTCTCTCTCTCTCTCTCTCTCTCTTTCTCTCTCTCTCTCTCTCTCTCTCTCTCTCACTGTCTGTATGCCAGGCAATGAACTGCACGTTCTACTTGCAACTCGACTGTGCCTCATTCCCATTCTCCGCTTCTCTCTCACTTTGAAATCAACGAGGCATATCACAAGCGTGTTGTTCTTGCCACATTTCGAGCATTTAGCTGCAACTCGACTGTCAGAAGTGCAGCATGTTGCAGCAACAGAACATAATGCAGATCGATGCAACGAAAATTCTTCGGCTGCTGCTCTCACTCTCTCTCTCTTTCTCTGTCCATCTCTCTCGCTCTCAGCCACTCTCTTTGCTACTTGCAACTGCAACTGTTTGCTGTAAATTTGCATATAGATGGACTATCTCCATTCTGAGCTGTTGCAACATCATAAATCTTAATAATTAATATAGTATTTTTAACGGAGTTGGTTGCATGCAGCAGCCGCCAACGTGCCACATACCAAAGGAGGCAACCAAAAACAAATATATATATATAAAAGTAAACAAAAATGGGAAAAAAAAAGTTTTCAATTAAATTTTTAATATGCTTTTTGAGGCAGACAAATTTTTGTTGCAGTGGCAGCGGCGTCTGCCTGGCGCCTAGCCCCAAATGTAAGCCAATCAGTGGCATGTTGCAAGCAATATTGCCTCGTCGCCATAGTTGGAAGCTCTTGGCATGTTGGCATGCTGCTTGCAACATAATCGCCGTTGACATTTTCATAGCAGAAATTAGCACAAAGTGCATGCGTGCAACACATTCCCATAGAAACACACACACATAGAGAGAGAGAGAGAGAGAGAGAGACAGAGAGAGAAAGAGAGAAATAGATGTGTGTGTTTGTTAGATGTGAACTGTGAGGCAAATGGGCGAATGCAAATAAATGGCAAGGAGATTGCCGCTGTGGCAGCCGCCGCAATAAATTGTACATGCAACGGCGACGTGGCGCCACAATGTGTCGCGTGTGTGTTGCTGCAAGCAGCATCTGTAACTGACAATCTGCACAACACTCGTCTTCTTCCTCTTCTTGCCACATACACACACAGACACCCACACTCTCCAATTGAAAAGTTATGCGCACATTAACAATTTATCAGCTGAATTTTCGGGATATCCAAACACAACAAAAAATAAATAAATAATTTAAATATATTTCTATATGTATATATATAGCGAAACAAATATAGCATGAGATATATATGTATATGCTTATATAAAATTCAGTGCATACAAAATGAGAAATAATTGAAAACACAATAAACAATCTCAATGCAAATCAGAAACAGACGGAGATTCGGAATGAGAACGAGAATCCCCATATTCCAGATTTCGCACTTCCTGAAACCCAAATGAAATATACACATATACCGAATATATATATTTTTAAACGAAAATTGAAATAAACAAATCAATTTTTGTGGGACAAACATGTATTTGTTTAATGCAAAAGAATTCTTGTTAATTTTTTTATCAGCTCTAAACAAAAAAAAAAAAAAATTAGTTGATAAACATGCCGATAACAAATGAAAAGAATTGTATTAAAAAGAATGTGGAAATGCAGTAATTACTGCTATTAGTTAGTTTAATCACAGTCTGTTGAACAGCGGTGGGTTCAACGAACCCTTGCTTGCCACATCTGAGGCAAAGATCTGCCACAGTGCCACAACAACAACGAACTGATGACAACCTACGCGGCGGCAACAACGTGTCATAATAGCAGAGAAATCAACGAACCATGACATACCCTATACATGTACATATATATATATATATATATATATATATACTATATCTATATAGAGACTTGTACAGGCATATCAATAGCTGAAATAGACACTTGTTCCATCCCCTCTCTTGTTACACGCTATTGCCGCATTCCGTGCCGCATTTTGTTGACTTAATTGTTATCAAAATTGTTGATGTTTGACAAGTAGTCAACAATTTTTGATAACAATTATTATGGCTGAGAATTGGGGTTGGGAGTGCCCAAGAAATATATATGTTCGTATATATTTTTATTTTTTTTTTCTTATTTTATTTATTTTTTTATTTGAGTTTATTTTCAATAACATAGTTTTTATTGTCAAGTACATATCTTCTCTCTTGAGCAGCATTTCATCTGCCTTCTTGATTATAAATTTTCCAACGCTTTTCCTTAAAATTTATTGCCCTAGTCAATATCATTGTTGACTTCTTTTCCTGCCCCTCTCTCTGCTCTCCCCTCTCCCCTCTCCAATCTCTCCTAGTCGGTATGTTTACATGCCCAAATTGATATTCAATCAAGGCCATAAATCTTCGTGGAGAACTCATAGTGTATTTTCCATTTGAAATATTTATGAGGCACGGTGCTCGAAAGTCGATCGATTTGTGCTTGCAACAAATCGTCGAATAATTGCAACTTGCAACATCTGCCAAGCACAATCAAAGTTCACTTTTGCCACTTGTGACACTCTTGGCAAAAGTTCTAATTACAAGAAGTTTCTTGACATTCCCTGCTCACATTTCCATTTCTATTTCGTCTCATTTGCCACAAATATTGCAGTGCATGTTGCAGCAATGGAAGGCGGGGGCAAGAGTAAGAGTAGTAGTTGGCTGAAGGACAGTCAAAATGATGTCAAGGTATGAGCCAACTACTTTGCGGGCTTAAGCGTGTTAACTTGGCCAACTGCCAAGTCTGATATAATGGCAAAAACCCACAACGATGACAGTGAGTTTTCGCCACGCCACATGTGCAACATGCAGCACAATGGCCTAAACAGGCTACAGACTAAAGGCTCCAGCTCAAGCCACAGGACTTCTTCTGCCTCTCCTTCCCCTTCCCCTTCGCACAGCCTGAAGACAATTACAGTAAACAAATTCGCACACTCTGAGCTGAGCCTATGTTGGTTGCGGTGACAGGCGGCAGAACAAGCGACGAAAATAGACAGCAGCAGCAGAAGCAGCAGCAGTGGCAGTTGCAGTTGCAACAACAGTAATGGCAACAACATGAAAAGTGCATAAAAGCTTTTATAAGTGTATAGCTCTATCTCTTACACTCCCCCTCTCTCTCTTTATCTATTTATCTCTCTCGCTCTCTCTCTCTCTCTCTCTCTCTCTCATTCTCCATCTTTACTGTGACAGTCGTGTCTCTGCTGCGGTTATGTGTGTCACGCCCACATACCTTGCGGTCACGGCCATGCTGTGGCATAACATGTTAGCAGGCGTGTATTTTTGGCAGGCACTGTATATATATTTTTTTGCATTCTCTTCGGTTCAACATGAGATTTGCATTTTTTACACACAAAGAGAGAGATAGTAAAAGGGAGAGGCAGAGAGAGCATCAACTGCAATTTGGCAACGCGTTGCCTCAAATATTTTTTCAGATATAGCATACTTTTCTGGGCCATTCCAGCAAAAACACATACATACATTCATGCATATCTCACACGCTGTGGGACTCTGCACATGTGTGTGAGAGTGTTTATGTGTGTGTGTGTCTGTGTGTCACGTTGCTGCAATTCAATTGAATTTCAGCTGCTTCTGTGAGCTCTTGAGCCGCAAAGCAATGAGGCATGTACCAAATGCCCAAAACTTGAAGCCATCCATGAATACAACTTTCAATCTATAAGTGTATGAGTGTATGTGTGTGTGTGTGTGTGTGTATCTGAATGCGATTGCGAGTTTTGAGTATTCCCTATGTGCAGCTTGGCTGTTTGATAGCCTCGCCAGGTTTAAGTTACAGCCTCAGCTTCCGCTTCGACGAGAGTCTCAGTTTCAGTGGCGCCACACAGGCTAACAGAGTTGCAACCCAATGTGGCAGCAGCCAGACTGAATGACGCCATTGCAATGCTTTGCTGGCCAAATGCCAGTTGCTGCCACTTCTTCCTCTTCTTGATCTTCTCCTTCTTCTTCTTTCGTTATATTTTGGCCAAGTTAGTAGCCTTTGATTTTGGGATTTATGAGCTGCAATTCATGCAACGCATAAACACGTCATTTGCCAGCGAAAAGAAGAAATCCCTGACGAAAGGGAAGCTCGTGTGGCATATTAAATTGGAGAATGCCACAAAACTTAATTTTAATATTAGCACAAAGTCTTCAAATTGATGAAAACAAATTTTAAAGTTATATAGTATAGGTATATTTGGTTGTCAATTTGTTTTTAATTACATCAAAATCTTTTTTCAAAAAAAATAAAGTTTGAGGAAAAAACTGATTTTAATCCAATTAATTTAAAAAAAAAAGAAACTAAAAAAAAGTCCAGTTAATTTATGTTCCTCCTTATATATTTTTAAAATATACATTTTTAAATGAAGAAAATTTTAATTATACTACTTTATTATATTTCTATACTAATTTAGAAAGTTTTTTTATATTTTGTATAATATAAACTCACATTATATTTTTTTAGAAATGCATTTTAAATTAAACTTTAAAAATGCTAAAGATTAATTTTAATCTATAAACTATAAATATACTACTAGTGATTTCAAAAGTCTTAGTATTATATAAAAATACATTACGTTTTATAAAAAATATATTTGAAGGTATAGTTTATTAAATATGAAAATTGATTTCAATTCAGTTTGTAATTTCTTTGATATTTTCTAAATGTTTCTTTAATCAAATAATTTAATTACACTTCTAGTAATTTCAAGTTTTTTTCATACTTTGTATAATATACATTCTTAATTTTGAAAGTAAACTTTTATTAGTTCTAAAATTGAACTCAATTAATCTAATTTTTCGAGCTCCTTTGATACTTTTTAGGTAATTCTTAAGATTAAAAAAAATAATAAATTTTACAAAAAGTAATTTTTTTTTATTTTTCTTATATTTTTTGTATATATATTATATAAGATTGATTTGAAGTCACTTAATTTTTTATTGCAGCTCTTTTTATTTTTGCTTGATTTAAGCATGGCACTAACCGCGTTGACCTTGTCATGTCTGTCTCTATCTTTATCTATCTGACGGTCTCCCTCTCTCTGTGGTATGCGTGTGCAACACACGCATGCCATGCCATTTTCAATTTGCAATTTTCAATTTTCCATTTCATTTTTGATTGTTGAATTCACATTTGCATTGCATGACATGGCGTGAATTTGTGTCATGGCTGCGCAGCGAGTGCAACGTTTGGCGCCGTCAAGTATCAGTTGCGTTTGGCTTTTCTCCAGTTGTGCCGCATGCCACATGCCACTGCCACCCACTGCCCGCCTTCTTTTTTAGCATACAACAAACAAGCAACAGTAGCTGCGTCTCGATGATGACTATGATGATGATGATGATGATGATGATGAATATTTGCCAGTTTCTGTCTGCTTTTTTATTGTAGTTGTTGTCAATGTCATTTCATTTGCTAATTTTATGGCCACAACATATGGCCATCTAATCGGTTGTATGTATATATAAATTTATATATTTGTATTTATGTAGGTGCAGCACACACACACACACATGAACAGCCATGTAAAAGCCATTAATTTAAATTATAAACAATAAAAATACAAAATAGGCAGCAAGACGCAACTTATTGCCATACAAGTCGATTGCGATGCCAAAAGCAATTCTCTCTCTCTCTCTCTCTATCTCTTTTAGCTCTCTCATCTCCCAGTTGAACTCGTCTACAGTTTGCTGTCGATTGCTGTATTCCCCCCTACCCCACGCCATCGCATTGCTACTGCTATTGTTGTTGTTGTTGCTGTCATGATATGCATGACAGCAGCAAACCCACGCTCTTCAGTCTCTCCCCACACACGCTCACATACACACTCACACTTACTTGGTTTGCTTATCTCTACCCCATCTCCAATTGTAACAGCAGCAGCAACAACAACAACAGTAGAACAAGCAGAAGAGAGAGAGAATGCAAGAGAGTGCGAGCAGCAGCATTTGAAACTATTAACACCACCACACACATACTCACATGCATGCACATACACATGCATGCACTTACACATATGTACATATGCACAGAGACAGCTTTATAGAGTATTTATTTATGGCACTTGCTTTTCCTCTGGTTGTTGTAATTGTCGTGCAACTACAACAATTTGTGGATGGGGGCGGGAGGTAAGATGAGCGTTAAGGCAACCTGATGATAGCAATTGAGCTCAGCTAATAAACTGAATTGTGTTCTATAAAAATTAACTAAACTGAACGGGAATTGTAGTTTGAATAACTGGGAAAAGCACTTAGAAATTTAATCTTCATAATTAAACAAGAGTAGAGTAAATTGAGAGAGTAATATATAGAGTATAGAGTAATATATTCAACAAACACTGCTTTACAAATTATATTCATATAACTTTGTATCTCATAGATTTTGCATTTATCTATAGAAAATAAAGTTTGTAATAAATTGAAATTTTTATCAAGCAAATGCATAGTTTTGTTGGAGATATATGTACTATATGTATATTTTAAATATTTGAGTATCAAAAGTAAATATATATGCTATTTACAATCTTTGTTTAGATTTTGATCTTTAGAGTCCCCATCTCTTTTGCTTGTACTCTATTGTTTTCACTGTATTCAATTTTTAATAGAAAACAATGATTTGAAATCGTGACAAATTATTTTGTTTATTATATTTTGTAAAAGCTTTTGAAGTGCAATGAAAAATATTTAAAATAAAAGTAGTAATAATTATTGACTTATTTTTAAAACATATCTATTATTAAGCACATTTTCTGAATTTAAACAAAAATTTCTAGAGATTTTTTTAAAAATTCTTTCTTATATGTCTTAAATTTTTATTTTATATTTTAAATCATTTAAGATGTTAGAAATGATTAGTTAATTTGTTAGACATGTTGGTTTATCTTCTGGATATTCTCATACATACATACATATACTTTGAACCCTTGACAACCATTTCTAGGTTTATTGGAGACCCATTAAAACTCTTTCTTAATTGCGCTAATCGAAAGGCCTTGACTGTTTGTTGTCAGCCCACGCTGATATCCGCCTTGGGTGAAAATTGTAACCACTTTGCGCTCCGTTGTGAAAATTGTGAATGGGGCAAGCTCAGTTTACGAGGCAACAACAACAGCAACAAACAGTTGAAGAGGGGGAGAAAAAGGGGGCAGGCAACAGCTGTCAGTTGGTTAGTAGAAAGACGGAAGTCAAGTAACAGTGACAGCAAAGGAGAGAGCGACACAGAGAGAAAGAGAGAGAGAGACAGAGAGAGAGAGAGAGAGAAAGGGGAGGGATTGAAGCTGTTAATTTGCAATTACGAGCAATTTAAAAGTTATTAACACGCCCAGCAATGATCACAAAACGACAAACGATGCAAAAGCATTAAAAAAAAAACACACAAAATGAGAATGAAAATAAAAGTATTTCATGTATTGTATATAAATGAGAAAAACCCACGCAGAGTGCGATGTGGTTTGTTGGAGGGGTGGGGTTTGGGGGGATGGGGAGGACTATAGTTGCACGAGTGGCAAATGGCAGTGGGTTGGGTGGCGTCGACAATTAAAAAACAAACCACAAAAATATCTTAAATAAAAAATGGAATTTTTTAAGGCGGTGGAACTTCAACTCGTTAAAGCTGTGCTTATATTTAAATCAAATATAATAATAATAATAATTATACCTTAAATTTATTTTTTTTCTTAAATAACTTTTATAAAAGTATTTTCTTGCATTATTATTACATTTAAATTTTAATTATTTAAATATATCATTTTTTTAAATTTTTTTATTAGTTCTTTTCTTTTCTTTAAATATTTGAAAAGGAAATAAATTTAATGTACTAATTTGTAGTGAACTTGAATAATTATAAATAAATATTTAAAATATGCAGTTTTTATTTACTCAATCAGCTGTTGTATATTGGCCTATAATATTAATAAATAAATAAATATTTAAAAAAATTATTTAAAAAAGGAATAATCAACTTTAAAAATAAAAAATAAATAAAAAATAAATATTTCATAAATTAATACTTATATATTTAAACTGACTTCAAATTTATAAATAGAAAATCTGTAAAATGTTTCTTTAATATTGTCAACTAAATGTTCATCGTCTTCTACTTCTTTTATTTTTGTTGCAGGCGCCATTTGCGGCGGCAGTTGTTGCAACAACGCCACGGAACTGGAGCTGCGCCACAAGGCGGCGGGCAACTTCGAGCAACTGCTGCACCATCACACGAGCAGCCTGCGTGGCATATTGGAGACAACGGCCAGCCAATTTCAAAGTGAGTAAGAAGCAGAATGGGAAACTGTGGCAATTTCAAATGGCAAACAGTTTTATGCAAATCAGTCAAGCAAACCCATCGGGTTATGACTCTACCTCTAGCTACCCCACTCTCTACCTCTCTCTCTCTCTACCTCTCCCTTTCTCTCTATCTCTCTCCCCCTCTCTCAGTCTTTCTGTCTGTCTCAATCTTGCAGAAAGTCTGTCTAAAAAGTTACCGCCAAATTATAAAAAAAAATATATATATAAATGTATATATGTACATATGTATATATAAAAGAAGTTGTGGAATAAGAAGAAGAAGAAGCATATTTTCGTGGCAATAAATTATTTATAATATGCAAATGTATGTGTGTGCTTCTTGAGTGAGCGTGGGTTGCTAAAAATTATAATGATGATGATGATAACGATGATGACGATGATGATGATGATAACTTTTTCGGTTTCGCCAAGTGAATTTAACGAAATTAAACTTGAAACGCGAAATTGATTTGTAATTTGCATTTGTATGCAGATCAAAGCCAGCTATATTCTACGTATAAAGTGTGTATATATATAGTAAATATGTATATATACTTAATGTCATTTCATAACCATAAATTGAAGACAAATCCAAGTCCAGTTCGCATATCCGTTGGCAGCTGCTTGGAATGCAACAAAGTGTCTGCATCTAATTAAAAATACATTAAATATTTCTCCATTCTTTCTTTGCATTATATTCTGCTTATTTCATTCATTTTGCAATGTTTTTGCCTGGGTCACGTTTTAGGACAACATCAACAACAGCAACAGCAGCAGCAGCAGCAGTTGCAACATTTTCAATGCCTCTCGCCAAAACGATTGTCGTACATGTTGTAAATATCGCTTTAAGGCGTGCCCCACAGCTTGGGGCGCTGTTCTCAATATATATTATTGTTATTCTCCCCCTTTTTTTTTGTATTTATTTTTTTCTATATTTTTTTTTTTGTTTTCTTGTCGAGTGCAGTTCTTGGAACTCGAACAGCGCATTTAAAATTTAAAAATTGGCGCAGCCCTGTTCATTTTTTTACGATTTTTTGATTGTTGTCCAACATTTATTTATCATTCGATTGTTGTTCATTAAATTGCAACAAAATCACTAGATATACAGCTCAGCGTGTCACGCGTGACACGACCACTTAAGATGCACATTGCATTTGAGACATTTGCATGATGTCAGAGTCGGACTCGAATTCAGTTTTTATTTTACATAAATTAATATGCAAACGACGAGATCATTAAGCTTAGGCATTGAAGTCACATTACCATTATAATTGTTATTGTTATTGTTATTAATCAAATTATATGCATATCAAAGCGAGTGCTTATAAAACAAATAAAGGCAGGCGCGTGTTTCAATCAATGATTCCCCATTCATTTAGAAACTCGCCTTCTTTCTGGATGCCTATATTCAGAAGGTTGATATATCTTCTTTGTTTGGCCAAGGTTCTCAACTCAACTCATCTCAACTCAGAATAGATACTTAGTTGCAGATGAGGCACATTGTTTATTATGCTAAAAACCGCTAAACTTTTGCAACTCATCTGAGAGTACTCAAGTTGCACCAACCCTGTAAATATCCCAATCCCACAGAGATATCATAAGTTGGTGAAAGTGCATAGAACGGAGAGAAATTGACAGCCAAGTTACCATAAAGTTCTCAATTCAAATAAGAAAATTCACAAACTGCAATTCTCTTCCCTATGAACTTGGACCACGTTAACATAATTCTTGAAGTCTCTTGGATACAAAACGATTCTGATATAATAACATTACCAAATCATATAATTAAAAAACAAATTAAAAACATTTTTGTATAATTATCTTATATGACTTTAAAGTTAGTTAAATCTTCAATTTACAACCTTTTTAAAAAATTAGTGGTTAATTTTAATATTTGAATTTAAAATCCAATGTAAACCCAATTATGCTAATTTTTTTCTGCGGATTAATACTATAATTTTAAAATTTGCCTTACATTATTATACGCTTAATATAAGGAAAATTTAATATAAGGAAAATTGAAATAAATTTTTAATTTACTTATAAAAAACTATGAATAAATTTTTAATTTTTTTTAATTTTTGATATATTTAATTTCCAAATTATAGGTAATTTTAACGTTTTTCTTATAATTTTTAAAAATTATTTTTTGACTCTTCTTTTAAAACAAAAATATCTATTTTATATATCTGTATAACCTTAGTCTCAACCACAGTTCAGATAAGTATTCAAAGATAAATAATCATTGATAACTTATGATTTTTTTGTTGATAACTTATTATAACTGAACTGAATTTAATTTGAAAATTATACGAAAAATAAATATCTTTTTAACAGAATTTTAAGACTACTAAGCAAAAAATAAACATTTACATAAAAATTAGGATAATGTATATACCCATTTTTAGATAGTTTCAGCTTCTTATCCATGTTTAATTTATACTGTCCTTTCTCTTCTTTATTTATTAGAGTATTCTCTTAACAGACTATTAAGTCCAAGACGCATTTCTTAAATTCATTAAACTTGAAATTTATTAAACGTGTTGTAATATAAGAAAACTCCAACTATTTTTTTAATTTTATGTTAAAAAATAAAAAATAAATTTGTAATAATATTTTTTTGGGTTAACGTTCATTTTTGAAAAAAATATTTATTATTCCTTATTAACTCTTCCTATACAACATGCTTAAAATATACCAATAAAAAACAAATAGGTGCACATTATGATATGTTAGCAGTTTTTAGATAGTTTTCACCTCTTAGCCAAGTTGTATTTCTACTATAATTTCACTTCGCTTTATAATAGAGAATTCACTTAGCAAACTATTAAATCCTTGCAGGATTTGTTTAATCCATTTAATTTGAAATGCAAATACTTTAATGTATTTTTTATACTCTCTCTGCCTCTTACTCTATTTACTTCTTTTATATATTTATTACCACTCAACAAATCAACTATTTGCATACTGTTTACCTAGTTGTTTATTTTACTTTATTTTATTTCATTTCATTTTATTTTATTTTATTTTATTATATATTATTTTATTTTATTTTATTTTATTTTATTTTATTTTATTTTATTTTATTTTATTTTATTTTATTTTATTTTATTTTATTTTATTTTATTTTATTTTATTTTATTTTATTTTATTTTATTTTATTTTATTTTATTTTATTTTATTTTATTTTATTTTATTTTATTTTATTTTATTTTATTTTATTTTATTTTATTTTATTTTATTATATATTATTTTATTTTATTTTATTTTATTTTATTTTATTTTATTTTATTTTATTTTATTTTATTTTATTTTATTTTATTTTATTTTATTTTATTTTATTTTATTTTATTTTATTTTATTTTATTTTATTTTATTTTATTTTATTTTATTTTATTTTATTTTATTTTATTTTATTTTATTTTATTTTATTTTATTTTATTTCATTTTATTTTATTTTATTTTATTTTATTTTATTTTATTTTATTTTATTTTATTTTATTTTATTTTATTTTATTATATGTCAACCATTAACAGTCGACTTTATATGAAATATTTATATATAGGTAAAACTAAAAATGAGAATTATATAAAAAGAAGTAAAAAATAAAATAATAAGTAATAAATAATTCTGGGGTGAGTCGATTGTAAATTGATTCAACATTTGTTTTGGCAAGTCAACTGTTTATAGTCGTGTTCATGTATGTAATTGAAATGAAATAAACTCAATATTTATGTGATTTATTTATGCGCATAGTCAACAATTTGTTGATCATGAATTATGAGTCATATTTGTTGCTGTTATTTTAAGTGAACTGTAAAATTGGGGTTATTCACATGCAACTAAGAACTCAACTGTGGTTGCAACTACCTCGTCTTCTTCATCTTCATCAACATCCTCTTCTTCTTCTTTGTTGTTGTTGTTGTTGTTGTTGCCACATGATTTGTTTTGATCTTTTTTTATGTATGCGCATGCAAGCCATAAAAATTGATTGTGAGTCGCCGGCATCGACCACTTCAAGCATCCATCCGTCCCATGCCATTCCATCCCATTCAGACATACCGTGCGTATGCGTAATATTTCCAAACAAAACTATACCCCTCTCTTCACTCCTCTCTCTCTCTCTCTCTCTCTCTCTCTCTCTCTCTGTCGTAGCTTTGTCTTTGACTGAAACTGGCGCAAAACTATAAAATTTTATGCATATTTTTATTTTTCTTTGCCCGTACTTACACTTATGTATGTATGTTTATTACTTGTATTATTATTATTATTTTTCGTCTTCTTCTTTGGCTTTGTTATTGTTTATGCTGCAGTCTGTTGTGCGTCGTGTTGTGTTTTGTTGCCGCCTTGCGGCGTTTACGCATAAAATATTATTGCATGCGAAATAAGTGCATATTTCTATTTGGTGGCATTACTTGAGCAACATCATCAGTTGCAGCTTGTGGCATATGCAGCTACGCCAGGAGTTCTCGCTTCGGCTGCCTTCCGGTTTCCTCACTGTTGTTTGTACTTCTCTCTCTACCTCTCTCTCTTTCTCTGTATACCCCTCTCTCTCTCTCTCTCTTTATTGTCTGTTGTTGTGCTTTTGTTTGAATGCATGTTCCGTATTATTTTTAAGCAAGTATTTGCGTGTGTAAACACGTTTCGCAGCTTACGAATTATGACCAGAATCCCCCCCCACTCACTCTTCACTCACTGTGGCAGCTGCCTCCCAAAGTGGCATGTTGCTTGCCCCAGGGAACTCCCTTCTAAGCTTCAGCAATGCGTTGCAGCTTCATGTCGCCATGTTGCACTTACACAGCTTCACTCTTCGTATCTCTCTCTCTCCCTATCCGCATCATTTTAATGCGTTTTTGTGTGGCACTGCCACTTGCACTGCCACTTGCCGCATGCCCCTTGCCACTCGCCAAATGGGCGTGCGCCTGCATAAAAGTTGCAAATGCTGACTTACTGATCAGCCAGTTTGGCTGCCATCCACGGCTTGCCACAGCGCACAACTTTTGGCCCTTGTGCAACAACAGCGGCAGCAAAATGTTTACTTTGTTATTGTTGCTGTTGCATGCTGCTCAATACGTGGCAACAATAGCTGTATGCAGTGCGTGCACTTTCATAAGTCGCAACTTTCGTGCCACATTCCTTCCAATCTCTCTCTCTCTCTCTCTCTCTCTCCGCAATCCTCCCCCCACTTTTTTTGCCACTCACTCCCCCCTTGCTCACTTGTTCAGTTCAACGTCATCCGTTTGTTAACGGCTTTTGTTTTGCGCTGTCACAAACTGAAGCTCGCTGTTGGCCATGGCTCTAACTATGAATCTGAATCTGACTCTGACTCTGACTCTGACTGTGACTTTGGCTATCATTATTTTTTAGTGGCAATACTGCAAATCAGAGTTAAGCGCGGGATTTCGACAACTAATGAAATGTTATCAGCTGCAAAGAGTTTCTTGGCCAACACATAACATGATTACCAGTTGCCAACTACAACTTCTGGTTAAGCTGAGCTGAGACTTGGCTTAAATCAGCGGGGAAAAACTTGTTCTGTCTGTTGATGATGATTTTTTATTTTTATAATTTTTTTTGTTTAATTTTAAAATATGTATTAGGTGTGAGCTGACCTTGAACATGCAGCTTCAATTTCTGAATGAATTTCTCAATCAAAAATTCAAAATTATTATAAAACTGAAGAAAGATATAAATTAAATTAAATGCAAATATAAATACAAATTTAATAAACTTTATATGTATTTATATTTTTTGATTGAGAAATTCATTCAGAAATTGAAGCTGCACATCAAAAAAAAAAAAAAAAAATATATATATATATATTTTTTTTTTTTTTTTTTTTTTTATGTGCAGCTTCAAGAATCAGCTTCTTATCATATAACTGAAACGAAAAATATATAAAATTAAATGAAAATATAAATACAAATTTCAAAAACTTTATATTTAGCTCTGAATAATTTGATTTATTATTTTACTTTATTTTTATTTAAATATAATTTATTTTTAATATGCAGCTACAATCTCTGAATGAATTTTTTTAATCTAAATTCAAATCACAATAAATTTTAAAATATATAAATTACAATTTAAAATATATAAACACAAAGTTAATAAATATAATATTGAATGATTATTTTTTAAAAGATTTATTCGGAGTGAGCTGATTGACTTTCTCAAACAATATATGGAATAAAATAGAAAATATATATTAAAATGAACAATATTAATAAAAATTTAACAATCATAAAATGTAGCTGTGAATTATTTTCAGATTTTTTTGTGTACATATAATTATGTTTTTCTGTTTATATATATATATATATATATATATATATATATATATATATATATATATATATATATATATATATATATATATATATTTTAAAATATGTTTTAGGTGTGAGCTGACCTTGGCCACTCATGTTGAATATCTGAATGATTTTCATAAACAAAATAAAAAATTATGGCATTATAAAGGGGAAATGTATAAATTTAATTTAAAAAAATATAAATAAAAACTTAATAAATATAAAATGTAGCTTTGAATGTGGTTCGAATTAATGGCATCATTTGTGGCTTGTCAAACAAACCTGCCTCAGATATAGTCGAAATTGAATTTCAATTTTTAAAACCAAAGCCACAATATAAACATATACAGTGTTGAAAATAATAATAGAATCAGTTTGTTTCTCTTTCTTTTAGTTAAAATTATAGATATTTTTTTTATTTAAGTAACTAATCAATTTATTCATAAATATGCATATAGATTTAGAAGCTTGAAAAATAAAAATAATAAATTTAAAAGCGGAAAATAATGTTGAGATGAATGGTATTTTTATTTTAGTCAAAAATGTAAAATAGTTATATATATAATATAATATAATATAATGAAATCATTATTTAAAAAAATAATGTATGTAAAATCACTAAACAAAAAATATTCAATTAAAATAATAATTTTCTTTTCGACCTCTCTCTGAATATTATAACATAGAAATACATAAATTATTAAAAAAAAGATTACTTATTGTCCCTATAATTTTATCTGTTGCTGTATATGTTTATATATATTCAAATTGAGCAACAGGTTTGATTAGTGGTCGGAGCCATTTTGTCTGCCACAGAGAGTTGCAAAGTCAACTTTGGTCGACGGTCTGATATTTATAATCATTCTAATTAGTTGCTAACAAATGAATTGTTATAAATGCGCTATATTTTTTGTTAATTAAAGAACGTGCCGCCTACTTGGCGTATTCGCCATATTTTGTGGCAGCCACCAGAGCAAGTGGCAAGAGCTGCAGTTGACAATTGATGCATATGCTCTGAAGCACTTTCTGCGATGAGTGAAAATATATATATAGTATATTCTATATATTTATATATACAAGTTATAGTCGAGAGTCACGAGTCATCCAATTACTTTGACATTGTGCTAAGCCAGAAGAAGAGGAAGAAATAGAAGTAAAAAAAGAAGAAGAAGAAGCAGAAGTAGACTAGAGTGGAGTGGATTGAAGTTAAGTGGAGTGGAGTGAAGTGAAGTGCTGGGGGAACAGCTGCTGAATTGTTGCCTGTTGGCCTGGCCCGAAGAGTCAAGTTGTTGGCCACATCTGGAGAGGCGTGCTGAGTAGGCACGCCCCCATCTCTGTTGCCCCCATCCCCAGATAGCTAGTTACAATGGGACCCCTCTTAGCATCGATCGCTGGGCTGGTGGAGCTCCGGCAAACCATGGCAATTATCATAGAGAAGATGCCATAGATAGAACATATTCGCATGCCGTATAATTATGTTGGCCCCACCTCAAATTCACGCAATCCCGGCCAGCTGAGAGACACTCTCAGACACCTGGAGATAGTTTGGTCCGTGGAGCAGTGTGCCTCAACTACTCGACCTGCTGCAGACAACTTGCCACAATTCAAAATGGAACAGAGCGCAAACTGAAACTGAAACTAAAGTGTGGCACAAAAGAGGGGCAGGAGGGAGGAGCATGGGTGGGGAACGGGGAGTTGGGCAACTGAAATAGTTAGCAGGGCAGGGAGTTAGTTGTGGGGCTGCTCAAATCGAGGAAAACATGCATATAAAATGCAAATAAAAAACAACAACAACCAGAAAAGTAGAAGATGAATACAGCAAAAAAAAAAGCAGATACTAAAATTGTAATATCCGCACGGGAACGCAACCAAACAAACAACAACAAACAAAACGAAAAGAAAAAAAATAACAGAAGAGAGAAATAAAAAAGCGGCAAAAAGAGAGCAAAAAGAAAAGGAGAAAAGGAAAAAAAAGAAACTAAACTAAACCTGTGGGCTGTCCCTGCATATTTACCATGGCGTGGGAAACAAAAACACAGAGAGAACACAGAGACAGAGAGAGAGAAAGAGAGAGTGAGAGGAGAATGCTGGCATCTACCGGGGCAGAATTGCGCCTCGTTTTTGGGGCTGGGCCTCAGGCGCGGAACCGGTCGGTCCTCCCAACCTCTGCTAGTCCTCTCTTCCTGCCTCGATCCGCCTGTCCTCCGTCTGTCCTCCGGCTGTCTTCCACTTGGTCTCTCTCGCTTGGCCGATTTCAAGCTAAACCTGAGCACTCATGACTATCACTAGCCAGCTCTAAAGCGAACCTGAGCCTGGTCCCCGTCATGCTAATCCCACCTTGGTCTCCATGCCGCCTTCTAATGAAGTAATGAAGCCCAACGTTTTTGATATTTCTCTGCACTCTACAAATAATCATATGAGTTGAGTTGAGTTGAACCTCCCCTTGTCCCACCAAACCCATTGCTGTACCCAGTCTACTCTAGTCTCGTCCAGTCCTGGTTGTCTTCCAGCCGTTGAGTGGAGGATGCAAGGCTCATCTGTGTCTGCCTGTGGGCCGAGCATTTGTCTAATTCAATTTCATTGTCCGTTTTTGGCCATTAGAGACATGAGCTTCATATGTATGTGACGACGACTGCGACAAGGCTCTGAATGTGGATGGAGATTCAGATGTGAATGAGGAGGAGTATGAGGATGAAGAGGAAAAGAAAAAGCAACGGCTTAATGAAATTTTCATGTTTCATTGGCAAATCCATTTTCCGTTTAGCATTTCCATGGCATAGTTCCGGCAATGGACTCTCTATTAATTACCAGAACCACAGCCAAGAGTTCCCTTACCCCCATCACCCTCACACCCACTCCCACATCCACACACAAATTGCAATTTGTTGTGCACAACCGACACACAAACAACAATATTATTGTGACTCTCTCACAATATGCCCGCAGGTGAAACAGTCAAGTCCATATCCATGTATACATATATATACTTAAACCATGATATATCAGTATGTAAATGCGCCAGCATCTGAGTTTATATTGCCATGACTTGGCCTGCGGCTTACGGCTGCCAATCTCCTATCCAATTGGAGCCAAGTGGAACCAAGTGAGGCCAAGTGGAGGCGGTGTGGGCAGTGCGAAAACCGCAACTTAATTGCTCGTATTAAGCCGACAAAAGCAGCTGCCATAATATATATTAAGTATACGCAGTGTGCGCTCCGTCAGCGACTCACACTCCCTCTCCCCCACTCTCCTCTCAGTAGTCAAATGCCAACTAAAGTGACAAATGCAAGACAACAACTACAGAATTAATAATATTCTATTTAATATGCCACAGAGCTGTCTAAACTACACTGAGCGAAATAAGTGGTCGCTTTGGGAATATACTACGTTGGTGATGAAGCCAAGTTAACAAACAGTTGAGTTGCCACTCAGTTAAAGGTTGATTCAACTTCTGCTTTAGTACTTCTGATTTATATTATATATATATATATATATATATATATATATATATATTGCTTTGGCAATTTTTGGTTACTTTGAGGCAGACTTCAGACAGCGCGAGGACAACTTTCTCAGTGTAGCTGACAGCTTGAGTTTATCAGCGAGAAAGGAGCATGGCTGGAGGAAGTGACACATTAAGAGAGGAAGAGAGTGAGTGAGTGGTGGGGAGGGGGGTGGAGAAAGACAGACTCCGACTGCGGTTGGCTTAGAGCAAGTGACTTGGCTGCTGACACCGACAATGGTCTTGGCTAATGCGGAGACAAGCTGTCAACACTCCAGACGACACTCTCGGAGAAGACCCGAGTAGAGTCGAGACCCCTTAGCCCCTTTGCTGGTGGAAACAATTGAATTGCGAGTGCCACAGCAATTGGAGAATGCAATTGGAATTTGGCATTTGGAATTCGGAATTTAGAATTGCGATTACGTTGACAATTAGAGAGGAGCAATTAGAGTAATGTGCGAGAATATCCGCATACAGAGCATGTGAATAATATTCGCGCATATCCGCCAGCAAGTGTATTAATTATGGGCCGAGGAACTGACAACAGCACAGAACGGAGCAGAGACACTGAGAGACACAGAGGGAGAGAGGTCAACTGCAATTCGGATGTTGGGATGTCAAATGAATTGCAGGCAGTGTAATTAACTGAAGCAAAACAATGCTACAAACAACTACTACTACTATTATTCCTCATACTAATACTACTACTACTACTACTACTATTATTCCTCATACTACTACTACTATGTCTGTAGTACATATGAATATGTAGTTATGTATGTTTGTATGTATGACACTGGCATCCTGCTCAATTGAGAATTGGGCAGCTGTAAGCTGAGAAGGAGACAGACAGAGACAGAGCAACGGCAATATCTAATTAAAAGGGGTAAACTGTGACGCATCAAAGACCAATAGCCGATAAAGAGAGGCGCAGACAAAGAGACATACAAGACAGACACACATGTACCCAGACAAAGACACACACAGACAGAGTGAAGTCAGCAGAAGAGACGTAAAGTAAATGGAAGAGAGGAGAGGAGAAGAGAAGAGAAGACAGACCAAAGTCAAGCCCAACCCAAATTCAAGAATTCAAGACTTCAAGGCTGAGAGCGGAAATGCTTCAAGCAACAACATGAAGCGATGAGTATCATTTGCTTTGTTGATTCTCTACCTACTCATTCCCCCTCCCCCCCCCCCACCCAACCAACACTCTTTCTCATTGTCTTCTTCTTATGCTTTTTTGTCAGCTTTTTATCTTCTCCAATTTGAGGTGTTGTTATTGTTGTTGCCTTTTTGCCAATTAACAAAAAGATTGACACTTTTATTTGAAAAGCGAATCGCAGCGCGCCACAAAAAACATCAGATTGCAATTTAGAATTTGCCACGCTTTTAACAGACACAGATTGTTAGAGAGTCAGAAAGAGAGAGAGAGAGAGAGAGTGAAACATGTGTGTGTTAGAAAAAGATCTGAAAACATATATCAAAATAACAAATTGACAGGCTGTTAGACATGTGTTTGTGTGTGTGTGTGTGTGTTTGTGGAGATTTGCAAATTGAGAATCGGTTTCGGCATTTGTAATCGCTGTATTAGCCGCGATAATGACGTGGCACATTGTGAGTCGCGTGTTGCAAGTGTCAGCAGCTGTGGCAACATGGCTGTGACTGTGTGACTGTGAGTGTGTGTGTGTGTGTGTGTTGATGTTGAGTGTCAATGTTCGTTCAATCAATATATCGTATATATCGTATATCTCAAAATCAAGTCTGACACATTTCACAGACACTTTGACAGATTATTTCGTGGCGAATATTTTATTTTTGAGGTTTTGTTTTTAAAGCTGAGTTTATATTATTGTTGATGATGGCCCAAAGATTGATTGCCAGATTGTCATAACATAGTGTATATATTCGTCAAAATAAAAAGTAAACCAATAGCAGTTTTTGAATATCCTGTAGAAATATTTAATAAATTTAAATATATTTTTTTATGCTTATTTTAAAACTTTTAATTTAAATATTACTATATTTTCTATATTTTATTTATATTTTTTTTCTTTGAAATTTATTACCCATTTTCGAAAAAAAATTACTTATAAATTAAATATTTAACATTCACTTATAACAATTATTAATTAATTTAATTTGTTAATATGTTATATTTTATCTATATATGTATATACATATATATATATACATATATATATATATATTTTTTTTATTACCTTCCTTGCAAAATAAAAGAAACGTATAAACCAAATAAATATATATGTATATATGTATATATATTTATATTTGTTTATATAAATAAATATATTTTTTTGGATTTTCTTTTTCTGATTTTAATTTATTTATTTTAATTTTTTTTTTTTTATATTTTATTATTAGTCTGAGAAAAATTATTGTAAAGGAAGCGATATATTGTAGAATAAAATATAACTACGGCGTACTTATTATTTTGGCCAGTAGTGTATACATATAATGTAATATACAAAGTATATATAATATTTACATTGTTTATATTACTTATATTATTTAATTATAATATTTATGAGTGTCTTGCAACTGAGACTACATAATTATGAAACTAAATACGCGGCATGTGGAATGTGGCATGTGGCATGTGCCATGTGGCACGTGGCGTGGCTAAGGCAAATCTGGGCGCTGTAACTTGGCCAACAATTTGATTTAATTAACTAAAAGCATTAAGAACAATGGCTGAGAGATAAAGTTTTGGGCACGCAGCCAGAAACGGAGTCAGAAACAGAACCACAGACAAGTAGCCAAGTGGCAACAAATCCCAGGCAGGCCATTTAACTCGACTCAACTCGGCTGCCAAATCCCCCAGTTGGCCAAGACTGAGAAAGAGAACGAGAGAGAGAGAAAGAAAGAAAGAGAGATGGCGATTAAATCTGGCGAAGCGGTAATAATAATCAGGATACTCACCGCGATTATCTTATGGTGTTTTGCAGGTCACGTGCTCGAACTGGCGGAACAATCGGAGAACAAGACGCTGAGCGTCTTCTCCAGAGTTTATAGGCGGATGGTGCCGCTCTCCCGCCGCCTCATCCATCAGCTGTACACGGAAATCATAAAGTGAGTCCAAATGATAACCCCCTGCTTTGTGCGCTCTTGAGGCTAACAGCATCTGTTCCTTCTTCGCCCACAGCCACTTGAAGTTCACCTCCAACTACAGCAACGGCCAGGGAAATGGCATCCTGAATAGCCAGAGCAGCCTCGAGGATGCCCTGCACAAGTTCTTCGAGCAGCTGTTCCCCATCGCCTACCATCAGGCGGTGCATCTCACCAAGAACAACTATGGCGAGCTGCATGAGGACTACATCAACTGCCTCAAGCACAACTACGATGATCTGCAGCCATTCGGCCAGATACCCAAGGACATCCAAACGAACCTTCTGCAAAGCGTCCACATGTCCAACATCTTTATGAATGCCCTGCTCCACAGCGCCGAGGTCCTCAGCGAGACGGACAGTCTCTATGCCACCCAGCTGACGGACACCTGCAAGCAGCATCTCCTCAAGATGCACTACTGTCCCAACTGCAATGGACACACCGAGCACAACAGGCCCAAGGTCTGCTACAGCTACTGCATGAATGTCCTGCTGTAAGTACAGAAGGAGATAGAAACACAGAAGGAGAGGGAGAGAGAGAGAGATTAATTATTGTTCCTCCTACAGGGGTTGCTCCGCAGAGTTCTCGGCGGTCTTGGATGGACCTTGGTCCAATGTTGTGGAGGCGCTGGATAATCTCGTGGCCACACATATACGCTCCGACAGTGGCATCATCAACACCATCAAGCAACTGGACACCAAACTATCTGAGGCCATCATGAAGGCCATGGAGAATGGACCGGAGCTGGAGAAAAAGGTTAGTTTTACTTATTTTTAAGATAGGGATTCCCCTATTCATAAAATATTAACAATTTTTTTAAGAATACAATTTTTGTTGACTTGAATAATGTAGAATGTGCAATTTGTGCTGTGGGAGAGGAGAGGCTTCATTATAACCTCAAATCTATAGATCCTTAAAAATCCTCTTATGATTACCAATTACGAGGATAATGACGGATAGGGGGTGGATAGTTGGAGGTCATCTATTCTATACTTTATAAACATTGAACATTAATTTATGAACATTTTAAATTAATTTGACATTCAGTAACTCTACCTTCTACATAAATCCCATAACTTTCTTTAGTACGAGATAAAATACTGCCGGGGATAATTGGTTAGGATCTGATAGTTCATGAATATAAAAAATATTCATGCTTACTTATTCTTAACAATTTTTCTATATCATCTACATACATTTTATAAGTTCCTCGAAACCATTACAAATCTAACCTTTAGTACGAGATACTGTAAAGCATATTATTATTTTTTTTATAATTTTTTTCTTTAAGAAAAAATATCTTTTAAATTTATATAGATACTGTAATCTAGTAAAGATATTTATAATGATATATTTTATCACCTTAAGCTTAACTCTTAATATTTGAATTCAATATCTTTTATATATCTTTTACAAAATGGCAGTTACTTTTATATACCATTTTGATTTCCACAAATCCATTGTACATGTAACCTTTCATACGAGATCTGAGTGAATTCTTGTAGAATCGCAATTATTTTCATATGCTACCTACACTGAAAATAATTTTATGTGTTTGATTTCAATATGTTTTTTTGTTCAATTTGATTTATTATAAGAAATAGTATTCTACTGAATAATAATTAGATAGAAAATAAACTAATAAGCATTAAATAATTTTCTAGTATAAACCTCAGATTTAGTAGGAGATGTATGAGAATTAAATTAATTAAACCCACGGTTTTTCCTTATTGTATTATCATATATATTATTCATACATATATTATATATCAGTCTTAACTCTTAAAACAGATATAAAACTATACATATAGTAACTTTAATTTTTATTTTTATTTTATTTTATTTTATTTTATTTTATTTTATTTTATTTTATTTTATTTTATTTTATTTTATTTTGTTTTATTTTATTTTATTTTATTTTATTTTATTTTATTTTATTTTATTTTATTTTATTTTATTTTATTTTATTTTATTTTATTTTATTTTATTTTATTTTATTTTATGTCAACTATTAACAATTGACAGAAATTAATTGAAATATGATGCCAAAATTAAATTTAAAATTAATTAACTAAATATATATTAAAATATAATAATTAAATAGAATTAAACATTAATTATTTTTTTAAAATATAAACCAGTTCTATTTAAGAAGGTTGATGTAAATAGGACCCATAACCCAACTTTTTTTAAGAAAAAAATTAATTTATAATTTTTTTTTAATCAATTTTCTATAAGTATACTGTAACTTTAGTAGCCAAGTTGTTTAAAAATACCCATCTGAAATATTCGGGATATCTTAGTGATTATCGCACAAGGCCGCAAGTCTATAATTGTTGTTTAATTTATGAACATTTTAAATGATTTTTAAGAGCGTCCTTGGACAGCTGCCTCCTGTCCGTGCTTCGTCCTTCGTGCTCCGATGTCAGTTACCCGTTACCCAATGTTGCAGTTATTTGCAGTTAACCAGTTTGAACGACTTTATTGTGGCATCTTTTTATCGTACAGAGATTGCAACAGCAGCATCAACAATTTGTGGCGGGGACAACATTTAATTAGAGTCGTCGTCCGGTAATTGGCATGACAAAATGGGTTTAAAATATTCAATTAGATGGTCGATTATGCGTCGAGACTGATGCAAGTCGCAATTTGCCATTTACATGCCATGCAACGTGCCACGTGCAACAATGCAGCAATGCAACGAGAGGCAGTGGCACGTGCATCAATGACAACGATTAGCGTGGGCACAGGAAGTCTTTCCACCCTCCCTTTCACCCTCCCTCCCTCACAACACCTTCAACATCTGTAAAATTTGTTTTTCTTAATTTTGTAATTTTGCAGGTGAAGAAAACTTGCGGCACTCCCAATCTGCTGCCATCGCTGACCGCCGAGGAGCCAAACGCATTGCAACAGTTCAACAGCATCAAGTGGGCAGCGCCACCAGATGCCAACATTGTCCACTTCCTGTCCACCATCGAGAAGTCCAAGGAGTTCTTCACCAACATCGTCAACAAGTAAGTCGCAGCCAAAATATAATTAATTTACTTTAATTTGTTCAAGTGAAGGTCAGTTGACAGTTGCTGCATGGGGCATGCTACTTGCGTATCTTGTAGTTGCGCACCATGTCAACTAGATCCTTCAACAGGCAGATGTAGAGCGGTGTGAAGATGGCTATAAAAAGGACCGCATTTGCCCAGAAACTATTCTTAACTAAGGCACGACAGCCACTCTATGATGAAAGAAATTGATACATTTTTAAACTATTATTTTTGGGGCATGCCCCCATTGCTTACCCCACGTGGTACAGTTGCTGGACGCACCAGCAACTTGTGTCCGGCTGAGTGTATAGATAACACAAGTTCCTTGAACATCTTTCAGAATTCTTAAATATTCCGAATATCGTATTTTCCAAATTGAATAATTCTGAATATCGTATTTTCCAATTTAACTTGATTTTGTAAATAATTCTTTCCTTTTCTAAAAAACATGTGTATATTTCTGTTATTTTTGTTAACAACTCATGTTGTCAAATCAGTGTAGAGTCGTGTGTGGAGAGTGTAGAGAATCTTGGCTAACTTTGTTTTCGATATTCGTGAATAATTCTGAATATCGTATTTTCCAATTTAACTTGTTTTTCAAATAATTCTTCACTTCTCTAAAAATTATGTGTATATTTCTCTGATTTTTGTTAACAACTCAAGTTGTCAAATGAGTGTAGAGTCGTGTGTGGAGAGTGTAGAGAATCTTGGCTAACTTTGTTTCGATATTCGTGCCCCCTTGTTTTCAGCTACTGTGATGACGATTACACGCAAAGGAATGATCATCTCTGCTGGACCGGTGATCGTGTGCGGGATTACACACAGCTGCTGATCACCCCCGGCACAGATACGCAACGTTACAATCCGGAGGTGCCGCTGGAGAAGGAGGTGCAGCAGAGCAGGCTCAACGAATTGGCGGACAAGCTCATCAAGATTCGCACGTCCATTGGGGTAAGTTGAGCACTGACTTGGCTTAGGAATGTATATCTTAAATATGTTTGTATTGTTGACAGGCGCCGTCGGTAGCCACGCCCATGCATGATGTGCAGAGCGACATGGGGCACGAGGGATCCGCAGCTGGCATCGATCAAGGTCAGATCAATGACGATGACGAGGAGTACGGCGGCATGCAGAACTCCGGCGATGGTTCCGGCGATGGTGAGTTCATAGAAACTCAGTACAGTTTCCAAATTGTGACTAATGTTTCATATTTACAATTACTGTAGGTCCTTCATCCGCATTCGATGACTCCACCGGCACCACGCCCAGAATGAGCGAGAATGAGATTCCCGATCCGAAAAGTGCCTCCAGCGCATTGACAGCCTCCATGATCAGCCTGCTGCTCACTCTAGTCACACTCTACAGCAGTTGTAGTTAAGGGAACACCCCGCACACCCATACATACCCCAAAAATATAAACTATCAGGCATGTTCTCAATTCCGAAACCGAAAGAAACATGCGGTTTTGCAATATCTACGCGATGACAGCATCGCAAGTTTCGTTCGGATTCCGAATTGAGATCACGCCTGTATATATACACACATACGAGTATATCTATATATATATACATATATATATATGTATATTCAAGAGATATCTAGAATACGAGATACGATATGGGAAGCCCAAAAATCCTGCATGCAGAATTGAGCGCGCACAAAAATAGTTGAACATAAATTATTTGCGTATTTCTTATCATTATTATTATTATCATGATAATTATTATTATTTGAGTAATTGTTAAGTTGTTAAAATTAAGAGAAAGGGAGGGAGATTGGGAGAAAGAGAGAGACCATTTGGCAGACATCTTATTTGAGGCGCGTTTGAATATGCAATGCACAATCAGCAGATACCCTGTAAAACAAAAGTAATGAGTAGAAAAATTTAAATGAAATTCGAATTCAAAATATCGTCGACCTTCAAGTAGCTTTCCTTCCCCTCGCAACAAACTGAGCTCGTTGGAGACCCTCAACTCACAATCTAAATAGATTTTCAGTGCCATAAATAAAATACTAGAAAATGTGTTGAACAACAACAACAAACCCATTTAAAACTCAAAAAAAAAAAAAAAAACAAGGCTCCAAAATAGAATACCCTCTAGCAACTCTTGGCCAATCCATTCAAATCATAATCACACATATAGAAATAAACAAAAATTAAATAAACTAAACTACATAAAAATATATAAATATATACGATATAAAGCTCAATGTTCAAAGCGAATTGTTCCTTTTTTGGTGTAATTTTAAACAAAATAAATACAATTACAATTACAATTAAACTACGCAAATAGTTGCTGTTATGGCTGAGATAAGAAGAAGAGGAAGAGCACATAGAATGAGAATTCTACACTGAGAGAAAATACGTAATACATAATAATAATAATGAGAATGGAATTTAAATATTTAAATGTTGTTATCGAGGGAGATTGCAAATTATTGTTGTCAACAATTTACGAGCTCAAAATACGATAAACGAATGAATAACGGAATTCAAGTTGAGTTTAATGCACTTTTGGGAAATACAATATTTATATATACTTATATATATATATATAATATGAAAAACTAGAAGACTTACAGCTTTATACGCATGAAACAATGAAGAAAATGAAAGGAAACGAAATCTATGAATATATATATATTTAAATTTAAATTGTATGTACGTAACAACATAATGAACAACAACAATTTGAATAAATGTCATCAAATGCATTCAAAAACAAATATCGGTGGGGAATCCAGATTGTTCAGATAGTTATGAAATGAGAACTGAGCTTGCAGAAATTTTGAAAAACAAGCCAAATGCCTCTTTAAAACAAAACTATAAAACTTTAATGCAAAATGCTGTAGTTGTTTACCTTTAGATACCTAGTAACTAATTAATTAACTAATTACACAAAACTTTTACGATTTTGTGTTTTGCAAATTTAAAATCGAAAATAACAACAACAAAAATAAACATAATATTGTTTGTAAACGGCGCCAGAAACACGCTAAACAATTGATTATATTTACAACTAAGTTAATGAAAATACATAACAGTTTAAGCAAAATTGAAATACATATAAATAAAAATATATATATTTGAAAATATATATAATATATGCTAGCGCTTAGAGTGTAATAATTTAGCGTGTAATGTGTAAAAAGCAAAACTTGAATAATTGAGAACCAGAAAATATTTAGTTAGTAGCCAATTAACAAATGTTAAACAAGAAAACAAACAAATTACAAATGATAATTGATCTACTTATACATATACTTGATCACACAACTAAACGATCGTTGAGATAAAAAAAGAAGCTATATCTTCTTTGAGGCGATCTTCATGAATATTGAATGGATGATGTTAAAGAAAATGGGAAAACTATGTATAATTATTATTTTTATTATTTAACTATTGCATGTGATTAATAATATTTAAGTTAAACGTAAACACAACATATTATACCGTAACTTATGTATACCGCAAACAACCAACATTAAATGCAATCTTTGTACATCTATTCGAAGATTCAGTAATGAAAACAAAACAAAAAATGTGCACGAAACATAATTAAATGTAATAATTTTTAGACGCCTAAAAACCAATAAATAATTATGTAACAAAAACATTGCCATTCGGTATATTCATTGGATATTACAATATGAATTACAAAATATTGTACTATGGAAACCAAATAAACGTTAACATTTGAAATTCAAATGAATTGCGCGCACTTTACTAAACGCAGAGAGCTGCCATATGCGAATTTGTTCCCTGGAACTGGTTCTAGCATTGCCAGATGGCTGAAATATGTTCATCTTGTATTATAATTAAATAAATGTAAATTGTGATGCTACTCATCCAATCTAACTATATCAATACAAAATAAATGAGTGGTTTTATAATTATAAAAAATAAATGCCTTGTGTGTGGTTGCACAAATCTGGCAACTCTATTCAGTGTTGCAAAGTGCCGCAGTACTTATCGGCCAGCCGCCACACTAGTCGAAAAAAAGGCGCGAACGCGGCATAACGCGTACCACGCACAGCTGGCGGGAAAGCGCATTTGTGTTTTATTTTGATTGCATTTCGTTGCTTGCAGTCGCAGAGTACAGATTTCTTCAACCACTAGACGCTAATTTATATTCACAAATGGCACGCCGTGACTACGCACAAGACAGAGGTAATCAAATAACTGTGAAGCACTTGAAGCAAATTACAAAATCAAACATTTCATGTAGAGTCCATCAAAACGTTTCTGGCCGAGTTCTGCAAATGCGATGACGACGGCAAGAAGGAATTTGTCTACGGATCGCAGCTCGTCAAGCTCGCCCACCGCGAGCAAGTGCTAATCACCATCGACCTGGACGATCTGGCCGAGTTCAATGAGAGTCTCGCCGACGCCGTCATCCAAAACTGCCGACGCTATGCGTCCATCTTCAGTGACGTCATAGCTGAGCTGCTGCCCAGCTACAAGCAGCAGGAGGTGCACGCCAAGGATGCCCTGGATGTGTACATCGAGCATCGCCTCTTGATGGATGCACGCACACGGAATCCCCTCGAGCAGCGGGACGAACGAAATGCCTTCCCAGCGGAGCTCATGAAGCGATTGTAAGTACAGCCCAACTATGGAAGTTGGAGAATCCCAGTTAATTTGTGCTCCTCCTTAGTGAGGTCGGCTTCAAGCCGCAGTCCACGGAGAAGGCGCATTCCATACGGGAGATCAAGGCCCAGCAGATTGGCAAACTGGTCACGGTACGTGGCATTGTCACCAGGTGCACCGAGGTGAAGCCCATGATGGTGGTGGCCACATACACATGCGATCGCTGTGGCTCGGAGACGTATCAGCCCGTGAACTCGCTCAACTTCATCCCAGTCCAGGACTGCCCCTCCGATGACTGTCGGGTGAACAAGGCCGGCGGACGTCTCTACTTGCAGACGCGTGGCTCCAAGTTCGTCAAGTTCCAGGAGCTGAAGATGCAGGAGCACAGCGACCAGGTGCCCGTCGGACACATTCCACGCAGCATGACAATCCTGTGTCGTGGTGAGGTGACCCGCATGGCTCAACCCGGCGACCATGTGCTCGTCTCTGGCGTCTTCTTGCCCATGGTGCGCACTGGCTTCGCTCAAATAATGCAGGGTCTGCTCTCCGAGACCTTCCTGCAGGCACATGTAAGTGGGAGGCTACAAGCTCCATTGGAACTCATGTAGATAATCCTAATCCTTTCCATTTCCTCAACCAGCGCATAATATGCATCAATAAGAATAACGACATCTCGGACAAGGATTCAGAGTTAACGCCTGCGGAACTGGAGGAGTTGGCTCAGGATGACTTCTATGAGCGCCTGGCCACCAGTTTGGCTCCTGAGATCTATGGGCACCTGGACGTGAAGAAGGCACTGCTGCTGTTGCTGGTGGGAGGCGTGGATAAGCGTCCCGATGGCATGAAGATTCGCGGCAACATCAATATCTGCCTCATGGGTGATCCCGGTGTGGCCAAGTCCCAGCTGCTGGGCTACATAAGTCGGCTGGCCATACGCTCGCAGTACACCACTGGACGTGGCTCATCGGGCGTAGGTCTGACGGCTGCCGTCATGAAGGATCCCCTCACTGGGGAGATGACGCTCGAGGGTGGCGCCTTGGTGCTTGCGGATCAGGGTGTCTGCTGCATTGATGAGTTCGATAAGATGGCTGACGCCGACCGCACAGCCATTCACGAGGTCATGGAGCAACAGACCATCTCCATAGCCAAGGCAGGCATCATGACCACGCTGAATGCCCGCGTTTCCATCCTGGCCGCTGCCAATCCCGCCTTCGGACGCTACAATCCTCGCCGCACAATCGAGCAGAATATTCAGCTGCCTGCCGCCCTGCTGTCCCGTTTCGACTTGCTGTGGCTCATCCAGGACAAGCCCGATCGGGACAATGATCTGCGGCTCGCCAAGCACATCACGTATGTGCACAGCCACAGCAAGCAGCCGCCATCCCGGGTGAAGGCTCTCGACATGAATCTCATGCGACGCTACATCAATCTGTGCAAGCGCAAGCATCCCACCATTCCCGACGAGCTGACGGACTATATTGTGGGCGCCTATGTGGAGCTGCGTCGTGAGGCTCGCAACCAGAAGGACGTGACCTTCACCTCGGCTCGTAACCTACTCGGTATTCTGCGTCTATCAACGGCTCTTGCGCGTCTTCGTCTCTCCGATCGCGTGGAGAAGGATGATGTGGCCGAGGCTCTGCGTCTGCTGGAAATGTCCAAGGATTCACTTAACCAAATCCACGAACACCAAAAGGGACAGTAAGTAGCAGTTAAGCAGTTCTTATTGAGGTGTAGGCTCTCATTTTCATTTCTTTTCTCACAGTGTACCCACAACCTCGGATCGCATCTTTGCCATCGTGCGTGAGTTGGCGGGTTCTGGTAAAGCAGTCAAAATTGCCGATATTATGGATCGCTGCACTACGAAGGGATTCAAACCCGACCAGGTGGACAAGTGCATCGATGACTACGAAGAGCTCAATGTCTGGCAGGTCAACATGGGTCGCACCAAGATTACTTTTATGTGAACCCCAAACATACCCCATATATTTTTACTCGTAATATCTTCTATATATTAAGTACAAAATCATCTCTCCAAAATTGTCATTCTCATTTTGTATTTCATGTTATCATTGATCGAAAATAAAAAGCCATTAAAAAGTAGCAGATAAGTACCTTCAGACGGATTTAATATTTAGAGGTGGAAAAGAGAAAAAGTTTTTTAAAAATAGTCTTTAAAAACGATATCAAAAAATCGAAAAGACTAGATTTTCAACTATATAGTTCTTTAGATGAACAAGTCCTGCTTTTCGATAACTGATTCGATTCGAGAGCCATTGTCCTGTCAAAGATCACATCTTTATTTACAAATAGGAGGTCCACTGAACCTTTACAACCTCAAAAACCTCATTTATACGAAAGTTAATTTCGAATATCTGATCTCTTAGAAAATATTATTCAAAAACTCCAAGACATTTGAAAAACGATAATCGATTCCGCATAAATTGACTTTATTACATAGACGAAACATTGAAGTAACATATATAGATAAAAACACGGAAAATAACACTCATAACATTAATATGTATGTACTCATAATATACGCGGTGGTAGATATACCATAAGAAAACTGAATAAACTGTATAAAATCGAAGTTCGATAATCGATCGATAACTTGCATCAAATACTATCGCTTTTAAATTCGTTGATATAATCATTCCTTTGAGGAGTTCACTATATATTTGTATACTCGCGGATTTATAGACACCGATCGATAGATTGATAAAGACACTACATTCTACCAGATCCAGATTAGATATATTCATCCACACCCTACATGCCCTTGTTGAAACTCAAGGCGGCACGCAACTTGTTCCGTATGCGGGGAGAGTTCCAGCGGTTGCCGCCGGCGGAGCTGAGACCCACCACGGAGCGCAGCTCGTTGGGTGAGATGCCCTCATCGACATCGTCGGCCTCCGTCTTGATCTCCATCTTCTGCACTATGAGTCGGACCAACTGATGCTGCTGCTCCAGCATGCGGCTGATGTCCCGCAGCTTGCGACGCTGTCGCTCCAGCTCCACATTGATCATGTCATCGTTGTTGTCGAAGCCAATCACATCCATGGCAGCTGGAAGTAGATTGGAGCGGTTACTTTAAGCAGTTCTCAGAGATGGGGATGGGGACACCTACAGTCATCGGTAAAGGGATTGGAGAACCACTTGCGTAGTATGAAATCGAGGAATCCCAGCTTGCACTTGGTATCATTGGGATACTCGATGAGCTCCATTTTGTCCACGCGCTGCAGCCAAACATGGGGCAACTTCCGCTCCAGCTCCGTGTGGAGGACCACCTGCATGGCGAGTCGCTTGAGCTGCGCATTGCGACGCACTGACTCAATATCGCCGACCGCCAAACCGATAAGCAGATTCATCAGTAGAATGGGCATGAGGATCATGAAGACGCCTAAGCAGAGTGAAGAATTAGCGAGGATTCTTTCCCCCTTTTGGAGGTTTCCATTCATTCGCTACTCACTCAGTATCAAGAAGGATGTCATGGGCACCTTCAACTGCTGGCGATAGTAGGTGTTCACGTAGGTGCCCACAAAGTCCAGCTCGCCCAGCATCATGGAGAAGGTGCGCAGCAGGGACATGGGTATGTTGGAGAAGGACAAATGATTCGGAGTCGGTTCCACAATCTGAAATATTACCAATCAATCAATCGATGACAGTTATCGATTTAATCGATAGAATACTCACCTTCGATAACAGTATGTAGAAGGCAAGACCAAAGGCTATGATCAGTATGGAGAAGACCAACAGCACCTTGATCAGCGTCTGCAGTATCTCCAGAAACATCACCACATAGATGCCCACCTGGTCGAACCGCTGCAGGAAGAGCAGCAATCGAAACCAGGACAGGAATACCGCAATCGATGCCGCCGAATAGTGAGTCGTTGTGATGGCACCATCTGCCCGGAAAGCGGGTGCCACCATCACCAGCGCCGATATATAGAGTACCCAGGATATCAAATTGACCGTCTCCACCAGATAGTGCAGTCGCTGCTGGTAGATCTGAATCAGTTCCCGCATCGAATTGAGCAAGATGTAGACCACAATGACCACGGCACAGAAGAGTATACACGTGGTCCGCTTGATGTGCTCCCCGCACAGCCCCAAGTCCGGCGGATTGTTGCCGACTCCATGCTGGGAGATGTTCACGATGGGATCATGTTCTCTGTAGCTGAGAAGGATGAAGAAAGTATAAGTGAAGTTATTGATTGAAAAAATATGATAGATCCATATACATATGTAATCGAAATACAGATGAAACAATTTTCGTAAAGATCGATATGTATATGTCTATATATGGTTATATATACATACATATATGTATAGAGTATTCGAGATTCAACGGAATGATGTATATAGAAAATGAACAGAAGAAAAACTATTCTGGTTGTAAAAGAGTCCTTTTGGTTGTTCAAGGTGATAAAATTTTATGATGACTTTGAGAAAATATTAACAATAAAAAGGATATAAGGAAGATGACATATGGTAATAACTTGAGGAATAAAGACAATAAATGAAATTAGGTTGAGAAGTATGGATATTTATAAATTGCACATAGGAATTAATTTTGAGATGAACTAAGGGATGAATTTCACAAAAGATCATAGAATTTCTGGAGGAAAGGATATGGGGAAAAAAAGATAGAACAAAGGTTAAATATAAAGGAATATAGAGAAACATCTAAATACAAAATATCTTATTAATAATCTCTTATTTAATTATTAAAATAATAATAATAAAGCATGAATATATCAACAATAGAAAGGATATTCGGAATTGGGATGAAGGCTACATGGAGGAAGACAATGACTTGAGGGTGTCGGAAAGATAGAAGGAAATAAGGAATGAAGAAAGTAGCAAAAAAAAAGAGAGAAGAAGGGATATCGGGAAAATAAATTTGGGTAGGAATTTTCAGAATGTTCAGAGGAATTTTTAGCCTATAAATTATAGATTAATTTAATTATGAAATTAAAATGAATTTCCTAAAAGATCATTGAAATTCCACAGGAAAGATATGTGAAAAGAGATAAGAAAAGACATAAGTTAAGATTGTTGGAATATAGAGAAACGCTTTTATGGAAAATGTCTTATATAACTAAATAATAAATAATAATAAAATGGTAAAATATTATATTAATAATTTATAGGTTTAATGGAAGGTGGATTAATGAGAATATAACAACAATAGATAGGATATTAGGAAGAAGACAGATGGATATAACTAAAGATGGGAGGATAGGAGAAAAGAAGGAATACAGAAAGTAAAAAAAAATAAGGAGAGAAGAAGGAATATTTGGAAAACAGATGTAGTAATGAGTTTTAAAAGGAATTTAAAACCAATAATTTGCAGATAAATGAAATTATAAATGTATGAATTTTCGAAAGTTGAAATTCTACCGGAAAGATTAAGTGAAAAAGAAAAAAAGAAGGATTTTAGCTAGGATTTCAGGAATATTGAGAAATGCTTATACGGAAGATGTCTCATTTAAATAAATAATAAATAATAATAAAATGTTAAAATATTGTATTATTAATTTATAGGTTTAATGAAAGAAGGGTAATAATTTGAGATTAGGGGAAAGATAGACGCAAATACTGAATGAAGAAAGTATAAAAAATTAAGGAGGAAATAAGGGACATATTTAAAAGATATTTATGATAAATATAATTATGAAATTGGGGATTAATTTTAGAAAAGTTTGTTGCGAATCCACAAGAAAGAATAGGTGGAAAAAAGGTTAGAAAGAAGTACTTAAGTATTATTGTGGGTAATTTTGATAAACATCTAAATGGAAAAGAGCTTTTTAATAAAATATAAAATAATTATTAAAATAATTCATAGTTACATTGAAAAATAGGTTAACGAAAGATATGGAATATGGAATATTCCTTATCCCCTGGGCACTCTTACCTTGGATTGCAGAAGTCGTGGGAGGTGGCATTGCCACCGAAACGCATCTCAATGTTGTTCATCATGAGGGAGGAGTAAATGGTGACAAAGACCAGGAAAATGGAGTAGATCAAGAGATTGGCCAGATGAAAGTATTTGCCATAGGAGTTCCACTTCATTTGCAGATACTTCTGGCTGAGCGGATGAGCGAGCAGCTCCACACGGCCATGAGTCACCATAGTCTGCATAACCACAAAGATCATTGATTAGGAAGCACTCCTTGACCAAGGACACAACATCTACCAACAGCTACACGGCAACTACATCAACTACACATCGAATACGACTATCTAAGATTTACTTCGATTACGGATGACAACATATTTATACACTTAGAAGTAGGCGTTGGACGACTTCGATTAGCGGGAATTATGACGATTATAAAGCTTTTGCATGGAGTCCCATTCCAAAATCCCAAAGTGGCCAAAGGGTTACTCAGGCTGGGGGATTTGGGAATGGGACACGGGCGTGATGACTTGTCGGATTATTAAGATTTTTTATACACACTCACATTCACAACGGACAGTGGCGCCGGACGCCACTTTGGATCATTAAACTCTTTACGCTTTTCCTCAATTTGCTCGGGTGTCTTTTGGAATGGCCAAAATGAATACTTGATCTAGATTTCGAATTCGGTTATACAAAATCAAAATGGTTGTTTGGTGTTTCAAGGTGATTTTCAATTGGATGCGGGTGCAAAATGTGCATGATATACATATGTATTTTAATCGACAATATTGAAAATCGGATGAAGCGGACACTATGCTGGGGTAGGAAGCCGTACAAGATGCGGGATCAATGTTTAGTAGATCTTTTGCTGTAATCTAAAACCACATTCAATTTAAAAGTTTGTGCTGGAATTAATAATCGATAACATTGCGATATCGAAAATTTCGACATTAAATCGAAAAATTCATATTATCGTTAAAATAATCGAAGTTATCGATATATCGATACAAATGGTAATATCAATACTATCCAAAGACAATTTAAAAGTTTTTTCTGTAATTATTTATAATTTATAAAATTTCAATTTGGAAAATATCGAAATTATATTCGAGAATTCTTATAAAAAAGTTAGTTGTCGATGTTATCGATCACGTCAACATAAATGATATCAATATTGTCGACAAACCATTATATAAGTTTGTTCTGTAATTATTTATCGATAGGACTTCAGCATGGAAAATATTGATATTATATGGAATAACTCATATCGATGTTATCGATCATATCAACATAGTTGATAATGTCAAAATTATCGACAAGCCGCAACTAAAATATTCCAAAATAAAGATGTCAAAAGTGTGTAAGCGATATTCCAAGTCACAATTACTATAATTGATATGCAACAAATAATTAATCAAAACTATCGATAACATTGGTATTACTGATAACATCAATTATTGTAACAGTGGTTGTATCTATATTAATGATTTATTCGATATTCATAACCGTGCATATCATAAATATCGAAAATATCGATATAATCGAGTATATCGATAATAATCCGGACTTCTATCGATATAATCCGAGCACAATTCTAAGTAGCATGCGTCAATGGTATTACTAAAAATGTTCGTTTTATGTTAGGAGGGGCTTACGTTGAGGGCCGGCAATGGAATGGGATTGGATGTCATAATAGGCTCTCCGGTTTTCTCATCGATCTTGGCAAACATAAAGGGGCATTGCAAGAATGCAAATGAGTATCTAATCTGAATTGGTAGGTTCAAAAAGAGGATTATCAATAGGCCAATAATAGTTTTGCTTGCAAATGGAGATGATGATAAGGTTATATATGTATGTATATTCTCTTGGATATATTTGATGATAATAGATAACATGTGTAAGTCTTGGAGCACGTTCAACTTACGTAGAAGCTCTTCGAGTCCTTCTTACAGTTCGCCTTGGTTATGCACTTGTCCTGCACCGCCTCGAATACCCTAGGCATGGAGGCAATCAACGCCAGAGTGACACAAGGATGCTTGTCGGACCGCAAGGCCATCACTTCATTGGCGCGCTCCTCGTGGGTGACCATGGCCAGTGCCGCCTCCGGATACTTGTAGTAGATGGCGTAGTCGATGGCGGTCATGTCCAGCACATTGTAGACGAGTTTGCAGCCCATGGACATCAGCACAGAGATCGCATGCGGTTTGTTCTCCATGGTGGCCAAGTGCAAGGCGGTATTCTAACCAAAGGAGTGCATGGAGGGTTAGAGTCCTTGGTCGCCATTTGTAAAGTGTCGACTCACCCCATCCTTGTCCACTTGATCCAGCAGATGCGAGTGCACCGAATGCAGCAACTCGATGGTCTCGGTATATCCGGACATGGCCGCCAGCTGCAGAGGATTACGTCCGGAATGATCTCGATGCAGCAAGGCTCCCCGATTCAGCAGCAGCTGGACGACTCGAGTGTGTCCTTGCTGGGAGGCAATGTGCAGTGGGGTCATGCCAGCGCCATCGCTCTCGTTGATGATGAAGGAACCCTTCTCGGAGTCGAGCAACTGCCTCACCGTGTTGTATCTGCCGTAACGTGCCGCAAAATGCAAAGGACTCTCGTTGTTGTTGTTCTTGAGATTGATGCAGGCCCCCAGCCTGATGAGGTTCTCCAGCGAACGTATATGGCCATCCCGGCTGGCGTAGTGCAGTGGGGAGCAGCCCATATTGTCCTTCTCATTGAGCAGCAGTTGCAACTGAGCCTGGGTCTGACAGTTGGCCACCTGCTCCGCAAAGTCCGTGAGTCGGCCGCCGTTCATGATGACAAAGTGCAGGACATTCCTAGCCGCAGCGTCCTTCACATCAATGCTGGCTCCTAATCTAATCAGCAAATGAACTGAGCAGGAGTGGGAGAGAAGAGAAATAGGCAGAAATGGGAAATGAAAATCTCGCAGTTCCCTGGAAATGGCAGCATCTCCTACCCGTTTTCCAGCCACTGCGAGAGGCAGCCAGGAGCAGGGGAGAACGATGCTCCTTATCCAGTGCATTGATCTCGGCTCCTTCGTTCACCAGGTAAGAGACTATATCCGGATGATCGAACATGGATGCACAATGCAGTGGGGTCATCTTCTGCACATCCGTGCAGCTCAGACAAATCCTCTTCTCCAGTGGCTGCATCTCAAACATCAACTTGACGATTTCAATGGCACCCTGGAGTATTAATTAGAAATTAATTATAAAATCAGTTAATTTTTTATTAAGCATCATTGACAAATTGAACGAGTTGTATTTACTACGAAAGTTAATTAAGAAAGTGCACAAGAAATCTCATTTGGAGACTTAAGTCACTTTTAATTTTCATATAATTTGAAAATCCAATAATATGAACTTCTCTCTCTTTACTTGGAAAATATTTCCTTTCTATCCACTGCCTTGAAGTATTTTTATCCTCAGCTAAATAGGAAACTTCTACGTATTAATTTAAAGTTACAGTTTAGCAAGTATTGAACTTTCTGCTTAGATATTATAACTTTTAATCCATTTCTCTGATTCTGATTTTTTTTCTGATAAAAAAAGTGAAAAGGGCATTTTAAAAGTAATAATATAAAAAAAGTAACCTTTAATCCATTTTACTGTTCAAAATATGTACATTGAACAAATGTGAACAATTTTAGAAATTTAATTTTTTGCATTAATTATACAAATAATAACAAGAACATTTAATACTTTTATCTGTATACCGAATATAAATAAAAATAGATATTAAATTAAATTGAGGGTAAAATAAATAAATAAATAATTAAATAAAAAGAAATTAAAATTAATTAGTTATTAAATATTTCACATAGAAATTCATTTGTTGTACGGGATTTTTAATTTTTCCTAGCATATTTCGCGTCAATTTTTGAAAATTTTAAACCAGGTTTTAGGTTTCAAGTAATCCATTCCATTGAAATGTCAGAAATCGTTTGATAAAACAAAGTGTGACTTCAAAAAAACATTATATTTATTTTAAAATTTTTTCAGTAGGTTTTACTGTATAAAATGGTATAATAACTTATTAATAGGGCGAAATTTCAAATCTGCCTTATCAAAAAAAAAAAAAAAAAAAAAAAACAGAGAAAAATTTAAATCTGATAAAAAGAAATCAATTCCATAAACTTCAATTGTAAAATTCAAAAGATTTTGTTAAAGAAATGTCTTTTGTTTTGTAGAAGTTTAATTTTCTCCTTTTCGGCAATAATATTAATAATATTTTTTCAAATCAAGCAGTGTCAAAATGAACATAAATATTATCATAGCATAAATTGATTAATGTCAAATTATTATTTGTTGATTTTTACTTTTTGACAAAACGGTTATTAAATTTTCTTCTTTTATAAAATGTTTACTTATAGCAATTATATTGTGCCACCAAAAATAAGAAAAATTTGAATATTCAATGCAATTTCTGCGAATAATATCTAATATCCGTTTTTAATTATCCGCTCATATATTTAAACATTCTGTTGTTACTTTCTTTGATTAAACATCTGTCTTGCATGTTTTTTTTTAATTTTTTATTTTTTTTTTATTTTGTTTCTTGGTGTTGGGTGGGGGTTGTGTTTGTTTATGGTATTTGCTTACGCATCGCCAGTCGAACATTTTGCAGACAAAGTCACGTTCCTTTTCGTCGAAATTTGCATAAGAATTTCTCAATTTAAAGTCACACACACAATGTGACAGACAAGGAAGTTGCCACGTTGTTGCCAGTATAACACTCTCTTCTCGCTATCAATTCCTTGCCACAAACTGTCAGCCAAATGGCGAAATATGAGGCATGCCACACGGTTGCAGCAACTGCAACAACTACTACTACTACTACTCACCTGGGCACAGGCCAGATGCACTGGCGTGGAGAGATCATGTTGCTGGGTAGATATTTTAGCGCCAGATTTGAGGCAGAGCTCCACGGCCTTAATGTCGCCACCATGGACGGCAGAGTGCAGTGGCACATTGCCTTCGGAATCGTAAAAGGATATCATTTCCTCGCGGGTACAACCGCGTTGTTCGCCCCACTGCAGCAGAGATTGAAAAAGAGCAGAAAGTTTGATTAAAGTTGAGGAAAATATTACAAAAGTCGAGTCGTTGACCGCCCTTTAAACCACTATGTCTAGTTGAAGACGCATTTGATGTATTTAAAAAGGGAAACAAAAAAAATGGACCGAGGTCCTTCTTTGAATCAGCCAGAGTGCCATCTGGGAGGTCTCATTAAGTTGAGCAACTGGGATTGAACGTCAATCGATAAACTCGCTGGAAACTGATACTTTTATAATAGACTTCATTTTAAAGCCGCCAATCCATTCGTGCACGCAACGACAGTTAAAACCATAAAATAAAAGCCAAGAAAAAGAACCGTCTTAATGCACAAAAAGGTCAAGAGAGCGTTGAAGAAGAAGTCGGGATTACTGCAATTCGAATCAAATAAAGTAGAAATCGCAGAGGGACTTGCGTTGGCCAAAACCACTTAAGACTGACATCAAAGCTGTATTCAAGCTGTTGCATGCATACACATATATATGCACTATTTTTTATATTTAAAGTATATATATATATGGACTTTGACTTGCCTGAAAGAAGACCTCCATTGTCTTGGAGCTGGCATTTTTGGCTGCCTCGTGTATGGGATAATAGCCATTGTTGCAAGGTCTACGGGGGCATGCATCGAACTCTGTTATCTGTAATAATATATGATTCGACAAACACATTACATCACAACTTATGAATATTTAAATTTAACTACGCACACACACACACAATCACACTAAAGCACAGACTCTCACACAGACAGCGTGCATAATTCTGTTGCATACTTATGTGCGCATGCAAAAATTCCCATTGAATAAAATATATTTTTTTATACACACCTTTTCTCTTATCATAAATTACACAATCTGCAAACATTTGTGTAACTGTCTGTCTCTGTGTATGAGTGTGTGTGAGTGTTACTTGTTGTGTTGTTGTGCGGAAATTGATTAATGGCCAATTGAGCGCTACTCAACCGTGCAAAAGTGAATGAAAAGGGTTTTTGTATGAACTCACACTACTTACCAGGATACGGGCACACTCCTCGTGATCGTAGATGGCGGCCAAGTGCAGTGCCGTTCGTCCATGCTCTCCTCCCTGCTGTATATTGATGACATTCCGATAGCGACCCATGACACGCAGCGATTTCACTTTGTTTAATTCTGTCGCCAGATGCACAGGCGCCTGTTTCTTCTCGTTCAGGACTCCTGTGTCCACCGGACTGCAGAACGAGTGATTAAGTTGTGAATTGAATAAATCGCACAACAGATGCAATGACAGGCACAGGGATGGGCACTTACATGGAGAGCAAATAGTCCAAGGCATCGTAAGCATCGCACTCGACGGCAACATGCAGCGGAGTGTTGCCCGCATTATCCTTGGCATTGAAGTCTGGCAGGAAGAAAAAACATTTCATTTTTGAGATATTATTTTTTTACTATTTATATTAATTTTTTCTTATTTTAAACAAAAATTATTTTTGTAGTTAATACTGCTAATAACATTGCTTAAAAAATAATTTAAATTTGAAATAATAATAATTTTTATATTCATATATTTTTTAGATTACTTTTATAGTAAATAATTCTAATTCTACTTCACTTATTAAATTTATTTAAAAAAATAAGTACTACTTATAGGATTAATTGAAAATTAATTTAAATTTTAAATAATATTTGTTTTAATATTTTAAGTAACATTTAACAATTATATGATGTTAATTTCAATTTGATAAATTTTAGTTTAATTTAACTATTAGAATTTAATTATATATTATTTTATTATTAAATACTACTATTTTAATATTGGTAATTTTATTTCAACATATACATATATATTAATTTATTTTATTAAAAATAATTATTATAATAACATAAAATTTTTATTTTAAATTTTGAGAATATTATTTTTTTTTTATTTTAATTAATTGATATATAGAAATTTTACTTAAAATTTTTTAATTTTTTTAATTTGCTATTTTATTTCTAAAATTTTCTGTTTTTTTGTTTAATTTTAAATTGATTAATCAGATTAATCTTTAGCTGGAGCTGACAAAAATTTCCTGGATCTCTCTCTTACCTTTAATTTAAATTTTAAGAATATTATTATTTTTTTAATTATTAATGAATTGATATATAGAAATTTTAATTAAAAATTGTAATTTTTTTAACTTGCTATTTTATATCTAAAATTTTCTATTTTTTTTTTGTTTAATTTTAAATAGATTAATCAGATTAATATAGCTGGAGTTGACATAAATTTCCTGGATCTCTCTCTTACCTCCACTCTGATCGCAAATGTAGCGCAATATATTGACACGATTCCTGGCCGCCGCCTGATGTGCTGCAGTGCGTCCTTTGCCATCGCGGAGAGAAATGCGCGTTGTGTCCGCAATGTAAAGACGCTTAAAGTCATCCAAGTTACCCGATTCAGCGGCCTGCAAGTGAAAAAATTATACAAGAGACTGCTAATCAAATTTGATATATACTATATATGCAGGAGAGTTTAAAGATAAACATTGCCGGCTCTCAGTTAAGAACTTTTGGCAACTTTGTCCCACGCGCCGAACAGTTGCCGCTAGTTTCGAAGAGCCTGAGGTGAGGAAAGGATTCGCTTAGCAGCGGCATCAACAACAAGCACTCGTGCTTAATCAAAATTCTCCAGTAAATTGAGCAAGGTATGCACTCATTCACTCAGTTGCTCAGTCCCTCATTCATTTAACTACAATGTCAATAGATTTTTAATGAAAACGCCACTTCCTTTCTTCGTCCTCCGCCAGCACTTGTTCCGCTCGCTAACCTGTCATGTCCGCCATTGTTTCTGGCATGTCCTTTGAAAGCTGTTTGCTATGCTTTGCTAAGGAGCATGCGACAAACTTGATTTATATTTTCAACACAACACTCTGTGCCACGATTGACAATTTTCAAAATCATATGACTTTTAGGAATCTTCAATATTATGTGACATATTTGTGGAAAATAATTCTATCAGCGAAACCAATTTACCGACAATTCCAGAGAACGTAAATCAATAACGTATAATATGTGCTTTGATTGGGAAAACTCTTCAATTTATAACCCAATTTTTTCTTTTTAGTTCAATAACAGTTTTGTGATGGACAGCTAGAGAGTTGGTATTCATTTAGTGAACACTATATAAAATATTACATTTTTTTTTTGTAAATATTTCAACTATTTTAATTAAAAGTGTTATGAACGCAAGTTTCTAGTCCACATATTTTCGGTTATTTCAACCGAATTCATGGGAAAATCAAATTTAATTTGTTTTCCCGCTTAGAATTATTTGATTTCTAAAATGAAAATAATCTAGTCAAATTATAATTACGTATTCCTAGTATTTTTACATTTTACATTCTACATTAAATTCTTTTGGTTTAATTAAAGTAATATTTATAATTCTATTATAAAAATCAAAATTTTTTAATAAAATTATAAATTTAAAATTAATGGAATTTAAAAAAATTTATAATGATTTGTAAAATTTATAGGAATAGTTTTAATTCGAAGTCTATAAATTTGTAAATATTGAAATTCCAAATTTAAAATTTTCCAAAAATGATAATACTAGTATAATAAAAAATTTACAAAAAAAAAATTACATTAAAAAAATGTGTCTAAAGAGAGATAATATAATAAGGGACAATTTAATTTTCATATTCAGAAAATTCGAAATAAATAAGAAATTCAAAAAAATATGCCGAAATCTCTAAACTAATTTCATTATAATTATTTTAGACTCGACAAAAATGATGTTAGTGTTGTAAAATAATCTCTAAACTGTCGACTATAAATTCTGAAATTCAATTAATTATGTTGCACACTTCATAAAGAGCTTTGAGCTGTCGCAGTTGCACCTGCAACCTGCCTCATTAGTTGCAGCAACTGCAGGATTTATTTTGCTACTTTCCCCGCCTCATCCCTAGACACTTAAGACTAACTTCCATTTTGTTGACTCAGTTAGCTAATTTAATGGGAAGATTGTTTTTTTTGTTGTTGTTGTTACCAGCATAAAATCATCAACTTGTATTTTGGGTGCCGAGGACATCCGCAGGATGCGCGCCCATTTGTTGGGCAGACTGATGGCCGTGAGCTCCGTGTTGCGGGCACAGCCGCTAATCAAATAACGCAAGGAGCTGATGACCACCTCCCGTTTGGGCGTCTCCTTATCTGCCGTCATTGTCATCGCGATTGTCAACGGCAACAGCGATAACGGTAACAATAACAATGATAGCAACAATGACAATTTTCTGATTTGATTTTTATAACTCCACTCAATTGCTTTATTTGCGGAATTCGCTCGACTTTGATCCAAATAGATATGGGATGGAATAAGTTCATTGTTGGGATATATATTTTTGATAATTATAATATGCTATTAACACTTGAAATATGTTTTTAATAGTTTTGTTGTGTGTTATTTTATTTTGAGAAATTTTGGAAATGTTTGAATAGTTATATTATAATCACTATTTTCAGTACACTATTTATATATTCCTTAGTTTTGTTTGCAAAATATTTTCACATTTCGCACTGCTCAGCATAATTTCAATTAGATTTCTGAATTTTTTAAATTCTTTGGTATTTTTAAATTAAAATTTTTGTGACCGACAAACACTTCATTTATCATTTTGAAGCTTCTGATGTATTTGGAAAATATCTTTTTTTTCAAGACATTTTTTCTTCACTTTCTACCCCAATCACTTTCACTCATTATTAATTGCATTTCCTTTGATTTGCCAACACTTTCCACAAATATTATTAATGTTGCTTAGACTTGTTTATGTTTATCCGTTTCGCCATTTTGATTATGCAGAGGACAATGGACAAGATGTCCTGTCTGACTGAACGGGCTACCGAAGCAGCCTCCGCTTTTATAGGATTCGTGCATATTGCCGAACTCACTTCGGTCGAACCTTCGGCAAGTCGGCATCATGGGAGCATCGCGAGGACTCGTGGTGAGTTTCCTTTGAAATGAAGTCAATGAGTTTTCATTTTGGATTTCAGTTTGTTCGCTTGGTGCAACAACAACTGGCAACATTTGGGGGCAACGTCTGGCATACTTGTTGCGCTGTTGCGTGCATTGACGTTATATTGTTATGTATCGACGTGGACAGCTCGCTTATCCTTAAAGGACATGCTGCTATCAGCATTTATGTAACACACATAATGATGATATAAACACACACACACAGTAGAGTCACAGCTGATATTTGATAGTCGCAAACTACTCGAATAAACTATCACAATATGGGCAAAGGGATGTCCTACTCACCCGCAGTATCCTGTAAGGACTGTCACGCAACAGACAGACCTGTTCGGCTGCTGGTTCCGCCGGCAATATGGCCTCCAGTGGCGACTCTACATCATCGCCCATAATCTCCACTCGTTTGGGACCCGCGCTACGTTCGATAATCATCGAGAATATCCAATACTAAGGGAGGAACACTTTAGTCCTAGCTAGTCCTTTTGAGGGGGAGGGGCATTCATGGACTTACCTTGCTGCTGCGATGGCTGTTGTGGGAGCTGCTGTTGCCACTGCTGTTGCTACGTGGCTTCGGCAACAATTTGGGCTGTGCCTCCATCAGATCGGGAGGAGTCAGTGCCGAGCACTGGGCATTGTAGACATTGTTCCAGAGCTTGGGCATATTATTAATATTATCGCTACTATTGTTGTTGTTGTTGCTGTTGTTGACACTCTCCTTGAGTGCTTGATCCGTTCCAGCTGTTGTGATGGTGAAGGGCCGCGAATCCCGACTAATATTGATAAATTGTCGATTAGTTGCGCAAATTTCACCATAATCCCATTCACAATTATCTGACTAATTAGTTGCTGATTGGCCTAAACGGTTCAACATGACCTCCCCTGCCTGTCCTCCCCTTTCCTTGATTTCTTGACTATTTAGATAACCGGTCGTCACATGATACCGAACCTCGCCCTGCACCGACCTCTCTCTCCCCACTCTCCCAGTTAAACATTAGTATCTCTGGGGTCGTAACTGTACCATATGATACCCGATATGGAGTGAATAACTCGACACATATCAACCTGAATGCAAGTCGAGAATCGAGTGTATATATAAGCGATATATAGCGATGTCAACGCTCTTTTGTCACACTTTCTGCGTATATTGACCGCCTCCCATGGGAGCACTCCAAGCGGAACATAACCACATTATGCGACAATGGCTAATTAAAGGGCCGTTTATTTTTGGCAGCCAGTGTCAAGAGTTTTGAACTCTGGAGCTCCCACAATATTTGCATAATGTCGGACACACCCTCAGCTAGACATTCCTGGGGAACTGGGGAACTAGGAACTCTGAACTCGATAACTCACTCAATCTCCGTTAGCTTCATGATGAGCACCGTTTGTTGCAAGGACTCGACACGCACTGCACACAAAATCAAGTCGACATTGGCTATATATAAAGTTGGGAGCACTCTTGATTTTAATTACATTTCCTAGATCTCAATCAGCATCGCGATTACTCCCAATCCCAATCCGCATTGCATGCATGACGCACACTCCCAACTCACTTTCCCTAATGAACAACTGGCCAGGATCAGGTATAAAGAAGGTCCTGCCTACCTTAATGATTAGCCAATCGACAGCTCCCTCTGCTTGGACATGGGCATGGGATGGGCATGGGCATGGATATGGGTTTGGGATTAGGTTCGATGATGAGTCGACGAAATACGACACTATAGTTTTCGATTAGTCAAATTGCCTCAAATGTAACTTAGAGTTAACCAACACTAAATTCTGAAACAGTTCCCAACTTTCGCACTATATTATATGTATATGTTTATTTTGTATATGTATTTTTTGTATTGTTAATAATAAACTTTAGTTTATTTCTCTGATTGGGTGTTTCATAGAGTTAATTCATAAATTTATAGATATTTCGTTTAATTCCCATTTTATAAATCTTAACTGAATTTTTATAAATTTAATAATTTATAACACACAATTATTTTCTTTTAATTGTTCAATGTATTTTTATTTAATTAATTATTTTCCACTTTTTTATTTAAAATTTATGAGCAATACATTCCTATTACAATGGACAAGGTTTAAGAGCGCTTTGAATTGAAACCGAATACTTCAACACATAAGTTTATTTTAATAAATTTTTTAACGATTTAATATATATATATCTTTTTCATTTATTAGTTTGGTAAACTAAATTGTAGTTTTAATAGATATTTTTTTATCACTTACCTATTTCACAATATTTTATTTTGATCTTCAAAGACCTCTTTTAAACCAGTTTTTTAAATTAAGTTTTTTGTTGATAAGATGGCGAATAATTTACATTTTTAATGGAATTTATCTAAATTAATTATTTTTTCAATAATTATATTTCAGCACAATTTTAGTTCAATTAAAATTCAGGTAAAACTCTTAGGGACAGTTTTTAGATGGCACTTATTGCTGAAAATAATCTGTATTAAAATTGTTTAATTATTTTTGGCACTTGATAGTATTGTTTAAATATTAAAAATGGAATTTAATTTTTTTTTTTCGGAAATTTCAAAAATACAGTTCAAATTTCTTTAACAGTTCCAGTAAACTTTATAGTTAATTTGTATTCTGGCTCTTGTTAATATAATATATATAAATAGTAAATATAATTTTACGCACATTTTTATTTATTTTTTTTTATAATCACTTAATCAAGTACATTAATTTCAAATAAAATAGTTAAGTACTGCTTTATTTTAATTCACAATATTTGGAATAACTTTAATAATTTTCACTCTTCTTCATACAAATATTTCAGTATTTATAGATTTGCATCTTTTCTTATTTAAATAATATTTTTCATAATTTTGTTTGCCGTTCAAATACGTATTTATAGACACAAAGAAATTAAAAAAAAATAATTTATTTGAAATTCATGGATAATTTCAAGAATATATTTTCTTCGATGAATGCAGTCATTTTATTTAAACCCAAAATTACGGGAATATCATTTTCAATAAATTTTAAGGAAAATATCAATGTTAATTTTGAAAGAAACTAACAACTTCTTTCCGAATTTCTGCCATATGCTACTCGAAAAAATAAATCAGAAATGAATGGATGAACTGTGAAGGGGAAGCTAGTGAAGCTCTACAAGGACCATGGTAATTGACTTTAAGAGGAAGTCTGAGTTTGCGACAAGGAGAAGGTATCAAATTGTCAAAACTGTTTTGAAGTTCTCAACACTTTTCAAACACACACAGTTTAAATCCAAAATATAATTAACTGGATTGACTGCAGTTACAGATATTATTGTTTCCGAACTGTTTGGGAATTATTTTTGGACGATTCTGTACCGACAGCCTCGCTGGCTAGACTGGAACTGAACTCTCTCTAGACTCTGACTCTGGACAGTGTGAATGCAGCGTGGACATTTTTATGGCTCTGGGACTCTGGGCTCAACTAGTGGGGGGATAACGGAGTGGGAGGAGGGCACTGAGAAGGCAAGTGTGATAACCGTACACTAGTTGTCAGGCTTTCGTCAAATTGTCACCCGCGGCTCGACAGAAGCTCCTCCATGTTTGTCTAACGAGCCGAACACCAACCGAATCAACTCGGGACTCTCCTCCTCCCGTCATGGCGACGATTCCATTTATGTGTGAGCGACATTTTGCCTTTGTAATTAAACTGTCGCACACACACAAACACACACACTCATTCACATACTAGTAGTTATGTGTGCAGACAGTTGTGCAAATAAATATATAAATTAAATTGTAGAGGAGTCATTCATGTGGTGAAATACCTTGACAAACATCGAGAACTCTTTATTTTTTTTTGCAATTTTGCTTTGATCAGCAGATAAAATAACATTATGTTACCAGGTATGGCATTAGGTAATATTCGCCATCGCCTTCCCTAGGGATCTGAGGTCCGATATTAAACGTGATAAATTGTCCTCTGTCGAGTTCAACGGAATAAAACTCATTTTCATTTGGTAATGTCACAGTCCGCAGCACTTGAATAAATGATTTCTAATCATTGTAATTATTAATCAATGTAATTCAATTAATATTGTACTAACTATGACAGCGACTATATTACGTTTCTCTTATGTTAGTAGTAATATTTTGAGAAAGGGATATTAACGGGGATGCCACGGAGGTAACAAAAAGGGGTTGATCTATTGCCATATTACATACTATATAAGAGGTGGAGAATATTATTCTGAAAGAGTTCAAATACTCGATACTAATCGAGAATTTATGTCAGAATTTCTAATTATGATGCCATCTATTATATATAAAATAACTAAATTATTCTAAACAATATATATTTATGCAAAAATTACTAATGAAAGAAAAGTAACTTTTTAACATGTAATAAGATAAGAAATTCATGTTAATTAATAAATTTTATAAGTAATTATTTCCCAACAAAAAAAAAATTTTTTTAAATTGTTTTCACCATAATTAAAAGCAAATTATAATATAAACTTTCTAAATATGTTTTTTTATACTATAATTTTCGAGGTGTCGAATAATTTCAATAGGGAGTGTATACGTATGTGATAATTTTGAAAATTTAAAAGAATGAAGTATAATTTGATAAGTTTTATTTTATTTTATATATTGCAATACAAAATTAATTTTTAATTACAAATCAGCAAAATACTGAAGAAAAACATGTAAGGGCATTAATTTTCAAGTATTAAAGATAATTAAAGAATCAAAATTATAATATCGAAAATGTTGACCACAGATCAACACCACTTAAATTAAATATATTCAAAAAAATCAATATTAAACTCCAAAATTTTGACAACAGCTTCATACATTTATTGTTGAAAAATATGTATATAAACATATGTTAGCAAAAGTCACATTGATACGCAAAATGCAGACCTGTATGTATGGGTAGAGCATGGGGGAGAATTGCAAATGTAATGTGATCTTCTTCTTCTCTTCTTGTGCTTGGACTCTGCAAGTCCCGCGTAAGCGTCACTTTGATTTTGGCTACGAGCAAGTGCAGTTGTGTAAAGTTAAATTAAATTGTATTCTTATTTATCTGTGTATTGGTCGGGGTAATACTTCATAGTATTAAATTATTAACAAATTACAACAGGTTATGGGCCCAGACACGATTGAAGCAGATAAATAGGAGTGAAAAGTATATGCATACATATATTTATATGAGATATGTATGTGTATGCTACAATTGTGGACAACATCAAAATAAGGATAAGTTAAATTGATTGTATACAATAATTATTTCATTTTTTTTGCAGTTGTTTGTTTATTTGTTTGCATTTGTACAATTATTGCGCCACAGAGAATTCGCCGCATAAATTTTTTTTACTCTATTTCACAAAATAAAATAAAAAGCACGCTACAGCGAATTCGACAAAGCGTGTGGTGTATGGTGAATTTCACAATTCGCCGCAAGTAATTTGGTTCTATCTATACAGAAAGAGTTGCTAGACTGTTTTGCCCGATAGTGTTGCCGGACTGTGTTTGTGCAGTGTTGCTGGTGGTTATTCTGTGTTGTGACTTATAAAATAAAAAAAATTAAAAATGGACAAAGGAAAGAGAAATATAAAACCATTTGATGGTGAAAAATACTCAATTTGGAAATTTAGAGTGAGAGCATTATTGGAAGAACATGATTTATTATCAATTATTGACGAAAAACAGATGGAAGTGACAGAAGCAAATAAAAAGGCAGAAAGAAATGCAAAAAGTTTAATTATCGAATATTTAGGTGATTCTTTTCTAGCTTTTGCTAAAAGTGAGAATACTGCCAAACAGATTTTTGAAGACTTAGATGCGATATATGAAAGGAAAAGTTTAGCATCGCAACTGTCTCTGCGAAAGAAGCTTTTAGGTTTGAAATTGAAAGCAGATACTTTGCTTCTCAATCATTTTACTTACTTCGATAATATAATTACTGAACTTATTGCATCAGGAGCAAAGCTAGATGAAATGGACAAAGTCTCCCACTTACTTCTAACTCTTCCTCCTAGTTATGATGGAGTAATAACAGCCATAGAGACTCTATCAGAAGACAATTTAACGCTAGCATTCGTCAAAACTCGACTCCTTGACCAAGAAATCAAACTTAAAAATGTAAGCAAGGATACAAGTGCAAAAGTTTTGCAAGCAGTAATTAAAAATAATTCTAAAATTAGTAAATTTAAAAATAAACAAATACATAAGTATGAGAAGAAACATTTCAAGGGTACTTTTAAATCAAATATTAAATGCTTTCATTGTGAAAAAATAGGACACCTTAAGAAAGATTGTTTTCTTTTAAAAAGACAGGGAAAGCAAAACGATAGTGAAAATAATAATATAGAAAGACAGGCGCAGCTTGCAACAGCAACAACAACAGAAGCCCAACCACCACGTAGTTTTGCATTTATGACAAACGAAGCAACATTAAGTCCGAGCACAAGCGATATTGAGTTTATTCTAGACTCGGGGGCATCGGATCACCTCATAAACGACATAGCGTTGTTCTCCGAGTATGAGTGTTTGCAATCTAAATTGGCTATTGAGATTGCCAAACGAGGAGAATATATATATACGCAACAGCCAAAGGAGTGGTGAATCTTAACAGTTCTGGTAACCAAATTACTATGAGAAATGTGTTATATTGCCAGGATATTCCGCATAATTTACTCTCGGTAAAGAAGATGCAGGATGCTGGGATGACTATTGAATTTAATCCCGAAGGCATAAGAGTATCCAAAGACGGCATATTGGCATTTGATGGAACATGTGAGTACAATGTACCGATTATAAAGTTCAAATTGAACAGTAAAATATTTATGTCAACAACTGCAAATAGTGCTGAGTATCGATTGTGGCATGAAAGGTTAGGCCACATAAGTAAAGGGAAATTTTCAGAAATAAAACGAAATAGTCTCTTTGAAGATATTAATCTTTTAAACAATGTAGAGTCAAGTCATGAATTATGCGAGGCCTGTATAAATGGCAAACAATCAAGATTAAAATTTGAAAAATCTAAAAATAAAGAAAATGTTCAACGACCTCTATTTGTAGTCCATTCCGATGTGTGCGGTCCAATAACACCACCCACTGTCGATAATAAGAATTATTATGTAGTCTTCATTGATCAGTATACACATTATACTGTGACGTATTTAATAACATATAAATCAGATGTGTTTTTCATTTTTCAAAGATTTTGTCGCAAAGAGTGAGGCTCATTTTAACTTAAAAATTGTAAATATATATATCGATAATGGAAGGGAATATCTTTCTAATGAAATGCGTGAGTTCTGTGTTGAAAAAGGCATCAGCTATCATTTAACGGTTCCTCATACTCCACAATTGAATGGTGTATCTGAACGGATGATTCGAACAATCACCGAAAAAGCTCGATCTATGATAAGTTGTGCTAGACTCAACAAATATTTTTGGGGTGAAGCTGTTTTAACAGCAACATACCTTATCAACAGATCCCCAAGTAGAGCGTTGCTGAAGATAAATAAAACACCATATGAGTTGTGGCATAATAAAAAGCCAATATTAAAATATCTTAAGATATTTGGATCGACAGTATATGTGCTAAATAAAGTACGAAATCGAAAGTTTGACGAAAAGTCAATCAAAACTATACTTGTCGGATATGAACCAAATGGGTATAAATTGTGGAATGAGAAATCAAGAAAATTTATGACAGCTAGAGATGTTGTGGTGGACGAGATAAATATGTTAAAATCTCGAGTCTTACATGGAGAAGACTGTATAGTTCAAGGTAATACTATTGAACAAAATGATGACTCTTTAAGTAAAGAGGATGAAGAGTTGGTTTTTCCATTGGTGGAAAATAATGAATCTATTAATTCTGAATTCAATAAACAACTCAGTGAAAATTCCACAGATCTAGAGAATGCCGATCCAATTGTTGAAATTGGTGATAAATTAAATAAAAACAATAATTACGAAGAACCAAGACGCAGTGAGAGAATTAAAGGCAAACCAAAATTATCATATCGATTTTTAGAAAAATGTCTAATGAATATCCAAATATGCTTAAATGATATTCCCAATACATTTGACGAAATTAAGTTTCGTGATGATAGATCTTTCTGGGAGAAAGCTATACAAGATGAACTCAAATCTCATCTTGAAAATAATACATGGACTTTGGTACAAAAGCCAAATAACAAAAATATAGTTGATTGCAAGTGGGTTTTTAGTATAAAACACGATGAATTTGGCAACTTGTTAAAGTATAAAGCAAGGCTTGTAGCGAGGGGATTTACTCAAGAATATATGACTGACTATGATGAGACATTTGCACCAGTTGCACGAATTTCTAGTTTCAGATTTCTATTAGCACTCTCAAATCAATATAATTTAATGGTCCATCACATGGACGTCAAAACAGCATTTTTAAATGGAACTCTAAAGGATGAAATATATATGAATGTTCCAAAAGGCATGACTCATTGTTATGAGAATAAAGTTTGCAAACTTAATAAAGCTATATATGGCCTTAAGCAAGCTGCTAGATGCTGGTTTGAGATGTTTGAAAGTGTATTGAAGGATGTCGGATTTGAAAATCTTGGAGTTGATCGTTGTATTTATATTTTAAATAAAGGAGACATTTTAAGAAATATTTATATATTGTTATATGTGGATGATGTAGTAATTGCTACAAACAAACCTGAGACAATGTCCAATTTAAAATCTTATCTTCAAGATAAATTTCAAATGACTGATTTACATGAAATTCGTCATTTTATTGGAATAAAAATAGATAGAACAGAAGGGGAGATATGTCTTAGTCAGTCAGTATATATTAAAAATGTATTGAGAAAATTTAATATGGAAGATTGTAATTCAGTCAGTACTCCCCTCCAGAGTAAATTAGACTATGAGGCGCTACAATCAGAACAATCATATGATGCACCATGTAGAAGCTTAATCGGTTGTTTGATGTACATTATGTTATGTACAAGACCTGACTTAAGCACTTCAATAAGTATCTTAAGTAGATATACAAATAATAATAATAAGGAACTATGGCAATGCCTTAAAAGAGTCCTTAGATATCTGAAGGGAACTATTGATTTAAAGCTCCAATTCAAGAAAAATATTAATTTTAATAATATCCTCACAGGATATGTAGATTCAGATTGGGCTGGGAATGAAACTGACAGAAGAAGTACTACCGGATATCTTTTTGTAATGTTTGAAAGTTGCTTAATTTCCTGGAGTACCATGAAGCAAAAATCTGTAGCTGCTTCATCCACCGAAGCAGAATATATGGCCTTGTTTGAAGGAGTAAGAGAAGCTCTATGGCTCAAATCACTTATAAATGAGATAAATCTAGAATTGAAAGGCCCTATAGATATTTTTGAAGACAACCAAGGTTGTATAAGTATTGCCAATAACCCAACCTGCCACAAGAGAACGAAGCACATAGATATTAAGTATCACTTTACAAGAGAACAAATTGAAAGAAAACTAATTTGTGTTAAGTATATTTCCACAGATCTACAACGGGCAGACATAATGACAAAGCCGTTACCATCAGCAAGATTCATTTTTCTAAGGAGCCAACTGGGTCTTTCAGAATAAATTAACTAACTAATTTTTGTCTTGACAAACCAAAGGAGAATGGATCTCATTATTTTAATTTTTAATTTGATTATCTAATATGTTTAAAAGAACAACTTTAAGAAAACCTATATGAAAGTTTATATTTAATGTTAAGCATCTGAAATACTTTAATATTCTTATAATTTTTCATGTTTTAAATTTGAATTTTTGATTTCTATTTAAATGGATCTAGTTGGGTTTTACTGGGTTTCCCCAACTCTTTGCAGCGAATGCTGGATCTAATTGTTATCCCCAGAAATAAATAAAAAAAAAAAAAAAAAAAAAAAAAATGAAATGAAGAAACAAATTAAATATAAGCATAAACTTGTCTGTCTTAATTATTGTGGCTGATCAATGTAACTTTTGAGGTGGCGTGTTGAAAAATATGTATATAAACATATGTTAGCAAAAGTCACATTGATACGCAAAATGCAGACCTGTATGTATGGGTAGAGCATGGGGGAGAATTGCAAATGTAATGTGATCTTCTTCTTCTCTTCTTGTGCTTGGACTCTGCAAGTCCCGCGTAAGCGTCACTTTGATTTTGGCTACGAGCAAGTGCAGTTGTGTAAAGTTAAATTAAATTGTATTCTTATTTATCTGTGTATTGGTCGGGGTAATACTTCATAGTATTAAATTATTAACAAATTACAACATTTATAAAGAGATCTATATTTCTGTTCTCGATTCCGTATCCGAACGAAGCATGTGGTTTTGCAATAGTCAGCAATACCAAAACCGCAGGTTTTATTCGGATTCGGAATTCAGCACAAGTCTAGTAAAATATTATCTGAACTATATAGTATATACGATTGTCAATAACAATAATAATCATAATTCTAATATTTCAAATGATATTGAATTCTTCATTAATTTTAAAAGTCTAGAGTACAGCTAACCACTTGCTTCAGTAACCTACTGTTTAAATGCTAAAGTTGAGGAGGTTCGTTAATTTCTTTTCCACTTTGATATGTAATTTAACCGCTACCATTTCCATTTACAACAGACTGGGGATTAGGACACTTTAAATGGAAACCTACAGTTGTCAGCTCAGCTAGGACGACCCCCAAACCTACAGTGACTCACAAAGTTGAGTACTCTCGACCTGCATTCCTCTAAGTTAGCTCCATATGGGAGAAGTCTTATCGAAGATATTTAGATATTTAGATATATATTAGAAATTAGTGCCGCATATTTGCATTTATTAATCAGGCAAATGGCGTTCTCTGATAGTAGCTGAGAAGGCGCAAAAAGTGAAATTAATTAATTGAGGGCCATAAGGACGAGAAGGAATCACTTGAGTGGTATAGCCAGGAGTCGTGTCGGCAGATCGCTGAAGAAGACAAGCAAACCCAGACCCACTAGGATAATAAACAATCCCAGATAGACATATTTGCGTATGGCTGGCCAAAGAATCATGCTAAAGGACTTGAAAGGATGTGTGAGGGGATTGAACGACGTCTTGGGTCGACTGAAAGGAAAAGAAAAAACTTAAGTAATGCTTAGAAAGCTGCGGTTACTCACTTTGGCCTCTCCAGTGCCATCGGAGGATCGTGCCCAACGCCAGCGGGTGAATTTGAGGCCTCCGTCTCAGTGCAAATGTCCAACAATAATTGAATTTTACCCTAAAGAAATAGTCTTTATAGAGAAGGCATTATCTGGTATGCCGAAATATACCTCATGTGAGCTGGATTTTCCCGCCAATTTATCGGGTGCATTGCGAAGGGGAAACCAACCCTTGATGGATCTGCGAGTGAAGAGGTTGAGACGCTTCCTTTTGCTTGAAAAAGGCTGACAATTGCGATCCGACAGATAGGGTTCGGATAGGTTGGAAAGGTTAAGCTCAATGGCACCCAGATACTCATCGCGTGTAATAAAATCCTTATCCCAGACCTGCAGATAGATAATGGGTGGAGTCTTTATTTCGATCTCCTCGAACAGACCGCCCTTCCGCCGTATCACCATCTATATAGAAATGAAATGAAAGAAATTAATGAGCATTAATTATGCCTGATTAGAGCATACTGTTTTGCAGGCACTGTATTATCTTACGACGGGTAATTAGAAAACCACAAAAGAAAAAAAAAATAGGAGGGAAAAGAATATTAACGAACTTGACCCCCTTAGGAGCACCTACCATGTCCTCATTGGGCGAATACTTGAGGTTAAATATCATGCGCCAATTAAAGAGAGCCTCGCCGGCAAATGAACGGAAATGTATATCCGTGGTTTGGCGCCTGTTCACGTCCTGGCACCAGCTGTGGGGAAACACAGAAAATGTTTATAATTGCATATCGCTTTCAGCATCCCCAAACTTCCCGCAGTTCCCTCCTACTATCCCCTAACCCTTACTTACCCGGTCACATAGATGTCGCTCATTAATTTGCCAAATAAATTCCTATCGCCGAAGGGGACTCCCCGCAATGTTTTGACCACAACACGCACCTCATAGCCAATGGGCGGAGTGGGCGTTATGTCGATATGATTGGGTATAAACAGGTCCGACTTGAACAACTCAATCCACAGCTGCAGTTTGCCCTTTAAAAAGTTGAATCTGTGTAGTATTTGCATATATCGATTCCTTAATTCGTTACCCACTTGACAGACACCTGGAAAGGATGGATGATAAAGGGAACGCGTCTCCACGTGCTCCGGCACCAGTTTGTAGCCAAAGGAGGGCAGCTTGTCCAGATTCCTAAGCGCGGTCAGACAGAGACGCTCATGAGGTTCCTCAGCTGAATAAGTTGATGCGATAGTTAAACCGATAGTTATCGGAAAACGTATAACCTACTTTTGGCCAGGACTGTCTCATCAACAAAGATAACTCCGTCAACCTCAATGACATTGCCATAGAAGTAGGGGGACTGTATGCCCGCCTGCTGACAGAGATTCTCCAGTATCTCCGAGGGCAACTGCATGTCGTGCCACTGATTGTAGCCCACCTGGGAGTACTCCTGGGGTATGCCCACTCTGGCACGATGCCTGCTCTGCCAGCGATCCTCCAGATCGATAGCTGTGGAACCAATAATCTCATCCTTGCGCTTGTCGTAGTCGTAGAGAATCACTTCCAGCATGGGATCAGCTGGGAGCATGGCGTCCAGTTCAAAGAATCTGCCAAATATGGGATTACTCTGGTTTGGTATATAGTGTGCCCGATCCGAGAGCACTTTGCCACCCAACGCGATCTTCACATAGCAGTCCGATTCACTGGACCAATCCCTGGGCCGCAGATGCATGCCCTGCACGATGTATATCCGGACAACGATGTTCACTGTGTCCGTCAAAGATTTGATCTGTGTTTGCTTGCGCAGGTTCGAGGTGGCAATTGTGGGACGCAGTCCATCTCCACAGGCACCATCATCCGGCGCCGAACACTTGCAAGGAGTCAGCGTAATCTTCAGCTTCAATGTGGCATAGATGTCCTCCATTGGCGGTCCTTGACGCCTAAGCCTGACGCCATGCACCAACGGCACGGGCACCGCCCAATCCTGCAGAAAACCAAACTGTGGCTGCAGCTCCAGCTCATTTGGAAAGATGACCAGCCGATGCTTGCACAGATGCGTTCTGTCAGCCTGATTCTCATGCATGGAATTGTAGAACTTGGTCCACCAGGTGAATCGCGCATCTCCATGAAGATCACTCCATTCCGCGTGCTCATCATACTTGAGGGCCAATCTGTTGGCACAAGTAGACACCTTCATGCCCAACGCAATCTTAATCCTGGTCCAGCAACTATAAGGGATGCTAACCACCTCGTCCTCCGAATCATTGGTTAGGGCTGCCTCCTCATCGTAGTTCACGGTTATCATGGAGGGCTCCATGGAAGTCTCTTCGAAATGACAACGTTTCCTCTTACGTTTCTGGAGAAAACTTGTGGAGTTGGGTACCAGGGCAGCACCTAGTGTAGTTTCCTTGGTTAAGCTGTTGAGCAGCACGTCTGTGGCAACTATGCCTGGCCAATATTCCTGCTGATCTGGTAGGGACTACAGTCGGGTTAGAAGAGCTTCTCACATATATACAACAGACACTTACGACGACTCCGGAGGCATAGGCTACCAAGTAGTTGATGCTGTTGCCGACACGACTATGTGAGAGTCCGCTAGAGAGCACCAGGTCCGCCAACATAATCTTTGCACGTCGCTTACCAACTGATCCAAATGTGCTCTTCGTATACTTACGGAGTCCCACAAAGATAACCTCCAAGCTAGTGGTTTAAAAAGTTTAAGGAAGGTTAAGAAATGTTAAGATGTTAAGATATGATAAAAGAGGTTAAGGAATGTTAAAGAAGGTTAAAGAAGGTTAAGGAAGGTTAAGAAAGGTTACCGAAGGTTAGGGAAGGTTAAGGAAGGTTTACGAAGGTTAACGAAGGTTATGGAAGGTTAAGGAAGGTTAACGAAGGTTAGGGAAAGTTAAGAAAGTTTAAGGAAGGTTAAGGTTAAAAAAGGGTAAGATTCTTTAAAAAGGTCAAAAAGTTAAAGGTAAAGGGTGGTGACAAAGGTTAAGAAAGGTTAACTAAGATTATAGAAGGTTAACAAACGTTAATGTAAAGAAAAGTTGAAAGGTTTAACAAAGGTTAAAGCTCTTAGCATAGGTTTAAAGAAGGTTAAGAATGGTCAATAAAGGTCAGGAAAGGTTAAAAAAATGTTAAGAAAAGTTAGAATGGTGAATAAAGGTTAATAATGGTTAAGATAGGTTTCATCAGAGACTTTGATGAAGTACTACTCATGAGCTGAGTCTAATAATAAACCATGGATTCAGCTTATTTCTATGTACAAGTGTGATCTTAAAAGTAGTTTGTAAGCGATAAGGTGTCATTCAGGGATATGTACACAGTACATGCATTCTATATTATTTAAGTGGTCGTAAAAATATCCCTTTGTCAATTCAAGTGGCATAGGTCTAAGGATGTAGATAGTTGACTTGTCAGAAAACGATCTGTAAGTTAGATATGTCCATGCTTGGACGATAGGTTAAAAATGGAAGGAAGGTTTAGAAAGTTTAGGTAGGCCGAGGTTACAACCGATGTATCATTAGACTTACACGTAGTTCTGCATATTGGGACGTATATTGGTGGGTATGCCTATGGTCAGCTCGTCTGACTTTTCGGTCACTTCGCCCAAAACTTCCTTGAACTCTGCGGACATCAGTACCTCGGCAAGCACAATGCCATTCCTTGCCAGGAGCACCCATTTCAGTGGCGGCGGCGACACTGTCTTCAACTCATGCAACTTGGAAAGTGGACTCTTTTGCCAACCTATGTGCCCAGTTCCCCATGCTGCATCCTCATCCAACTTGGCACTAATAACACTCACTGTGAGCTGTCCATGTCCCGCAAATTCCGACTCCGAAGCATGGAACTCCACGGAAAGCAAGGGGGGATTTTGCTGGTACCAGCTGATACTCCCAGGCAGGAATAACATTGGGAAGGTAATCACAGCATTCCAAATGGGTGACAGTGTAGCGGGAGCAGTAGCAGTCTGAGCCGCATGCTCGCCGAAGGCAACGGTAACGTGACTATCGCAAACTGGACGATTCTCTGCGCTTGGACGCACCTTGGCCTGATGGATGTAAACCTCACAGCTGAGCCGAGTGCGCTCCACATTCGGTGTCCAGGTCATGTTCTCCTCTGAAGACCAGTCCGCTGCAATGCTGGAGAGAAACTCACGACGCTCCCGATCCAGTATGATGGACAAACAGCCAAGGACAACGGCAGCATTGCATCCACAATTCCCACAAGTGTGAACACATCCGAGGTCCTTGAAGACGAAACTCTTAACCTGCCAGCACTGATTCGTGGAATGATACTTGTGCAGCTTCTGTATGAAGAGAAAGTGCTTGGCATTGAGGCGACAATGGCCCAGGATCTTACTGCCTGCACTCAGTGTGATTAACAGTGTCGGCCAATCGTCCTGGACTCGCCACGAGTTCGACATGGAGCTGATCTCGCCAATGAGGCGATTGAGCTCATTGACAATATCCATGATTGTGGCATCCAAATGTTCCGGGACACTGTCTTTGATACGTTGACGTAAAGTTCCTATGTCCAGGTTCACTCTCTGAAAGTATGCCAACTGAAACTGCTGCCGATTCTGATCCCATTTGGTTGCATTCTCCTCAAGATTATGGTCAAAATGATTTCTAGAGAAACCTTCCTGAATTTTCGCCCTCAGATTTCCGAGTATACATCGAAGGCACTTGCCCTGATTCCGCATCTCCCTGGGATACTTCATCTGGAAGATCTTAAAGTTATCCAATTCAGAGCGCTATTGGAAAAAGTATACATGAGATTCCTCACACCTTCAAGTTCTCCTTCATCTTACCATGAACTGTATTATCTCGTTTATATAGAAATCGCTGACGAACTTGTTCCGATTATCGGGTAACCTCAGCTTGAACAAGCAGGAGCTGTAGGGAGTGTCCTGCCGAAAGTATTTCAAGTGCTTGCCTGAGTGAAGCTTTCCCATTGGAGTCCTCAAAGAACCAGTCACCTCATTGGAGCTCCTTTCGGTCAGGCTAACAACAAATTTGTAGTGTGTGGAGCTCGTATGTATGTTATTTCCCAGGAGGGGCAGGAACTCCACCCAAAAGTTTTCATCCTGAGTGTTGACCGTGTCCTGCAGAGCATCAATCGGAGTCGTTTTCAGCACATGGGAAGGATACTCAGCACTAAGGAGCTGAGAATGGAGCTCCAACAGTATGCGACCCACATAGTTCAAAGGATTAACAGGATCGTATAGATGCAGATATGTGGGACCCAAAGATGGAACCTCTTAAAAATAATCGATGTAACAAAAGAATAATAAGTATGACAAGGTGACAACCTTTAAATGCCATGTCCTCAATAGATAAGTCCACTTCGGCCACGCATTTCCATTGCAGATGCTCCTGCTGCATAACCTGAATGAGAAACCGCTGTGCCAGCGAAGGATATACCCAGGCAAAGGACATCTCCAGATTCCACTCGGGTGCTGTTGTGTGCTTTATTACAGGAGTCTTGGCCTTGAAGCCAGCAAAGGACATCTGAATAATATAGTTGCTCTTCTTCGCAAAGATGCCACGAAATACTCGGAAGGAGTATCGAATGTTGCACTGAGAATTGGGCTCCATATCATGTAGCAGATTTCTGCAAGAGTTTTGATATCTGAATAATATTGAAATATATTTAATGTATACTTACGCCTGGATATCGTCGAAGTCACGTGGAGCCATCCAATTGTTATCCAGAGATACATTTTCAATAAGCTCCGATCTCAATGGACTATGCTGGGATACGATAGTCAAGTCAATCTGGATGTGGGCATTAGAGATGCGAGGAACGTCGTCCTTTGGTTCCTCGCCTATGGGCAACTCTAGTCGACCCCACTTTTTAAAATAGCTGTGACTTGGCTGATTCCAGACGCTATGCAAATCCACCAACAACTCACCCATTGTGATATTCTTCTTGCAGAGTTGGTATTTTTTCAGCTCAAAGAGTACAGTGAGCCTCAGTAGTTCCACTAGAGTACAGTGAAACTCAAACACAAAGTACTAAAGACAGGTAACTAAAAGATATGCTAAAATTAATATATTTTATTGACTTACCTCGTTGAAGAACGGATTCTCAGAGTTCGCAAATGTCCTGGTATTTTTGGTATTTTTATCCAAAGTTATTTTCACAAAGAGTTCGCCGGTGAACACACCAGTATTTACTGCCTTATGTACTGTGATGCACACTAGAAACTCCTGTGGCACACCAGCAAAACACTCATCAGCATGATTCATTATTCAGTTTGTCTCAAACACTCAAATAATTATTTGTAAGCTGATTTAAAAATCAAGTTCAAATCAATTTCCGTTTTATTAACTATTTCTGTCAGTCTGGCAACGCCGCTGGTTTCAAATTCACCACAGTTGCGCTGCGAAGTGCTTGACCCAGAGCTGCAAGCTTATATCAAAAGCTTTAGCTATATCTACCGAAGAGTTGTTGTAGTTGTTATTGCGTGGTGTCAAATGGAGCTGATGAAGCTTTCAGCTGGCCCAACCAGCTATATATGTGTATGCGTGCCGCTCTGTTGTTGATGTACAGTGGCGTCTCAATGGGGTTAACTGACAACCGTTCATATTTCACTTTTAATGATACGCCCCTGTTGACGTCTCTTTGAGCTTGTGCTTTTGAGCTGGAGCTCAGCAGCTCTGGCGCTGAGACCAACAGTTTCAGTTCGTGTGCACGGGCCAAGCAGTCGACACAGTTTGTAACGTTCTCTCAGTGGAAGATTGAGACTCGAGTCGAAGCATTTGTAAGCAAACATCGCACTTTGCAGCCGTCATTGTCATCGTAGTCGTCGTCGCCGTTGCTGTTGTCGTGGTCGGAATCGCTGCTGCTTCAGTTCGCGTCGCAGCTCAGCCGTGTATGCGTTTGCATTAGTTTGTGTGTCCGTGCCTGGAATCGTTCAAGCGGGAGTTGGCGTTACAGAGGCATTTCTACTGCTGCTCAGCCTCCAGCATTCGCATTCGGTGCGTCTCTCCTGGGTGCCTATACGCAAACACACACATACATACAGTGTGCGTGTGCTGCTCTCAGTGTGTCTATGTGTGTGTGTGTCTGATTTTGTGTATAATTTTTTGCGCGCGCTCAATCAAAACAAGAGCAGAATATCTAACGTAAAATATGAAATAATTAAAATACAAAAATTATGAAAGCAAAATAACGAATATTAAATTATTTTAAACAAACGACAACAGGCAACTGAAAGAGAAACGCAATAAGAAACCCACTGCATATTTAATAGCACAATGCATGCGAAATGAAAATGAAATGAAAAACGAGAAGAGAAATGAAAAATACGAAAATAAAAATGTTCTAAAATTTCCCTAAATCATTGCAGCTTAATCAACAACAAGGTATCGACAACGCTTTTGTGCCGTTGAAATAAATATTAAATAAGCTCGCTTACAGCGCGTGCCAACAACTTTAGAGGTAAGTCTGACTTTTAGTTTTTCATCTTTTATTTTTATTTTTATTTTTTTTTTTCGAATACACCAGCTGTGAGTGCGTGTGTGTGTGTGTGCACATACATAAATCAAAAGAGCAGAAGAGGCAACATTTTGGAGAGAGTTAAGTCTCATCTCAGCTACTGTGCTCAACAGACGCCACCCACGCCCTTGGGCAAACTCAGTCAACCAGCAGCCACCCACCCAAACGCAGTCCACCCTCATGCCCACCCCCATACCAAATCTCCCACATACTCTCCGCTCTGTTCGCATCCAACTTGAGCTCCTGTTTCAGTGGTGTATAAGGCACAAGCTTTTGCGTAGTCTTCTTTCCGACTGCTGCTGATGCTGTCCAGCAGTGGCGGCAGTTTATTCGCCTTTCATTCCTCTTTCGCCGTTCTTTCACACTCTCATGCATACATCCTTCTTTTTCTGTTTGTCGTGTACTGCTGCGTTTTCAGTTTGTGCTACTTTTCATTTGTCATTTACGCATCATTTCTATACGCTTATCACGTGTTCGGACTCTACCTTTGCTTTTGCTTTTGAACTCTCCGCTTTGACAGTGTTCTGCCCTCGCCTTCGCCCCCTTGCATTCTCACACACACTAAATATGCTGTTTTATTCGCTGTCCTCTTTGCTTGCCTGTGTCTTTTGCAGTGAAAGGCAGCCGCAAATACTTCCGCAGCCCATTTGCAGTGGCCGCTGCTGTCGCCGTTGTTGTTGTTCTTACTGTAGTTGTCGTTGTTGTTGCTGTCGTGCAATTTCTTATCGTACTTTTCGTGTTTCTGCCATTCGCTTTTTGATCTTGAAATCATGCTGCTGCTGCTCTCTCTCTCTCTCTCTCTCTCTCTCTTCCATTAGTTCTACTTCTTTATCGCTCTCTTACTCACAAATGCACCTTACCCATTTTTGCTGGCAACGAACAAGTTTATCATGAAAGCGGGGCTGGCAAACAGGAAAACCATTAAAGCAAACGCAATTTGTTTATATTGACTGTGGAAAAAGTGAGAATCGAAGAATTCTGCGTTTTGTTTGTTGTTGGTTGCTGGTTGCTGAGTGTGTGTTTTTTGTGTCTTTTCTTTAGCCAAGATATTCGTGCTAGATGTGCAGAATCACGCTGTGCCCTATTTGCAATTAACGAAAATAAATAATGCGAGATATCGATACTTATCGATAGCCCAAATCATTTTGAAGCAAGCGGGAAGATAGTAATCGAAACGGTTAAGCAATAATCTGATTGCCAAATTTCCGCAGTGGTCGCAACGATGTTGCAAGGAACTTATAGGGAGCACATGAAGCATGACGCACATGCACAGAATGTGCAACATAATTCAATTAGTATAGAAACATCGTATCAAAAGAAACCAGATCAAAATGAAAGGAAGTCGATGGGCGACTCCGTGATGCGCGCCTGCAACCGTGACGTACTTGCTGCTCCTATGACACAAGTTGTTGCAAACAAGTTTGGCCAACAAATTGGCCAAAATGAACTCCAGCTAAATTGGCAACTGGCACTTGACCCACTTAAAAATATACATACCTATGTGTTTGTATATTTTTGTAAACTTATTCGTATGCGTGAACGTAATTTGATAAACTTCTTTGTTGGGCTGTAAACTTGACCGCGGCTCTAAGTTCCGAATTGAAAGGCTACACAATGAGTGACCGCGTTGGGGCATTAATAAAACATATACGTTACGTTATATGCAACTCTTCAAGATAAATATTATGGCCAGCTCAAGGTAAACAAGTCGCTAGGTCTATAAGTGGAGATTGGAGAGTGGAGAGATATCTATAAATCGTATCTGGAATGGCTATCGGCATCGGTCAGGTTACGGTCACTTGCGTGTTGCGCACCTCGTTGTTGCATTCGCCGTGCATATTTTATGGTAATTCGAACTTATCCAACAATTCCATTCAATATGAGCAGCAAGAGAGCTTGGCCAGAAGCGGGGTTATCTCTGGCAACTCCCACAATAATTCCAGACCGTGCAAATTTCTCTCAGCCAGCTCGTGTTTCATGCCTCTCTGTCTCGAGTTACCATCGCGGAGGCAACTGCGGACGCGTCAATTGCAAGTTCAGTGCACTGGTCACATCAGTAATTAAAACCTAGATGGGGACGAAGACTTACAGGCAGGCACTGTTCTCTCACAGTTACCTAACTTCCCTTTGTTAATTGCCAACATTTCATTAGAGTCACATTAGATCTTCCTCTGCTTTCCTCTCGCTCTCACTATTGCTCCACCTCTCCCCACACGAGTGAAAACTTCATTTTAGCGGAAATCGAACTGGGTCCCCGTTTCACAAGACACATTTCCCCAGCAGCGCCATCCACTTCTTTGCTGCAATTGTCCAGCTAGATGACCAAACGGTCATGTGCCTTTGGGCTTCAGCTGTCCACAGTCTAATCACCAGGTCTAATTCAGGTCTGTCAAGCCAAAGTATCTTTTGTCTCCGACCAGCTGTGGTCGGAGGTCCGCCTCTCCCTTTCTCCACAACCGACTCGACTGCATTCACTAAATCTCTAACCGTAGGAAATGTCAGTGCATTTTTCCATTGAATTAACAAAGTATTCAATTAACTTAATTAAGCTTTGTGAAGTTGTCACTGTTACACTTTAGAAGGTAAATATCGACGGTATATAACTAAGAGCAGATAGAAGTAACGATACCGATAGAAACCTATACAATATATTGCACAATCGATATATAGTAAGTGAATAATTGAAGGGTGGAAAAGTTAATTTGTGAAAATTTAGACACTCAATTAGGGCTTGAGATAATCGAGTAATAAATAATTTGATGTATATTAATATTATATTATTCATATTTAGGTTAAATTAAGGTTATTTAAAAGGATTCGGGCGGAGATCATGATTTTAACCAAAGAATTTACAAATAAATAATCTAGTGAATAATTTAATAGCCCATCAAATGTTATTAAGGTAACATTTTAAAAGAGAAAAATATATGGATTACCAATTATACCAAAATTTTCAAAAAAGACTAACTAATTTAGTTAATTATTCAATAACTATTATATTTTTCGAAAGATTATCAGTATATTCAAATACCAAAGTAGAATTTACTTCTCAGTTTACCCAGTATAATTCGAAATCGTTTGTATTCGTGGGTTATTTTAAAGTTTGGAGGATAGAAGGTTAAGGATAGAAGTAGAAAATCCTCAACCAAGAAGTTATACCTAAACATGAATTCTCGCAGGCATATTTTAAATATGAGATAGATACTCATAGATATGTATTTTCCGGAAGTCATAAGCCTCTAAGAATGAAAGTCAGATAACCATATTTTTCATATTTTTCTTAAATTCAGTCACAAATCGGATTAAGAATTCTTGGGTAAGTTTCTGTTTTTGGGTTCACATCTCGTTGGCCCATTTCGAGAGTAGGTTCGTCAGGTGGTGGTATGCAAAGTGATGATGGGTTCACTGAGGTTTACTGCTCTCCATTCAACCTGCGGCGTTGTCTAGTCTGGGCTGCTGTCACAGATGATTAATGTATCGCTGTGAACTATTAATAAGTGAGGGTCTTAATCAGGAAGCCATAAAGCGGATTGTAAAAATATTTGTTTACTTTCGCAAGCCATGAAAATTTGTACGATTATGCAATGGAAAGTGCGTAACGCTGAAGTTGTTATTGTTATTGTTATTGTTACTACCATTGTTATGGCCATAATGGTAAAGGCCCCCACTAGTGAGTTGGCTTAATTGAGCGCTTAAACATGTGAGTGTGGCGAAAGTATTAACTAACTTAAAGTAAAGCAGAGTAGACAAGTAAAGAAAAGAGAGGGAGAGCAATTAGTTGGCCAGACTCGTAATTAACAAGGCTCTAATCGCGGCACCCTGAAAACAAATTCGGAAGTGTCAATACCGTAGATAAAAAATATATATATATATGTTGGCAATTAAACAAAACATCAATAGTTGTAATTGAAGTCAATTTGAAGTGAGCTTAATGAAATATACTTGGGATTGAGGCATAAATTTTCTTCGAGTTTATTTTTTTTGATTTCTTTATTTCATGTGTTGTGTTGAAAATGAAAACAAAAAAAGTGAAAGTCCAAATATGCAACGCAACACGACTGCAACAATGCATATTAATTTGTTTTTCTTTTATGTTTTCGTTATTTATTCAACATATAAACAGGGAATGGTGAGGAGGTAGGTGGAGGAGAAGGAGGAGCTGGAGAAGGTGCCGCTGTAAAGGGTAGACTCTACTGGGTTTTGGATTTGCGGCGATTTAAGAAAGCGATTAACACCCAAAAAACAAGCAAGAAAACCGGACACATTGTTTAACATTTGAAACCTAATTGTTTTTTAGGCTTTTATGCCCTGTGCTCTTTTTTGAAGAAGAAAATGGGTAGCATAAGTTTTTTAGCATATTACAACCTGTCTGTCTTTTAGTATGTCCTTCATCAGTATCAGTGCCTTTTTTTAAACTATTAGAGCTAGAGATTTGAAATTCGATATATAGACTCCTCCTTTATGATCTCAAATCTCACGCCCAATTGACCACATTAGAAATGGGTTTTATTTTCTTTTGAGTGTAAATTTGCTTTAATTTATAATAATAATAATAATTTGCTATATTTGCATATTTTTAAATTAATCGCTTCTGTGAATTTATAATACAAATAAAGAATATAAGTCTAGGCACAGGGTATCAGATAGTCGGGCTCACTTCGCTATATTTATCTCGTTTATTGCTGCTGCTGCTGCTGTTGGCAGTGCGCATGTGTGGCCTGAAGTGCTGCCAACAATCAACTTTGGCAAAGTTTTTCCAATTCGATTTCAGTTCGTTGATTTTGTTATTTTTTTATGTTTTCTGCCAACCAGCTGCATATTTGCACGCTGATGCAATGGCGGTGTGTAGCGACACAGTGCCAGCAAAAAGTTGTTGTACAGGTGCGCCCCCTTCTTTGCCCTCTCCCTTCTTCGCAGTCATACACTTACGATATGATATAATGTTATTAAGTCTAAAGCGTTTACTGACTTGCATTATCTCTGGAGATCTTGGCAGAATTTTCTCCCTATTTCCCAGGAACTTTTTCTCTGTCAGAGTTTACTGTACAGGAAACGCCAGTTTTTTAGTTATTAGATAAGTTTTCGCGATGGCAGCGAGAAAAAAAGCAAGCAAACTCCCACATAAATTTACACAGATTTACATTTGCAATCCCCACAGCACATGCACTCCGTCTGTGGCAACGCCCGAGTAATATTTCAACAGCGCGGGGCAACTTCATACATGCAACAAACATACACTATTTTTTTGTCATTTGCTGCCGTGATACATTCGGATTGAACGCATAAGCTGCACTTGGCAACAGTGAGTGCAATTAAATATTTCTAAAGTGCATTTCCCAGTCAGTAATTGGCCACAATCGGCGCGGCTGTTAACGTAATTCGAATTCTGTAATGGCCAAAAATACGTTGAGAGGTGATAAATGCAGTTGCATTGCCGAGATGCAGTTGCAGTTGCAGTTGCATTCACAGTATGTGAGGGAGAAGGAAGTGCCAAAGGTTGCACCATGGTTATGGGGAATGTGAAAGTTGATGGCGAAAAGGAAAAGCCAACAAGCCAAGCCGCAAAGTGGCCAAGTTAACTTGAAGCGCATTGAACCCGCTGCCGCCTCCCTCGAGAGACACAAAACAAAAAAAAAAAAGCAAAAAACGGCAGAAAAGAAATGAAAAATCTCAGCCGAAAGATAAGCAAAAGAAAGTTAAATAATCAACGAAAAACGACAACAAAAAAATTATAAAAATTGAGACAGTGATGCTAGAGGCCTATCGAGTGCCAACTGCAACAGCAGCCGCATTTGTATCTGTATCTGTCAGATACTTGTAGACCCCTTTGGGGCTGTAATAATATGGGATGAAATCAAATGAAATGAAATGTGTAAATATGTGCTCATGACTGTATAGAAATTAATGTGTGAATGTTTTTATGGCACAGTTTGAGCCTCCGCCTGTTGTTGCAACCCTATGTTGCCACATGACTCAAAAAATGTAAATTATATCTAAAATGTTGGTTGTCTCTAGTTGCGACCGCAGCGAGATACTGATACTGAGAGATCACTTAAGCTAGCCAGATTTTAAGAGAGTAAACTGAAATTGAGAGCGAGGAGCGAAAGAGAAAAAGAGAGCGTAATTGTTGCGCATATGTTTAGAGTAGACTGTGCGGGGGCTGCAATACCTCCCCCCCCACTTCCATCTCTCCACCAACACACATCCACGCCATGCACAACTTTTAATGGAAATTTATTTGCATCTGTTATGAATTGAAGTGACAGCAGGCGTTACTCTTGTTGTTGTTGAGATTGTTGTTAGTGTTGTTGCAGTATTATAACTGTAGGAGCTCCCCTCGCTTCAACTGAAGCTCTCTCACTTTTTTTTTTGTTGGTTGCCGCACATGCGGCGTATGCGTAATTTATATGAGACAATTGTTGTTGGCAGCAATTGAGAGTTAGCTCATTGATCCCGTTGTGTCTCCCACAGCAATAATTAACCCACACATACATATATATATATTTCTCCCTTTTCCCCTATTCTATAAATAAAATTTAGAGTCATAAACTTCGTCTACAGCATTTATAATAAATTCTTTGCATATTTGTTAAGAAACGAGTTTCGAATTCGCATATATGTACATATATAATTGTATATATTTATTGTTTGTTTGGCTTAATAGATATTTATTTTTATAGCTTATTTAACTACTTTATGGAGAAACTTAGTAAATATTATATTCAGGCTGAGTTTTTTTTTTAAAAATGGGGTCTCAACATTTTCATTGATGAAAAGTGAAAAATGAGCAGCAAGCATTCATATCATAATAAGTAAAGTAAATGTAACTGTGTCAACTTATACCAGTGCCATATTACTCGTTTAACAACAACAACAACAACCAGAGCAACAACAACCAGAACAACAACAATCAGAGCAACAACAATAACAACAACGTAAGAGATACGGGCATAAGCGACATAACTAGAGCAATTGGGCAAATGAGCCCCAAATTGGTCAAGTTCTGAGAGTTTCACTTTTCAGACACGACCAGCTCAGCACAGCAACAAAAAAAAAATAAAGAAATATTTATAAACATTATTCATCAAAGAAATGAAATAAAACTATCAAAAAAATAAATATGTGTTGAAAATAACCAAAGAAATAAATTGTATTAAAGAAAGAGTTTCAATAAAACTTTAAGCATTTAAAATGCTTTTTAATTCTTTGCAAAAATGTGGATAAAGATCAGTAGAGGTAGAATAATAAACTGAGATTATTTATAATATTTAAATTATTTTTTCTATGAGAAGATTAAAATCAACTTTAAAATTATAGATATCTTAAATTATGTTTAGCAAACTATAACTAAATGCATAAGACATAATTAGAAAAATTTATGAAATTTTCTTAATTTTTTTAATTTTCAAATTGATTATATATTTAGATATTTTATTTTTAAGAGATTCAATAAAAATCAGCACAAATAACTAAAATAAAGATTTTTAATACTCGAATGTTGGGAAATAATTTAATTTCTCTTTTGAAAACTTGCGCATTAAACAAATTCCAGAAATTTAGCAAAAATAATAAGAATAATTTCAATAAGTCAATATTTTTATATTATTACTTAACTACGTATAAATAAAGAAATAATAGATTTAATAAGGGTTTAATACCATCGAATTATATTATTTCTTTTTTTTTAATTTTTAGATTGATTAATTTTTTAATTTTAGATTAATTTTTTTTTAAAGTAACTTTATATTGCTAATTAATCAAAACAAAGTTTAAGATCTCAAAATATCCGTCAAAAATAAGAATTAATTACTATTAGTATTTTTATATTTATTTTTTGTAAGTTTCTTGTAAATTGCAAATCATACCATAATTTAATCTTTCCAGAGATTCGTCAAAAAATAAAAATAAATAATTTATTGTTTGCAACAAGCTTATATTAAAATCAATATATTTTATTTTCAGTTCAAGAAATTTATTAATGATTTATTATTATTTGTTATTACTCTTTTTGAAACTACTTCCCTCTCGCAAATTTTAAAATGTGAAATTTAAACTGCAAAAATCGGGCATTAAGTAAAACAATTCCATATCTATAAAAAACATTCATTAAAATTGTATAAAACATTTATTTGATATAATCTATTTTTCATATTTTCAATTTGTCAAACAAATTGGGTCATTGTATTGTCCCAATTGTGTTGTGTTCTTGAAACAGAAAATTGTGTGATGAACAAGGTAACCCAATAAATATATAATTTACCAAGAGCGAATGGCTTGAATAATAAATGTTTGATAATATTTAAAGTAGATTCTATTATCAAATTTTATATGCATTATTCAAGCCTGGAGTTTAACAGAATTTACAACATTTTGCATAACTTAATTGAGTTGCCGACAACGAAATCCCTGAGGCTTATGATATACCACCTAAAACAAAAGGGCAAAAACGAGTTGTAATAAATTATATTAAATTGAGTATTAAATTTAGTTTCAATATTATCTCTTATGTGTAGATTAACATAATGCTAATATAAGTATTTTTGTATAAAAGCCATAAATGAAAATGATTGCATAAAAATGATAAAAGCGAGTCAAAGCCTGAATTGTCTAACAAGTTGGCAAACCTGGCCAAGCTACTACCAGTTTCAACTGTCTGTCTGTCCGTCCGTCCGTCTGTCTGTCTGTCTATTTGTCTGTCCGTCTGTCTGTTTACATGTATGTTTTTTTTTTACTGTCGTAACATGTGCGGGGCGTCGGCGTCTGCGCTTTTGACACATGAAACGCTCCAGAGCACAGAGTCTGCTCAACTCTGGGAGACGCTTCAGTGCAGTCAGTTTAGCCTTTTTCCCGCCAGATCCGGCATTTTTAAAAGTGTGTTGATGGAAAATGTTAGAAAACAGCGGAGTGTGTAAATGAATTAATGGAACTTTTGCAGCTTTTCTGAAAGTTTTACTTTTCTCTACCGGGAATCGTGTTTTAATATCTTTTTGCAGGCTTTAAGAGAAATGTTTGAATTATTCTAGATGCACAACCTCTTCTATCTTTCGGTTTTTTTTTTTAAATCTAAAATTAATTTTGTTTCCCACATTTTTTTTTTATTTATTTTTTTTAAATTTTTATTATTTATTTACAATCTGTCTGTTTAAACAACAAGTAAATTTTATAATTACTATTAAGTTATCAGAAATAGCAGTTTTCCAATGAGCCCTGCTATTATATATTTACAGTTTGTGAGTTTTATCTATCTGGGAGATCTGGGATGGTCTCCCACATGAATAAAAATACAGTACTTTCAGAAATTTGTCGGAATATGTCTTTTCTATTGCTTTATTATCAAATTGCTGCCAGTTTAACTTTTTCTTAGCATTTTTTGGCCTAAAATTCAGCTTTTCTAGCTTGCTTTTTTTTTGGTATAAACAGCTTTTTTCGCTCAGAAAAAATTACATCACTGATACACACTCTCTTCTCTCTCTCTCACTCTTTCTGTCTCGCTCTTTCCCTATCTTTCTCTCTCTCTCTCTTTCTCTCTATATACGTCTGTCAGGTGTTAAATTGTCGCAGAGCTGCGTCGTGACAAAGCAGGCCAAACATTTTGGCTACAGCTGCAAGCGACCATTGACCTAAAAAGCGCCCAAAAAATATACAAAAAAAAAAATTGAAAAAAAGTAGAAAAAAATACACAACATAACAAAGTCGCCTTTTGAGAGATGCTCAAGACTCGTGCCAGAGTCCCTCCAATTATGTCAATTAACGCAATTTCGAATCTCGTTTCCCTTTGTTGCTGTTGCTCGTGGTTATGGTTGTATAACAGAGACAATTTGTTTATGCCACAAAGTTGAATGACATGCCAAACATTACAGGTAAATTCAACAAATTATGTCTTACTTTAAGCCAACCTACTTTGGCTTTAACAAGCCAATTTGCTGAGATAAACCAAAGGAGGACAGACTATGATGGGGATGTATACTATTATGTCTCGTCCTTTATTTTGGGGGGGATACACAATATAGTATGCAAATAAATTCAATGTATTAGACTTTGATGCAAATCCAGCCTCAAAAATAAAAATAAAGTTTTCTCAGTTTTTGCAACGTGTTTTGAATTTGCATTAATTAAGCTGAAAATATATATAAATAAATAAGAGACAAATACAATTTGTGACGCTGTCTAAATGTAGTCCCAATTCAATTGGGGTTTTAATACCAGTTTGATAGGTTGTTGAAGTCTTTGGGGTTTTCGTAAACCATATTTAATTAAGGAATCGCGACAAACAAAATTTGGCCAACAACCTTTGAATGAAATATATGTTTTTAAATATAAAATTAGGTGCGAGTATATTTCGCAAGAGATAAAAAGCTGCATTTAATCGACATAGTATCTGTTGTTTCTTTGTTGCCATATTTATGTACCAATTTGGCAGCTGTGTTGGGTACTTGGCTAATAAGATATGGGCCTGGCTAAGAAAAGATTTCATAATTTATGCAGAATCACGTTCCATCGAATCAAGTTTAAAATTTAAACTGATTGGCAGCTGGATATAAAGTATGATACACTTTTAATCATGACTGAAGAGAGCATACCAAGATATTTTCTCTCTCTATATATATGCATCTCTTTCTCTCTCCCCCATCTCTCTCTCTCTCTCTCTTTTTGTGCTTATTATGCGCACTTCATATGCAGATTATAAAGTCTGAGGGGGTGTTTTTGTGGCCCACCCACCTGCATTTTAATTAACCATTGTATGAAATGGTAACAAACCTTGCTGACCCAATTCAACATCATTACCAACTAAATCATTTAATTGGCCAACTACACTATACTACTTTTTACATTAACATATATCTTCTATAAAGCTATGAGAATCAACTTCTCACGCTCGAAATGCTGATGGAAAATGTTGCAGAGAATGGAATTGAAAGATGGAGAGTTGGAGACTTGGAGAGTTGGATGCTGGCACAATAATCACTTTTAGTTTCGAGCATGATTTTTTATTATTATTATGGCTATTTGCCGTCTCCGTCTTCGCTTTTGGGCCAGAGCACTAAGCAAGCCAAGTTTAGAGAAAGCATGGCCCATAAACATTGTGGCAACAAATTTCTAAATTCTTGACGTTGCCAATGAACGTGACAAGTGCGTTGGGCACATGGAATTGGTATTGAATTCTGAATTCTTTCTATATATGTATATATACTATATATATGTATAGTATATTGTAAAAGAAATCATGTATTTCAATTATCAGTTGGAAAAACTTGCGCACAATTTTTATGACTAAAAGTCGTCGGAAAAAAAGTAAAAATAAAAGTTGCAGGCAGAAAACCTTGTGAGTTGCCTTTCAACTTTTGTCTTTTAATTAATACAAGTTACGGCTTTCTTTAACCCCCTTTCGACACTAACTAAATTAAGTGCTCAACTTGCAAATCTCCATTGTTTCTCTCTATTACTTTTCTATTTCTCTCGCTCTCGCTCTCTCTCTACCTCTCTATCAGTCCCTCTCTGCAGAGGAAGGTCTTCAATTTGCCGCATTTCCTTTAAGCCGCATCATTGCAATAGAAATTTTTAATCATACGGCCAAAAAAAAAATTTTGTAAAATACATACTAAAAAAAAAGGCAACGACAATGACTTTCAATGACTTACAGCAGCTTGAAAATTGTTTGAGATTAATTGAAAAAAATAATCATAAAGAAATGCAGCAACAATTACTGTGGTTGCCGACACTTAATCACGGTGGATATACGCAATTTAATGGCTGATTGTGGTTAGTTTTATTAGCCACCGTCTAATTGTATTACCACTTGGCCATCAACCAAATAGGCCTGAAATTTGTGCAAAAAATTTAATTTAATTTAATTTGCGAGAGACAGAGATAGAGATAGAGTTGGGGCAATTAAAACTGTGCCGCAATTGCCAATTGATATTTTGAGTGCACATTCCAAACAGCCACAGATACTCAAAATGGTATATAATCTAGGAAAGAGATAGATACATGCATATATAGGAAAGATATAGATATACACTTGATATGGGTTCAACATATGTTAATTATGAGCTTCATTATGCCGAGCAGTTTTCCCGGCCAAGTTTGTTGACGATGTTGGCCAACTAGGGAAAATATGATATGTGTCTACTTGAAAGCTAATTAACAGTTCCTGCCTATATACAGTTTCTGCTATATATATATATATCAGAATATATATATATGTATATGTATTCTGTATGAATATGACAGATGTTTGTCGGAACTTTTGCACAGCTTCAAAAAACTGACAAACAACTCCCCAGCTTAATTAACGCTCAGATAAGAGTCTGATATGGATGGAGGGGAGTAGATATGATATTTAGATACATATATCTATATATTGTATTTGTGAATATCTCTGTGTATCTTTTGTGTGCAAATGAGATTTTGAAAAATGCTTTTCGGCATCCATTTCAATGTCGTCGGCTGCCAATCAAAATTCGCAACATATGAAAATTCATCATCAGCGCAATTTGTTGAGAGACAGCAGCTTGGGGACAACTTTGGAAGCATCCCAATAAACAATAAGAGGATGCGAGTAGCAGCCCTAAGAAGAAGAAGAAGAATAAGTTACTAACAGAAAACAATGCAAAAAACCAATTAAAATCTTTGCTGTTTTTAGCTTTCAGTTTTCATTTCGGAAAATGCCAGAAAATTGCTTCAAAATTGTGCGGGAATTGTGGGCCAAGAAACAAAGCGAAATATCTTATGTATGTGTGTATAAGTGATGATGTGCGCCTTGCCACGTTCTAAAGGTGTGTGTGTGTGTCTGACAGAAAGAGAGAGAGAGAAAAAGAGACAGAGAGAGAGAGAGTGGCATCAACCTGGTTGGGAGAGTGCAGACAACGAGGAGACGGCTTTTTTGCTTTTAGCCAAAGCAAAAGTTGGCCTGGAAAATGGTTTTGGCAAAGCGAAGCGCGAATGCGAGTTGGCAACAACTGCCTGAAAAACCAGGCAAGAAACCCAACTGCCAACAGCCACTCTCTCAGCTGCCAACTGTTCTACTTTTACAGCATCTATAGCTCGTGACATTGTTTGAGTTGTTTACCCACATCTACAACCACACACACACACACACACACACACACACAACCACACACACACACTCACACGCATACTGTTACAAATGATGCCCTGCCCCATTCACGAATAAAATCTTTTCATGGTAGAGAATTTTTATGAATTCGCAGTTTGTTTATCATTAATTTTGCATAGAATTCGGAGTAAAAGCCTCCAAGATAAACGTACTAATTATTTGGTAAATATTTAATTAGTGCTACAAATGAAAACTCCACATAAACTTTTCATTATTTATATTAATCAGTTTCAGATCAAAGCTGAAACACTACACTTAATATCACGTAATTCATCGCATAATCATCGCATCGAATAATATTAAACAGTTTAAGATCAAAGCTGAAACACTATACTTAATATTAAAGAATTCATCGCATAAACATCGCATCGAATAATAAAGAGACATGCAGAAAAATCTATAATGAAACTGGTTAAAGAACCAGAACATGTTTGAAAACAATTAGAGATTTCGTATTTGACTATAAAATACCCTACCAATTAATACAATAAGTTGATAATATTATGAACTTAAAAAACTTCTGTTAGAATTATAAGAAATTAATCAACTTTACTTGCATTTCGTAATTGTACTTTAATAAAAATTTGCTATTTTTTTACGTAACTGAACCTTATGAAAATATCTAAAGAGATTATAGTGTTTTTTTTTGTAAAGATGCTGGATATTTTCATTATCATTCAAAGGTTTTGTTCTAGTGAATCGTTATTTAGTCTTTTTATACCCTTTTTCTATCCCCTTGGATCAGACACTAAAACCCATATATAATTTTTTCTATAACAATTACATATTTATCCAGCCTATTAAAAAAAATTATTCCATAATTCTATATAAAATATTTCCTTCTCCGTTTCTCTCTGTCATCATTATCAAATTGAATGATAGTAAAAATCTAGATAGTAAATTTATAGGGTATTGAAAAGTATGTATCTATTTGCCAGTTGAAAAGAAAAGTGCGTCGAAAACCAGTTGCTATTAATTCTCAGTGATGGAAACATGAAAAGAAAGAAAAAAGTTGAAATAAAGTGAGAAAGGCATGGATAGAGAGGGAGAGAGAGTGTGTGCGAGAGAGAAAGAGAGAGTAATGTGTGTTGGGGAATTAGAGATTAAGATCCCGCCAAAAAAAAGTCACTTATGTGGTTATTGTTCCTAATAAGAAAGTTTAGCTGAGTTTTTGAAGCAAATTCTCAACTACGCAGAAGTGAATAAACTTTAAGAATTATGTATAATTCTTAAGACAAATGCGAATTAAGCATCTCAACATTTCCACTATTATGATTGCTATAAAATACGATATATGAAATTATTAAATTAAATTGTACTTAGTTATAGTGAAGTAAGGTTAATATTCTTTGCACTTATCCATATTTCTTTGTGTATCAAAGTTTCTTTTGTTATAATTGAGCAATATGTGGATAGGGTATTTAATTTTTTAATTGTTGTTAAATTTTGTAGTTAATTCTATCTGTTTTTTATTAATTTCTTAAAAATTATAAAAAAAAATTGTAAGTTTCTTTTCTAAAAGTTAAGATATTCATTTGGGAATTTATTTTGTATTTTGTCTCAAAATTGTAATTTATTAATATTGATCATAAAATTGTAATAGTACTCGACTAGTAAAATATTAATCAAATATGTGAGTTAAACTAGTTGTTAAATTTATTAGTTAATTCTCACTTTCTTTTATTCACTTCTTAAAAATTATAAAATAATTTTATTCTGAAAGTTAGTATATTATATTGGTGATAGTAAGAAAATATATCTTTTTCCTGATAGTTGGGGCATTAAAATGATGAGGTTGTTAGCAACCATTATTTTGGGGACTTACTTTATGTCTGTCTCAAAATATATTTGTATTAATATTTACGGTATTAGATATTTAAAATATTATTTAATTATAAAAATTATAATTTTTTATGTAAATCTTTTCTCTTTTGTAAAGTTAAGTTAGGGCATTCGAATGTCGTTCTTTCAGCAAAGAAACATCATTTTTGGGCTTTACTGTTGAACTCACTTGTTAATTTTTTTACGGTTGCTTCACATGTTAATTTATTAGGTACGGACACGTACCACACAGTTAACTTGATATGTAACAACTCCATTAGTTACAAACATACAAGAGAAATTGTGGAGCACGGGGAGACAGAGGAGACAGAGGAGATAGAGACACGCACTCATACTTGCTGAAAGGAAACATATTTATTTTTTGTAATACCTCTTACCTCGTAGAGGCATATTGAAGCAGTGCCACAATTTGTAACCGGGAGGGGAAACTTTGAAGATATTTGATTGGAAATATCTCTGCACGAGGTATTTTCTAGTTGAGCATACTTCGTCTGCCCGATTTCACATATGTGTATTCTACACTGTTTATACATTTCGTGACACTTTCTTTTGTCCGCCAAATGAATTTGTTTGCCACTTTAAATAATGAAGCTTCATTTTAATTTAATTAGAAAATTTCTTCGACACATTTGTAACTGTAACTGTAACTAGTATAAACACATAGAAATTTGTTTTTTAAATATATCTAATTATGACTTCCTCTTCTAATTGCAGCTCGAGTTTTATTTGAAACAGCCGCAAAATTTCCAAAACAACGAAAATGGTCTTTGACTGCGGCGTTTGGTGTGCAAAGTATTTGCTTTGCATATTAAATTTTATATTTTTCGTAAGTGAAAAGTAGAAGTAGAATAAACTGAAACAACACACAGTAACAACAGCGACAAAACAATTTGCAGCAAAAAAGAAAAGTTGCATAAAAAGTTGTTTGCAAATTTCCCATGGCAAATCAAAAAGGAGATGCACAATAAGTTGGCAATAAAAAAAATACTTATCCGCATTTTACGTTCACAATTTCTGTTAAATTGCATTACAAATAATGTTTGCTGGGTAGGCGCGGCTCGAGCTCGGAGTCGGACTCGGGTTCGGGTTCGGAGACGGGGACGAAGACGAAGACGGACTCGGGGCTCAGCTCAATCAAGCAGAAATCTCTGCGCATGCGCAGTTTTTCTGCATTCGGATGACGGTTCATTGACTTTATAGTTGTTGTTGTTGTTGCTATTGTTGTTGTTGTTATAGTAGTTGTTGTTTCTGTGTTTATCATCATAATCAACAACAACATCAAATGCAATCAAAAGTGGACAAGCTACACACAAAGCATAAACATCAACATAATCATGCTGCTTTTTGCTGCCTTCTCGATTTGCATGGAGGCCCAAACACCTAGATACATATATACATATATAGCTATATATATATATCTGACAACTTACACTATAATTCACGTTAATGCTGCAGGTGCTGGGCACAATTATATTCGGAGTTGGACTATGGTTAGCCGTGGACAAGCATTCGCTGATTGCTCTGCTCAAGCTCGTCGAGAGCGAACGCATCGAGGTAAGTGAACAAATCGAATTGAATTCAATCGAAAAAAATAGAAATAAAAATACAATAATAAATAGAAGAAAATTGAGTATTTCTTTTTGGGTGAAAGTATTTGAAAAACCACCCTATACATTATTATGAAGTCAATCATTGCTCAACATTGAAATGCATTTCATGTTCACAAAAATCAACCCTAGAGTTATACTATACTGGATATAGCATTTGTTTACAACGAACCACATCACGTGCCGTGTAATTGTTGACATTGCCCCAGCTCCGTGGCCAATTTGGTTCGAGGAATAAACGAGAGTTGGGTTGCGGTTCGTAATTAAAGTCTTCCCCTCAACCTCGAATATATATCATTAAAAAATCCCCACAAATAATCATAGAATAGAAATGTGTGTAGGTTTGTGACTATCAGATTGTTAATTGCAGGTGATATTCAATTCGGATCTATATTTGTCATTGCAGTTCTTCTTCTTCGGTTCTTTTGACCAGTAAACTGATATAATTATACATATTTTAATTATTATTGAATTCCACTAAGAAGCTCCCCAAAATTTGTTAATTTTTTTTAATTTGTTGTTAAACGTTTATTTATTTTTTTTTTTTTTAATTTAAAATGTGAAGACTTTGTGCAACTTAAAGTACCTTAACATCACATGATTAGATTGTTTATCTACATAAATTTTGTATTATATACTCCTATCTATATTTGGTCTATTTAGTATTTATATTTAACTATGAACTGTAAAGTGCTGATTCTACGCATAATAAAATATGGAAGATAAAAATATTTCCTATATATACAAATATAATTTTTTAAATTTTTTAAATCTTCCTTCTTTTTTGAACTATTTAATTTTATTTTTCTATAATTACTTCAGTTGTGACTCCAACTATTCTGTACCAATCTTCTTGTTGTTACTCATACATCTAAAAGAACTACGAAAATTTCAACTTTCACTGGGTCCCCAAAATCCCATTTATAAATTATTTTTCCTGAAATGAAACCCCATTTTATATAAAATATTGTAAGCATAGGCCTACTTTAATTCATCAGAGGTGTTCTTAACTCCGAATCCGAACGAAATGTGCGGTTTTGATATTGGTAGCCATTTGAAAACCGCATATTTCGTTTGGTTTTGGAATTGAAACAAACTTGCATAAGTTTTTGAATATTTATAATATCAATCCGATTTCGACATCTTTTTCTATTCATGCTCCGATTTCGCATTACTATATATTTTTAATCTCTTTTCTAAAACCTTTACAGTTGATTTCAACTATGATATTAAAATGCACATTTGCATTTGTCTATTACAGAAAGTTGTATATCTTTCTATATATAAAGAAACCTATCAATTTAAAATGTTTCCCATTTGCAAATTGCATTTTGTCATATAATGCGCATAAAAATTCATAGTCTACTTATGGAATATCCAGAAGAGACTATCCTATAATCAATGGACCTTTGACCATGACAATAATGCCCTGACATGGTTTGCGTGTCCCTCGACAACTACAAATTTCCCACATATTTGCCAGATACAACTGTCTGTGTATTGGCGTATCCGTGTTACTGTTATCCTGGAGTTATCCTGGTGCATTCGTGTCATTAGTAAAGCGTTTTAAAAAACAAATGCCAAATGCAGGGGGAGAAAGAAAGGTCCTCTCGGAGTAATTGCAGGGCACATGCAAAGGTTAATTGAGAAACTTTTCTGCACTGGGGGAGGACAACAGCGGGGGGAGCATTTGGTCAATGAACTTGCAACCTACGCAATTGCAACGGCTACAGCGGAAAGAAAGAGTCAAAAGCAAAAGGCATTACTTTCATTTGCCAAAGAGATTTCATTTCATTTCAATTATGCTTTTCCTTTTCGCTTGATGAAAACCCACGCATAATCTCCAGCGAAAACTCTTGACGATGTTTCAAGTACTCGTTGTCAAATTTGACGGCGTCAATTAAAAATGAGATCTCATAATTAAATTATCAACTATGAAGAGGAAGCAGACAATAACAGTAGAAGAAGAAGAAGAAGAAGTAGTAAGTATTGCGAAAGTTTTTTCAAGTATTTGTGAGCTAGTCAAAGGTTAATTACGTATACGCAGCGTAGTACACATTCTTTTGTGCGCATTTTACATAGTTTGTAATAAATAAATTCGATAATTGACAACAAATTTAACTATCTATCACTTTTTACCCTCTCTCTCTCTCTCTCTCTGTCATTTTGTTGTTTAGCACTTCACACAGCCTCAGGTCATAGAGCAACTGGCCTATGCTCTGCTCGTCATCGGAGCCGTCATGTTCTTCATGAGTCTCTTGGGATACTTGGGAGCGATGCGTGAATCTCGCTGTCTGCTGTCGACGGTAAGTTCAACAGTTACAATTCCAATCAACTTACATTCACAGATACACAAGATACAAGAGTCTTCAACAACAATTGCATCACTCGAAATGTAATTGCAACTTTCAATGACAATGCGAGGGAGTTGTTGTTGTCAATTGTTTGCATATATTTACGATTTCTGTTTAAATACTTTTTGGACTTTTCATTTGACTTTGACATTTTGGAAAAACATTTGCATAATGCACCTTCAATCGAGTGAAAGTTACAACAACTTGTGCTGCTTGTGGGTACTATTTTTGGGCCTTTATTTTTATTTTTTGTAGTTTCGTTTTGTTGGAATTTTTCATTTGGCATTTCCATGAAACGTGTTTCAACACATCGTCATCATCATCACGATGTGTCTCTGCCTTGGAGGCCTCTCATGTCCCCCCCTCTGTCTCTCTGTCTGTCTGTTTCCCTGGCAAGCCCTTCACTTTCGGCATGTACTTGATCTTGTGTGCTCGGAATTATAATTTCACCTGCAAAGCATTTCAAGGCGCCAACAGATATCTACATATGTATATATGTATATGGTATATAGTGCTAGGTTTTTATGAGGGAGGGCCCAACCCTGATAGAAATTTCTATTGATTGAGTTCAATTTCAATTGAATTTATTCCGACTCGTTGCATTCATAAACCGTTTAGCACTTTGCTGGGCGTGGTCTTGCAACAGTCGCCCTCTCAGTTTAATTGCCACGACAAATACAGGTGCATTTGTTGGTATAACTAGTTGGCCACTTTGTCAGTTAATGGCCCAGCTACTGCCCTCGGGGGCGGAATTCACAAAAATATAATATAAAATAAAATAAAAACAACAACTGACAAAAAAACAAAATAGAAATACACAAATCAGAAATCAGAAATCTTTATGCACGAAAATTGAGCACAATTTGCAGTAATTGAAGCGAGGGCACTCTTTGGCTATTCTCAAGGTCGAATTGCTCTTAACATTGCCAAAAAATATAAAATAAAATAAAATAAAAATAAAATTAAACTCTTGTTAACATTGGTTAAATGTATAGTCAAATGCATAAAAATCTATAAATGCTTGTCATGTATTTTGAAAATACTTTCAATTTTATTTACATTTTTAAGTGACATGATGAACTTCAACTGTCGCTTAAATAGTTGTTGTATTTAGTTTACAATTTAAGCGAATTACTGTAAAAGAGATCAACAAATTGATATTCATAGGAATCTAGTTTAAATTTAATCGTAGATTAAATCAATGCATCCAAAGAAGCACAAAATGTCATTCGATTTGAGAATCAATTGAGTTTGGTAAGATTGTGGGAATTATTCCAACTATTGGAATTCCTGAAATTTTCAAAATTTTAAGAGGAATTTGTGAATGAAATACTTATAAGGAAGGACGTCTATTCCTTTGTGTCACACCATAAATTGTCAATTTAAATGAAATTTAGTGAAATTTTGGAAAACTTGTTGCATATACGATAGGGAAATTTTTAGCGTTAATGCTGAAATCTTTTCGACTTGGAAAAGGTCTAAATACCTAAAGTTAGTTATATAAAAAATTATGAGATTTAATTAATTAACTAATCAAGATCTAGGCTTTATATTTACGGTCCAAAAATTAAAAATAAACTTATATAAAAATTATATTTTATATATATTAAAATTTATATATATTTTTAACTTTTTGAATTTTGAAAGGAATGCACTTTTTTTGTATAAAGATTATATTTCAATATATATTGATTACAGGCATAAATACACCTCCAATACCATTCTCTTAGCACTGAAAATATAATTAATAATTTTTACAAAAATTATTGTTATTTAAAGAAAAAATTTAAATAATTTTTTTTAAATTTTTTAGAAAAATTTAGAAATTTTTATATGAATTTTCATATTTATGCATAACATTTTTCATTTAGTTTCATTTGTAAAAGTTATACTATATTCATTGGATTTTGAAATACTTAACAAGCGTTTAACAATTTACCAATTAGCTACGGTCCTAAAAACTTTGACCCATATTTCCATTAACTTTTTGCTGAAATTTTGAAGTACGATCAGGAAGTAATATATTCTGAATGTTTTTATTTTTGTCATTTGGCGGTTGCGGCTTGTGAAATGAATCCAAGCGGACATAAATTGCATGCAACTGACAGATACATTAGCTGCCAACAGGCAGCACACACACACACGCACACACAAACACACACACGCCATACTAAACAAACCACACCCACAATGGGCAGTTGTAGAAAGAGATAGATAGATAGATATATAGGCATACAAATGAACTGCTGCGAGGCGTAACAGAAGCGCGCACAACATGGAACTTTATCGGGGCGAACGCATCGCGACAACAACAATAAAACCAACTAACAACAGCAATAACAACAACAAATGAATGAATGAATGCAGAGAAAAGAAGAAGCAGAGCTTATAAAGCATGCAAGCAGCATTACAACAAAATGACCTTCAGCATTTGAGGAGATTGGCAGCAGAAGCAGCAGCAGCAGCAGTTGTTCGCCCGCCAACATTGCCATCTTTCTAAGCGTGGTATACATACTCACCACACACACATACATACATATGTATGCATGCATGTATATGGGCAGTAAACTCACCACTCGCGACTAAACACATGCTGCATGCACATTTAGCTCAGGGTCACAATTGCAGATGCTTCTTCTTACTTTATGTAACACTACCGAACTGATATCAAAAAAGAGCCGAACCAATGCGCTGCGACACGACTGTAAATTGCGCTGCGACACCACTGTAAATTGGGTCAACCGCAAAGGGAATGCAATGAATTATTTCTATCTCTCTTTATTTTTGAGCACTTTATATGGGTGTTATTTAAAGAAGAAAAAAAAACATGTTCGTTTTTCAGTATGGCACATTCTTGATACTGCTGCTGGTGGCCGAGATTGTGGCCGGGGGTTTGGCGGTCTTCTACAAGGAACAGGTGCGCAGTGAGAGCAAAAAGTTCTTGCAGACGACAATCACCAGCTACTCGGTGGGGGAGAACATGGATGCCACGTCGTTGATGTGGAACCAATTGATGGGCAACTTTGGCTGCTGTGGCATCAACGATTATCGCGACTTCGACGACTCGCCGGCGTGGAAGAACACCAAGGGCAACCGCACCATACCCGAGGCCTGCTGCATACTCAAGGATGTGGCCAAAATGGTGCCACGCGACGAGGACTGCACGTCCAATCCCAGCGAGAGCAACAGCTTCTACAAGAAGGTAAACCATCTGAAATACTTCCAGAATATAAATAAATATAATATGCAATTCATTTTTAAGGGCTGCTATGAGGTATTCACTGAGTGGTTGATACGACAGCGGGAACTCATCATTGGCGTCATCGTGACCGGAATTGTGCATCTCGTGCTCGTCATTCTTGCCTTTGCACTCTGCAAGGCATTTGCCAAATATGATGACATGCGTCTGTAAATTGATGACGGACACCTCTGGAGATAATTATGAAGTCAGAGACGGCGAAGCACACAACACAGATAATTACAACAACAACAAGAAACAGTGAAAATGGGAAAGCGAGCGAGGAAAACCCTACCGATGATAACTCAATTGCATTTCTCCCCCAACAACAACAAAAAAAAAAAAAAAAGAAATAAGAAGAAAATTGAAGAAAAACCAACAGAAGATGAAAAGCTTATAAACATAAACAAAATATTCATACATACATACAAACATATATACACAAGATATTCAACACAGTTCTGAATCTAATCTGAAACAAGAGGATGAAATATATAATCATAAATGATAGTAAAAATATTGCTCAACAATTGACGCCGATATGGGATGGGAAATAGGAAATGAATTTTTTCATCATGATGGAGAATTGCTGCGCATATTTATTTGTGAATCAGAAGGAAGAATACAAAAATAATCTGTTTTGATAGCAGTTTTTAGTTCTTAAGTAGTATTCTACTATATACATAAATACTTCTATACAACATATACAAATTTAATTATAAAAGAAGAAACAACAATAACAATATATTTAGTTCGATTTCCTTTTACAATACTGAAAAAAAGAAGAAAAGAAAACAAATAACGAAAAGGATAATTCCACTCAAATGCATCACAAGCAGCGAAATTTTTGAAATGAAATGAATATTCACAAGTTTTGTAATTTTGAAAATGTTGAATTCGAAAATATTACAAGTGAATATTTCTTTTAAACTAGTATGTCTACTAGCTAATAAGTCATCTACATACATTTATTGTAAGTTAAGTTGTAATAATTCATTTTATTATTTTTAATCATAATTTAGTTGTTCTTTTTGCTATTGATATATACATAAATATATATATATATATATATACTTATATATATTTATTCAAGTTTTTAACTACGTATTGAGAGAGCAGAGAAGATACAGTTCTTGAGGCTCTGTCACTTTTGTTAAAAATGAATGTTGTACATTTTGAATTCTATATACATATACTACATTCCATACATACATTATACATAAACATACACACACACATACATAACACATGCACACACACACACACATATATATCTATTATTAATGCATATTATAAAAAGAAACCGTACTCGTATGTCTGTAGTTTACTTAATGTACTTTTGATGCATCAAATCGTAAGAATTATAATAATATTAAAAAAGTGAAAGCAAAAATCCCAAATTAAATGAAAACATATAATAATAATACAAAAGAAAACCCTTAACAAATATGAAACAAATTTAAAATGTACATTTCTGAACGTGAATGAAAAATTAATAAAAACAAAATAATTAAAAATCGACATGTTTTATTCCTGTAAAGTAAAGGAAATATATTTGCAGAGAGAGGACAAGATGGTAGCAGCAGGATAAGAAGTCCTTACATTAGTCGAGATCTACACAATACACTTCTCACAACAAATGTCCTGACGAATCTTGAAGGAAAAAATGATTTTCATATAGTATTATTTTTTTTGTTTTTTACCGAACCTGAAAGTATATGAAAACTAAATTTATTTATAACTTGGAAAGTTCGTGACCGATTTGGAAGTTCTTCAACATCATGATTATGGCTTAATTTCGAATGGTATTTCAAAAAGGACTCGAGATTAAATCAATTTAATGTAAAACATCTGTATTATACTCTGATTGACACATTCATATTTGTCGACCTTTTTAAGTAATTTATTGGATTCCATGTAATATAATATATTCATTACAACTAAACATAGTATATATATATATATGGTAGATTATTGGTAATTGATTTTTGTGTAGAAATCATAGTCAAAGTATTTTGTTTTGTTCTTTTAGCCAGACTTGTAAATGATATATAATATCATCAATCAATTGATTGATGCTCTCGTAAACTGCTAACCGCAGGTGGAGCCTATTGGAAATTGCATTGTCCTTTGGCGAATGTTCAAGTTTCCTTAAAATATATGTATATAGTATATGTTTATGTAGTATAAAAATCAATATAATACCACACCACATTAAAAATAAATACATTTTGCTCATAGCTTGGAATTAATATAGGAATACAAATGTGTAGTTATATAGAATATATATGTGTATATAGGTGTTTACAGTATAGTTTAAATATAAATATATATGTATATGTTGTTCAATCGCTGCTCTGTGTGGAATACTATCTGTCTTTGAATGGATTGAAGTTCGCTTACAAATCCGGTTTATAAATGTGTGAAGTAGTCAATTCTTATTCTTAGCTTATTTAGTTTCTGTCTTATTGTTAAGTACTCAAAACCACTTTCAGCGAGATCGCAACTCAGCTAAGCTAAGCCTTTGGGGTTAAATCACTTTTCGAAAAGAAAGATCGTTAAGAGTTAAATCCTCACAGTTTCGTATAAAATTCAGTTGGAAATGTGATATAATTTATCTACTGTAGAAATGGCGTGACAAGTGTGTATATATTATATATAATTCGTATCCTAAGTTGCACGTCCCGCCTGCTCGTCCTCGTACGATGGCTTGGCCAGGAAGGGTAAGGACAGGTCTATCATATTGGGGTACACCAGATACTTATTGACGGCCTCGCACAGTTTGCTCTCAATCACATTCGTTACAATGGACCAATCAACGGATTTGTCGCCCACTTGTGGCTTCGTCGATATCCACAGACGGGGCGGACCACGGAAGCAGAGCCACGCCCGATCGGACGGCGGTGGTGGTATGTTGAGGGTGCCTCGTGCCACCAAACCCTTGAGCTCCACTCGCAACGTGATGTTGGCATTCATATTCTCCATGGCGCGTTGCACATATGGCAGCTCTGTGGCATATTGAAACAAATTGGATGTGGCAATGCGGTCCACAATTTTGAAAATCCGTCGAGCGTTGCCCGGTGAATTTTGGAAGAATCTATGGGGAATATAAATATACTTAGTCAGATTTTCTTAAACGATCAGAAGATGTGTCTTACTCAGTGTTGCTTGTGGCCTCAGCATTGTTATTTGGAGTCGGCGACTCGGACTCGCTGGATGAACCACCTGAGCTCTCGGCATCGCTATCATAGATGGCACTGTTTGTCATGCCATCCTGGTTCAGTTCTTCGTTCAAGTTGCGCATATCCTGGGCTGGGACAGCATCGCTTGCAACGTCACTCGGTACAGGAGGTGCCTTTGGCTTGCTCCGCACACGCAACAAATTCAGTCTTGTGGTCACTGTGATATGAGCAAGTCCCTCATAGGTGATGTCCGCATCCAACCACACGCCACGCTCGTCCAGCATGGGCTGCGATATGCGATGGAACAGCACCGGCGACTTGCCCAGATAGATGTTTGTTATCACAACCTCCTCCATAAAGCTGGGCAACTGCAAAGACGAAAATTGACATTGATGAATATGGGAGGAAATTGGAATGGGGTTACCCAAAATACTTTAAGTCCCATTGATTAAGTCTGGTTCCTATATTTCATTTTGGGATTGATTTCAATAAACCAACTATGAAATTGGCGTATATTACGGTGTAAGTCTAAGTCAGAACCTCAGAGAACCTACAGAAGGTCAGACGAACGGACAGGCAGACCGTATGGCTAGAACCTTATTTAACTATTATAGGTCAGAGCCTCAGAGAACCTTCAGAAGGTTACAGGAACTGACAGGCGGACCACATAACTAGATCATCAGAGAACCTATTATATATTATATACAGAAGGTCAGACGAACGGATAGGCAGACCGAATGGCTTGAACCTTATTTAACTATCATAGGTCAGAACCTCAGAGAACCTACAGAAGGTCAGACGAACGGATAGGCAGACCGTATGGCTAGTACCTTATTTAACTATTACAGGTCAGAACCTCTGATAACCTTCAGAAAGTTTGGCGAACGGACAGGCAGACCACGTAGCTAGATCCTCAGAGAACCTACAGAAGGTCAGACGAACGGACAGGCAGACCGTATGGCTAGTACCTTATTTAACTATTATAGGTCAGAACCTCAGAGAATCTTCAGAAAGTTTGGGGAACGGACAGGCGGACCACATAACTAGATCATCAGAGAACCTACAGAAGGTCAGACGAACGGACAGGCAGACCGTATGGCTAGAACCTTATTTAACTATTACACGTCGGAACCTCAGAAAACCTTCAGAAGGTTGCGGGAACGGACAGGCAGACCACATAGCTAGATCCTCAGAGAACCTACAAAAGGTCAGACGAACGGACAGGCAGACCGCATGGCTTGAACCTTATTTAACTATTATAGGTCAGAACCTCAGAGAACCTACAGAAGGTTGGGGGAACCGACAGGCAAACCGCATGGTTATACAAATTCATTTCTCTTTTAGCCTGAGTTAGAATATATTTACTTTATGAGGTAGACTAAGCCTCTTTCTCTCTGTTCCTTGGATTATTTTCTTCACACAAGCCTAATATACCCTTTGGCAGGAGGAACAAAAATACTTAATCCAGTCAGATTAAAGTGTGCTCTCACCTTAATTGAGTTGAGTTTCTTTTGCAAAAAGTCTTGAATCTTGACGTGGAGTGACGTGTCGTGGAGGCAGCTGAAGAGGCAACGTCCCATGATGACATTGGCCCAGACCACGCTGCCAGATGGGCCCAGAAATAGCGATTGATCAATACCCTTCCACAGCTCATTCTCCTGGCGCCGGGCACGTCGAGTCTGCAGTAGGTATAAATCGACAAAGATAGATTAGAGGAAGGCAAAAAAAAAGCAAATATAAATAAATAAAAAAAGCTACGAAGGTTTACAGAATTAAATGGAAATGTGGAGGGAAATGAAATTGAAAAAAAAAAACATACTTTTCGACGTCGATGACCGGAACCTTTGGCATCAGTCTGTAAATTGTGATATACGGGTATTTGGGATTGACTGCAGGCTTGCTGAATGAATCATAAATTATAATAAGTAAATGTAACTTAAATAAAATAATAGTAAAAGGGAAACTGAGAACAACAGATGCCGGGATGTTATCATTGTCGTGGTTACCTACCTGATAGATAGTCATAAACTTGATATAGTCCTGCGGATTTCTGGCCACATCGGAACTCATGATTAACCCCTCAAAGCCATCACGCATAACATCCGGTGTGGCATCGTCTTCCAACAGATCCTCGAACTGCGTATCTGGCGTATTACCACCAGTGCCATCAGGTTCGTCCTGCTTGGAATTAGTCGAACCAATGCTGCGTTCATCCGCCTCTTTCGGTTTAGTCTACATGCAGATCGAGAATGGAATATGTAATGAGACCTCATATGGACTCTGGAGTTGTTGTTACCTTGGTGGCAGTGCCCATGGTTAGATTGACGGCATTCTGAGCGGCCGCTGCCTGCAGATCTGTGTCCTCTACAAACCGTAGCATCGGCACATGTAATTCCTGCTCATGGACGGTTCCTTTGCTCGCCGAAATGAACCGACGATACCAATCCTCCTTCTCCCTGTCACAGCGTGCAAACAACAGCAAACGTATCTCGTCGCCACATGGTATGGTTATCTCGTTCAGCTCCACATCGGGATTCACTTCATTGCGCAGCTGTTTTAGCTGCAAAATTAAAATAATAAAAGTCAAAGAATTAATTTTTGGGAACCCAACTATAGGTACTATAGGAGTTCCACTATTAGCTTTTCTCCAGTCATATTCTCGTTAACGAATTCGGATGAAACATGCGGTTCTGGAAATGAATATGAAAACGAATCCGAACAAAGCGTGAGGTTTTGGAACAGCTACCAATATCAAAAGTTATCGTTCGGAGTCGACAAGTTCTCATCAGATCCTATTTAGATCCTACCTTAACACTATACAGAAAAATCATTAAAAAGTGTAAGATCACAATAATCCTGGCAAGACTCAAAGCTAAATTTAGATTTACCTCACTGGGGTTAATTATATTTCAAAAGAGTTGGGCATGGTATCTTCATTTCACGCTTTTAAACAAAAGGACAGACCGACAGACATATATACGGACTCGACTAGATCGACTCCTAATGAAGATATGAACGAGACTATAAGAATATATATTCTGACTCAGGTGATCAGTGTGGTGAGTCAGAATATATATTCATATAGAATCGTCTATCCCTGTACCTTCGGTACAAGGAATAATAATAATAATAGTATAAAGTAAAATATATATATAAAGGTATATATAAACTCAACCCACATCGGCCTGCATAACAGTGGCAGCGAAATCGACGGATTTCTCCTGTTCATCAGCTCCTGTTGGTGTGAGCACCACCTTCGTTGCCTTGGTCGCCGTGTCCAGACTGTCCGCTGGCTTCTCAACAGGGGTAGAGTATCCCCCATCGGAACAGGTCTTGATTATCAATTGTATGGGATACTTTCGATTGAAGAAACTATAGAAGGATAAAATCATATTAATTTTAGAAATTTGTAGTGACATGGACTTCTCACCGTTTCTTGGCCAATCCCACGGGCAACAGTTCCACGCGGCACTCGCGCAGATCATAGGAACGGTGATCGGTGAAGAGAACCTTATTCCGATCGATGGGCAACTCGTTCCACATGCGACGCTTGGGGATGCGGGCATTCGTTCCGGATAACTTGAGGACAGTGCCATCGAGGCGTACATAGACCGATCTCGTTGTGGCTATGGAGAAGGTATTGGGATCGTAGCTATTGATCTCATTCAGCCAGCCGGCGTAGGTCTTGATGGTCTTGTGCTCTTCTACGGCGGGAATCTCACAGATGGGCATCGAACTATAGTTGGGTATGCGGAATGGAGTACGCTCCGGATGGGCACCCAGCACATAGTTCTCGAAGATATACTGTAGGTAGCTGCTGGAGGTGTTCACCAGCACGATCAGGAACATAGTGGCCAGAACACCACGTATAAACTCCGGAATTGGCATCACAATCAGCAGAGGCAGACCCAGAATTAATAGAACCGGAGCTACAGCGCCACGGGAGCGCCAATTATTCAAGGTGCAGCTACTTATTGCGGTCCAGAGACTCGAATGGGATTCCAGCCTAGATAACTTTTTGCTTAAAGCTTCGTCAGAGTATATCGATCTCATCAAATCCGTATCCGATCCGCTGCTGCTTACGGGTAGGTTCAGATTGACGCGCACCTTGGCAGCTTGAATACTCTCGGCTGAGATGCTTTCAGGTTCCAAATCGGCTTTGGCTTCGGGTTCGGCCTCGGGGCTACCGGTCGGTATCATATCCTCGAGCACTTCCACGCCAGATTCGATCTCAACATCTTTCTTGGCCATCACAATGCCCCGCTTTGGCTTGTCTGACTCTCTAGCGGGAGCACCGTCTCGGCTCGATTTCGCCTCAGCCTGGGCACTGGTGGATGGCTCTGCAGTGCCAGGATCGGCATTGTTGCGTCTGCGCAGGAAATTGCTACGCAAAGATGGCGTCGTGCTGGGACTGGTGCTGAGCTCCTTCTTGTTCATGGCGTTGGCTTGCTGCTTGGCCTTCACCTTCGACTTAATGTGGGCCAGGCCACGTCGCAGACGGGACCGCTCTATGGAAATGGCAGCAGTGGCTGCAACGTCTCCGCTTCCCAGACTGCTGCTGTCCTGCTGCAGTAGATCACACTCCAGATCCGAGTCTGAGTTGCGGCGCTGTGTCTGCCCCTTTGGCTCTACTGTTGCCAGAGTTGCCGCTTCCGCCTCCCCGATGGGCGTACTGATCGTGATGAACTCGTTATCCGAGTCCGCCTCGTCCTTCGTCCAACCAACTGCTGCAATCACAGCCGACGGATCGGCCACTATGACGGGTATCGCTGTCGTGTGCGGTGTGTGATGCTTGGACGATTTGATCTCCTCTATGGTCTGCGATACCTTGCCCTTGATCAGCTTCCAGGTGCCCACAGCTGCTGTGCTATCGACAGGTCCAGCTCCAGCTCCACTTCCTGTTCCTGTTCCCAAGCTGCCCGATCCTGTCACGCTGCTGGACAGCGTCGATGTCAACAGCGGGCCACTCGAAGTGGGGGAAATTTTCTCAATGCTGCCAGATCTGAAAAATAGATGAACAACATGAATTTAAACAAATTAATTTTGCATATTTTTAAATATATTGAAACAAAGTTAACTTGAACTTTTATATTGAGAGATATTTAAAACAGACATAGCTGACAAAGTTTGTGATTTTAAATATACTCTGTGCTAGTGTGAAAAAAATTACAAAAAATATTAATTATATTCATAGTAAAATTAGTACAGGACATAAATTAACATTAAACATTTATTTTGAGTTTGAAAAAATGCCAATTATCTTGTTGCATAGTTTAAAAATAAAACGTTTTATTTTTAAAATAAAAATTTCTCTTAATATTTTAATTAATTTAAATCATTTTTAATTAAGTCCGATACTTTATCTGAAAATTATTTAAATTAATCAAATAAATTTTCTAAAACACATTTAACAGTAGACTTATTTATAAAAAAAAATATTGAGTAAAATGTTTGCAAATTTAATTCATTTATAATCAAATGTTATGAATTATTTGTAAATTATTTAATTTTTTCGAATTCAACAGTTATTTAATGGTCGATTAATTTCTAAACCAAAAATTAATCTTTAAATTAAAGTTAACTTGATTAATTTATAATCCAGTAAAATTATTTCTCTGTAAATTGTATTATTATTCAATTTATTATTTTTTTATTCAATTAATTTATTTATTTATAATTAATTAATTTGATTAATTCATAATCAGCTAAAATGTTTTATTTATAAATTATTTAAATTATTAAAATCTATTTGTTTATTGAAGCAAGATTGTAATAGTTAGTTATTAATCGTCTAATAATTTTAAATAAATTTCTAAAAATGCAATTTAAATTTATAATTTGTTTAAATTGTTAGATATAAATTAGATCAATATAAAAAATGTGTTTTCTTTTTGGTTTTAAATTAAAATTATTTATATATGTAGGGAAGCAGTTTCTGTAAAACTGTAAAACTTAAAAAAATAAGTTATCGAAGAGTATTATTTTTAAATATATTTAATTTGAAAAACTCTTAAAGTTCCTTAATTAAGTGAATGAGAGAAAAATGCATTTTAAATTTTATTCCAGAAAAGTTATTTTTTATTTATTTGAATGAAGATATATGTTTTGTTTTCCATTTGTTCTATAATCATAATCATGTTGTTGGTTCCTTACTCTGATTTTTATTTCTCTGATTCTTGTGTATATATATGTATATGTGTGTGTGAGTGTGTGTGTGTGTGTGGGGAGAGGATAAATTTTATTTATATTTTTTCATTTTGATCGCTTTAGAAAATGTATTTGGAATATAGTTTTTATTGTTTGTATATATATGTATCGTATCTGTATATTGTTTTCATTCCGCTTTATTATTAAACATTAATTTGGCATTCTTGACATGAATGCTCTGGGTTTCATTTGCATTTGTTAAATATTTATTTATTTCTCATTATTCTGAAATATTGTATTGCAGTTTTGCTGATATTTTTGTTTGTTTCACTTTTAAGTTGTGTTTCCATTTTGTTGGGGAGTTTTCTCTAGAGTCTGGTATGAAATTATTATTATGAGAGCTACCTTGGTATACTATTTATATATATTATATGTTAATACGTATCTCATATTTGAATATATCATTGAACATTTAACTGTATCTGTATCTGTATCAGCAGCTGATTGCTTTTATCTGTATCTGTATCTGCATATGTATCTGTATCTGTCAAATTGAGTTATAGAAACGCATCGGAAGGAAAAACATGTTTTGAAAATGGAAAGTACAATTAGTTTTTATTTATTTCCCTTGGATTTAGAAAACTACAAATATTTTTTTTTATTTAATTATATATAATTTTTTTTTCTAGGTATTTTTTTTTCGAATTTTTTGCAACGTTTAATCTTGTAAAAATTAAAAAATTACGTTTATTGAAAATGACTATAAAATATGGAATATTTTGCTAATTTTCATCATTTATTTTCATACGCTTTTTATGAAGACGTATAATTCTATTGTTATATATGTCTGTATATATATGTATGTCTGTATGTATATGTATCATTAGTATATATAGTTTTTGTCAACTGTTGCTTTAGGTTCATTACTATCAAATATTTAATTATATATATATTTTTATACTTTTGGTTTGTTGTATAATGCTAAAAAATTATATGCTCTTGCTTGCATCAGATGTCTGAATATTTTAGCTAAAAAGGAATTCATTAGTAAGGGCGCTCAATGTTCAGTTATATTCAAGGACTAATACTTTTCATTTTTTGTTTTTGTTTTTGGTTTTTTTCTTTTTCATTTAAATTATAATTAAAATGGAAGAGCAAGCTATATAACTCGCTTTACAGGCTACTTTTTCTCAATCCGATTCGATTCGATTTGTATCATAAAATTCTTGTAATAAGTATTTGTTGTTTTCATTTTTTTTATATTATTTTTAGTTGTTTCTTCATTAAAAGGTACCAAATTTGAGTTATCGATAATCGGTCGAAGCTAATGTCCAATTAGCATAAAATTGAATTGAAATTTAATTCAAGGATTAGACTTTAGTTATTCAGTTTCAAAAATTGTCTATTTAAAAAATCGCAATTCGTTTCCCGCCTTCAGCGTTTTCCATATCAATTTTTCTCTAACTACGAAAACTATAAGAAACTCTGTACAAATATTGTGCTATGAAAATACTCAAAAAATAATATAGTGTTTTTTTTTTTGTTTTTTTTCGGTTTTTGTTCATTTATATATTTATAATAAATCATAAAATAGCTAATACTTTTGCCGTTTCTATAATATAAATATTCTATTCATCTAATGTCATTTATTGATCATTTACAAAAGAACAAAATGCAGCTCACGAATGCATAATGTGCACTAAGCAGTATTTTTTTAATATATATATATATATATATTTTTTTTTTAATTATTCAGTATTATAATAGTTTTACTTGGTTATTTGGTAATTAATTGCGCTAAAAAATACATTCAAGTTTTAAATTGTTCATGTTAATTTTTATCAATTGTACTACGTGTAAATTTCATAAATTTTTATTTAGATTAGGTTTGCATTTTGGTATCAAAAACACATTATTTGACCAATTTAATTTAATTTTGTTTTTTTTTTTTTAATTTTTTTTTTTTGTAATAATAATAAGTTCGAGTTCCAATACTTAATTTGCAGAGTCTTTATTGTTTTATTTATTATTTTGAAGATTTCATTGAGTTAATTATGCAATAATTTAATATGTTATCATTTTCAATTTAACGTATTTACAGTAAAATTTAGTTCAAAGAGAAACAGAAAACAAAAATGAAACACAATTCACAATATTGTTGTTTTTATTAATAGCAAAAATTGTATTGTATAAATTGCATATATCAAATATTTTGTTTTTAATTCGTATATTTATATATCAGTTTAATGTAGAAAATAAAAAACAAGGTATAAAAGTGTATCAACGCAATTGTTTTAAAGCTACAGAGACTTGACTACAAACTACAAAACATATAAAAATATACATATTTAATCTTTTTTTTTTTTTAATTTTTGTTTTTGTTTTGAAATAAGTTTGCATTACTCATATCATCATAATTGTATTGTAATGCAAAATTGAATCAAATGTAACAAAGAAACACGCAGTGATGTCCATAATTATGTATACAGCTAAATAACAAAATAATTATACAAGAATTATAGTTTCCTTTTTTTTCGCTTCTCGATTCCATAATTAAATACAATTATAAAAAGGTTTTAACTTTTGTTAAACGCAAAATGTCTTTGACTTGAATTCTTTCTTTCGCATTATAAATTTTTTTTCTTTTTTTTTTTGGTATTTCTTTAGGTTTCATTTGTTGTGGCATACTTAATTAACAAACAATTGTGGCTTAGTTATATTATTATAGCACGGCTACATAAGATTCCAGTGTTCTTGTTTAAAAAAATCATTGAGCGTTATTTTGTTAAATTTTTGAAAGAGTTCTTTCTGCTTCAAATATGTATGTATGTACATATATGTAAAATTGAAGATTTTATATTTTGTTTGTCATACAACGTTTTACTTTGCTATCATGTTTAAATATTTGTATTTGATTAATATATTTGTTGTAGGGTTCTTGTTAACAGTTAAAGTATAAAGTATATATGTTTATATAAAAGTATAAAAATCTATAAAATATTGAAATTTCACTACATTTAAAAAATTTCATTCTCATCAACTCGTAGATCCACTCATCCACTACTACTCATCCATCGGCATATTCATTCATTATTTTACAGATATTTAAATGTCTTTTTGAAGACTAGCATTTAATGACTTCTGTTCAAATATGTTTTTTGCATTTCTCTCGTATAGTATTCATTTAATTTTAGCACAAGTTTCGCAATGCCTTTTGCATAAAACATTCATACACTACAAATTAGCAGGCTGCTTGAATTCATATCTCGGCATTAATACAATTATTTATAATTTGCTAACATTTTTTTTAATATTCAATTTTTAATTTATATATATTTATATTAAAAACAAACGAACGCTCAAGTCGAACTACATTTTCATATGGGCTTATGCAGTTTCAAAAAAATATATATATTTATAATATGATGCATGTGTGTGTGTGTATTGATGTATATATATATATATATATATATATATATATATAGAGTTACATATTTCATGTATATATGTCATTCCATATAATTAAGATAAAAATTCTAGAAAATTGCTATTCATTTCCTCTCTTACTTTCACTCTCTCCCTATCTATCTCTCTCTCTCTGTGAACTCCATTTTCATTTCAATTCGAATCATTTTTTTATACGGTTCGTAAACAAAGCGAGAGCAATAATTTGCTAATAGATTTGACTATTCTTTTAATATACATATTAAAAGTCCAAAGTGACTTGTACTTGAATTTTCATTTACATATACATATATAATTGTAATTGTAAGAATTCTATTTCCGTAGTATAGAAAAAATATCATCGTATCGTATTTTGTTTCTGCTCAAAGTGCCTTAAAACATGCATTTCCCTCTTGTATATATAATATTTTATTAAGTAGCAAAAACTTTCGTTTCTAACAAATCAATCAGAGTAAATGAAAATTTATCTAATTTGTATAAAGTCTACAGTTATAATATTTTGAGAATCGTTTTATAATAGTTGATATAATATTAGCTTAAACTGTTGTCAACTGTGAAAGATTCAGTTTCGAAATGAACCAATTACATAAAAAACAAAACGTATAAAGTCATCAGAAAACTCAGCTATATCTCGTATATATAAATATTGATATATATATTAGATATATACTATATACAATATTTTGATATTATTGTTGAAGCTATCTCTTTTTTGGGATTTTCGTTATGCGTCTTTTTAACTCTTTTTTTCCATAATCATCTAATTTAGGTATCATATATATAAATACAGGAATTGTGTATTACAATTTAGTATTGCACAAAATATTTCCGATTTCAGTTAATATATCGTTTATAACTTTTTAGGCTAATAAAAAACGTTTTATACAAAAAATTGCTATATAAAAAGTTTTATCTAATATAAAGATTAAGTATTTATAAACATTTTAGATTATATTTAAATTGTTTTGCAACACGCCCAGCAAAAAAAATATATATATACTTTTCTTTGTAACATATATAAAAATGTTATAATTATAAAAAAAAATTAAACAAACGAATAAAAATAATTAATACTGAACACAAGCAGTTTGACATAATTTTAACAAATTTTATTTTAAATTACGATAAATTAAATAACAAATACAGCCTGCCTTTTTGGCAAAAAATGCTTTGATTTATGTATTTTTTTTCAGAATCGGGGTATATTTTTGGGAGATAGTGTATAGAATTTGAGTTACGTGGCATGTACAAATCGTAGTTCGATTTTCAATATAGAAATATGTTATTGTTTTATATATTGATACGATTTGAACAATCTACGTAGTTTGAAATTGCGAAAATCACTTAATCACCTTTTAGTCTGTTTGAAAAATTCTGAATGAAATGGCACTTTCATTATCGTGTTTTAAAATTTACTCAAAATCATGTGTATTGTATTGTTGGTTTTAGTTCTGAATTATGATATGGCTAAAAATCGCAAAATGTGGCTAAATTTTTAATTGGAGAATTTGGACATTAAAATTGGAATATTTTTAATGCACTTGAAAATTGTTTCGAAAATAGTTAGCGGAAGGTTTTCCAAACATACCTATACCTAGTTCTATAAGAAATACTATCTTTGATCCCAATTCTTTGCCAATTTGATGACTAATTACATTAATTATCATAAATTAGTGTAAGTAAATTGAATTTTATCAATTGAAAGTTTGTATTATGTGTGCAGTCTTTAATTATAAGAAAAATATATTAAGCTATTCATTATATTAAATGAAATTGTTGAAATTTCTGTAGATTCTATTATCTTTAGGAACTTCCGGGTGTTTTGGTATCTTTTTGTCGTGCAAAGTTTCGACTAGCTGAAGTATAGGTTCATAAGTTAAGTTCATTAATTAATTAATGGATATTATCTAGTATTACCTTTCGCCTACTGCGAGGCATTGTTTAACTGACTGAAGTGGGTTTATTTTTTCCATATTTTGGCAACTTCATTTCTCCTAAGTAAAAAAAAAAAAAAAATACTGCGCAAAGTCTTCTTCGCAAATCTTGATGGAAGATTCAAAACAAATTTAAAAAATAAACCTAAATTAAAATTGAAGTAAAGATGCTGTGATTGGGCGACTGTTGCAATCCAAAGAATCCAAGTCTATTGGACTCTGGCATAGACTCTGTAGCTTATTTTCTGTGGGGGAGGGGGGGACTATCTGTAGCCTAGTGGGTGACTCAAGGGACACCACCCTCTCATGTATCTGTATCTGATGCCGTGTCTTTTAGTATTTACTGTATTTACAACTTTCGTCTGCGAATCGGACGCCTCTTTCCGTCGCGATCCCGATCCCTATCGCGTTCACGTCCATCGCTTCCATGCTCCTGCTCATGCTGATGTGATTGCTGCTCATGCTCCTCCGACTGTGTTGATGTTGCATTGATTCTGGGCACTGCCAGCGCTGCGTCCAACAGGCGGTGTCGCTGCTCCCTCTGTTGGCGTCTCTCGTCGTGCAGCGCGGCCTACCAGCGCCGCCGTTAACACCAGCGAAAAGGCACCGCACGTGGCCGGTCGGCGCCCTCCTTGACCAGGGGCTTGTGGTATTCTCGGCCAGGACGAGAGTGAATCACAGCCCAGCAGTGCTCGCAGTAGTACTGCAGGCAAGTTACGTTCGCACAGAAGAATGGGGCGAACTTGCCACCGCATCGCTGCCCCTCGCACTCGTCGCACATCTGATCATCCAGGACGTAGGGCTTGACCTCCACCCGCTTGTCGATGTCCCCATGCTGCAGTTGGACGAATCGTGCCGATATGGCGGCTATGTAGCTCTGCTGGTTGGAGAAGGCGACACGTCCTGCGCCCTTCGGATACTTGAGTTCCGGATCGGTGTCTATGCCGGCATAACAGACTCCCCCATATAAGCGATCCATGATCATGGCCAGTTCGTATGCTTTCAGCGGGCGTGGCACGCCGCCCACAAAGACCGTCTTGCGTGGATCCAAGGACATGGTCGCGTCCAGCACATAATCCGCGTCGGCCAAGCGCCAGGGTCGTATCTGAACAGCCTTATCCTTGATGGTGGGCGAGGATACGCACAGATACAGCTTGTCCTCATCCGTAATACACGAGTCAATCAGCTGCTGGACACTGCTCTCATCTTGGAACAGCAGAAACGCATACCCCTTGGGCGGAAAATATGACTTGGACTCGGCCTTGTGGGGCCAATCCACGATCAACGGGCCGAAGCGACGGAACGATGTGGTAATCTCATCCTCATCAATATCTGGCGGCAGTCCACCGACGAACACTTTACGCGAGAATCGAGCGGTGCCATCACCACCGTGAATTCCATTCCCGCCCTGGATGGGCGAGTGCGGCGAGTGGGGCGACAGGCGAGATGGTGAGCCCAGCTTCAGGGCATTCAGATAGATACTTGGATCCGAGCTGGCTGCAATGGCCATGGCATCGGCCTCGCTCAAATGCTTTGATCCTGCCCCGCCCAAGGCACGCATCCTGTCGTTTAACATGCCCATGTTATCGCCTCCGGCAGCACCACTGCCGCCCAGCGACATGCCACGCATATAATCACTTAGGGCGTTATCCATCCTAAGGTTGCCACCTCCAACTTGATGTTGACCGTTCGCACTCATCAGGTTCCCATAGCTGTTGCCTAAATAGGGGGCATCGCCACCTCCTGTGGCACCCGATGTGCCCATTACCGAACCATTCCCTATCGACAGCGTCGGTATATTCATGTGACCAGCACCGGGTCCTCCAGCTCCTCCTCCCACCAAGTTGTCCATGTGCGAGCCCGGGCAGCCATAGACTCCCGTTGGAGAGTTGCCCTTGATGGGAAAGGATATGCTGCGTCTGTATTTGGGCGATACTCCCGGCAAGGACATCTGCGGTATGGGCGAAATTCCACCACTGCTGCAGCCCGCCTGTGAGCCATTGTATGGTGATCCGGCGCCACCAGCTCCGCCTGGCGATGAAGGACTATGTGAACCCCCACCACCAACTCCATCCCGATGCTGTTGCTGCTGCTGCTGTTGATGATGATGGAATGCGCTCAAATTGGGCGAGAGTTGCTGCTGATGCTGTTGCTGTTGGATTTGAGATGGCAGCTTGTTCAGATTGAGAGTTGGCGGCAAACCACTGCAGCTGCGGAGGGGAAGGTAACGAGAGAGATGAACATGCTGATTTTACAATATTTCTTTTATATCTTTATAATCTTTGGTGGTTGCAATATTATATTAGATGTATAGAGGAGCAAGTTGGTTCAAAGATTTGCTTCAAATTATCATTTGTGGATGTACGGGAAAATAAAAATATTGAAAATATTTGAAAAATTAATATTTTTTTTTTAATTTAATTTATGTTGTCGCCCAGCGTTAAAATAAAGTTCATAATAGAAGAAAAAATTAAATTGAACAAGTGCACAAATTTATTTAACTATTTCGGAATATAATTTATTATTTTTTAATTGCTATTTTGTTACACTGGGCGTGGTTGCTCCTTAATCAATAACAATCACTCAGAAAATATTTTAAAAATATTTTATTCATTTTTTTTGTTTAAATTTTTTGGCGTTTTTTTAAATTTTTTTTCTAGAAATTGAAGCAAATTTACGACTGCCAATTGCTCCTGAATTTTAAAATTTATTTTTTTAAATTTTTATAAATTGTTTTATTGTTTATAGTTGAAATTTTTTTGTTGTTGTTGCTGCTTTGGTGTTGTTGCTGTTGTTCTTGTTCTTGTTGTTCTTGTTGTTTTTGTTGGTGGTGGTGGTGGTGGTGGTGAATGGTGTGTGGGTTGGTGGTTGTGGTAGTTGGTGGTGGTAGTGGTGGTGGTGGTGGTGCTAGAACTCGCGTTATATCCAATCGAAATGTATGCATATGATCAGTTGGAGATGTACTGGCGATTACAGTTTGGCGATTACAGTTTTCAAAGCACTGTGCGCGGGGGGTTAAGTTGGAATTAATTATAGACAGAGATATAGACAGAGAAATCATTGAACTTGTTGAACACTTGAGACACGGCACTGCGATAACGAGAACGATAACGATTAGCGATAGACATTTATATACAACAAACGCTTTGTTTTTTATCTATTAATCGTTATTTTATAATAATTTCTTTGATGAATTAGCTACTTAACACACACACACACACAACACTCAAACTGTGCTGCAAATATAGCAACTGCCCAGCATAACAAAATATACATATACATATGTATATTTTTCAAATATCAAAAGAATATATAAGGCAAACTGAAGAAGAAGAAGAGTAAGTAATCGAAACCCATTGCTTTGTTCTGTTGCTGTTATCGCTATGTTATCACAATGTTATTGTTGTTGCTGCTGCTGCTGTTCGCAAAGCGAAGCCAAGTGACAATGAATGTCAAACTGTGACACGGCAAGAGTGCGTGTCAAACTGTAATTGTAATTTAAAATGGCGAGACGGCTACGTAAGTACAGGGGGGGGGGATGCGGTGTGCTGAGCTTGAAGTGAAAACGTGGTTAGGAGGAGGATACTCTGATACGGCTGTTGATGATGATGTTGTCTGCCGGCGCATGATGATGAAATGTATCTCCAGATATACATACATATATGCTGGAAACGTGTACAAGTGTAAATAGATAAAAAAAAAAAAAAAAAAGAAAGAAAAAAACGAAACGAGATTGAAGTTGGGAGGGAAACGCGTGTCGTCTGCCGGCTTGATAAACGTCTGGTTGGTTGGCAAGGTGTTGGGTAAAAGCATTTGACAGTGTTGTAAAATGCAATTATGGCCAAATGCAATTAGCACAAAAAATACGTTAAAAAGTTAATTGAAATTTGTTGCGGAAATGAAGAGGCAGCAACAGCAGCAACAGTCGCTATACCCACTACAGTTTGAAATGCCTCGAATTGAAACGGAAACTTTTGATTGACAGGCTAAATCGAAAAGCTGACAACGCCAGATAGGCTCAAGGTGTGTATATATACTATATATATATAAATATATATGTGTATACTATGTAAATCAATAATACGAGTGGCTACCAGAAGAAGTGCCGCCAGAAGAAGCCTGCCTCTAGACGTGCAACATTTTCAATATTAAATATGTAAAATGGCAAAGAGCCTCGCCAGACATGCCCACGTCTTCCCACGCAAACCTGGCCAAGACCCAGACATGTGCACAGTACTTCAACGCACACACACACACACACACACACACAGCGACATGTAAAGTTCTTTTTTGTATACATGCGACATAAACAAAGCGCAGTGGCTGCTGTAGTGCACTCTACCAAGAGAGAGCGAGAGAGAGAGAGAGAGTCGCATGCACCAAGTGCTGCTTGCCACAGGGGCAAGCGATGCAAGAGCGTATAGTGACGTATAGACGGCGAGGGAACAGGGCCGGGCCGGGCAGGGCAGGGCGGGGAGTGAACTGCGCTTAAAGTTTAAGGCCGCCGACCGACAGACACACAGACAGACAGACAGACTGACGTCGTCGGCTGGGGAAAATGCATTAAAAATGCGCCATGTACTGAGACTGCATAAAGAATCAAAGTCACAAAAACAAAATTGCGTCTAATTCTTTTTTTATATTTGAGCGGTCAACGAACTTCTTGCCACCACCGTGCTGCGTGTCCAATGCAACAGGACGAAGTTGAGAGTCAAGTTAATGGCAAATTGAAATTGCGACTGTGCAAATATGGGGAAATTGCATAGGACAGAAAAAATCAGGATAAACTAAGAATCAAGGGGGTTTGAAAGCTAGTAAAAGAGCATTTTAGGGGCGTAATTAAATAAAAGTTAAAAAGGATTTTAAGGTCAGAAAATGGAAAGATTTCCATTTGGAAATAAATTTTCGAGCAAATGGTTGTAATTTTATAATATCTATTACAATATGGTAAAGAAACGATATTTACCGATACTTTCCTATAATATAATCTTCTTAAAATATCAGATGAAATGGTGAATTTTTTAAAATGATTTTTAATTATTGAGAAATTATTGATTATTATTAATTATTATTTATAAAATTTATTTAATTATTATTTTAAAATAACAATAATAATAAATTAATATTTTATTTATTTAATTTATAAAATAATAAAATAAAATAAATATAAATCAATAAATTAATATTTTATTATTTAATTTATATAATATTTATAATTTATATTTATATTTTTTATTTATATTTATTTAATTATTTATTGACATTATAATAATCTTTATATCTTTATCTTTATTATAAAGATTTTAAAATAATGTATATATTATTAATGTCTTTCATATTAATTAAATGGTTCATTAATGTTAATCTTTTAATCTCTGAGGCACGGTAAAAATGATAAAAATAAAAATATCAATATATCGATAATTACTTATTATTATTATTTATTACAAAGTTAATGGTTAATGGTTAATAATATGACAAAATGAATGGGATTCTTACACCACTTTTAGTGGCGGCCTAAATGGAGGATCAAGTTGCCTTCTTTTAAGATGTCGGCGATGTCTACAATATTATGGTATTTTGCAACACTGAGAATATCCTTGGAATAACATTTAAAAATTATTGAACATCCCCACGGATAATAAATTTGAATTGGGATATTAACGGATACAACACTACTCACAGACAGCATAATATCGAAAAAAATATAGTAATACTCGGCAGAATGAAGTATATAGTATGTATGTATATTTAGTCACAATGTGAAGAGGCCAATTTGGAATGGAGTAAGTTGGGGGAATGATCGAGAATGTGTAGATTTTGGCCACTTGGTAGCAACAACAGCAACAACAAAAACAATGTTTGGTAATATGTGAATTTGGCAATTAAAATACGTATACGTATAGAAAGATTCTGTAATTCTGTTTAATTCGTATGTAATGTAATTTGTAATGTCAAATAAACAACAAAAAAAAAACACTCACCTCTTGCGATTAAAGAATCCCCCACTGGATCCGCTGTTGCCGCCACCGCCGCTGTTGCCACCGCTCTGCAAATAATTGTTGCGCAGATTTACCTCGTCGTTCTACAATAGATGGAAAGAGAAAGAGAAAGAGTGAGAGTGAGTGAGAGGCACATAAACATTTTGCAACAATGAGTAATACTACAACTGCCAAGTTCTTTTGCAATCCCACAAAATATCAACGAGAACATCTGCTTAACAATTCTTTCAACTTTTATCTTATTTTTGAATATATATATATATATATTTTTTGTGTTTTGCTCGCATAAAAATAGACGCTTTAACTACAAATTAAATTTTTAAATGACACTAACGCGAAGAAGCATAAAAATAAAACGGCAAACAGCTGACCAAGAGTTCTACGAACACAAATAGATAATAAATTTCAAATTGAATTTGAGAAATCGATTTAATTTATCGCTAATTAAAGGAGCTACTAAACATGCTACTAAAGTTAGCAGCTTGTCAAGTGAAACTAAAAATGGATTTCATTTTCTCATTCTTAACCCCGCTAATTGCGATTAACGTCTGCGTTATGACGAGTCGAAAATGATTCACGATTTATATAGTCCACACTATGCTGATAATGGAGCAGAAATGAAGTGGCCTCAACGGGTACATACCCTGTACCAAAGTATCATAATTTCCAATTTGTTTTTCCCCTTTTTGCTTTCCTACCTACATTTTTGTAAAATATTATTAGAGACAATTAAAAATCTAAGTACAAAATATAAATATAAATATATAGATATTTAAATATATAAATATAAAATATTAAAATTAATATATGTAAAAATACCATTTACATTTATACTAAAAAAAAGCAAAATAAAATCTACGTTAACATAAACAACTAATATCAATTAATGAATAATATTTATGATTTCTAACTTTCAACATTTCGTGCTACGAAAATTTCGATAGATCACTATCACTATTAGCCTATTATTTGTCTAAACATTTAGTCTTTTTGAAAATTCAAAATACCACAATAATAATAATAATAAGCTAGAACCTCCTACTTGCACAGAATCCTTCCTTAGGTTATAAATTTAATTTGTAAATAACTAATATTAAATAAAATTTTTGTTTACTTACAGAAAAGAGTGAATTAGCGACTTGTTGTTGATGTTGATTATGCTGGTGATGATGGTGCTGCGATGGGCTGCTCGACAGCGAATGGGAATCGCATGGATTGACCATCATCCCCAATGCGGAACCAACACTTCCATTGTTCTGGAGGCTAAGCAGATTCGATGCTGTTGGCGACGCATCTCCTCCGCCGCCACTGGGACTATGACTGTGACTATGGCTATGGCTGTGGCTATGCTGCTGTGTACTCTGGTGAAATGATTGCAGTATGTCACCCAGGGACTCCTCGTTGGCATTGAAACGGACCGATATCGGAGCACTGCTGCTACCCATGCCGGGTGGCGCTTTGATGGAGTTTGTGACTGTTGCTGGACCTGCCGTTGTTGGAGATGTTGCAAGGCTGCCACCAACAACAGATGTGGACGCCGACACCGATAGGTTGCTGTTGCTGCCACTCAAGCTGCTCGCCGAGCTGCTAGCTAAAAAATTGAAATCGAATTAGAATACATACATATATTTGTATAGTTTATGCTTACCTTTTGGTAATTTCAGAGAGTCCATGGTGCCCGCACCCAAGGTATATAATGTTGACAGAGACACGGCTTCTACTTCTACGGCTGCACTTGATCTGCTGCGTTAATGCCGACGCTTTTGCCTTAGCCTATATGGAATGTGGGCCAAAACGCAAGACGAAGACAACGAAGGCATCCATCAATCAGACATGAAAGTAAATTGGGTAAAATGTAGAAAGATATATATGTAGATATACCAAAACGAACACGTAATAATTTTTGTTTTTAAGCACTATATACGCCTAACGAATGTAATTGCAATTTGAAAGTACAAAATAATATACATATATCCAGCAAAATGACAAATTGGGGAACTACACGATTTAATAGTATATAAAATAGATATATACATAGATATAGCATGTATATACTGAATCTTTTTAATGGGGGTGACTCCAGCTGACCGCATAAATCCCACAATTCATACATATATTCCCTTTTGTATTTATTTACTAATTACATTTGAATGTGTAGTCATTATGGGGAGGGAGGGCGGAGAGGGTGAAACGAATGCGGTTGTCAAACAAAAAGTTTACTATCAATACACGTTTTATCGACAACCGAATGGATTGTGCGTGTTTTTTAGATACCGATAAAAAAAAGAGAAATATACAAAATTTAGTAGCATTGCCGTATGTATGAGTAATAAAGATAAAGAGTTGTTTTCAAAATATGGCATAGTTCCCATTCTCTACCCTGTCCCGCCCTCTCGACAAGATATCCGCCCCCTCACGATCATCCCGTTCATTGCATGCACGCACTTCAATATTTGGGAAGAGTACGAGGGAATTGGAGAACTGGAATTGGAAATGAAATGGAATTGAATTTGAAATTGTCACCGGAAAGCATCAACAGGGTACCAATGAGGGGTGAGGGGGAGGGGTCGGGGGGTGGCTCAGTGGGCCGTTTAATTAGTTAAATGCAAATAGAGAGACGAACGACAACAAAATTGTTATGCCAATGAAAATGTGCGCCGAGGCATGGAGAAAATCATCTGCAGCTACTGAAGCAATGCTCGACTGATTTATACCACGTATGTACATAGTAAAATTTGATAAATTTGATAGTAAAAACTGAATAATTTTTAATTTAATTCTTGAACTGGTTAGGGCTGCAAATAAGTATAAATTACAATAAAGCAATACAAATTGGGAAAAGCAAAGATAATAGTATAACAAATATTTAAAAAAAAAAAGTACAACATTAAAATTATATATTTACATTTACTACTTTTAGAATTTTGAATTGAATTAACTAACAAACATTTAAAACAAAAAATTGACTATTTAGGATATATTATACCCCTCGCTTGATAGTTTCAAGTAGCATAATCAATACATAAATTTGTCCTACAGACCGAGAGAGCAACTGACGGAAAACTGAGAAAAAGAGAGACTGAGAAACGACGCAAAGCACGCAGAGGCCAAGTAATAACATTGACAGTAACGCCCACACCCCAAACTAACCAGCCCCTAACACACACGCACCATACATACATACACTCACTCACAGTTGTTAAATAAACAAGTGTAATATACCGCCAAAAGCATAGACAGCTTGACTCGGTCTCTGGCAGCATCCACACAAATGAAGAGCACAAAAGTTGAGCATTGGATGGCGATATTATCTCAATGTTCCCCGCACTTCGCATCATTCGCGCTCGTCTCTGTAAAAAGAGTGAGCAATGCGCTGACAAAGCACGTTTTCCTCCCGTATTTACATATGTATGAACTTATTTTTATGGTGCAATGAGTACGCGTGTGTGTGTGTATGTGTTTGCAAGCAAATGTATCTTTGTAGAAATTAAATTGTTTTTGTTTTTGTTTCTGCCTTTTTGTTGTGCACTCGAGAATTTCTATTATCACACGTCTGCAATTAGATTTAGTAACTGGGCCAAATCAGCGAAACGAATGAGAGACCGAGCAGCGATACTCTCTGTGTCTCTCTCTCTCTCTCTTTGCTCGTATTGCTAACGTCAGAGCATGAACTTTTCACTGAAGAGTGGGCGTCAGAGAGATTTAGGGGTTTTATTACGGTCTTTGCTTTGCTCAACTGTTTCGTTGTCATCGTCGTTATCGTTGTTCGCCAGTGCCCCAATTTCAATTGGTTACGCACACACACACTCACACATACGCACAGAAAGAGCAGAAGCAGCAGAGAAAAAGACAACCCTACACATTGGGGTTGCTATCATCTACTAAAAATTAGGCCAAATGTTGCTGCTGCTGCGCTGCCTGCGCAGATATATTTAAATAAACTGACATTTTGACAGGTGCAAACGATGCGAGCGTACAAAAAGCAATAGAACATAAGACGAGAAAGAAGAAAATGAAGGAAAGCACACAGAATTTGTAGCCACCAAATAGCACTAATAACACTAACCTTTTGTACTTAGAATTTGGCTATAGCCTCGGTTATTGTTGCAGCGACGCCCGAACGAAGCAATGAGCACGAAGGCGGGCCACAAAAACGACAGCGAACTCACGACGGCGAGACGACGACGACGACAACGACAAACTTTCAGGTGCAAGTTTTTTTTATCGTTGTGTGTGTGTGCTTAGCTGCGTAGATGTGTGTCGATTGCGTATGTATGTATGCATGTACGTGTGTACGTTCGTTACATTTCCGGGGGTGCAGGTCCGCCGACTCACTCACACTCGCGCAGTTCTGTGACGTATATGGCACTGTGTGTATTTATTTTATTTTTGTGTATGTTTCCTGCAACAACAACACTAGCAGCAACAAGAATTCCTTTACTGTGGCGTTCGAAAATTTTGCTCCTTTTATGTAAATGGCATAAAAATAAACAGCAACTCTTAATTGTAAATCCCTTTCTGCGTTCACTTGCTTTACTGGAGCTTACAGCAAAGTGTAATTTTTCATTTTCCGTTCTCACTCAAAATGCAGCAACGTTAAAAATTTTCACACTAGAACACAACACTACGATTTTTGAACAACAAATTTGGAATAGCACTAGAAATTTAATTGATTTAAATTAAATGAAACATTTTTACACAATAATTTTCATCTTAGATTCCAATAAATGTTTTTTTCATATTTTTGTCTTAATTAATTTAGCAAGCAGACCCGTCCGCTTGCTTGCGAGACGATTGTGAGACTAAAATTTTCAGCGCAGCTCGCTTTTCACACAAGCTTGTTTTGTCGACGGCTGACGAGAGTATCATCGCTTGCGTTTCACGAAACAGACACAAACACAAGCGCATGACGAAAAATCAATCATTTTCAGTTGTTTTGCTTTCGTACGGGCTTTTCAGGCATAGCAATAACAACAATAATAATAACAGCAGCACGACAGCTGCTTATGCCATTAGCGTTGCCAATAGGCAACACAATGCAACTATCGATGAATCGATATCGTTCAGAAAGTGTAATACGAGCGGACACAGTCCGATATATGGATATTACATAAATAATAATAAATATACCGATATTCCGATATCAATCAAGCCGACTACAATTTACAAATATTAAGAAAACATTACATAAATAATGCTACAGATACAAATGCTGATTATCCCGAGAAGTCTGGTAACACCAGGGTGGGTTGTAAAAACAACAAGCAAAGCACAATGCAAAACAAGAAAATTATATAAAAAGGGAACTACTTACAAACACAAGCCAACGAAGTTCCTTCTATGCCTACTGTCTTATCATCAGCCTCAACTTCGTCTTATGAGCTTCAAATACTAAAAAAACACAAAATTCACACACATGTATACAACCACAGCACGCACAGTCTGTTAAACAATGGTCTTCTTCGCAATTCACCCTTTCTTCGAATTTATGTACAAATAATATGAGAATTCTTCCGGAATTCTCTCACGAAATACTTTAGATGTATATGTTAATCTATATAAAATATGTACATTTTTTAAGTAACTTTTGTGTAGAATTTTATACAAATGTGTTCGAAGACGACTACGATATAACTGCCCGAGTAAGCACACGGGCTGCGACTTAACATATTACAGCAAGCTTTTTACAGCTGTTCCAATGACTGCTTCGATTACAATTGGGCGATGTGGCAACCTTGTCAAACTAATATTTGGTCAGTGCTAATAGTAAAGCGCGCGCATTTAAATGTGAATTATTGTGAATCAATTCATAGCTAAAGATGTAAATATGTTGTTAGCATTAAATCAATAATACTGCTTATCATCAATACACATACATATTGATGCCGCTTGGGGTAAATCCCACACAAAATTATATACTATTGTGATTCACATTGACGATTCACTAGAATCGAAGACCGGTTTCTTGATAAGCAACAAGATCATTGTTCAGTCTTTGTCTCGGCTTTATGCGCATTTTATATATTCACAGTCGTCGTGATGCACGGATCGTGTTTTCTTTACAGCGGGATTTTCGTGCTGGGGCTGCTTGCAGTGCTGGCCTCTGGCTATGAGGTTCCCAAAGCCAAGATTGATGTATTCTATCCCAAAGGATTTGAGGTATCTATACCCCATGAAGAAGGCATCACTCTATTTGCCTTTCATGGCAAACTTAACGAGGAAATGGAAGGTCTGGAAGCTGGCACTTGGGCACGTGACATTGTGAAGGTGAAAAACGGTCGTTGGACTTTCAGAGATCGGCAAGCCCAGCTTAAACCAGGCGATATTCTCTATTACTGGACCTACGTTATCTACAATGGCCTAGGTTATCGGGAAGACGACGGCGCATTTGCCGTGAGTGAATACAGTGGAAACTCTTCCAGTCCCGTTCCCGTACCCACGCGTCCATCGGTGCGCACAACAACTCCATCCTCTGACAATCCTGATATCGACATTCGCATCGACAATTGCGAAGCACCAAAGACTATGGTCAATGGCATCCCAACCCGTTGTGTCAACCAGCTCATCTTCTCGGATGACTTTACCGGAAACAAGCTGGATTCGTCCAAGTGGCATGTGGAGCATCGCTTCTCTGGTGCACCGGACTACGAGTTTAACATATATGTGAATGATGTACCCGATACGCTGAGTGTCTCCAACGGACATGTTCAAGTCCAGCCCATGTCCACAAAGCGCGCATATAGCCAGAACTTGAATTCAAAGTTGGATCTGGGCAGCGATTGTACAGGAGAGAAGGGCACTTCGGACTGTGTGCGTGATGCCAGGAACAGGAACCGACCCGACAATCTGCCACCTTTAGTGACCGGCCAGTTCACCACCAAGCAGAGCTTCGCCTTTAAATACGGACGTGTTGAGATCCGGGCTAAAATGCCACGGTCAAAGTATCTGGTGCCACAGTTGTGGCTGCAGCCCAGAGCCCAGGCATATGGAAAGCCCGACTACCAATCGGGACAGATTCGCATTGGCTATGCGAGACAATCGTCTGGAGGTCAATTGGATCTCTATACCGGAGTCTTGCTGAATGCCAACGAACCTCTGCGTTCCACCAAACTGTGCCATAAGCCTGGCTCCAACGAAAGCAGCGAGGATTGGAGCGACAGTTTCCACAATTATACGCTGGAATGGACTCCTCGTCAGCTTAAATGGCTGGTGGACGGACAGGAGTTGTGTGTGAAGGGCAGCAGCACTGGAGCATTCAGCGACACAGTTGTGACTGGGAAACGATTGCCCAATGTGGATGAACTGGAGAAGGGCACTGGAATAGCACCATTTGACCAGGAGTTCTATATCACGTTCGGGCTGAGTGTGGCCGGATTCAATGAGTTCTTCTATGACTCAGAGAAGCCATGGCATGAGCAGGCGCCGCGTGCAATGGACGCCTTCTGGGGATCCATCAGGTCGCAGCAGGACAAGTGGATCGATGAAGCACAGATGAAAATTGATTATGTTAAGGTTTATGCTGTCTAATATTGTAATAATAAATAATGGCATTTAATGTCTAGGCTTGATGATGATCAGATGAATGTGTAATTGTACAATAAATTATTTAATTGTTTTTCGACTTTACATCATTTTATACTATCGCATTAATTTTTACTGAGGGTCACACTGCACCTATCGATATTATAGACACGAACAGCTGATCGCCTATCGACGTGATTTCCAACATAAACTCTCATCCCTAGTGCTCACATAACCTGCTGCGGCGTTTGCTTTATTGAAAAACACAAGTAAAGTTATAAAACCATTGCTATTTTAACTATTTGATAACATAAAACTTCATTTACTATCGCAGCCAAATACAAAATGCAGATCACACGTCTCGTTTTCCGTCAGCTCAGGCGTCAAATTAATGTACAACGTCAGTACAGTGCAACCGCTCCCGCAGCGGCAGCTGCAGCTGAGAAACTCGTGCCGCCGGTACCCGAAGGTGCCTCCAAGCCACCAAACCCCAAGTTGGATAGTATTGTCAACAACATTGCCGCACTCAACCTGCTGGAGGTGGCCGAATTGAGCAGCCTGCTGAAACAGAAACTGAATTTGCCAGAGACCGCATTTGCGCCCCAGATGGCCATGGCTGCTGGTCCAGCGCGTGGTGCCGCAGCAGAGGATGAAGAGGAGGCGTCGCCCAAAAAGGTGCAAACCGCATTCAAAGTGAAGATGGTCAAATTCGATGAGAAACAAAAAGTGGCGCTCATCAAGGAGGTCAAGAATCTGCTGGAGGGCATGAACTTGGTGCAGGCCAAGAAGTTCGTTGAGAGTGCGCCCACCATCGTCAAGGAGGATATACCAAAGGAGGAAGCCGAGAAGCTAAAGGAGGCTCTCACCAAGGCGGGTGCCGTCATTGAAATTGAATAAGCTTACGTTTTATACTAATTGTTACATTAATAAAAGTCATGTACAGCTATAGCTGTTAAACAAAAGAAATCGAGAATTAATCGGATGTATACCATACTCTCTAATCAAAAACGAAACAGAAATCGAGTTGAAATTGTCACACTTATCAAGAACTGTTATGGCTTTGCTTACTTGAGTTGCAACTTTCTACGGTTTCGCCCGGAAAACAGAAACAATCGAACACTTTTACCTTCCTGAATGAGTTTAGACATTAATTAGTAACGGTACACATATAGCGACGGACAACAATCTCTCCCTTCCTTTCCATTCTTCAAATTAGTGCAGATCCGCTAATTAAAGTCGTGCGTAGTTCTTGAAGCTGCTGGCAGCCCTGGTCGTTGAGAATGCAGCCGCAACCATGGCGGACGGCTGGCAACGCACGCGTCTTTGCGCGCTGTCGTGCAGCGTTGCCACTGCAGTGCACTGCGCACAAAACAATCGTTACATCATAACGTACATACGAGCTCAAAATGGCAACTAAAAATAAATTCGAAATTGAGCCGAGGGAGGAGTTGTTTGTTTGTCCAAGAGCGCAAACAATGCGCACTTTCTATTGAGATCGGAACGGAAGCAGAATCATGAGACGAGGGCATTTAACATCCACGATTAATCGCGCGTGTTCCCAAATTATGCGTGTAAGAGAGTATGAGTATCAGTATGAGACTAGCTAACACTTTCATCGTCTGCTGATTGTTTGCTGTCATTTAAAGATGATTTACCATTCGGGGCTTGATCAATTGATCGTTTGATTTTTGTTTTGTTGGCTGTGCGTGAATGCTCCAAATATTTGCAGCCTCCGAAATAAACTCCACACGACTTGGGCTGCATTTGGTCTCTGCCCTTCTATCCGCTGCCCGTCGAATGCCAATTCTCTGGGAGCTGAGCATCGCATCGCTGTCTTCCAATTAGCACCTGTGTCTCACTGTGACACAGTAAGCTCCACTGGCTCGACCTGCCTCAGCTCAGTCTCCAACGGAACACAGACGCGTACACGACGTGCTCGCTCGTCGAACCTCTTTTCGGGCTCTTAGTGAAAACCGAAAGTGTTTCCCTTAATCACTCAACTTACTCGTCGTCACCTTCATCGTCATCGTCATCGTCATCGTCATCGTCATCGTTATCATGTCGGATCGTCCACATTCCGCGCGCATTTTGGCCATTGTCGCCATCTTCTTCAGCAGCTACATTGTCGGCATCTACAGCGCGGCTCGTGCCAGTTCTGCTCAGTTGCTCCCCTTGGATGTTGTCTCCCGCAACAGCAGCCTCAACTCTACTCTGGACAGACTTGACGAAGATACGTCCCTGGCACTCAGCGGCACTGCCAGAAATCCTCGCTGTAAGTAATTCATCATCAATCAAGTAAAAGTTGGACTCTGGAGTCGTTATCGCGTCGATATGTAGTATCTGAATTCTCGGCCTCTTTGCATCTCATGTTTGAGTGCGATCCGTTTGTTTTGTCATGTCGTCGTCGGTTTATGTATGTATGTGGGTCACATTTCAATTATCACCCAGAGCACAGGTTCCGTGCTGGACTCTTTAGTCTTTAGCTCCAGCTTTGTCACTGCGCTTGACAACGCATACGAACATTCCACGAATCCCCCCCTGACAAATTCCAGCTCCTCATCTTCAGTTAAGTAAGGGAAAAGCTTTATTAAATTATTGAGAAATTAATAAAATATTATTCTCAATTAAAAAAAAAGATTTTGGAAATTTTTGATATTGAAATATCCAATTCAAGATTTGGGAAATTATTGTTATTGAAGTAAGTACAGGGAAAAGCTTTATAAAATTATTGAGAAATTAATAAAATATTATTTTCAATTAAAAAAAAAAAGGTTTTGGAAATTTTTTTATTGAAATATCCAATTCAAGATTTTAGAAATTATTGTTATTGAAATATCCAATTCAAGATTGTGGAAAATATTGTTATTGAAGTAAGTAAGGGAAAAGCTTTATTAAATTATTAAGAAACTAATAAGATATTATTCTCGTTAAATAAAAAAAAAGATTTTGGAAATTTTTGTGATTGAAATGTTCAATTTCTTGTCATAATAAAATCTTGAAAGTATTTTTCAATTATCTTATAGTGGTAAATTAAAGAAAAAGTATGATATTCAAAAATTCTGATAAAATCGTAAAATATACAGTGGTGGTCACATTTGCCGCATGCTCGATATTAAAAAATAATATTACTCTGATCACGATAAGATTTGAAGGTCGATGTTTCATGTTGATCATATAGTTTGGCAGTGTTCTCCATTATTTTTGCCGTTAAAAGTATCGTCGTTTTTTAAACTGAAAACGAATTTACAACGGATAATAGAAATTTTCGTGATTATATATTTATTTATTTATTTATTTATTTAATGTCAACTATTAACAGTCGATATAAAATTGAATCCTTTGAATTGAAAACAATAGTTCAAATCATTAACTGTGTGATAATATTTTAAGATCAATATTCGCAGGAGATCCAGGTGGAAAAAACATTGTTTTGAAAAATTGTGTAGAAAGGATACTTTTTGATAAATTCTTTGTTTTTAACTTGTAGAATACCAAAAGGAAGTATACAATATATAGTATCTAAATATTTACTAATATTTTATTCAATAAATACGGAAAATTAATAAAAAGAAATGATGCTAGAAAACTTTCAGAAATAGAAATAAGTTAAAGAATTAATGATCATTAAGAAAATAAGAGAATATTTACTTTTGTAAACAAGATTTTTTTAAAAATATTGAGTTGAGAGTTAAGTTGACAAAAGTATAAGTATTGAAAATATAATTAGAATTACATATTTATTTATTGTATTAGACTTTTTTTCTATTTATTTTATGCATATTTACATATGCAAGAAACTATAAAAATTATATGCAGTCTTAGTAAAATTATTAAAAGTGAAATATTTCCTAATTTAACTTTAGAAAACATAATCAATAAATTAAATTGCTTTATTACAAAATGTGAATTTTTGTCTCACTGTTTTTTTTTTTATCCTATTTGAATTATTTTAATAAATTAAACATTAATATTGTAATATTGTCTTAGCCAATTAATTATTTAAACTATATGGGGTCTCTCCATGTGAAGCATTAGTTAAAATAATATAAAAAGTATTACATTTTTTCATATAATATTATTAATAGTTAATATAGTTTTCCAATATTTATACATTTACCATTTAAGTTTTAATTTTTATCAAGTTTCAACATATTCTATTATTATATTGTAAATATTATTCCTCTTAGTAAATCACAATGCATAATTAATTAATTCCTTTCCGATTTAAGGGTTTCCCTTCTACACCATTGGTCGGTTCTCCAACGATATCTGCCGGGGCAACAATCTGTTGATGGGGACCTGCGAGATTGCCGGGGAGTGCAAGGACAACAATGGAGTGGCAGCTGGGAGCTGCTCCACCATCACAAGTCAGGCGGTTTGCTGCATATGTAAGTGGACCACAGACACCTCGAATCTCCACCAGATCTATGATAATCACCAAAATCCTTTGCAGATCAACGCAGCTGCGGTGCGAGCACGACCCAAAACAATACGTACTTCTATAACAGCAATTATCCGGCACCTTATGCTGGAGGCGGACGTTGTTCGATCGTGATAACTCCGCCGGATTCGACTATCTGTCAGTTACGAGTGGATTTCATGGCACTGTCACTGGCTCCACCCACGGGAGATGGACTGTGTAGCACCGATGCACTGACCATAAGCGGAGGAGCATCGGCAGTGCCAACTATCTGCGGCGAGAACTCCGGGCAGCATGTCTACGTGGACTTCAATGGAGTGAGTCCCATCACCATATCGGTGGCCACATCCGCTGGCTACACATTCAACCGGCAGTGGCAGTTCCAGCTGCGCATGATGGGATGCACCTCGGCCACACTGGCTCCCGCTGGCTGCCTACAGTATCATATGGCGACCAGTGGCACCATATCCAGTTTCAATTACGTGTCCGCTGCATCCTCCGCCTTGAATTCCATTGGAGTTCAGGGCACACGGCAATTGGCCAGCATGAGGTATGGGATATGCATCAGGAAGGCCAGTGGTATGTGCTCCATCACCTACAGTCAGGTCAGTTCGGATACGTACTCGTTTACGATGACCAATGATGTAGGTGCAGTGGATCCGACACTGTTGGCCACAGCGGCTGTCCAGAGTCAGGACTGCACCACGGACTACATCATCATTCCAGCTCCCACACAGAATAGTGTGAATATGCCAAGTGATCGGTTCTGCGGTCTGGGATTAGTCTCGACGACAAGTGCAGCCAAACCCTTTGTGGTCTACTCCGTAACGGATGCCAATGAGGAAATGGATATTTCGAATCGAGGATTCTACCTATCCTTCTCGCAAAATGCATGTCCCGTTCTCTAAGATACAAACTCTAATTATTATAAAAAAAACTAAATCTAATAAAAGACTTGAAATATGTTAATCTTAAAAGTACGAGAATTAAAGTTGGATTTCCCAACTACAGGATTCCTCGCACCTGCTGTCTACCGCGCTAATATCACTCACCAAATATGTTAACTGACAAATAACATATATTATTTGATCAGTAATGATATGCAACATTTAATGACAATCCTAGTATACCTACTGTACCGGCAGTACTAGGAATGATAATCGGGGAAAATAGTTTACGAAATTTGAGTCCGTATAAAAACATAACGATCAACTTTACTATATATAATTTATCAGATACAACAACTAAGAGTTAGTTGGGTTACATGGACTACGTGGCTATGGCCGTCAGGTTAACGATCTCCGCTTCAAGTTCCTTGATCTGTAAATGAAAGTAGAGGTCAGAGTACGAGATCAGATAGTGCCTGTTGAGGAAAACCTACTCTGGTCTGGAAGTGGTCCTTGGTAGCTTTATCGGCCATCATTTGGAAGGCTTCGTTGTCCACACGCAGTCGATACTTTTGCAGTTCATTGAGCAGCTTCTTCAGCTTTTTCTTGTTGACTTGCGCCACCTCTTTTATCTTCTCCTCAGACACCTCAACATCCGAACTAATGCTAATGCCAAAGGAACATAGTGAACCCGCCGTCGAGAAGAAGTTCAGTTTCTTGGAGAACTGCGAATGCTCATTGAGCAGCTCGAGATCAACGTTTAGGCAGCGTGTGAGCACCGCAATCTGATCCAGATGGCGTCGCAGCACCTCCTCTGCCTCCGTATTTTGAGCGAACAGACAAAGGTTGGGTTGATGCCGTTTGCTGATCTGGTTGCGGCTCTTCATCTGGCGCACAGTGGTGCAAATGTTGACTATTTCGGAGACTTCGGCCTGCAGCTTGTCATCCTTGAAGTTGGATAGCTTCACCTCCATGTTGAGGGGTACATGCTGCAGCAGCTCTGAGGCAACGAAGGGAGTATATGGGGACATGGCCTGAAGGCCCCAGCTCAGACAGGCAGTCAAGGTCGCCACGCTTATGTAGGCACTGGCATCCTTTTTACTTATGGCCGACTTGGTCGTCTCCTAGCAGAAGAAAGGTAAAGAGGGAGGAACAGGATAATGGAAGGATCAACAGAAATTACTTGCTCCGCTTACCAAGTAAACATCACAGAGATTTTGATAGAAGAATTGCTTGAGGGCGGCAGTTGCCAGATGGAAATTGTAGCTAGTATAGCTATCGGAGCATATGGACAGCGTCTCCGCCAATCGTCCCAGAATCCAACGATCCCACATGCCCAGCGTCACATTATCGAGTGTCTGGAAGTCGTGCAGCTTAACGTCCAGACTCCTGGCGGATCCCATCGTGAATCGTAACGCCTGCCAGATCTTGTTGAGAAACAGTTTGTTCGTGTAGCAGGCATCCACATCAAAGTTGATGAAATGATGCTTGATGTTGTGGCTGAGGAGGGTGAAGCGCAGAGCATCCGTGCCGCACTCCTGTATACCCTTGGGAAACATCCTGGCCATGCCCCTAGCAGAGGTCTCCAGCTCGCTCTCCTTGATAACCCCCGCCTTGCACGAATCTTCTAAGGTTGTCAACATGCTATCCAAGGTGGCGCCTTGCACCACCTGCTGGGGCGCCACAATGTTGCCCAGACTCTTGGACATTTTACGGCCATGGGCATCACAGACAATGCCATTGAGGAGCACACGGCGAAAGGGCGCCTCCCCCGTTAGCTGCAACCCCATCATCATCATACGGGCTACCCAGAAGAAGAGTATATCGTGGCCAGTCTGCATGATGTCCAGCGGATACTTCTCCTTGTAATCCTCGTTCGGCCAGCCGGCCACCGAGAAAGGCAGCAGCGCGGACGAGAACCACGTGTCCAAAACATCCGGATCACGGCTCAGCTTCAGCTCCTCGCTGCCCAATCTTGCCGCCGCCTTCTTATGGGCACTCTGCTCATCGTTGGCAGCTACCCAGCAACTGTTACCGTTGCTGTCGTGGGCCTGATACGCGGGCACCCGATGACCCCACCACAGCTGGCGGGAGATGCACCAGTCCCGAGTATCTGATAGCCAGCGCTCCCACTCCACCTCAAAGTTGGGGGGTATAATTTGGAGTCGTCCACTTTGCATCTCCGAGAGGGCTGCCTCGGCCATCTGCTTGGTGCTGAGGAACCACTGGGGTTTCAACATGTACTCGATGATGTCCTTGGACCGTGAGCAGATTGGCAGTTGCATGCTATGCCCGCGCACTTCTCGCAGCAGATCCATCTCCTCTAGACGCTCAACGATCACATCGCGGACATCGAAGCGGGGCATGTCCTGGAACTCTGCCGGGTAGTCAGCGGTGACTTGGCCACTCGCGTCGAACACCTGACGGGAGTCAAGCTTGTGGCGCTGGGCTAGCTCGAAATCGAATCTGTCGTGGGCTGGGGTGATCTTCACGGCGCCTGTGCCGAACTCCTTGTCCACGGCGATGTCAAAGATGAGGGGAATCGTGTCGGAGCGGAAGGGGTGACGCAGTTGGACATTGTCCTGGTTGCGATACTTGGCATAGCGCGGATCAGTGGGATGCACAGCCACTGCCACATCGCCCAGCATAGTCTCTGGTCGTGTGGTGGACACTACGATCTCCTCGGGCGTGCCTTCAGCCGAGTTCCCATTGACGACCTGATAGGCAAAGTCATAGATGCGGCCGAAGAGCACCTTGTGCTGGTGGCCAGGCACTGTAAACTCGGTGGGCTCCTTGATGTCAACAGTTTCCACTTCGATATCGGAAATGGCGGAGCGGAGGGCACAGGACCAGTTGACGAGGGAGTTGCGGCGCTCGATGAGTCCCGCCTCGAAGAGACGCTCGAAGGCCACGTTGACGGCGTATGCCTGTTGATTGTCCATGGTGAAGTACTCACGCTGCCAGTCCAGTGAGCATCCCAGCTGCCGCAGATCCTCAATGATGCCCGAACCCTTTTCATTCTTCCATTTCCAAACTGCCTCCAGGAATGCCTCGCGTCCGATCTCATGTCGCGTTGCGCCTTTTGTGGCGGCTAGTGTCCGCTCCACCACCACCTGCGTGGCAATGCCAGCGTGATCCGTGCCCGGTACCCATTCCACCTCGTACCCCAGCTGCTGATGCTGCCGTGCAATCACGTCCTGGACAGTGGCATTCAAGGCGTGCCCCAAATGCAGATTCCCCGTCACATTCGGTGGTGGCAGTAACATGCGATATGTGCCTCGTTTACACACCTTTCGGCCATCTGTTGGCTTGGCTAGTTTCTCTCGCGCCCAGTACGCCTCCTCCACCTCCTTCGGCTTGTAGCCGGTCGCTATCGGCAAATCGTTGCCTGAAGATAGATTTTTAGCGGGCTGATTTTGAATGAAGTTGGTGGAGAACTCACCTTTGGTGGTGCAGTAGCTTAGCACGGATGTAACATCTCTTAGACTGTGGTGGCAAAGGTACTTGTGTTTTAATAAATTACGATTAACAACTTTTATAATTTGCATTCTTTCAGCTCCAAGCGGCGAGATTTGTTGTTATGTCAACTGTTACGCCGGCAGTGTGTACACAAATATATCGTTAAAAAAAATAAAACTCAATTCAAACAGCTGTCTGCCAAGTGCGTGCGATAGTTGACATAACAATAATATCGATAGCAAGACACGAACTATCAAACTGTCAGAAAAAAGGCACGTTTATTTGAAAGTTTTCACATTTAAAGAACTCTTTGTGTTGTGTATTTCCACTGACTAAATAACATAACATAATATGCGTACTACTGTGTTTAGTGATGGCTTAATAAGAAATATAATTTTAACTCATGTAACTGTATTTAGGCAACTGAATGTGAACAATGTACGATATTTTATTGAATGACATCGATAGCAAGACGATAACTATCAACAAGATTTAATTAGGCGCAATTATTTGAAATTATTATCACGTTTATTTTACATGCAGTTTGGTTCTGTTTGTGTATTTCTGTGCATAAAATCGCCCAAATAGGAAAAGAAATGTCAGCATATATGCAACTCCAGTGTAGCTGAGCCAGGGATGGTATTCGCAGCGACTCACAATCGCCTGCGTGCCCCAAACTAGGCCCAATGCAAACTGCAGCAGCTGCAGTACCGTTAAATAGCGTTTCCACCAAAGATACGGGTAGAAGCGAGGCCCCAATGCGCTCACCGAATAATATCCGTACATTATAATGTGGACAAAGGAGTTCATCAGCGCCGGAACAAAGGCTGCAAGCAAACAGATCTCTTCAAATATAGAAATATTTTAAATAAATTGGTTGAACCTACTGGACCCAGTGGGTATCCATTTGACGACAATCCAGCATATGACGAACATGCTGCTGTGATGATACAGATGCAAAAACGTTAATTGCGACCACTTTTTGCGCAATATGAAGAAACCCGTATCCGCAAATTCCAGAATTTTCGTGATATAAAACCACCAAAATGCCCTCGCAATCTGTTCACATCCAAATATGATATCAGAGTAAATGCATGGGTGTCAAAACAACTTACTCGCATTTCCTGTGGATCATAGCTGACCCTACAGGGCTGACAACTGACACTGTAGTTAAGAGCCCGTGCCGCCTTGAAGAGTTCCAAGCAGATGTGGGCATTGAGCATGGCCATCAGCATGTTGTATACGAACAATGGGATGCGTAACTGGAGGGCCTTCTGTCTGCAATTCAGTGGGGAGCGGGAGACGGAAACGGAGGAGTCTTTGATACTGATGATGTGTGAGAGCAGCACTTACCTGTCCATCCATTTGGGCCCAAAGTGCACCAGCACCCAGTACATGGTCAGTATGCCGAAGCTCTGCCATGGTGATGCCACCAGAGGCCACGACTCCGTCCGCTCATCTGCCAGCTCCGCAAATGGATAATTGCTGAGCAAACGGAAGCCAATTGCTATGCTGCCGTTGGACAACATGACGAGCTGACCACAACTCATCCGACTCCCACCAGGTCAATAAAATGCTAGCCGAAACAAAGCCACCTTATATACGATGACAACCATGTTGGGGGCATGTCGTTGCCGTTGGTCAGTGATGCGTTCAAGGGTCATTGCTGGCCAAGATTAGTTGGTCTATGCTAAGTTTTGACTTTGCCACGAGTAATCCACCTTGACCCCCAGAACAATTCATGCTTAACGAAATTAAAAAAAATAAATAAAGATACAAAATTAATAAACATAACTAAAAGAAATGACAACTTAGTTGTTATAAATATCTACAGCTCGCAATTATTCAAAATCACAGATTATAATTTTGATAAACATGTATTCTTTTTCAAATTTTTCTTTTATCATTTTCTAAATTGAATGCATGTTAATATTTAATTCTAAAAAAATCATTTTATTTTAAATTTCATGATTCTAGATTATTAATAGCTTCAAATTGTTAATTTTTTTTTCTTTAATTCAATTACATTAAAGTCAACTGATTTTCTTTAATTAATCTTTTTTTTTGAATAAATTTAACAAGTGAAGAATCTGTACAGCTTCAAGAACCATAAAAATTTAAATTAAAAAATTAATTAGTGTTAAAATTGAATTAAATTGCAGCTAAAATATAAATATATGAAAATTATTAAAATAATATTTAAAACTTTGAAAAAAATTAGAAAATTTAAATTTATTATTTTAAAAGCGTTTCATATATTTCTTTATAGTCTTTTTATATAAAGAAATAATAATATACTTTTGTCATCAATTATATATGTTAGTTAAAGTTAATAATATGTAAGTCAGTTTATATTATAAAAATTTAAATTAACATAAATTATTAAAATAATATTTATAACTTAAAACGTAAGTAATTTTAAAATTGATTCATTAGTTTCTTTGTAGTCAGAGGGAGTATATTATTATTTAAATTATTGGTTATTTTAAAAATACTATGATAAAAATTATAAATATAAATATAAATAGATTATACATTTATAAATTTATTTATATTATAAATTTATACATTTTTTTACACCTTCCAAAATGAATTGATTTTTACAATCATATCAAGTATTAAAACATTTTTTTTTAATCCGTGGCGAAAATAAATATTGGATTGTGAGTAAAATAAAATAATAAATTGACAGAAAAGAAATTATGTAAATTTCTTATAAATGTTTACTATCTGAATTTTTTTTAATAACTAGACTTTACCAAATAAAGATAGATTTATATTTTTAAAAATATTTAATAAACTTTAAATTATTCTTAAACTATTTCAAATTAATTCAAATAATTTGATTTACTTTATACTCGAGTTGCAATTTAAATTTACTATAACTGTGGGTTATTTTAAAAATATAAAATAATAAAATGACAAATAAAAAAATGTGTAAATTTATTAAAAAATTTTACTATCTGAAGATTTTTTTTTTTTTAAATAACTAGACTTTACCAAATAAAGATAGATTTATATTTTTATTAATTTTTAATAAATTTTAAATTATTCTTAAACTACTTCAAATTAATTCAAATAATTTATTGGACTTTATACTTGATTTGCAATTTAAATTTTCGATAACTGTGAACTATAGTCCAGTCTATAATTATCTAGAATTTCGTATTAAGTCCATGATTCCATTTCTGCCACAGATCTCAGCTCAGATTATTGCTAGTTTCCATCCATAGATTTGACTTTGAAAAGTGCATTTGACGTTGCTGATGAATAATACGTGAAAAGGGAAAACGTGAGTGGAAAATTAAAGTACAAATGGTAAGTAAACATTTGTCTAAAACACACACACACACACATAGTCATACATACAATGGGAATTGCATTCGCCAAAAATACACTTTCTTTTTGAGGGTTGCATCGATTTTTGCAAGCTGTTTGCAATTTTTCATCTGCAAATTGCAATAATTTTAGAAAATATTTAAATTATATTAATTTTAAAAATATATTGCTTATGTGTAAATTGTATAGTATCAAGAAATTTTGCAGGGTATTTGAAGTTGGCTCTGTTTGGTTGGTGATTTGCTGGCATCGTGTGGCAGATTCTAATGCCCTTTGAGCTGTCGCTTTGCCAGCTGTTGTGCTACAATTTTCCCAGCTCTTTGGCTCCGACTTTGCTTCCATTTTCCATTATTGTTTTCTTTATTTGTATTGCTGTACGTGTCTGCACCTAGGGCACTTTGTGCTCGTCCTTCGTCCTGGCATCGCCAGGCCGTGCCACTGCAGCAGCAACAACTGTCTTCACTTGGCCAGGGCAGCTGAGTCCAGTCGTTGAAGGGTTAAGCATCATCGGCATCAGACACTGAACATTTTCCTTTTGGCGCCTTTCAAACTGCATCATGTCCTCCCCCAAACCTCTTTGGTATATCCCTTCATCGTCGTTCGTCGCTCATCGACATTAGCAGACGTTTTTATCTGAATGAGAAATGTGCCAGAAACCAAGAGTCAATTTTCATTAAAATAACGTCACAGTTGTCACAGCCTCAAAATGGCATTTCAGCAATCCTGTCCCAATTTCCTTTAACTCGTCCTCTTCTTCTGCTTCTTCTATACCCCTCTGCAGCCTTTTCCACTTCTTCTTTGGTAGGGGTTGGGCTCTGCTGCCCACGCAGTGTGCGGCACAATGTGCGGTTAACCGCTTTGCTTATCAGCAGGAAGAGCACATGCTCCACATATGCCTTCATGTCCTGCGGCTGTACATGTCCTTTGTCACACCCCCCTCTCCCTTTTGTCACTATAATGTCTGTATATACATATGCATGTATGTGTGTGTGTGTGTGTGTGTGTAATGTGTGCTTATGTCTGCGTATAATTAAGTTAGTATGATTGTTGTAATCAGCAGAGTACAACACAAAAATGTTCACACATGTCAGGGACACAGGACCGCAAAGTTAACTGATCGATAAGCTGCATGAAAAATGTCAAGGATAGACAAACACAAGAATCATAGGGTTGCCAGACTGTCTCAAATTACAATGAAAATTAAATGAAGACGATTTCAAAATAATATAGCATACTTTTGCGGGCCTAAAAATGTGTATAATATACCAAATTTATACTATATTCTTCTCAATTGATTTTTTTCTACTCTTTACTGAATTTTCATTTATTAAATTAAATTAAAAAAAAATTATTTGAATAAAAATGATAATTTTATTTTATTTTTATTTTTTAAATTAAATTTAGTAATTTAATTGTATAACAATGATAATATTAGTTATTTTGAAATTTTATATTTAATTTAGTAAGTGAACAATCTTAATCCAAAAGTTATTACATTCAATATAAATTTCAAATTAAATTACTTTAATTTTAGATTTAATTTAGGATATTAAAAAAATTGTAGTCTATAAACATTTTTTTAATTTTTATATACAATTAACCAAGATAATCCCGCTAGAGTAACCACAAAATTTTAAAGTATTTTAAGAAATTCGAAAATTAAAAAAAAATAGATATAAAAAATTATTAGCCAACTCAATGTTACTACAATAAACTGATATTAAAAAATGTAGCAACTATTCTTAACTCTCATAAAAGTTGTTAAAATGACCGTAAGTTGAAATTTTCCATGCATAACTATTCTCTATGAATTTGAATTTTTAAAGCATGAACGTTTTGTGCGACACTGTGCCACACTGCCACCTTGGGACTTTGAATAAATTATTGCGGCCATGCCAACATTTTTTGATAGATTTCCTCGATGCTCCCAATGATGCCAGACTGGTGGCTCCTCCCATCCCCCGCCATCCTTGTCTCTCGGCTCCCTAACAGCATGTTTATATGCTGTTTGCGGAGGGACGAACTCGGCCTGAAAACTTGTTGGATTCCGTTCTGCAACGTTAGGTTTGTCCAGTGCGGTTAACAGGACTAGAGCAAGGCGGTTGAGGGATAGGGGAGACTGCAAAGCGGGTTTATCGCGCTGACATTGTCGTCCCGTGTGCAACCGCCACGTGAGTTATTAAATGGATTACAGTCCTTACAGCCAGGACACTCTGCATATGCCGAAGATATGTCATCAGTTGCTCACATGTGAGTCACTGTTTTGAGTATTTGTGAATGTGAATTGGAATATGAGTCTGTAAGTGCAGTTCAACAATATTTTCTTATTCACTCTCTCACTGTCTCTCTCTCTCTCTCTCTCTGTCTCTCGCTCTTTCTCGCTTTCTCATGCAGCCTAGGGAATATGCAAGTGAGAATCATGAAATTGAGTTTGAGTTTTTTTTGTTAACTACGAAGTTGACAAGTTTTCGGGGGGGATGCTTAAATTACCGATATTTACTTTGCTCTAATAAGGTTTCCATTCGATATTTTTAATCAACTCGTATATAGGTTAGGAGCTTACAAATCTTTATATAGTGAAAGGTTTTATTGGACCAAATAGAAGTTAACGCGATAAATGACAATATATAATATAGTTTTTACTGAATTTCTAATTAAATAATTCCTTGTTTTTCTTTAATAAATTTAGTAAGAAACATCACGTTGACAGAGCAGTATTTTCTTTATTAAAAATGAAATAATAAATAAAAAAAATAATGATAAAAAAAAATAAATACTCTTTAAACATGATGTTTCTGTGTTTGAAAGAGAATGAAATTGAAAGGAATAAATTAAATTGTGGATTATGTTTAATTTGATTTTGATGTATAACTAATAAAATAATACTTAAAGTTTGAATAAAATAATAATATTTTTAAGTGTCCCCCAATATATGTATAGTCAAGCTATTTGCCAATATTGTGATGTCAAATTATACTCACATTATTTATTTTGAAAGTGAACATCATTAGGTTACTTTTTCAAACAAGTTATTTGAAATAATTTTCAAAAATTTAGATTTTATTCTTACTTTCTTATAAATTATAAAATAAATTACTTACATATTAAATTATTACGTAATTTGTTTTTTTTTACACTTGAAATTTATTTTACTATTACTTATCATATTTTTAAGATGTTTAAATTCATAAAATTTGTTAAATAAATAACTACATACATTAATAATGTGATTTTAAGGTACTTTAAGCTGTACAGATTTTTCACTTATTTAATAAAAAAAAATCAATAAAATAAAATTAAATTTATATTAAATTTAAACTCTTTCATCGATAAAAGTCGTAAATCTAGATATAAGCTCATTTCAGCAAAATGTTTGTGTATCTAAAAAGCTCTTCACTTATTTCCGATAAACTCAAAAACTATTTTCAAAGCTAAAAAGCATTATGTTTCTTGAGAGATTCGAAATTGTTGCAATATTAAAGCAAAATCACATTATAATATAAATGCATTTATAAAATGATTTTTAAAGTTTAAATTTAAGCATTTTAATCTTAATTTAATCTATATAATCTAATCTATATATATATATATTTTATCAAATATATTTATTGTAGAATTTAAATGAAATTATTCATATTATTTACTTGCCTTTATACTTTAATTATAATTAATTATATTAAAATATTATATATAAAATGTATTTAAAAATATTACCCATTATGAGTGAGAAAACATTTGAAAAATTTAAAAAAAAATTTAATATTAATTTTAAAATACTTTTCTCATAGTTCATTAGAATCCTTTTATTTTTAATATATATTTATGGTATCCATTTGCCTTTAATGTTAACAAATAGGTAATATATATTTAATAAATATTTTATCTACTTGGAATCTCTTCGTTGGGAGACCTCAGCTCGATTGCAACTGAATTTTGCTCATTACGTGTAGATGGCAGATCAATTTCAGTTAGCGGCACTTACACTGGCCAACATAGAGCAAGTTGTCGTCTCCGTGCAGAGCTGTTGTCCTTTGCCACTGAAGGCACAACTAGAGTCCTTTCAGCTATCCTTGTTGCTGTCCATTGAGTGTGGACAAATATTGAAAGCGGATACTGTGGCGGGTCAGTGGCTTCATGGTGGATGGTCATCCATTGAGCTGCACTGCTCCCAGCTCCCTGGCAAGGCGGGAGGGGGGTGGGGGGGTAGATGGAGGGAATGCCCTGTCCGCCTCCTCCTTTTGGAGTGAGTCCTTTAGGAATTTCCTGCTCATATCCGGATCAAACTCAATGGAAAATGTGGCAATGTATTTGTGTCTGTATTAAGAAAGCATTTTGAAAAGTGTCTCACTGGATTTATTATAACTGTCGATGGTCGTTGTTGCCTCGTGTTGCACAAAGGAATTGCGCAACACGAGTTCCTCTTGCAACAGCAAGTTGCAATCTACTTATTGGACTCCAATGTTGGTGTGGCTGTGTGCAACTGTGCGTGGCAAAGTGTGCAACATATTTTATTTGTACTTCCATTCTTGCTCACTTTCGTCCTGTGGCACTGACGTGGCAACGTGCAACGTACAACGTGCAACCTGCCGTTGCAACTGTCAATCCATCGTCGGTTGCCGTTGCCAATGGCGTTGTCACAACACTTTGATACGCGTTATTTACAACACATTTGTCTTGGCTTCAGTTTGCTTGCTTGCCACTGCTGCTGCATGTTGTGGCAACATCGTTACAGGTGTTGCAAGGCAAATAAATTAAAGTCATTTTTATTGCACCTTCAGCAGCAGCAACTTAATCTTCATCTTTGATGTTGTCGTTGTCTTGTCGCTGCCGCTGTCTTTGTTAGTTGCTCCAAATTGTTGTGGCGCCACACACTTTGTTGCAAGTTGATTCAATTTAGCCCACAAATTTCACTGGCATAATATTAATTGCATTTTAATGAGTTTATTCACTTGCATATTGTTGCACAGAGCAAGCCTTTAAACTGATTAGTTGCACAGCCATTGACACCTTGAGCTCTCTCTTTCTCTCTTTCTATATCTCTTTCTTTCTCTCTCTCTCTCTCTCTCTCCTCTCTCTCTCTCTCTGTCGTTCAATCTTTCTTTCTGCCTGTATATATTTTGTTTCTTTTTATAGAGTAGTGTATTCGAAGAGGAGCTGCAGAAAGTGGCACATTGACAGTTTCCAAGTCGCTCTGATGGCTAAAAGTCCCATAGTTGCCACATGCCTCCCAAAATGGCCAACACAGCATAAACACATACATACATACAGACATATACATATACATATACATGTACATACATGCCGAACACCTCTTACTTTATGTGTATGTGTGTATAGCATTCGCAGTCAGTGTTGCCAATTTAGCTATTTTATTGCTAAATCTGGCAATTGTTAAACTTCAAAACCTAGAACATGTTCGAAATTGCTATAAAAGCTAAAACTTTTTTTTTGAGATAAAAATAAATTGTGTTAAAAAAACAATGCTACATTTTTTATGGATTTAATATAGCAAATTTAATTTTTTTTTTAATATATGTATTTTAAGCTTGACGTACAGATTTTATCATATTTTGTCAATATTTCTGTATATTTATTTATTCTTATGTATTTTATATTATGTATATTTTTTATATTTGTAACATGGTTCGTTCTTTAAAGAATCCCTTGTTCGAGGCAGCTTCTAATAAATTAGAAAACAACAGTTCCTACTGAAGAAAATATACAAAACTGAAGCGCAGGAAGCTCAACTATTTGTATATGCGAATATATTTTAAATACTTGTTGAATAAAGAATAACTTATGATGATAAACCGATATTTTCGAGCACACCATCAAAGTATTGACGAAATGTAGTTTAAAAAATATGTCAGATTTTTTTAATATATTTTTTAATTTATAGTTTTTAATTTAAAATGAATTCATATGCATAGTTTATACCTTTAGGAATTTATGTTTTTTTAAGCTATTTCTAGCATTATTTTCTTGAACTTTTAGCTACTTTTTCTGGCATCTCTGCTCCCAGTTGGCAACTGACCACAGAGCAATGCCAATGGACAATAAAACAAATCGCATAGAACTTCATTTGTACGCTGTCCTTGTTATTTGTTGTCGTCCTTGTTTGCCTTCTGCTGTCGATTTTCTTCTGGGTCCTTTCTCATCTTCCTTTCTGCCTCCTCTCCTCTGCCTCCACTGTCTCCTCTGTCTTCTCTGTCTCCTCCTTCATCTGCAGTTGCTTTGCCATAAAAGTGACCGTAAAATGTGAACGGAAAATCAGTGTTTAATTAAGTTATAAAAATGTTTGCCTCATTTGTGCTGCCAACACAAGGATGCGGTTTGTCTCTTTCTTTTAGAATCTATCTCTCTCACATTCTCTTTCGCCAACTGACCTTAATGTGAAGCAAACGTGAACTAAGAATATTTTAATTGACTATATTTATTTTGGCTTGTAATTGGTCAGAAGCATCTATTAAAAACAGGCTTAAAACATATTCAGGCCTGTTCTCAATTCCGAATCCGTATCGCTTGTGCGGTTTTGGTAGTTATTGCAAAACTGCACATTTCGTTCGGATTCGAATTTGAGGAAAGGCCGGAATATAAAGTTGGAAAATATAAGATATGTACTGAGCGTATAAAAAAAAAATTATGCTACATTTTTATGGATTTAATCTAGCAAATATCCATTTTTTTCAAATATAATTATCATAATAATTTCAATCTTATTTTAAATGATTAAGTTGAGTTTAATTATAATAATGAAAAAATATAAAAATCTTATCTATATATTTTTAAATATATATTTCCAAATATAATTTTTTTCAGATATTTATTGAATCTTAGTTCAAATCATTTGTTTAAGTTTATTTGTTAAAGTAAAATAAAATAAAAGTAATATATTTATTATTATCCACACATTAATACACAATTTATGAGCAGAATTGAAAATTTCAGGTTTTATTCCAAATTATCGCTCTAATAAAAATCCCTTCTTTAATTGTCAAAAATATATAATATTTCATATAAATCTGATTTATTTCTGATTTTATTCCAACTTATCGCTTTCATAAAAATTGTTTATTAGTGAAAAATATACAATATTTCATATAAATTTCTTCAAGGAATTTATGTTGCATATTTTTTATTTTGAATATATGCTATTATATTTAAAAAATATTTAATATATTTGCGAAACATCTCTTTGGGGATGCGATTTCTAATCTCTCTGTTTACGAATATGAACGCAAAATATAAAATAAACATATGTTTGATATTTATATCAACATAAGAGCGCCATAATATTCTGAATTTTCTCTCTCATAATATTCAAAACATTTCTAATGCTCTTCACTTACCAAAATATCGTTTTGATGAGAGCTTTGAAGAAGCACATGTTCAATATTTTGATGATAATGTCTCTTCGCTTTTCTCGATTCTCTTGATACTCGCAGATCATCTTTTAATATAAAAGACCTCAATATAAGTGTATACATTATTAGAAATTCAGATTTCACAGAAATTTCAGCGATAAGCATATACTGGGACATCTTTTGGACTCTTCCCATTTTTGGTGATTATGAAATACGAAGACTAGATTTATTTTCTCGGATATTTATATAATTATTTTTCAAAGTTTCTTTAACTTTCCAACTATTAATAAAATTAAGATTATACTAAAATATTTAAAAAATCGGCCGGAAATTAGCTTTTAAGATTATACACAGATTTGATTATTTTGCATTTTCTGACACTTAAAGTTCTGAAAAGTATTTTCGTGATTTTTTCTATATCGATTTTCAGATCAGAAGATGCATTACTGTCGCAAATTATATTCACGTTTGGATACCACAAAACATGATGGTGAAGTGGAAAGTTTCGAGGAATATAGGAGTCGTTGGCGGTCCCTTCGCATAATTTACCTGGTAATATTTCTAAAATCTTTTGGCCTTGCCATATTGGACATAAGTGTTGATCGGTATTTATTTGAAGTGAGTATTTTTAACAATTCTCAACTGGTGATAACGATAAATAAATCGTTTTACAGATAACTCATAAAAACAAACATCCATTAAAAAACTGGATATTAATAACATACTTTGGCAGTTCGATAATTTGGAACCTCATATTGGGTTGGTGGAACAACAAACTGAAGTCCATTCGTTGGCCAATGCAGATCTCACTGGCGGTTTTCATCATTTCAAATATACTATTAACGTGGCTGGTGATTTCCAAGAGTGCTGAACTTATAGCTATACAGTTCCCTATTAGTGTCTGTTTATCGAATTTAGTTTTGTGCCGATCATATTTATCAGCAGCGACAAGACTCTCCGAACGTAACCACGCCTATGCTATGATAACTGTAACCCACCTATTGGGAGCACTTTTGGGGCGACATACGTATACTTGGATAACTGAGAGATCGTCTCACCCAGAATATTTCTCCGGATCGATCAATATAATCTTGAGCTTGATTATGATGCTATTGTTGCTACCTTGCATATTTAAGGTAGGCAAAATCATTTTAAAAGAAGTATATATCTAAAGTATATATCTAAAATCTATATCTAAAAAATATTTCCAACATTCTGAATATTTTTCTATTGTATGAGTATATTAAAGAAATATTTTTTGTTTATATTTCGAAATGTTGTTCAGAAATATATTCAGACTGTCGGACATATATTTCGGAAATGTAGTTTAATTACACAGGTATATTTCTTAACTATGCTTTGGAAATACATATCTGAAATATATCTAAAACATGCAATTCGAAAATATAATTTTTACAATATATTTCTAAGGAATAGTTCGAAAATATGCTTTTCCAAAATATTACAGTAATTTCTTTCTATTAGACGAGTATATTATAAAAATATTTTGTGTTTATATTTTCAAAATGTTTTTCAGAAATATATTCACACTGTCGGACATATATTTTGGAAATGTATTTTCTCTTCAAAATATTTTCAAATAAATATTTTAAATATACAAGTCTATTTCTTAACTATGCTTTGAAAATACATATCTGAAATATATCTTAAACATGCAATTCTAAAATATAATTTTTACAATATATTTCTAAGGAATTTTTTTATAAAACTTTTCAAGAATGTTGCTATAAGACTTTTCTGAACTGTATATCTTTTCAGGAACATGAAATCTCTGCTAAAGAATTGATGCTCGCTCAAGGAGACAACTCAGAGGAAGAGACTTATAGGAATAACAAGCCAAATTATTACTCTGCTCTGATTCTCTTAGCAGTTATATTCGTCGTTAATTCCGATGCTTATCCTATAAGCAGGTAAACTTACCAGATTATAATTAATTATAATTATCAGTAAAACTAATGACTAATTTTATAGTCTGGCTGAATGGAGAACCAGATATACGCTGAAGTGGAAAATTGGTAAACATCACGTTATCAGTTTCATGGATATATCACAAATAAGCTCGATTATCACATATTTGCTTATTGCGCCCCTGAGTCGATATTTTGGGGATCGGAATGTGCTCATCTGGGGTGGCTTCTCGATGATGATCTTTGGTCAATTTCTCTATGAGTGCTACAGGAGTAACATACAAAGAGTGTTGTTACTAACAGTTGCTTTTGAATGTGTGGGATTCCCAATTTCAATGTTGATCCGTTCTACATTCTCCAAGGTGCTAGGACCTCGTCCTCAGGGCATTTGGCAGGCACTATTGCTGACAGTTGATATTCTAGCTGTTCTATTGGGTATAACACTCTATGACTATGTAGAACCACGTTTGGGAGATATCGATTGGATTATTGGATATACCACATTTGCGCTAATCACAGCAATGATTGTAGTGATTTGTGTCAAGTAAGTAAAGTTGAACTGATTAAACTATTACAATATAATACTAATAATATTATAATTTTATTACCCATAGAAAGTTATTTGTAGCCCCAATTATTGGAAAGAAACCGTATACGCTTGAGGAACAGCTAGGCATTTAAATGTAATAATCAGAGAAATATCATATAATAATTTGAAAATTTGAAAAATTACACTAAACTAAATAATAAAAAGCATGAATCTATAAAATATAATTTAAAAAGTATTATATTTATTTAGGTGTGGGAATGTTCTTTAGTTGTTTATGAAAAACACTTGGGTGTATATATAATTCCTGCGAGAATTGTAGGTATTTCATATAAATTGAAAAAATCTTAGTAATTTTTGAGTTTTGGAAAACACAAAGCAAAGGTGCCTATAGTTTTTAATGTTTTTTTTTATTTAGCGGCAATATTTATTATTATTCAAGTCGACTAGCTAAGAGTAATATTAATTTTTAATTATATTAATATTGCAAAAATAATAATATTTAATATTTTCAAAATATAGAATTTTTTAACCCTGTAAATGGAGATGAATTTGTACAGTTAAGCAATATTATAACACTTTTTTTTTAATTATTGTGAAAATATAATTTTGTTTGTATGTTACATAAATCATTTGTTTTCGACTTATATTTTTTAAATATCTATTTCAAAACAATAATAATAATAATCTGTGGTGATATACAAATGTATAAAATATGCATATATTACATATAATTCTTTCATTTAATTTATTATTATATTTTACTTAAATATAATATTATGTAGAGTGATAACTAATAAATAAATTAATAAATAAAAAATTAATTAATTAAATTAATTGTTAATTCTAATAAATAAATTAATTAACATTTCTATAATATAGATGATCATATATAACTATATTAATGACGGAAATGTTTAAGAACCTAATTAATAATTCAACAAATACTGTGTTAAATCGCAGTTGAACAATGCTTCCAAAATTTGGTCTTCATTTTTTACGAAATAATTTTTTCACATATTATATTGTTAGACGCATACAAAAAACTCTTATACCCCATTTGCGAGCAGTGGGTCTTATAAAATTGTGTGTGAGAGATTCAACATTATGCGATAAACATATAACAAGAGAACATGTGGATAACTTGTTGTTGCTCTCTGTTATTAACCAACTGTTGATATGGGAGCTTTATTTCCCTTTGTGCTCGGAATCTCTCTCTCAATCTTTTGTTGTGTGTATATATTAACACTAAGAGCGGAGAGAGCTGCTTAAGAGAGCTTTTTGTCAAAAGTTTGCCGAGTTGAAATTTTGGCAAATTATGTTTTGTTAGTTGATGTTGTACACGGATCTTTTAAGCAGTGGGAAAACATTAGTTCCATGTGTTTCAGAAAAACATATTTCAATTAAAGTGCCTATTTGGTAATACATATGTAATAGGCATATAAGAGAATACTGTATATATACGACTTGTTTAGAGCATGTGCTTTCAAGGGAATGTTTGTTGTTTATGCGAGGGATGAGGGATGACGTATGCTGGACGTGAATGACGTCAGCGCTCAAAGTTCTACATGTTTTTGAATACAATTTTACACAATATAATACTACATATCATATCAATACAATACATGTAGACTTTTATTTAATTTATTCAGCTACTACTCTTGGAAATGGAGTCCAGTCTTAATCAATTGGAAACTCCAGATGAATATAACAGCAGATGGCGTTCGATTCGGATAATATATATGGCAATATATTTAAGATGTCTCTCCTTTAGAATTATTACCAGCGGATATGGCGAACAAATACCTATGGTAGAAAATCTATATCAATCTATATAGTAACTCCTCTGATTTTCCATTTGAATCCTCACAGTTGTTCTATCATCAAACGGAACAATTCGGATACTGGCAATTCATAACAATGTCATTTGTATGCAGCCCCATAATATGGAACTTCATTTTCGGATATTGGAGCAATAAGTTGGGTTCTATCCGCTGGCCAATGCAAGTCTCTCTGTTGGTCTTCATTCTGGGCTCTCTACTACATTCGTCACAGAGGTCTTTTATTGACCAGGATATGGGTACGACTATACCTACTCTCTTCTTGATTGGTGTCTACTATGCAAGTATTGCCTTGTGCCATTCTTATCTGGCATCATCCACAACTCTCGGCGAACGTTCTCATGTCTTTTATATGGCATATTTTGCCCAAGCCTTGGGGGAAATCGTTGGGTTTTATGTGTTTAATCAGATATCGAAAATTATGGAAGCTTATCTATTTAGCCGGTGGACATATACCTTCTTGAGTTTGGTTATGATGGCACTGTTTCTGCCAAATGTATTCAAGGTAAACTTAAAAGCATGTGTCATTATCTTAGTACATAGATTTCTTAACTAGGAACATAAAATCGCTGCAAGGGAAATGATGGCCGTTCAAGGATATTCATCAGAGAAAGAGGCGTGCCACGCCTTAAGGCCAAATTATTTATCTGCTTGGATATTGATAGCAGCACTCTTCACAGTGGTAACCAGCATTATATCAATTCTCGGGTATGCTTGATCTTAAACTATATATTGTATTCTCTCTTATTCTGAAAATCTTGTTAATTTCAGGGTTGTCATGAACTGGATTATGAGAGAAGAAGTTTCACAACTCTACTTGGATTTCGTTATGATTACCGCAGTTGTAACGGTTCTGTTCATTGGGCCTTTGTCGAACCGATTTGGAGAGCGTAATCTGTTGATCTGGGGAGGCTTTCCTCTGATAATGATCGGACAGTTACTCTATGTCTGTGGAGAGTTTTGCAATCGGTTTTATATATCGCATATAATTATGTTTGCAGCGTTATCTGTGGGATTTCCCATTGCGATGACTCTTATACGACCCATATTTTCAAAGAATTTGGGACCACGTCCGCAAGGACTGTGGATGGGATTTATGTCGAATGCGGAGTCCTTGGCATTTATTGTAGGAGCTATTTTACAACAGTCTGTGCAAACCGAAAACATAATTTCTGAGATAGTCGCATATACTTCTGTAACGTTAGTGATAGTTATGATCGCTTTGTTATTCCGCAGGTAATTATTTAATTGTATTTCTTTGAACATTTTATTAACCGTTTAATTCCCCTCAGACAAATGTTTGTATAGCCAAGATTGGAAGATCAATTGCCAGCCAAAAGAAGATCTACATGAACTTTAAACATGATTATGAAGTATAGTCAACTTTCATCGAGTATGCATAGTTTACAATAAAATAAACTACGTTATGTGAAACATAATCAACTTATTTATTGAATCTCTACAGAGAATATCAGAAACCTATGTAACATATGAGGTTTTGATAGAGCCAAAAACATAAAGAGATTTGCAACATTATATATTAACTCTAGATTTGTTTCTCTTTCATTCATTCAAATAAAATGATTTTAAATGTGAAAAAGTGCTTAGAAACCAGTTTTATAATATTATATATACAGTTGAAAACCTTATCTTATATACCATATAAAAGAAAAAATGTTAGTTTTCAATTCTTAAGTACAAATTCGTAGTACAAATAAAAAGAAATAACGATTTCAGAAATTTCATAATAATAATTAAAAATAATGATTCCAGATATAGTAAATGTAATATGGCAGAGTGATATATTTCGTATATCATATTTATTTAATCAATGTAATTAATTAGAAATTTTAATATCAATATTTAATATTTTATTTACACATTTTATTTAATATTTTCAATATTTTTTTTGCAGAGTAAATTTTTTTTTCAATTATTTGCGTAATCCGAGACATAAAACGAAATATTGCAACTTTTTTTTTAAAAATTTGAAAATGAACTGGAACCTAAAGAGCGAAAAAAGTTGAAATATTATATTACATAAGTAATATAATAATAACTAGAATATAATAATCAATTCAAAAAAATCTAACACCACTTGAAAATTTATTTTACACATTATTTGGTTTTTTTTTTTTTGTTATATTCTTGAACATCTATTTCAATTCTATTTTCGATTTCATTTGGACAGTTTCGCAACTCTTGTACAAAATAACTTAATAATGATTTTTAAAAACTATTCATTGTACAGTTTTGACTGTTAACGTTGATTAAATAGCTTCAAAATATTTTTTTTTATATATGGGCATAGTTAGTTTCAAATTAGAGATCTCTAAGTTATTTTGTTTTACTATAGAATGAAAAAACAATTAGAGAATATGATTACAATTAGCACATTTTTGTAATATCCAAGTAATGTATCGTATTTAACAAATATTGATTAAGAGCGTAATATTGTATTGAAATAAACGAATTGAAATAAAAGTGTAACTAATAAAAAAGAGCGCGAATGAATATACATATATTTGACGTTGTTCTCTTTGCATGTGTTTTCAGAATATCAATTGTATATTCGTACATACTTTATGTATACCGCTCTCTTCCTCTCTCTCTCTCTCTCTTGATGACTATCTCGCTCTCTCTCTCTCTTGTTTGTATACCGTTCACTCTCTCTCTCTCTCTTCCCTTTGCTTCGCTCTCAATAACTTTCGCTTTCTAAGATAGTAAACATTTTTGAATGAACCGAAGCGTGTTTTCAGTTGCTTTCGTACTCAGGTCGGCCAAACAACATACGTTTCGGTTGTGTTGGAATATATATATATATATATATATATACTACGTTTCACTTGAATAGCACACTTTACATAGGGAATTTTTTAATCTCGAAATCTTTTAAAGAGAAAGAAAACTCGTTGATGTTTTTGTTTCTATTTATAGAGCAATCAATTTTAATTATAAGAAAGGTCACAAAACTTAAATTAAATTAACAATGAATAAAGGTTAACAAAAAAAACTTAAAACTTCAAAAAATACACAACAATTTTGCTTCACATGAATAGCACAAATTAAAAATTAAAGTATATTTAATGAACTTAAGTATAAGGAAATGTGTTTTTATTCAATAGTAAGTATTAATGTATTTATATTTGTTAATTTAATAATGGGTCGTAGGCCCCCTTATTCAATATAACCTCGTAGATCCTGTTGGGATCATATAGATCATATAGACTCTTAATGTAGTCTAGGGATATTGCAGCCCAGGCCCTCTGAATGGCGTCAATTAGTTCGTCTTTTCTTGAAAATTGTTTGCCAGACTCATAAATCTTTCTGGCCAGACATCCCCAAAAATTTTCAATTATATTCAGATCCGGCGAAGAAGAGAGTAGATAAGGATACGTAAAAAAAAAACAGCAACAATCATTACATTAGATCAAGCAATTGCTGAGAGATGAACAAGTAATTATGAAAAATGTTGTGTGCTATTCAAGTGAAACGTAGTGTATGTATGCGAACTTTTTATAAAAAGGGAATTTGGCACGTGCTGTGTTGTGACGTCACCACTACTAAAGATTTGTGTTGTGCTCCATTAATTTCTAAATAATTTCCATATGATCTATGTTTATTTAGCCGATACGAATGAATTTCAGCATTACGATTCGAAATTTTGCTGATCTGAACTGAACTGTCTGTGGGGATCATCGATTGACGTTACCTAAAATGGAGTTCCGTCGAAATAACAATCAATTGGAGAACAGTTTCCAGTATAATGACCGATGGCGTTCCATCCGCAAAATATACCTGACAATCTTTTTAAGATATCTTTGCTTTACAATTCTTACCGGAGGATACGGTAGTCAGTTTGATCGGGTATGTTCTACGAAGTGTCACTATATGAGATTAATAGTAATTAATTTATTTCTATCTATATCATAATTATTTGCAATCTTTGCAGTTCGTGGGAAACTCGAATAGTCACTGGTTATTAATGGCAATTGTGTGTAGTCCCACAATATGGAATTTCATAATAGGATATTGGAGCAATAAATTGGGCTCCATTCGCTGGCCAATGCAAGTCTCTCTGGTTGTCTTCATTCTGCCCTGTATACTATATTATTCGTTGGATGAGGATGGCACTGCTACGTTTGTACCATTCCTGTTATTTTTGGGTGTCTACTATTCAAGTATTACATTATGCCATTCATACCTGGGGGCATCTACAACAATCAACGAACGAACACATGCCTTTTGTATGGCATACTTTGCCCAATTGTTGGGAGAGACTTTGGGTTATTCTGGATTTAAAATTGCGTCTAATTATTTCAAATTTGATGTTTATCCCAATAGTATGTGGCTGTATTTAGTTTCGACTTTGATGGCGATGATAATATTCCTACCTGCGATATTTAAGGTAACCTTAAATAAACATGGATATGATCATGCAACTCACGTATCATTTTTCTTGCAGGAACATAAGATCGCTGCTAAGGAGGCAATGGTTATTCAAGGATATTCATCGGAAAAGGAAGCGTGTCAGGCGATAAAGCCCCACTACTTATTCGCTTGGATATTTATAGCGGCATCCTTCATTGTAGTAACCAATTTTATTTCGATTTTGGGGTAAGTTGATTACAACATAAAGTTTTTCAAATTATAACTGTCTGGTAATTACAGCATTTCGATTGATTTGATTTTAAACGGAGAAGTTTCACAGCTCTACTTCTACTTTGTTATGATTACCGCAGTTGTAACGGTTCTGTTCATTGGGCCTTTGTCGAAACGATTTGGAGAGCGTAATCTGTTGATCTGGGGAGGCTTTCCTCTGATAATGATCGGACAGTTACTCTATGTTCGTGGAGAGTTTTGCAATCGGTTTTATATATCGCATATAGTTATGTTTGCAGCGTTATCTGTGGGATTTCCCATTGCGATGACTCTTATACGACCCGTATTTTCAAAAAATTTGGGACCACGTCCGCAAGGACTGTGGATGGGATTTATATCTAATGCGGACTTCTTTGGATATATAGCAGGAAATTTTCTACAGTTACATCAAAGGGATGAGCCGGATATGTATTCAATACTTGCATACACTTCTGGGACGATTATAATAATAACAACGATTTTCATATTCTGCAGGTAATTTTTATAATATTGTTATGGAGATATGTGCTAAGCGTTCTTACTTTACAGACAATTATTTGTACAACCAAAAATTGAAAATCAACCGCATGCCGCTGAAGAACTTCAAAGACTTTAAATTTGATGGGGAAATTTACTTAAGATACAAGAACTTCACAGTGACCTTTAAATATGCCAAGTATATACAAAATTTCAAAATATACTCAAAATTACACTGATATGCATTATTCATTTAAATTTAAACAGTTTCTGTCATTTAAATATATATAAGTTAACCAGAGTCAACATTCTCCAGAATGTTGACACAATTCACACCGGTCAAAACCGCTGAATTAGAATTTGACCGGAAGTTGTTGCAGTCAGCAGACATTGCAAGTAATTGGAGTCAACGTTCCCCAAAATGTTGACCCAATTCACACCGATCAAAATCGATGTGTCAGAGTTTGATCGGATGTCGTTACTGACCCAATTGCAACACCAGTCAAAATCGCCAAATTCGCATTTGACCGGATGTTACTACATAGCCGGCAGACGCTGCATGTACCGAGCGGCCGCTATGAAAATAATTAGATAAATAGCTTGTAAGTTTCATTGTATTCTTCAGTTTAAGATCAATAAAGAAACAGCCAAGTGCTGATAATAATAACACTAATAAACTCCGACAATGAGTCGTTAAAACTATTAATATAACTAATAAATCCTTCCCTGATCTCCTGACTAAACAGTAGGACGATCAGGAAGTAATAAATTAATTAATTGGCGCCCAACTAGTGGTAGTTTCGAAATTACCCACGAACGTTTTGAACGCGAACATCGTAAACCGCGGAAGCTATTCAGACAAGCAGACCCACGCCGCGGATTAACCCATTGACTGCTGCGCGGGAAAAGCCTAGGACCTTAATTAAGTAGGACAATTAGAACTTAAACAAGCATGTAAGTGGCAATTTTTTTGGCTGAAACCTAATTCAAATCTGAGAAAAATCAGCGCTTGACGCATACCTTGCAAGTCGCCCCAAGAATTTTATTTATGTTACATAAGTGCTCAATCGCGGGTCTTCGTTTTTTTTATATTTATTGTAAGTTGTGTGTATCGGTCCATGAGCTCTCCGTTTTTTAACTATAGAACGCCTCCTCCGCATCATTCGAGTGATTCAGAGTCAGATCCGAATAGTCTTGTTAGGGTTCTCAGAAACAGAATTGTCAGGCACAGGTCCGCTCGCTCAGCTCCTTCCTTAAATATGGACCCAGAGCAACTCAAGTTAATGGTGGAAGCGGCGATTGCCAATGCGCTTGCTTTAAACCTTATGATGGCAGTTCTCGTCATTATCAAGCAGTACTCATAATTAGGAGTAAGGTCAAAGGTCCAGCCGATTCATTGCTATCCTCATTTGGAACGGTACTGAACTTTGACGCCATTATCAATCGCCTTGATTTTACATATAGCGACAAGAGACCGATCTATGTCATAGAGCAGGAGCTAGGCATATTGAGGCAGGGGGGTCTATCTCTTCCTCAGTACTACGACGAAGTAGAAAAGAAACTCACATTACTGACGAATAAAGTCAACATGTGTTACGAGCCTATATTGGCAAAAGGCCTATGTGAGAAGTTTAGGGAAGACGCTCTGCGTGTGTTCATTTCGGGTCTCAAGCGTAATCTTACAGATGTACTCTTTGCAGCAAAGCCCAAAGATTTGCCTACGGCTTTAGCCCTCGCACAAGAGCTCACAGCTAATCACGAAAGAGCCACGTTCGCGGCTAATTTTGCGAGAAGCCTAGAAGATAAAGAGCGCAAGCCGTTTTCCAAAGGGCAGGGTCGCCAGCAAGAGGTTCAATTTCAGCGGCCTGACTCGCAGGCATTCGGTGCTAGGAACCCCCAATTCAACAGGCAGAATAAGTCGAGGGATCAGTCTGATCAGTATAGAGCTAAGCATCCCAATGGTAAAGGCGCGCTAGAAAGCATAAAAATCGAATCGTCCTCTTCAAGGGTAATGCAGCCTAGCCGAACTTCAGCGGATACGTCTAGCCGCTCTGGTAGTCGCAAGGGGCAACAGGGACTGAATCACGTTGCACAAGGCGCGACAAAAGAATCAGACACCTATGCTGATACTGCTTCGAGCGCAGAAGCACAGGTTGATGATGAAATGACCACTGGATACGATTCCGACGAAATAAATTTTTTAGGGGGAGGTCCCTGTTACCCGTCATCAGACGAAGAGTAGCGGGGACTAATATGAAATTCCTCATAGACACGGGCGCGTCGAAGAATTTTATCCGACCACACAAGGGGTTAAAAGGCGTCCGCTCTGTTGAGTTTCCCTTTACAATACATTCCATCCATGGAACTACTAAAATAACAAAGAAATGTTTCGTCTCATTGTTTAATATAAAGGCAACCTTTTTTCTACTACCAGACCTGTCGACGTTCGATGGTATCATAGGGCATGATTTGTTGATGGAGGCAGGAGCTTCACTTTGCTTAGCCTCGGGTCGACTCAAGTGGGGTATGGAGGATGAGCAAATTTCCTTTCACACCTGTACCAACGTTAACTACACGAATGTAGATCACTCGGAAGCACCCCTATCCGTGAGAAAAGCCTTCCTAAGAGTATTAGAGAATAGGAAACGGGCCTTCGCAGACCCTAACGAGGCCTTGCCCTACAATACCTCGGTAGTAGCTACCATTAGGACGGTCGATGAACAAACCGTCCATGCCAAACTTTACCCATACCCAATGGGGGTGGCGGATTTCGTGAACAAGGAAATTCAAAATCTGCTAAAGGATGGCATAATTCAAAAATCAGTCTCACCCTACAACAATCCCATTTGGGTGGTAGATAAAAAGGGCAAGGATGAAGCCGGCAACCAAAACAGGAGGTTAGTAATGGACTTTCGAAAACTTAACGAAAAAACCATTCCTGATAAATACCCCATACCGAATATATCAATGATATTGGGAAACTTAGGAAAGGGTAAGTTTTTCTCAACACTGGACCTTAAGTCTGGCTATCACCAGATTATTCTCGCTGAGCGTGATCGTGAGAAGACTGCCTTTTCAGTAAATGGGGGAAAATACGAATTTCGAAGACTCCCCTTTGGTCTGAAAAATGCGGCTAGCATATTTCAAAGGACCATCGACGACATATTACGTGAACAGATAGGTAAATTCTGCTACGTGTATGTCGACGATGTGATCATCTTCTCGGAAAATGAAGAAATGCATGTCAGGCACGTTGATTGGGTTCTTAAGTCCCTCCTTGATGCAAATATGAGAGTCTCAGTGGAGAAGTCTCGCTTTTTCAGGAAAAGCGTGAACTTCCTGGGATTTGTCGTCACCTCCAACGGCACAACAACGGACCCAGAGAAGATAAAGGCAATTCAGGAGTTTCCTGAACCAAAGACGGTGTTTGAAGTTAGATTGTTCTTGGGACTGGCCAGCTATTATAGATGCTTTATTAAGGATTTTGCAGCTATAGCCAAGCCCATTTCTGACATCCTAAAAGGGGAAAATGGAACGGTCAGTAAGCATAGGTCAAGGAAGATACCCGTAGAATTCTCTGATCTTCAACGCAACACTTTTGAAAAGCTACGGAATATATTGACTTCTGAGGATGTCATGTTGCGTTACCCTGACTTCACGAAGCCATTTGATCTAACGACGGATGCTTCGGGTTACGGCATTGGCGCTGTTCTTTCACAGGAAGGGCGGCCAATCACGATGATTTCGAGGACGTTGAAAAGTCCCGAGGTCAATTATGCCACAAATGAAAGGGAACTTCTGGCTATTGTGTGGGCCCTGGGCAAGTTACGTCATTATTTATATGGTGTGAAAGACCTAAATATCTTCACAGACCATCAGCCCCTGGCGTTCGCAGTATCTGAATCCAACCCGAACGCCAAGATTAAACGATGGAAAGCACGCATTGATGAAGCCAATGCGCGAATCTTCTACAAACCAGGTAAAGAAAATCTAGTTGCTGACGCCTTGTCAAGGCAACAGCTTAACACAATGAGCCATCACGGTAACGAGTCATGCGCGGCAACGACGCATAGTGAGCTTTCCCTCACTTACACCATAGAATCCACTGAGAAGCCGTTGAATTGCTATCAGAATCAAATAGTTCTTGAGGAAGCACGCTTCGCACTAAAGCGATCTTTCATTATTTTTCAAAACAAAAGAAGACACTCCTTAAGCTATGTATGTAAAGAATCACTACTTGACGATTTATGTGAGGTAATTAAACCAAACGCAGTAAATGCCATTTTTTGCGATTTACATACTCTTGCACTTGTGCAAGATGAGTTGGTCCGGAGATTCCCTGCGACCAAGTTTTGGCACTGTAACAAAATGGTGACAGATATTTTCGGTATCAGTGAGAGAAGAGAGATTCTTACTGCAGAACACTCAAGGGCTCATAGGGCGGCCCAGGAAAATGTTAAGCAAGTCTTGACAGAATATTATTTTCCAAAAATGGCTAAGTTGGCCAACGAAATCGTACAAAACTGTAAAGTGTGTGCTGAGGATAAATACGACAGACACCCTAAAAAACAAGAACTTGGCGAAACACCAGTTCCTTCACAGGTAGGAGAAATGTTGCACATTGACATTTTCTCTACCGACAAGAAATACTTCCTCACTTGTGTAGACAAGTTTTCCAAATTTGCTGTGGTCCAGCCCATTGCCTCTAGAGCTGTCGAGGATTTAAAACCAGCGTTGCTTCAGCTTATGAATTTTTTTCCCAAGGCTAAAACTATTTACTGTGACAATGAACCGTCATTGAATTCCCAGACAATAACAACAATGTTGAGCAATAGCTTTGGAGTCACAATCGCAAATGCACCTCCCTTACACAGTGTGTCCAATGGGCAGGTGGAACGCTTTCACATTACATTACTAGAGCTTCCTAGATGTTTAAAAATTGACAGAGGAATAGGTGACACGGTGGAAGTCATTTTATTAGCGGCAACAGAATACAATAAGTCAATCCATTCGGTTATTAAGAGAAGGCCAGTTGACGTTGCCCAAGCACACTCAGACGAACCGCAAGTAGAAATAGGAAACAGGATTAGGGACGCTCAGGCTGCGGTCAGGACCAGAGAAAATGCATCGCGGCAGAACAGAGTCTTCGAGGTTGGAGAAAAGGTTTTAGTAAAATCCAATCGAAGGCTTGGTAATAATCTCACACCCTTGTGTGAGGAAAAATCTGTGGAAGCGGACCTGGGAACCTCGGTTCTTATTAAAGGGAGAATAGTCCACAAGGACAACATCAAATAACGAGGACAATCACCTTTCTTAGGCAATTTACCATAGATTCATAAAAGTACTTTATTAATTTTTTTTTTAACAAACATTAGGTTATTTTTGGTGGTGGGTTACTCCTTGTCGAACTTATTAATAGCTGAACACATTCACCCCACAGGTTTGGAGCCGTATTCCTCTTCTTGTTATCCCTGACATCGGCACACATTACCGATTACTCGAATGCCAAGTACATTCCCATCATAGATGGTAGAATCTTAGTATGGGAAGAGTTCGCCTATGTTAAGCATTCGGCGAATATTTCGGAGTACATGCGCGTCGTTGAGGAAACAACCAACCTTGTCAATTCCAACGACATATTCCCACAATCTCATATGAGGAAACTCCTGAGCGTGGACACGGTTCATCTCCAAGACCTTTTAGAGGCTTTGGGGGCACACCATAGAAACGCCAGGAGCTTGGACTTCCTGGGTTCTTTATTAAAGGTAGTAGCGGGCACACCCGATGCTAGCGATCTGGAGAAAACTAGGTTCACCGAGCAACAATTAATAAATTCAAGCAATAGGCAGATAGAAATAAATACTAGAGTTCAAGACCAGATAAACCAACTAACTCATACAGTAAATCAAATTCTTAAAGTTGCGAAAAGTTCACAAATTGACACCGGCCATTTGTATGAAACGCTTTTGGCTAGGAATAGAATGTTAATGATGGAACTACAAAATTTAATGCTTGCCATAACGCTTGCAAAAGCCAATATTGTTAGCCCAAATATTTTGGATCACTCAGATTTGAAATCGGTTTGGCTAGAAGAACCCACCAACACCCCCATTGGGGATCTCATGTCTGTTTCGTCCGTAAAAACTTTGCAATCCACTAACATGATCTATTTTATAATTAAGTTTCCAGTAGTTAAGTTAGATTGTAAGAAGATCATCATTTTCCCTGTCATCCATAAGAATTATGTATTACGTCTAATGGAAAATACAATGGACAACATCATAGCCGAGTGCCGCGGAAAAACCTATGCTCTCAAAGAATGCCGCATTGCCCCCGGTGCCACATTCTGCCGCCTAGCCCAGGGAAGCACATGCGCCACCGAACTCCATGCGGGAGGAACTGCGCATTGCGAGATACAACCAAGTAATCTAGGCGTAATCACCGAAGTGGACGACGGGATTCTAATTATTAACAACAGTCCGGCTGAAGTCCAGGTGGATAACGGTACCAAGGTCTGGGTACAGGGTACTCAGCTCGTTACCTTCAATGAGCGAGCAATGGTCAATGGGACGCTCTTCATCAACAGCAATAATGTCCAGAACAAAGTTCCTGCACTTGCCAACTCTCCCCAACTAAACATCACCGCCAGCCAAGATGTTCTAAGCCTCCCGTACCTTCAGCGCTTGAATGAGCGCAATTTAGAAGAGATACAACAGTTCAAAGAGGCAGCCGAGACTGATCGCATGTGGCGTATGGCATTTGTTATAATAGCCATCTGTAGCGCACTCATCTGCATTGGCCTCGCCTATCGACGAATTACCATTCCAAAAAGGAATGCCAAGCAGTTAAAACTGATGGTTGCCGAAATTGGAACGGCCGGGGACGGCCTTAAGTCGGAGGGGGGGGTAGTTAACCAGAGTCAACATTCTCCAGAATTCACACCGGTCAAAACCGCTGAATTAGAATTTGACCGGAAGTTGTTGCAGTCAGCAGACATTGCAAGTAATTGGAGTCAACGTTCCCCAAAATGTTGACCCAATTCACACCGATCAAAATCGATGTGTCAGAGTTTGATCGGATGTCGTTACTGACCCAATTGCAACACCAGTCAAAATCGCCAAATTCGCATTTGACCGGATGTTACTACATAGCCGGCAGACGCTGCATGTACCGAGCGGCCGCTATGAAAATAATTAGATAAATAGCTTGTAAGTTTCATTGTATTCTTCAGTTTAAGATCAATAAAGAAACAGCCAAGTGCTGATAATAATAACACTAATAAACTCCGACAATGAGTCGTTAAAACTATTAATATAACTAATAAATCCTTCCCTGATCTCCTGACTAAACAGTAGGACGATCAGGAAGTAATAAATTAATTAATTTATACATATATTGAATACAAATAAACTAATAAAAATTTGTTTAAAAATCAACTTGAATATGATCGTATAGGTTGTTGTTTCATATTGATATAGACACGTAATGTGAACGGTGAACACTGTCGCAAATATGATCAATGTATAACATCTTACATCGAATTTGAAATCTTATTATGAACAGAGGAATATAACTTCAAAGTAAGCTGCTATATTCATGACCACCACTGTATGTGTTCATTGGATAATTCATTCATTTATTCATTCACCCGGGCCAAGCTTGGCCTGAAAAGAGCGAATTAGACGCCTCTCTTATACATTTCATTATCTATATTTCTCTCTTCACATGATTAGAAAGAAGAGCGAGAAGAACGCAAAACAAAACGAGTTGCCAAAATTTCATTTAGAGTCGGATTTGTTGTGGCTTCAAAATTTTAAAGCTTCATTCAGTTGTTATTAAACCAAGATCAGCAAACAACGTATAAAGCTATAGTTGAGAATCGGTAATATATACATATATATTAAAGATGATTAATATTTATAAAAATTTATAAATTCATACAGAATTAGATTCAGTCTAATCGAATTTAGTACTATAGTATAACTCGATTTGTAAGTCTGCAAGTGACGCAATAAAACAATTGAAAGTTATGACAGAGGAGAGGTTTCTATCTCAGCTAGATTTATTTGTTTATATTTCTCTCTTCATATAATTAAAAAAAAGAGGCAAGTGATAGAAATCGAATTATCACAATTTTGATTGGAAATCTGATTGTTATTAAACCAAAATCAGCGAAAAAACTTTAACAGCTAATCCCTAAAAATCGAAATATTAAAGCGTAATCGGTAATATGTATTTAATATAATGAATATTTGGAAAAAAAATCGATACCATAGAAAGTTTTTTAAAACTGGATTTTGTACTATAATTACGCTTCAAATTTCTAAAAAATATAAATACGATTATTGATTATTTACGTCAATGTTTTAGGTAGTATTTGTGAGCAGTAACTAGTCAGTGATATATATGTATACATAAGAGATATATGTATATATACATAAATGTTTTTTTAATTAATACTTAATAAATCAATTGAAATTTCTTAAATCATTAAATTATTTTGCCTAATTAATATCTGGTTTTGCATAACATCAATCCTGATTAACCGTCTAAATAAATATTATAAATCTAATAATCAATCAACAAAATTTAATATATTCTGGCTACGAAATCGTTCTAATTTCAATCAATATATTTTTATTTTGGAGTAATAGCTCTTTTTCAAGGAATATCTAAATAGTGTATAAAAATTATATTAATTATGAAATAAAATAATAATACATTTAATTTATTTATATATTATTAATATAGTAGAACCACAAACACGATCAACAACTCTGCTACTATAGGATTTGATTTGAAAACCATGAATTGGAAAAAATGTAATTAACTGAGATACATAAAAAAAAAAACACTAAAAATATTAATTATATTAATAACTTAATTTTAGATTTATCATTTGATTCTTGGAGTGATCAATTGGAAACCAATGAAGAATATAAAAATCGATGGCGTTCCATTCGCATTATTTACCTAGCATTATTTCTGAGAAGTATTTGTTACAATATTCTGAGTGAAGCACATAGCAACTTTTTCTTTTACGTATGATATGTTATGTGCGATACTATCGAACTATCGAATCTGACCAGATTTTATATATCATTTCAGTTGGTATATCCTAATAAATATCACCCCTTAACCTATGGCAGTTTCGTAGCAATTTTATGCGGTCCCATAATATGGAATATGATTTTCGGATTGCGGAATAAAAAAATCGTGTCCTTGCGATGGCCAATGCAAATTTCTCTGGCAGTTTTCCTCGTTGGAAACGTTATGTATTTGGCACATAGATATATTCGCCAATATTCTGAACATGTGAAGTTGACATCTCTGTTTTTTATGGGTGCATACTATGCAGTTATTGTAATTTGTTATTCATATTTGAGTGCATCCACGACAATCAGGGAACGCACTCATGTCTTTTATGTTGCATACTTTGCGCAGTTGCTGGGAGAACTTTTGGGCACCTATGGATTCTTTGCAGTTTCTAAATATTTGTCCATAGATATATATCAAATTAGTGCATGGATTTTCATCGTCTTAACTTTGATCATGATGGCCACATTCCTACCCAGCGTATTTAAGGTAACATGATATAATATGATATTGATGATCTCGTAACTTATATATTGTTCTCAATGTAGGAGCATAAAATTGCTGCAAAGGAGGTGATGCTTATGCAAGGACATTCATCGGTAAAGGAGGCATGTGAAATGATAAATCCCAACTACGTCTCTGCTTGGATGCTGATCGCAGTTCAAATGCTTTTGACAACTAGTTTAGTTTCCCATCTGGGGTGAGTTGGATCTCTATTGGATGAGGGACTTATAAACTCAGTAGATATAATTTATTGCTTACAGCACCGGAATAAATAAAGAGTATACCGAACATATGCCGCAGTTCTACCTAGATTTTGTTATAATCGCAGGCCCACTATCAGTTATTCTTGTCGGACCCATGATCAAATATTTTGGAGAGCGTAACCTTCTGATCTGGGGTGCCCTTCCACTGATAGTTGTCGGTCAACTATTCTACTTCTGTGGGGAGTTGTTCTCACGGTTTTATATAACGCATATAGTTATGTTCGCTGCGATATCTGTGGGTTATCCCATTGCGTTTACTCTTATAGCACCCATTTTATCGAAGAACTTGGGAGCTCATCCTCAAGGCCTTTGGATGGCCTTATTTTGTACAGCAGATTTCTTAGGATTTGCTGTTGGAAATATTTTGGAAGATTTCTTGCTCAAAGGACTCGAAATTTATTCGATATTCGCAGTATCTTCCATTGCGATAGTAATATCGATAATCATTCTCATATTCCGCAGGTGAGTAGCCTTTGACAGTATAAGAAACCTAAAAGAATATCGAATCCTTTCGTTTCAGAACATTATTTGCATTGCCAAAAATTGAGCAAGTGCCGGAAAACAATTGAGAGCAGCACCAATTCTTTTATAATATACATTTCACATAAAAGCTACTACTCAAAAAAAAATTACTAAATATAAAAATATTTCAACTGGAGAAGGGTATTAAGGGCAGTTATTCTCACAATCTGAAACTGCACAATTTAAAAGTATTGCAAATAAAATAAATATTGTTGTCACATTTTCACACTAATAAAAGTATAATCAAAGACTTCCGCTGTTATTTTTAATTTTTGTCGTCTGTGAAAATGTTCACTTTAAATTATAAAATTTTTTTTTTAATAAATTTAAAAAGGGTAGAATCTGCACAACTTAATAAGGAGTTTAACATCACATGGATAGAGGGTAAACTGATATCAAACGATGTGAATTTTACGAGTGCCAAGTCCGTACTGAGAGCCTACATAATTATGAAGATTAACTAAGCTTGAGACTAAGTATATTTGTTTTAGATTGACGATCTTAGGCTATCTTACACTTTTAAAGGTAATTTGGAGATATTTCTCGGTGTTGTCTGATCTTTAGTGGGTTTCCAACGTAAATCTGCTTAGTGAATAACTCCAGGGATTCTTCAACTTTTTATATGGCGGCCAGCATCTGAGAAAATTACACTCAAAGAAAAAGATAGTCTTATTTAAAATACAATAAAATAAAGTAAAATAAAATAAAATAAAATAAAATAAAATAAAATAAAATAAAATAAAATAAAATAAAATAAAATAAAATAAAATAAAATAAAATAAAATAAAATAAAATAAAATAAAATAAAATAAAATAAAATAAAATAAAATAAAATAAAATAAAATAAAATAAAATAAAATAAAATAAAATAAAATAAAATAAAATAAAGTAAAATAAAGTAAAATAAAATAAAATAAAATCAAAAAAAAAAAATAAAGTAAAATAAAATGTACTTAATCGATTTCTTTGTCAGAATTTATATACCTTATGGGGCCTAAAGTGGTTCCTTTTCCCTATTACCCTCATTCACACAAAACTAAAGTACCCTTTTATTCTCTGTTTCAAAGAGCACAGGGTATTCAAATTCTAGTATATCAGGTAGTGGAATAATGAGATAACTTGTGTTTCTATTAAGGGTATTCAGTAAGTAGTGAATATATTTTTTTAATAAATTTATTTAATTTATAGAAATATAAAATCATTCAATATACATATATGTAATAAATATCACTAATTCAATATAGTTCGGAAAATTAATAAAAGAATAAGAATAAGAATTTTATGTAATTAGTGAACTAATTTAATTTATACAATTAACATATTTAAATATGTATGTAATAAAATTCACTTATTCAAAATAGTTAATATAAAAAAAAAACAAGATAATTTCGGTGCTATTTACTTAGACTCATTTCCGATTACAATATATATAGATTTCCTATATTTGAAGATGATGAAGTTCTTCAGCGATTTGAGACGTCTTTACTATCTTTGGTAGTTCCATTAGATTTCTTTTCATATAAATTATGATGATTAGTTAATTGATATAACTAAAATTCAATATACTTACTGGAAAAGCACCAGAATTGTCATACAAATTGTCATCGCAATGAAGGTGTATCCGTATATCCAAAAGTGGTTACCATCATACCACAAGTATCTATTGAAACAGAGTCCTTCGACAAAAGCAAATAACTTGAAGGTGTATAATAATGCCATCCAAAGTCCTTGGGGTCGAGATCCCAGCACCTTGGAGAAGGATGCCCATATGAGTGACAAAACAGGGTATCCCACTGACACCACAGCAATTGTCAGGAAAATGACTATACTAGGATCTTTGAATGTATACAGCAATTGCCCCAGCAACATCATCGAGATGCCACCCCAGATGAGCACATGTCGATCTCCGAAGTACTTGCTCAAGGCTCCAACCAGGGCAAAAGTGATCAAAGAAAGCAGTTTTGCGATGTCCATGAATCGTATCGAGTGTCCTTCCCCAATTCGACGGTTTATCGTATATCGTGTGTTTCGTTCACTCAGACTGCAAACAGATATTTATATAAGTCTCAGAATGGTTCCAATATGTGATACAATATATACAGGTGGAGGGCCATATAATTCGAAGTGACGAAGAAGTTTATTCCAATTAGTGTCCAGGCTGATAAGTAGTTGGGCTTGATCTCATCCTGTAGAGAGGTTTCTTGACGAACCCTCGTATCCCTTTCAGCAATTTTGTATTCCTAGGGGAATATATGTCTTATTTCCAAAATGAATATTGAAATTGAAGAGAGTCACCTTGAATTGAGAGGGCAGGAACAGTGTGCACATAATCACACCCATGACTGTACCTATTAGCCCAGTCGAGAAATACACACGATCGTGGAGCATTCCCCAAAGTGAATCAATACCATGTCGCCCCAACTGTTGACCCAACAACTCCATCATCAACGCCATCGCAAAGACATGGGCACGTTCTCCAAGTCTCGTGGAGTTAGATAGATATGAGTGGCAAAGAACTACATTTGCCATTGAGATTCCAATTAGAAAGAAACAAAATATCATTCCATATTGAGCAAGGCTGCCAAATAGTTCCAGGGACGAGTAGAGACAACTGGCGACTGTGAAGACACCCAGGGATGTGAGCATCGGTCTTCGGATGGAGTCCACTTTGTTGCTCCACCATCCAAAGATGAAGCTCCATATGATGGCAGCTAGTATTTTTGCTGTTTGGCACCAATAAACGATGTCATCTTTTGAAGTGTCCTGTAACTGCAGTTATAAAAATATAAAATATAAATATGTATATATATATCTGATATTGAGAAAGTAGTAAATATTTTACTTTGCGCACCTTAGTCAAGTATCCACCGATTTCCAGATTTACCATACTTAGGCAAAGACTCTTCAGAAATATCGTCAGATATATTATTCGAACAGATCTCCAACGTTTATTATATTCCTCAAGGGTTTCCAAGGGAACATCTCGTTTTGTGCTGTCCAAACAAGAGCAAATCTTGCGTATGGACTCCATTAGTATCTAATAAATTTAAAAATACATTAAAAAGGTAATAGTATTAGAAACGTAACGAAGTTAAAAAAAAAAAATATTTTTCTTAAATATTTTGTACCCTATAAAATGGTCGTAATATTTGAAACAAATGTGAATCGCTGCTAAACAATTTTAATTAACAATGAAATATAATATTCTACACAATTAAAACTTTAACGTTTCCATAAAACAAAATTTATTTATTTTTACCTATTTGTGTAATGATACACGTTTTCGAAAATAATAATACGTCCGCAGACGACAGACAATGAAAGGCCACTGCCCAAAAATATACTCTGTCAACATTATATATTTCAGCAAAAGTCTCTTTCAGCTTTTTATTTGTATAAACTATTTGTGAACAAAAACATAGTTTATGCTCTCTAAATAACAATTTGAGACGAATCAATTTTAAACAATTAATTTTTCTCTCTTAGATTCGAAAAATTTACATTGGCCCTTAAATTCAACAAAGAGAATTTCTCGTTAGTAAAAAAAAACTCAGAATCACTAAACATTACAAATATATTCCATGTTTCAATAAATACATGAAAGAAACACAATTTATGCTGTTAAAATTTTGTTTGAATCTAAAAATAAATTTTTAGTACATTTAAACTATCGGTTGTCACATTTTGATTTATAAACATGTGTTTTTAAGTCCTTTGCTCTTAAAAGTGATTGAAAAAGAGACCGTATGAAATGAGATCATAATAAACGCTTAAGAAAGAGAGATATTCAAGCAAGAGAACTTAAGAGCAAGAGGGAAGAGAGAGAGAGAGAGTTACTCTCGGTAAACAGATAAAATATGTTTTTTGCTGGAATATTATTGATTTTATAATTAAATACAAATTAGACAATATCTATCTATTTGTAAATGTGTAACTTAATAATTTCGGATGAGGATACACGTATTCTGTTACTGAAATTATTCTGTTTATTAATTTGAGGTAAAAAGAATAATTGTTTTTCTTTTAAATTAATAAAAGCTAAATTCATAAAAATGGTAAAATACGAGAGAAAATAAATAATTATAAATAATATTAATTTTGTACAGAGAAAATATAAAAAAGAGATTTGAATTTTATTATGATTGTCTAAAAAGTTAATAATTTTCAAATAATTCATTTTGTTTTTTAAATTAAATTATATTCAGCTAAAATACAATAGAATATATGCACATAAATAAAATGAATTAATGGTTTATTCAAGCAATTTTAAAGAGATGCAATTTTTATTGTTGTTTCTCTCATATCAGCAACATTAAGAGATAAATTAAGGGAGAAGTTGAAAGTTAAATACACATTTAAAATATGACGAAGCTATTATTTCTATGATTCTAGAATTATTTATGAGATTTATAATTTTGCAAATTCGCCAAAATTCATGCAACGAATTTTACAACTTCTCATTCCGTTTCACTGTGTGAGTGCACGTGCTTTAAAGCTGAGCGAGAGATAAAGAGAAAAGAGAGAAAGAGATAGAGAGGAAAGGCAGAGATAGAGAAAGAGAGAGAGAGAGAGAGATTGTGAAAAAGAGAGAGAGATAGAGAAAGTGTGTGTGGGATAAGTGGCAGTGGGTATCATTTACGCTCTTTTCCCGTCAAATCTGGCTTTTATGTTGACGGAAAAAATAGGAAAACAGCGAACAGCGGGAACTCTAGCCATTTAAGGGAGTGGCATCCGTTTTTTCTTGAAAGTTTACCTTTTACTTAATCAATTTGGGCTTTTTTTTATGACGGCGAATCAAAACTGTCGTGACTGTCGGCAACACGGTGAACATCTTTCCTTTCATTCCATTACACATTAGATAAGGTAAATTCATTTCCAAAATTTGTTAAAAATATGTGTTTTTCAGTGCTAAATGGCGAAAATTGCTTCCAGAAATTGGCTCTTTTCGTAGCTTTTTTGCTTTCAGATTCCGCTTTTCTAACTTGTGAATCCAGCATTATTTCTTCAGAAAATAATGACATCACTGATAAGTAGATAGATGCACTATGCTGAGTCACGCCGTCTTAAATCTCAAAGTCTCAAAGTCAGCGATGTATGTTCCACTTGCCCAGCAATAAAAAAAACTCCTTTTCTCTCTTTATTTTGCTTTATTCCTGCACTTAGTTGTTGTTGCTTTCATGTGTTGAGAATGCAACACAGCACTGTATGAGTGCATGTGTGTGTGTGTGCGTAACTGCATGTGTGTTGGTTTATGCCCAGTAAGTTGTTTTGTGGCCGAAATGAGAAATGTTTCGCCTGGGAGGCTGCTTTTCCACTTGCACTTGCCAAACCGCAAAATTTTTAAATGTCCCTCAAATGCATTAAGCAGCGAGAGAGAGAGACAGAAAGAGATAGGGAGAAAAAGAGAGAGAAGCAGAAAGAGAGGTAGAAAGGGAGAGAGAGAATAGCGAGTACATTGGCCATGCACTCATAGCCATAAATCTAAACTCCTTATCGGCATTACCATTGCCATTACCGTTATGCAACTGCGGACCTTCGGACTAGAGGTCATTGCCATGCCACCAAGGAGGAGGGCAACTGACGAATGTGGCAGCTGAGTTGCGGGCTTAAATAACGTAATTAGTGGCAACATGGCAAGTGTCTGATTGCAGCTATTGATCGCAAATCCAAATCCAAATCCAAATTGAATTATGTGGCTGTCCAGTCAAGTTTGGTGCAGCTGCTGCTGATGAGTCTACAAGTGTCTGTGTGTGAGAGATAGATATACTACATATGTATATAAGGAGATGGAGAGATGGAGAGAGAGAGGGAGAGAGTAGAAAAGAGAGAGAGGCAGACAGGGAATTGCTGTCAGGTGACATTGAAGGCGGCTGTGAGGTGGACAGTTAATTGGCTCCCGAAATTAATTCAATGCTAATTATAGGTTAACATGCCACACAATAAACCTAATTATAATTACACAATAGCAACAACAACAACAACAACAGCAACAGTAACATGGCCAACAACAAAGAAGTAGTAGGCAATTAAAGTCGCATAATATAAATAGGAATTTGCATTTAAATTTCGATCTTGAATTCGATTTCACAATTTTCCAATGCATCTCTTCTTTTCTCTAATGCCAATTAAAATGGACTCGCAATTTTGAAAACTATGGCTAAACGCATACTTATGTATTTGTATCGAAGCTGAGTGGATTTTGTGGTAGCTGTTTAGTTATGCAAACGGAATTGTATTAAATTTTGCTGGCATTATTGTTATGTTAATTGAGTTCACTGCAAATTGCTTAATTTTCAAATATGTACTACTATATGCAGTGTGTTCAGCATATGTTATTGCTTGAAATGAATATGAAATTGAAATCTGAATAATGCAAGCAGCATATTTTTGACAGCGAAACTCATAACTGTGGACAAACTTGTATAAGTTGCCAAAGTAAACTCATCGCACAATGTTGCAACAATTGCAGTTAAGACGCTTAACACAACAACACACACACACATAGAGAAGCTGTGACCACTGAGTGTGGCAAACAAGTACAGTATTTGGTACTCAAGAACAAGCTGAACAACAAATATTAGCTGCCTGTTTTGGGTCATGGCAACAAAAGACTTTAGTTAGGTAGCAACGAGTAAATCACAAAGGAATGGACCAACATCCGTTTCCGCCGCTGCCAACAGTACAATGCCAATCGCAACAGCTCCCTACCACTTCCTCTACCTCTCTAGCACCCCCTTTTTACGCTTTTGACCTGCCAGCTGCAACAATATCTTGAGCTTATATGCGTGGGCGGAGCAAACAAAGTAGCTCACAATTCCAAAAGATCTGGCAACGCTGCACTATAGCCCATTTTTGACTTTTCGTGTTTTATATTAATAAATCATGAATGAAACAAGATATTTTGGTTTAGTTATTTTTATCTGATTTCGCCACAGTGGTGCCACCTATGAAAATTTTTGGTATGCAACTTTGATGGTCACTCTTTTTTTGATACAGTGCGATCATAATTATTTTGATAATTTAACTTTTATAAATGGGGTTTTTATCACCTTTTTGGCAAAAAAAAACCTATAGTGCGCTGCAGCTGCATGTAACTTAAATCGTTGCATACTTTCAAGTGCTGAAAAATGAAACTTACATCAATTGTGATATGATTTATTCCAAACTAAACATTATTTAACTATTCTTTTATTATACACAAACTTGTATTAAATGTAGCAGTTAGATTTGGAATTGAACACAATTATATTAAATATGAGGTTTTATTCCCTATTTAAATGATAGGTACTGTAAAAATAATTAAATAATTGAGTTACCTTAGAACAGTTGAAGCAAGCTAAGTATGTGGATAAAGGTCTTACTCTTCGACCACACCTGACGGCCACAAAGAGTAAGCGAGGTAAACCGTTTAGCCGTGTACCTCCAATGTATATCTCTATATGGCTATACCTCATACCAATATGGAGGATCACGGCTAAATCGAATCATAACCGAAAACAATCCCTTTTTTTCCGATCACTAAGGTAAATAAACAAATGGTTCTTGCCACGTGCGTCGTTACACAGAGACGTTAAACTCCATATAATCGATTAAAAAAAGAATAATTAAAAAACATACCAACCATTTCCTGAATCTCTGCAAATCCTTATTTCGAAGCGTAGAAATAGTTCAACAACTGATACTCTGGCCGCTGCCCATTGTTTTCGAGATTCTCCCCTTCGCAGATTTTTAAAAAAGCTTTTGCATCTTTTATTTACACTCATGTGTTGTTGAGGTATATTTTATGCTGTAAATCCATACACACTTATTGATTGATATATTTAATAACAAAAAAATTGGAAAAGAAAATAAAGATCATTTATGTGTAAGTTGGAGCGAATGCTTTTCAACTTCACTTGGAAGATGAGAAGCATAATAAATGAATGAATCAATCAAACTCGTATTGCAAAATAAATTAAATTTAATAAAATAATTTAAATTTATCTAATTATTAATTTACATTTAATTAAATTTTTATTTAAATTTTATTATAATTTTGCGATGTCTTGTTACTTATGTTATTCTGTGAGTTAATTTCAACAGTGTTTTGTTTGTGTTTTTTTTTCAGATAATCTAGAAAGTTGCCTATTATGGTAGAAAAATGCGTGTTAATAAAGTTATAAGATTAAAAAAAAAAAAATTAAAAAAAATATATAAATTTTTAAAACTAGTCTTAAGGTCAAAAAAGTTATTTTAAGTTTGTCTTCTTTCTTTATATGTAATCTGTTGGTGCCAATTAATTTAATAAAATGCATGTTAATAAATAAATTTCTAAATATTTTTTTTAAAGCATACAAATGAAATCAAGAATAATAATATAATATAATATAAGAATAATAAAAAGCTTGTCAGAATGTGCATAACAGGGAGGAGACTTTTCCGACTCCATCAAGCATATAATACATACATATATCATGACTTAGGATAAATAGAGAAGTCAATAGACCCCCTCTTCTTATCGTGACCTTCTTTGCTATTTCCCCAAGAGAATACGGTAAAACCAAATATACTTATACTATGTTAATAAGAAGTGAATTTGAAATTTGATTTGCTTTTGGTAAGAAGGAAAAAAATAATTTTTAACTAGATTTAATATTTAACACATTCATTAAACAAATGTTATTTGGTCAGAGCTTACACTTGATACAACATAATTAATTATATATAAATTTTTGGCAAACTTGATATGTTAAGAGCTTCAAAGGGAATTGAAGAGAGCAATGAACGCCAGACATAAGAGAACAACAGAGGGTCAACTATTTGTATTTTCTGTCGATATTCAAAGTTCTGCGAAAACAAAAAAAAGTATATCTTTATTCTCACATATTTGTATGAATGTATATATGTATGTACATATGTCGGTGTGAATTAAGTAATTCTGATGAATATGATAAGACATACTTATGCTGAATTGTTTGATTTCATTCAGTTGTAATACGGAGAGCAGTTGAACAACATCGGTCGGAGGTTATTCCAAAATTAAATTTCGTAAAACGTCATAAAAAGTTGCTAAAAAGTGATAAATGTATTTCTAATTGTAGTTTAGTGTAAAGTAGCAATATAGAATACATTCAATTGCGGGAATATGATTTAAGCACATTAAATTTAATTCATTCAACACTAAGTAGCTTAACAATTATATATAATAATGAAATTATCTAAGCACATTTAAAAGAACAAAAATCTACTTTGGAAAACATGCTGTTTCTTCGTTATCAGTCTCAAAAAGAGAGAAACGCAAAGAGTTTTGTAAAGAGAGTTGTGAAGAGAACAGAGATATAAAGAGGTAGTTAAAGAGAAATATGAAGAGATAGTTAAAGAGATATGTATATAAAGAGAGTGTTAAGGAGAGGTATTAAGCAACACGTTAAGCACGCATTCTTAAAATTTATCAACTTAAATACTGTCATAAAATGGAGACTCGATATGAAAATGTTTTCCACCGAACAAAATTGTTTTATTAGATTGAATACAATTTTCTCACCAAGAATAATAATAATAATAATTATTATTATTATTATTATTATTATTATTATTATTATTATTATTATTATTATTATTATTATTATTATTATTATTATTATTATTATTATTATTATTATTATTATTATTATTATTATTATTATTATTATTATTATTATTATTATTATTATTATTATTATTATTATTATTATTATTATTATTATTATTATTATTATTATTATTATTATTATTATTATTATTATTATTATTATTATTATTATTATTATTATTATTATTATTATTATTTTTATTATTATTATTATTATTATTATTATTATTTAATATATATAGATAGGATAGAAAGAAACGTATAATGTTCACAATTTGCTTTTAGGGGCCTTGGCTCGAAAAATTTGTAATGTGAAATATAAAATTAATTAAAATCAATATTCCATTTTTTGGTATAAGAGATTTTTACAATTTTTTTTTAAATAAATTTACTTTAATTAAGCATTTCTTTTCTTATTTCAATTAATTTATTTTTAAGACAATATGTTAATAGGAAAACTCGAATTAAATACAAATATTAGCTAATATATTTATTTAACTTTTAAAAATCTAGATTCTTCACTTGCTAACTAAAAAAATAAAATTGGAAAATAATTGAAATAATCATATTAAATTTTGTTTCACAACTCTCCTCACAATATTATGATAATTTCTTGAATATATGTATTTCGAAATAGTACGAATCAAGAATATTTTCATTACCATAAAAACGTATATACAAAGAAATTACAATAGTGCGACAAGTGGGAAAAAAAGAGAAGTGATTCAGTTTTTTTTTGCCATGCTTCATGTTCATAAAAGTCCTGACAAAGGACGACTCAGCTCAACTGAACTATGAACGGTTAGGAAAGAGTACGAAAGTTTATTATTAATTAAGCAAATTGTGACACAGGAGATATGAGAAAATAGTCGTATATTATATATAGGGTACTAAACTGAAGCCAATTTAGTGTGACCGTATATCCTTCCCCTCCTGTCACTACTGTTACTCCTGCGACTCCTGTGACTACTGCTTAACCAACTTTACTTTAACGAGCGGACGACACAGGAACTGGGTAGAGTTCTCCAAACTAAACAGAGTCCGGGGCCTGGGCAGGGATTGTGGTGTTTGTTTGTTGGCCATGTGCGCCTAAGTGTAGACTACAAAAATTGTGAAAAAGTTTGTGAGCAAGTCAAGGGAGGAAGTCTCCTAGCCTCCCCTATTTATGCCCCATTCATTATGCAAAAAGCCAAATACAAGGCAAACAGCAAGAGCAGCTCAGTTATGGCATCCATAAAGAAAAGCACACAACTTTATTTTCCCGCATTTTCAGTAGTCTCCACTCCAATGAGTTCATGCTGTACTATACTATACTATATATTTTATACTTATTGTAGGTGCAGGTCTAGGTTCTAGGTTCTGGGCCCTGTGGCTGCTTCATTACCCTAATGAACTTGAAAAAGTATCGGGTGCACAAAGACACAACGAGTCCAAAACAGAAGCCGTCGCCGCCAGAGACGAAACTTCAAGAAACATCTCCAGGTGGCGGCGACCTCATCCCTTGCCACAGGTGACCCACCCCTTTATGTAACTTTAGTAGCCCGACCAGGCAGATTTGAGTGTAATGAGGTCATAGTTACAAGTGTTGACTTTAATTAGAGGAGCTGCCCCCTCGCACCCCCATACCCCTTGCCAACATTCATTGAATGGGGCCATGTGTTGGAGTCTGGCTGTAACCAATTTAAAATTATCTGTTAATTGCGAACAAGATACTTTAAGTAACTTGGGAAATAAAAAATAACCGCTAACTGGATGATCTAGTTAAATTTAATTGGGAATTGTGTGTTGGAATTGGATTTTGAGCTGAAATCGCAGGCGATTTTAATCGGATTCCATTGCATTATCATAACTTTAGAATAAGCGGCAAACAAATCGACTGAAATGAAAAATTACAAATAATATATATTTCTGTATTTTTCTTTTTGAGTAGAGCAGGCATGTCTGAATGTAGTATGTATGATAGTATATAATAAAAGGTATTTGCGTTGCCAGGTTATTAATCGCATTTGTTGTATTGTGGGGGATATGATTAAAAAGCTGCCGCCATCGAATCGCAAATTGAAAATGGAAAGTGGCACATGAAAAGAAAAGTTGATTATATGTTATAAGCAAGAAGAAGCTCAACTTCAGCAATCGTCATTACATTTAAATGGAAGTCAGACAAATGCTTATTTAAGGTGAACGGAGAGGAGCCACAGAACGAGGGCAGTTCGAGGAGTATGGGACAGGGTGGACTCTAAGTACGAGGAGCTGCTTTGGCGACATTTGTTCATTTTATTGACATGCTTCATGGGCTTCCTAGTCTCCGACTTTACATGGACGTGCGCCTGGCAGTCAAATTTCCTCTTTGCATGTCCTTTTTTCTCGCTTTTTTTTATTTTTTCTTTTTATTTGGTGCCCTTGAGGCACGTGTGTGCTTAAGTGTGTATGTATGTGTGTTTGGGTGTGGGAGTGTGCGGTCTTAAAATGCGCCATAAAATTGATAAAATCAGTTGATTGTAAAAATTGATAAATTGAAATTGATTGAGGCAGCGCGACACACAGCTAGAACTTCAAGGCAAAATGGCAATAGCTTTGATGCCACCGCTCTCTGCTCTCTACCACTCCCCCCCCCTACCCCTTCCGCTTCACAGTACTCATTGCTCCTTTCACGTCCTTCTGTCTGCCGCCAAAACACATTTTGCACTTTAGATACAATGTTGCAGGAGCGACACCGATTTGGTCACATATTGAAAGTGCCACAGATTGAAACATTGAAAGAGAATTCGCAAGATAAAATCAAAAGCATAGAGTGGCGATAGAGAGAGAGAGAGAATGAGAGAGGGGGCGTTTGAAGTGGGGCAATATTCAACGCGTTAAATGAAGTTTGCGTTCTGCCAGCGGTCAGGGAATTGCGACAGATCTCATTTAATTGACAATCTTTTATCGATTCAGCAACTACACAGTAAATACTCTGTTTAATGAACTCCAAATTGGTAGCTGACTGTCCGTACAGTACAGTGCAACTTGCCTAAAGTGATTTGTCGCCAGCTAAGTGAATTCGTCGAGTGTGTTGTTATACAAAAAATAAACAAAATATAAAAATATATATATATATATATATATATATATATACAGATACATCTGTAAGCTTATAGAGACTCTAACAACATTTTAAGATTCGGGAGACTCCCTAGAAATCATAAATAAAAAAAATGTTTATAACTATATATACCATTTCTATATAATTTGACAAAGTTTACTGAAAAGCCATAAAATCAGCGAAAAAAATAATAGCACCACTCTTCCAAAATGACCTTAAAACTAAAAAATATTCAAAAAAATATATTAAAATCACTGTTTTAAGTTAATTAGATACTAAATTTAATATTTATTTAAGTTGTTGTATTTATAGGTGTTCCGATATTTTAGATATTCACAGTACAAAGGGATAAAGTCGAAATGTTGAAGTACTATCTATAGATTTCACAAATATCTCTGTTTGAACTTTCACAAGACATAGGGTTCCTGATGATTGATCGATTTGGCCCTCAGACCAGGTGTACAAGCCCCATTTTGCATCAAAATTTACGTGTGATCTCTGATTTTAAGCTCCAAGGCAAATCTTAAAAATCCATACTTCTTATCAAGAGAAATCTAAGTTTTATAACGGCTTTTACTTAATATATGCCAGCGGTGCTATTATTTTTTCGCTTATTTTCACATATATTTTTATATAATGTCAAACAAATATATATAGATCGGCCTTCCATTCAAAAAAAACTTTTTATTTCTTAGAAGAAATAATTATTTTGTACCAACTTCGAAAATTATACCAATTTCCAAATTCCAATTGGACCAATTTAGAAAAATGACACAACTTCCAAAATTGGTATTGAATTTTCGAAGTTGGGATAATTTTGTACCAACTTCGAAAATTATCCCAGCTTACAAATTCCATTTGGACCCAATTTCCAAATGGACCGATTTAGAAAAATGACACAACTTCCAAACTTGGTATTGAATTTTCGAAGTTGGGATAATTTTGTATCAACTTCGAAAATTATCCCAACTTCCAAAATTTGTATTGAATTTTCTAAGTTGGGATAGTTTTAGACCAACTTCGAAAATGATCTCAACTTCCAAAATTGGTATTGAATTTTCGAAGTTGGGATAGTTTTGGACCAACTTCGAAAATGATCCCAACTTCCAAAATTGGTATTGAATTTCCAAAGTTGGGATAATTTTGGACCAACTTCGAAAATAATACCAATTTCCAATTGGACCAATTTAGAAAATTGACCCAACTTCCTAAATTGGTATTGAATTTTCGAAGTTGGGATAATTTTGTACCAACTTCGAAAATGATCCCAACTTCCAAAATTGGTATTGAATTTCCGAAGTTGGGATAATTTTGGACCAACTTCGAAAATAATACCAATTTCCAATTGGACCAATTTAGAAAATTGACCCAAATTCCTAAATTGGTATTGAATTTCCGAAGTTGGGATAATTTTGGACCAACTTCGAAAATAATACCAATTTCCAATTGGACCAATTTAGAAAATTGACCCAACTTCCTAAATTGGTATTGAATTTTCGAAGTTGGGATAGTTTTAGACCAACTTCGAAAATGATCTCAACTTCCAAAATTGGTATTGAATTTTCGAAGTTGGGATAGTTTTGGACCAACTTCGAAAATGATCCCAACTTCCAAAATTGGTATTGAATTTCCGAAGTTGGGATAATTTTGGACCAACTTCGAAAATAATACCAATTTCCAATTGGACCAATTTAGAAAATTGACCCAACTTCCTAAATTGGTATTGAATTTTCGAAGTTGGGATAATTTTGTACCAACTTCGAAAATGATCCCAACTTCCAAAATTGGTATTGAATTTTCGAAGTTGGGATAATTTTGGACCAACTTCGAAAATAATACCAATTTCCAATTGGACCAATTTAGAAAATTGACCCAACTTCCTAAATTGGTATTGAATTTTCGAAGTTGGGATAATTTTGTACCAACTTCGAAAATTATCCCAACTTCCAAAATTGGTATTGAATTTTCGAAGTTGCGATAGTTTTGGACCAACTTCGAAAATTTTCCCAACTTCCAAAATTTGTACTGAAATTTCGAAGTTGAGATAATTTTGGACCAACTTCGAAAATGATCCCAACTTACAAAATTGGTATTGAAGGTCAAGTTTTCAAATTGCCTTCCCAAGCATCAAAAGACTAATTTGACACTCAAATCTCAACCGATTAAAGTTTGATGCCAATTTTTCCAAGTTTCGGCATATTGAACAAAACTGCATTCAAAGATTTTCCAAATTAAGACCATCATTTTTGGACCCCTGTGCAATCCCAGAATTATAAAGAAAATCGGTGTTTCGGGTCTTTCAAAACTTTGATGGGCCATAACTTCATCAAATTTCAACCGATTTTCAAGTTTGAGGCCAATTTTTCCAAGCTTCGGCATATTGAACAAAACTGCATTCAAAGATTGTCCAATTTAAGACCATTATTTTTGGACCCCTGTACAAGTCCAGAATTATAAAGAAAATCGGTGTTTCGGGTCTTTCAAATCTTTGGTGGGCCATAGCTTCGTCAAATCTCAACCGATTTTCAAGTTTGATGCCAATTTTTCCAAGTTTCGGCAAATTGAACAAAACTGCATTCAAAGATTTTCCAAATTAAGACCATCATTTTTGGACCCGTCTACAAGCCCAGAACTATCTGAAAATCGGTGTTTCAGGTGTTTCAAATCTTTGGTGGGCCATAACTTCGTCAAATCTCAACCGATTTTCAAGTTTGATGCCAATTTTTCCAAGTTTCGGCATATTGAACAAAACTGCATTCAAAGATTTTCCAAATTAAGACCATCATTTTTGGACCCCTGTGCAATCCCAGAATTATAAAGAAAATCGGTGTTTCGGGTCTTTCAAAACTTTGATGGGCCATAGCTTCGTCAAATCTCAACCGATTTTCAAGTTTGATGCCAATTTTTCCAAGTTTCGGCATATTGAACAAAACTGCATTCAAAGATTGTCCAATTTAAGACCATTATTTTTGGACCCCTGTACTAGTCCAGAATTATAAAGAAAATCGGTGTTTTGGGCATTTAAAATTTTGTTGGGCCATAACTTCGAAAATGTTTGGAGTAACATGCGGGCTCTATACGAAGCGTCCGCCCTAGACGACGTACAAAACTCTATTAACTCAGTATAGGTTCGCACATTGAGAGATCGAACTTGTCGGATGCTGTTCGTGTGAGCCGATTGGGGTATGTCGCATCGAACTGGGGTATCTCGCTAAGAAATTTCGTGGCCGTTTTCGTTATATGAAATGTCCCATCTATATGTTATATGGCCAGTGGTTATATGGTCAGTGTTTATATATAATTTAATATAATTAAAGTAAGGGTATTCAACGTTCACCGAAATTCAAACTCAACTGAGATTATTACGCAATCGAAAAATATAGACTCCCAGTCAGGAGCGGTTACGACACGCAATGCGACCGACCCCAACTATTTGTTGACCATATTTGATTAGCATTCGTTTGGCATTCACAATATTCGGAGGACATGCACAGTGCACAGGATTCATTGACATGTTGACAATTTGCGGCAATTGATGGAGCAGCTGATGCAAATTTCCATCCATTTACCTAATGCAAATTACGAATTGCAAATTGTCGCGCAAAAACTTGACAGCACAAATTATCGAATGACCGTTTCCCGCAAATTTAAGGATATTTTCATCAATTTGTCGCAAAGGCACAATGACTGACGGAACTCAATGTTCTTCTTCCCCACGCTTCTATCGATTATCGTTTGTAAATACGTAATTTTTTATTTAACTTTTATTTTCAATTGCTTCTTTTTCGTTGGTTAATGAAATTTTGTTCCATGGCAGTCTGTAAAAATATGTGATTGACATGCACTTACATGGGCAGTTAAGCTCCGCATCCATGTCCTGCCACGTATATTTATTGTTGAGCTTAAACATAACAAAGGATATCCACAGTTAACCAAGCTCACGGTAATAAGGGAAAAATCTGAAAATTTTCATTTTCAACAAATTCCATTTCTCTTTAAACCGAAATTAACAATGTAAAAAAATTATCTCCTACTTTTCTTTTACGCATATTTCCAGTTTCCAGTCCGATTTATAATATTTGCTTTGAATTATTAAATTTTCGTTTAACCTTAGTTATGATATTTTAAATTACCTTTTCAATATTTCACTGATCTCAATTTAATTATATGTCATTGATATCAGAAGCAACATTAATTAGAAAAATCTTATAGATTACTCTAAATAATTTGTATTTTATAGTAAAATGTTTATAACTAAACAAGTAGGCTCGGCTATGAGAAACCCTTTACCCATATCCACTTGGGTATATATCAGAGAACTGTAAAACTTAACTCACTGAAAAAAAAACTCAATGATGAGTAAAAATCAACTCATTTTGCTGACAAGCTTAAATCAGATTCACCTTATGTATTGCCTTTAATATGAGTATAAGGGGAACAAAGTAGAGAACTCGAATCGTTCAAATAAACAGTATAGCATTGTTTAGAGATTTTATAAAGAATGGTCCACAAACCCCAAAGGATTGAAAGAACCTTATCGTAAGTGTGTTTTATCGGAAAGGGATTTAGACCAAGAATTTCAGAAAATTATATTTTTAATTTTTATGATGATCGGTAAAGATTTGGCAAAGATATGGGAGATCGGAAGTTCGAAAACATATCGAGTGAAGGGCTATGAAATCGTAAAAGAAGTTTTCGTCAGTTTTAGGAATTTAGATAACATACTTAAAAATCGGTTAAAATTTGACAAAGTAATGAGAAGGTTAGCAAAGCCTAAAACCTTTATTTTTAATTAGATTACTTCTGGATAAAGGGATTTTAAAAGCAATCCAAAAAAAAAAAGATCTGATTTTCAACAATTCTTGAATTGCGTTATGTGGTGCTTATTATTAGACAAAGTTGTGGAAGACCGAAATTAAGTAATTGGGTTAATTTTAAATTTTGGTCTGAATTGGAGAAATTTACAATTTTCTCTTATGCCAAGGCTTGTGGAGGGTACCGAAAATGAAGGCTTGAATTTGAGCAACCTTTGAATGCAATTTTATAGTGTTGGTCAAAACTATGAAATAGAGGTATCAAATTTGAAAATCGGATGAGATTTGGAAAAGTTATGGTAGATAGACGGTTTGAAAATTTAAAATATTTTCTTGAATGTACTGTAAGCTAAGGCTTTTGAAGTGGTGCGAAAATAATGCTCTGAAATTGAGAAAGTGTTGGTCAGCTCTAGGAATTAGAGGCCTATAATTTAAAAATCGGCTTAGAGTTGGCAAAGCTATAGCGAAGTGAAGGTTTGAAAAATGCCCAAATTTAAAATTTTTTCTTATATAGTATGGACCAGGGCAGTTTGGTGGGGTGGGTCAAAACTTGGATATTTAAATATATTTGTTTGACCATACTCTTGTACTTATAGGTTATAATTTCTATAGTAAATCTAATGGTTCTATATATTCGAGACTTATTAATTTTATTTTGATATGGTTATAATTTCTATAGTAAATCTAATGGTTCTATATATTCGAGACTTATTAATTTTATTTTGATATGCTTGCGAATGGATATTCTCACCTTGAAAACTAAATTTTGTCAGCATCTGCATGTTTTTTACAATAATATACTTGTAAAATAAATGGAAAAAAATGATCAACTTATGGAAAATGTAATCTAATCTGAAAGTAAATAAAAGATACACTTATACACTGTTTCAACTAATAAAGCTTTAATCTTAGAACATTTACACACACATTTATCACATAATCTCTATTGGTAGTCATTGAGTTGATTGGGGTTTTTCTGGGTTTCCCCAATCCTCGTAGCAACAAATGTTGAAACAACTCACAGTTCATATTCCACAATTATTTTTTTGAATTTTTTTATTAATTTTAATTTAATTGTAATATTTAATTTTTAATATATAAATATTTAATTTAATTAATTTTAAGAATTTAATTTTAATATCATATTTTAATTCATTTCTGTCGACTGTTAATAGTTGACATAAAATAAAATAAAAAAAAAATAAGATTAAATAGATCAGGATCTGGGAAATATGTTACTAGTTAAAAAGAACTTGAATTTCAAAGTGTTTGCCTTTGAAGATGCCATTGTAGATGAATGAACTTTGTTACTATAATTAATCTATAATTCACAATCATTTATGAATGTAGGGAATTCTCATCGAGAGAGAGGTTCTCTTTGTTAAGGGAGGGGTTTCACTTCCAGAGCAACGACAGAGGCACAAAAATATTTGTGAAATCGAATATATGCCTAAACATTTTTGTTGTACAACTATGAATGGGTTTAGCACACACCGAGCAATAATATAAATAATCGTGATAATATTCAACTGAAAGTTGAACAAGTTTCAAGCTTTGGTAATCATTCTGAGCTCCACACTATTAGTTTATCATCAGCTCTTGCCGAAGTCAGATCGTTTAAAGATCGCGGTGATAACGTAATTTAAATGTAAACAAGGGTTCATATTAAATTTAAGAAATATAGTTATACACATCCATCCTATTGATTTACGTTTAAAATCAAGATCTTCAAGAGGTTCAAAATTTGAATACAATTAATTTTAATTTTAAAATATAATTTTAATAAAGAAGTTTTCAAATTCAAAAAACTTTTCCAATAACCACGTTGCCACATACACATAAACAACACTATTACTTAGACCTTAACTATGTTGAAATATTTCAAAAAAAAAAAAGTTTATTAACCCAACAAGAGATTAACTAAGTGAATAATACTTGCAGGAAATAGTGATCAAAAGCATCCTGTTGTGGAATCTAATTCAAATCTTGACTTTCCAATTACATTTCATTTAATTTTAATAATATTCTGTTCTAGTTAATTGCACTCGAATCAAAATGGAATCAGAATTCGAATCGAAATCGGAATACAAAAGTCGATGGAGGTCCATTCGCATTATTTATCTGGCGATATTTCTTAATAGTATCTACTATGGCAGAGTATCATCGGCTGCATCATATATAAGTGCTAGGGTATGTGATTATTAATTCATTGAAATCACAAATTAATCGAAATGGATAATTTTAGGTTGACACTAGACCAACAGAACGTGAAAAAATTGCCATTTTAATCTGTGGTGTCACCGTTTGGACACTCATGTTGACTCTACTGAGCCACAAACTCAGATCCGTTCGGATTCCTATGCAAATCTCACTGGTGATCTTAACCCTTGGACATCTACTGTGCTCGTCACCATATTTGAAAGTTACTCTCCCCATATGGTCAAAACTATTCAATTCCTGTTCTGTGTTTGGTTTGTAAATAATATTTTATATAGAACATACTTATCGACAGCCACCAAACTAAGTGAAAGAACTCATGTCTATGCTATGGCATTATTTGCTCAAATTTTGGGAGAACTGATGGCGAGTTATTTACCTTGGCTGGTGGAGATGATTCGTCCAAACAGTTATCACCCCACCGGATGGATGAACGCAATCCCAAGTCTTGTCAACCTAATATTGATGATGCCCTCGATGTTCCAAGTAATTTATGTCAACTTTCCAAATTTTACTTGGCCATATTTTGAATTCTTTTTTATAGGAACATAAAATTGCCGCCAAAGAGATGATGGTGATACAGGGAGACTATTCTGAAGAGGAGACGTGTAAATCCATCAAACCAAACTATTTGTCCGTTGGAATATTGATCGCAATATATTCTGCATTAGTATTCAATACAGTTATCCTACATTTGTAAGCCTTAACCCAACTTTACCATTGAACTATATATATATATATATCATCATTTTTTTAGTAAGGGTAGCTTCAGCTGGATGATGATATTGAGTGATGATGAAATATACGATATAATGGATATCGCAAAGTTAATATCCTTGATCACTATTCTGTTGATTGCACCCCTGTGTAAATATTCCGGGGAGCGGTTTGTTCTCATTGTCGGTGGAATATTCATGATGTTGATTGGTCAACTGATATATTTCTGGGACTCTTTGCCTCAATATGTGATTATCATATTGATTTATGCAGTGAAATCCCTCGGTTTCCCCATATTCACAACTCTTGTAATATCGAATATTAGTAAGCAACTCGGACCTCGACCTCAAATCTATGGAATGCTGTTATTGACCATCGCTGAGGGAGTATCTTGTTTATTGGCATTTCTTCTTTATGGTTTTGTAAGTGGTGTGGATAATCCTTATCTCTATTATATGTTTGGATTCACATCGATTATGGCAATAATATGTATGATCGTGCTGTTGTGCTTCAAGTAAGTTCCTCTGCGTATCCTTTGGAGACTGTCATTAATATTTTCATTTCTTATAGAAAACTAATTAAAACACCAACTTTTGAGACATTCACCAAATGCGAGGAACAGATGCAGGAAATGGAACTAATTCAGGATGACAAACCTAATTCTAGCAACTTGAATCCACCCAAGTATGATGAGTGTTATCCCTCGCTGAATTTTTAAATTGTAATTTTGAAATAACAATTAAAATTTTGACTCGAACACGTTATCGAAAACTATAACCCAACCAAAATTTCCAATAGATAAGAGCTTTATTTCGAAATACTTTTAATCTTGTGTTATGACGTCATTAAAATAAAAATTGTTCATTTATTTAAAATCCACAGTTTATGAATCTTTTGAAAAATCTAAATTGTTCGCAATAAAAAAATAATAATAATTGTCATACTTGAATGTTGTGTAATAATTGTGATATAGTTAAAAAGGGAATGTCTCGATTCACGAGATATTTTCATTTAATTATTAATTTTTTGGTTATTTTCTTTAGCTTGTTCATAACATTTTTTCATACTCCGGTGCTTAAAAAGTAGAGAAGAATTTTCAAATTTAATTTAAAATTTCGGACAAAGTTCGCAATTAAAAAATAATAAGAATTGTAATATTTGAATATTATGAAATAATTATTACAAAGTTCAAAAGATTAGCGAGATATTTTCATTTGATTATTAATTTTTTGTTAATTTCGTTAACTTGTTCATAACATTTTTTCATACTCCGGTGGTTAAAAAGTAGAGAAGACTTTTTACATAAAACCTTGAAGCTTAACATTTCGGACAAGTTCCTTTTGTTAGTTTGTAGGACTGTTAATGATATCGGGGTCATATTTCAAATTTATGTCAATCAACTCATATCGTTTCGGAATCACCGTATTCTGTATTCGGAGTCAAAACTCCGAGTGACTTTTGGCTATAAGAATAGACTGAGGAGACAAAATCTGAATCGAGGAAAGTGATGATGGCTTTACCGGCACCGAGGATTGAAGGGGACGTAGGCGTATTTGTATTTCATCGGACAGAGATTACTTTGAAGCTTATGAAATTGATTTGGAACAATAAATGAAGACATAATTTTACATACGAATTCATCTTATTTTTTGTTTAAATTGGTATACAAAAACTCGGCTCTTGAATTTCAAATGCTAAATTTTATCTCTTTTTTCTAATAATAATAATAGAAACTCTGTGCTCATGTGTCTCAATGCAGTCCACTTATGTGTATGAGAGTTCTGGCCTCAATTTTAGAATACATTTATCTTTGAAGTTTTACTGCCAACCATTATTTGTACCATTATAAGTATATGTCGGCTGTCTTTATAATGCTTTTGCGATGTGTTTCTTATTCGATCGTATTGAAATTTACAACCGAAATAGGAAATGCAATTTAAAAAAATTAGCTATTCTGCTATAAAGAAAAGGGTCAAGACTTGGCAATGTTATGGAGGATCAAACGGAGAGCGAAAAATCTCAATATTTCCTCATCTAATGTACGGAGCCTGGCTTTCAAAGGGTACCGAAAATTGCAATCTATGAATGTGGTTTTGAAACCCAGAAAACATAGATATTAAAGTTGGTAAAGTTACTTTAGATCGAAGATGAAGGAGGCTTAAATTCCCAATTGATCATCAAGTTAGAAATGCGGTGGATAATTTTGTTATGATGTATGTTGGTACTACAAGTAAGTTTCTATGCATTTACTGAAAATACTCTTTTTAACAATAAACATTGCTTTTGGACATCTTTTTGAGTTACAAACTGTTGAGGATCCAGAAAATCGTACTAATTCATGATTATGAAAATATTACTTTCAACTTGAAGACGGCTAAATAGTACAATTATAATCTATATTTTCAAGTCACATTTGAATAAGCATGAGAACATCAAATCAGACTCATTTAAAATATTTGCTCTTCGCAAATTCACTTAAATATGAGTATAAGGGAGCCAGAGAGAGAGAGAGAGCTCAGTATTGAAAAATAATTTTAAAAATTTTTCAAGCTTAGTTGATTGCCAGAGGTCCGCAGTACGTCTTTGGCAACTGCAGAGAACTCACGTCGTTCATAAAAATCGCACAGAATCTCCATCGTTTTCTGATTTTCTGTATGTGGAGTAGATTAAATAAAATCGTAAAAGAAATTATCAGCAAAGTCGACAAAAATTGAAATTTTGCTTACATATTGTTTGAAATTGTGAGTAATTATAAAATCATATCAATGAATGTAAAAGCTCTAAAACGTTTCTGAAAATTCTAACCCAATCAACAATTGCAATTGATAAGAGATTTATTTAGAAATACTTTTAATCTTGTGTTATGACGTCAAGAAAATGATTCTCTAGGTTTATTTTCAAACCAGAATATTTGAATTTTGTTCCGAGTCCAAATATTTCAAAGAAAAGGAACAATAAAAATTGCAATTACTTGAAAAATTGGTGAAATTTATGTTTGAGAAATTATGAAATTATATCATATATATTTCAATTAAATTTATCATTTATAATTTCAAATTTCTTATTTAAATGTAGCATTTTTAATTTGTATTAATTGTATATTTCCCATCTTTTTTTTTACTGATAAACTGTTTTCCCAGAATCATAATGGAGTCCCGCCAACACTTAAAGAATACAAAGCGAAGCTATGTTGAGTTCGAAACTCAATCTCAATATAATAGTCGATGGCGTTCCATTCGCATTATATACTTTTCAATATTTATGGCCAATTTTTGCTTATACCGGATAGTTCCAATAGTATATCACTACATCTATGATAAGGTAAGAAAATGAATTGGTATTTCAAATCATATAAGTTCAACAAAAAAATTATTTTTAGAGTGACCTGTCAGGCAATGGAGTCCATTTGATTTCTAACTATTGCATTTGCGGCAACATAATTTGGACTATCGCTTTGGGGCTATGGAGTTACAAGCTGGGATCTATTCGCATTCCAATGTATATGACATTGTTGTTTGGTGTACTTGGAAACCTGATGTTCTCAGCAATGGCATTCTTTAATGTTAATTCTCAAATTGGGTTAAGCGCTCTTGCCTTTATTCTTGGTGGTTGGTTGGCGAGTACAGTTCTATGCCGATCATATCTATCAGCAGCTACAAAACTAATTGAAAGGACTCAAGTTTTTGCAATGTCTCAATTTGCTCAGATTTTTGGAGGAATGTTAGGCACTAGACTACCTATGCTTATGGAAAATGTTTTTCAAAGTCCTTATTACTCTACGGGCTTGATTAACTCAGCACTGTGTATCATCAACATGTTGATCCTTTTGCCATGGATATTCAGAGTAAGTTCTGGGATAACCTGATCTTCACACTAACACAATACTCTTTTAATAGGAACATAAAATTTCCGCCAAAGAGATGATGATCAAGCAAGGAGACAGTTGTGAAGAAGAGACATGTAAATCTATTAGGCCAAACTACTTATCAGTAGGGATTTTGATCGTAATATTCTTTGTATTGGCATCCAATTTAATGGCCTTCAATACGTAAGCATTAACTCAATTGAAACATTCAACTATTTCAGATTCATTTATTTTTTTTAGCATTTCTCAGATGTATGCAGCTCAATTTGATACAAATTCCATACATATCATGGATATTGTCAGAGGTGTGTCCTTGGTCGTTATCATGATGATTGGGGCCCTTTGCAAATATTGCGGAGAGCGGTTTGTTTTCATTATCGGCGGCCTTCTCATGATTTTAATGGGTCAACCTATATGCTTCAGTCATAATTTTCCTGATTATTCTGTGTTCATAATGATCTATGCCATCGAAGCGGTGGGTAGTCCCATTTTCATGACTCTTGTTCTTTCGATAACTACTAAGCAGCTTGGACCTCGACCTCAAGGTGGGTGGATGGTGTTATTAACTATCCTTGAGGTTTTATTCATGAATTTGGGGATCTGGTTGTTAAATAAAATAGTAACTGACAAGTTTTGGGTTATTGCTTATTCGATTATAATCATTTCAATAATAATTGTGCTGTTATGCTTCAAGTAAGTGACACAATTTTGATTTTATTTTTACGCACATTAATTTTCTGTCTCTTATAGGCAAATATTGGAAGCTCCCACTGTTGAGAAAATTCCCAACCTCGAAGAGCGAATGCTGGGACTAGAATCTCACGATGATTGTAAACATTTTAAGAACGATGCATATCCTAAACATATTTGCCTAGATATAGCGCAGAAAGACACTCATTGAATTAATAAATAGAGTTTACTGTTTCTGCCACACCTTATAAATTGCGATTTCTATAACTTTATTGCGTTTCAAATAATTAATTTGACCTACATAATATTCTGCTTTAAACACTTACTATTTTAACAAGTGACAGAAGAGTATTTATTTATTTTCTATCAGTAATAGTACATGCGAAGTCATAAGGTATTAAGTATCGGCAATGCCGTACGCGATATATCGTTGACAACTTCGCTAAAAAACCATAGCATACTTTAGTGCGCCATATGAAATTGACAAATTAAAGTTATCTTAAGTGGAGTGAAATGGAATCGAAAATTCATAATATATTCAAATGATTTATGTTATCAAATTATATGAGCTTGTTGCTGTATCTCTATGTATTGTATTTGCATTTAGTCATTTTGCCTTTGCCTTTGCCACTTTCTTTGACACTGTCAGAATAAAAAAACGAAAAGTAAAGAAAGTTTTTTACCTCTTGCCAACGTCAACAAACACAATAAAAAGCAACAACTTATTACCATTGCTTTTAGTAGTTTTTATAACTTTTACGACTTTTTAATAAAGTTGCAATGCATTTGCTTGTTGCTGATGGCGGTGTCGCTTCACTTGCCCCACTTCGACTTAAATTTGGTCTGGGCTGCAGCTCGAGTTGGAGTTGAAGTTGAGATGCAGCTCTTTTTGCCGAACTCAAGACAAAGTTTTGTAAGCGCCCCCTCAGGTTGGGGCCGCTGTGTGTTGCAAGTGAATGTTGCACAAGTTGCCGTTTGTTTGCAATTTAAGTGTGGCATACATAGTGAACCAGGGGGGAATGTGGGAGAGGGAGAGAAACCAAGTGAGTTATGCCATGTCACATGTATACTAAGCCATGTCGGTGCCTGCATTTAAGGCTTAAAGAGAACGCGCTCGTTGACGGTCTAAGCTTGGCCAACAAAGGCAGCAAATATACTGATGTGGGGAGCCTCAGAGAGCAAGAGAGGGGGCACAGCTTGCAACATTTCAGTGGCAGAAATGCTAATTTGCCAGTCAGACGACCAACGCCAGGAAGCAGGCAGCAGTTGCTTTTGATTATCGAGACGCACAACTTCAACGGGGGGAAAACTTTCCAGCGCATCCCTCCCTACCACGAAAACAACAACAAAATGCATTTCCCATAACTGAATGTGTGTTACCCACTATCGCTGAGTCCATCCCTCTCTCTCATTCTGATTCTCTGTCTCTGTTGTTTGTTCTTTGTTGGTTGTCGCAACTTTTAGCCACTTTGCCACATATTAAAATCTAGCCACAAAATGTCAAACCGAAACCAAAAGTTATGTGCAAATTATACGCATGATTCTTCTTACGTATGTATATATGTACATTGTATGTATATACATACATATATACAAAAGAGTGTGCTTGTGTGTGTTGAATATGCTAGTGTGCGATCCCCACATGAAGCTTCAGGCAACTGCAGTTGACAGGATAAAGTCGAGCAGTAAATGCCTTAACTTTGGATTTTTATTGCAATGCGAGCAGTATTTGTCCAGATACCACGTACCTTTGTCGGTAGAGGGATATTGGCTTTATGTGGATTTCAATTAGGCCGAAGTGTATCAGAGCACAAACCACATAAATTAATATTAAAATTTGAATTGTATTGTATCAAAATAACTTTTCAGAAATTTCTAATTTCGAAATATAACTAGTTCAGCATTCATGACTAATCCGATTTTCTTGGGGGATTCCTTTTGCCACGGAGGATGCATAATTTGACATGTGGTTAAAGCTGCTCACTTACACTTTTTCCCCTCATTGGACTGATATTTTAATAAAGTGTTTAACGAAAATTAAGCACAGCTATTAACTTAACTTTAACTTCTTAAACCTGTTTCTTAAAAAATTAAACGCAGGTTATTAAATTTTATACAAGTAATAAACGTATTATAGGTCGCCCAAGTAATAATATTATATTCTTTTAAAATAGTATGCATTTTAATATAAATATTTTTTATCTCTGAATATTTCGTTTTTTTTAAATTTTTAATTTAAAATGTTTACTATTTTCAGAAAATAATTAAATTACATTAATTGTATTAAATGGTATTCAACATATTTGCATTTCGTAACTTTAACTTTACATATTAGATTTAATTAGTTGGTTTTCGGCGTAAAACTTCTTCGCCCATTTGTGTTAAGTAATAATTACGCCTTTGGTAGTATTGCATAACACACACACACACACACACACACACACACATATGTGATGATACTTATACTTGCGGTGTGGATAGGCACTTAAGAGCTCTCATCAGGATCAGCAGCAGCAGAAGCAGCAGAAGCAACATCGGCTTCAACCGTCGCGTCGCCAGCTGCAGGCATGACGTTCAAAACCGCTGCCAAAACAGTTAGACGCAGCATCAAGAAGAGCAGGAAGGAGCAGAAGACCGACGAGAACAGCAGCCACAGCAAACAGCATCAGCTTTAGCTCTAATAAGACAGCTCGTTTGCGACAGCCTCTCAGCCTTTCCCTCGCAGCATCAGTGTTGTCAATTTATTCTGTTAAAAAATGCTGATTTGTACGTGGTAAATGGCAAAAGAAATTGCATTAATTTTTAGAAAAATAAATTTTAAAAATGTATTGATCTAAAATGAAATTATTATAATATTTTCTTACGGTTTTGGATTTCACAATCACTAGCGGTAATTTCAGGGAGTTTCTTATCATTTAAAGTGTTAATTCGTATCATCACTGTCGAAATAACATTCAGTGTATATAAGTAGCATCAATTGGCAAGTCGGCTGAGTGCATGTCTGTTATAGTGAAAAACAAAATAAAATAAAATCCCCCCCTCCCTACTCTTCCATAAACAATCACATTATAAACATTTTTCTTAAACTTTTGAGAAATATTGTAAAAAGCTTTAAAATATTCATTTTAAATCGAAACTGTAAATTACGCTATTTTTGAATATCTCTAGCATACGGCCCTAAAATACATCCCGATTTGACGAGAAAAAGGCGGAATTGACAACACTGCATAGCAGTGCTAAGCTAAGTTAGCACAACTCTCTCTCTCTCTCTCTTTCTGTCTCTGCCTGATACTGCTTAACTTTTGCTCATTTGTGCAATGCGCGCTAAACTGTGAGCTAAAGCAGCTAAACACTATACGCGAGAGTATATATAGAAGTAAGTGTGGGAGTGAGAGCGGGACAGCCCGAGGAATATGTTCACAGCAAATGAGACAGATAAAGATAAAGAGAAGTGGTGGGCACAGTTGCCGAACAGGTGCAAACGGAGCAGCAGTATCACGGCCATGAGTCAACTTGACAAGTGTTGCTAAAAGCATCTCGTTTGCAAATAGTTTAAACGATGGGGGGAGCCGGAACGAGCAGGGGGATGACAGATGCCGAGTAGTTGTTGGAGAGAGCACGAGGTGGAAGTTGATTGCAGAAGACATGCTCTCTTATTAGATGTTGGCCACGTTGAAGTGAGCAGTGATGTCTGCAAATTACAGCAGTAACTACAATTAATATTAAGTAAATATTCAATTTGCAACTGAAGCGGACTACAAAAATAAACTTTGATAATCAAAAAACTTTGCCTTGGACCATTTAACACTTTGCTCTCTATCCCCCTCATTTTTACAGACAATCCATTCAGTTTCTTTCCCAAACCAATTTTATTATCGATGCCTTCAATTAAAGAAATCCTGTAAACTGATTTAAGCTGATTTAAAATTTTAGAAAAGTTTTTTTTCTTGAGTTGGCCGATCTCTTAATGACATATTTTTTAAGGCTCATCGAGACCTCCTTCTTTCTTCCTGTTACCCATTTTCTGCTCAGTTGCATGCAGTACAGGATATAATGATGGAAGTAATGGATTATCGCTTATCAATGTGTGGAAAATTTATTTAAAATAATTTTTGTAAGCCATGAAAGGCATCTCAGATAAATGGATCCCTACAAGACTATATACATATGTATGTATGTATATTTTGTATATGTATATTTTAGACTCTACTTCTTTGAAGATGTTATCATCTGTATGACGTTTATATTTTAAGTACATATTTGAATACAACAATTCCTCGACTTACATAGCATTACGTCTAGCAATGATAATCTCTGATCATTCATTCAAATTAAATAAAATTTTAATTAATTCATCCAGGAGTAGCCATACTTGCTAATTTCTCGCGACACTAATAATCCTTGGGTGTGATGCCGAAGGTGGAGCTCTAATCACAAAATGTCTCTAACTGTGTTATTATGATACAAATATGTTTGTATGGATCCAGCACTTAATTAATTAATAAAAAAAAAATAATAATAATTCAGAATTTAGCAATAAGTGAATAAATATACATTTTGAAATATATCAGTAGTGACTGTTTAATAAAAATGTTTCTTTTTTTATTGATAATTATATATATATATATATAAATATATTCAGACTCAGGATCAGGACAGATATCATCCATCCGTTCATCAATCAGACAGTTCGTCCGTCCATCTGTGTGAGTTCGTTGATATCAGTGGAGCAAGATACTGTAAATTTGACTTCTCTCTATGAATCGTCGATCAAGTTAATCTATTTTTCGTATGCCACGCCCCGCTTGTCACAATAAACAAATTATTTCTACCACAAAAACTCCACTTTATACCTGATGATAATATCGTGTTATCGTCGATTTATTTTGAATACTGGTTTTAATAAGATTATAAAACTATAAAAAAAAAACATTTATTCATTTGTCAGAATTATTAAAAATTGAAGAAAATGTCCTGTTTTACAATTGTACGTGTAATGAATACTGAAACTGAAAGAACGGAAATTCGCGATCCTTTCGAAAAGATTTACAAAAAGTCAAGATCGCCAACAAAGGTGTCAGTTTCGGTTTCTTAAGCTCCTTAAACACTCTTTCAAAACTATAAAATTCAATTTGCATTGAAGTTATTTATTTTGCTTGTTGAATAAATCTTCATCTATATTATAGGATATTAATTTCTTATTTTTATTAAAGGAAATAGTATTTATTCTTCACTATACATATTGTTTGATATTTAGTTAATTAGAAAAAATCATCGTTTAAAAAGAAAAAACATAAATGAATATATGGTAATAACATTATTTTCTATGAATTATTTAAGTGAAGAATTTACTTATTAACAATAATAGAACTTTCAATGCATAATGTAAAGTAGGTCCAACTTTTACCACCAGCAATCATGTTGTGTCCTTTTGCGATACACCTACTTGACTGTCGTAAGTAGGACTACTATGGAGTGTTTCCAATTCCTGCATTCTCTCTTCGAGGTTGGAATTATTTCCCATAGTGGTATCAGGTGGTGGTACGAATAGCTGTCTATAAGGAAAGTAAACTGAATGTTTGTCTTAAAAAGCAGGGTGGGTTACTTACTTAAAGAATATCAGAACAATCATAGACGATATCATCAAAATCGAAAAGGCGACAATCCAGCAGGTATTATTTTGTAAAACCACTTTATTTGCGAACATAAAGCCCAATTCCGAAGATATTAACTCAACGATGGACAATATTATCATCCATCCGCCTTGGGGTCGAGGTCCCAGCTGCTTGGTTATCATTGAAAGCAATAGTATCTGGCAAATTGGGGAACCCACCGCTCTCACAGAATACATTATAAGGATTACAGCATATACAGGCAAATCCTCCGTTATAAATATTAGTTGGCCCATCAGAATCATGAAAATGCCACCGAAAATGAGCACTAACCGCTCTCCGAAACATTTACATAGCGATCCCATCAGCACAATAGTGACAAAGGATACATTTTGTGGAACAATCATCATTGCTACATTCTCATTAAAATTCAAGTGGAATAACATTTTATCAAAGGTGCTAAAATTATAAATTTTAAGTAAGTGTATGCTCAATTTAGAGATAATGCTTACAGGTTATAGGGAATTTCACTGAATTTAAAAATACAAAATATTGCAACTAGTATTCCTGAGGATAAATATTTCGGCTTAATAGATTTACAGGTCTCTTGCTCAGAATTGAATCCTTGTTTCACCATCATCTCTTTGGCGGCGATATTATGTTCCTAAATAACATAAATAATTTTGCATCAGGATTCCAATAAAGTAAATTCAACTTACTTGAAATATCTGTGGCAGAAGAATGAATATGTTAAGGATATACAGAGCTAAATTAATCCATCCCGAACTGTGAAAAGAATCGAATTGATGTAAACTCATCAAAAATATAGCTCCTACAAATTGTCCGCAAACATCGGCAAATTGAGCCATAGTAAAAACATGAGTTCTTTCACTTAGTCTGGTGGCTGTGGATAGGTATGATCGGCAAAGAACATCAATAGTTAACAAAACACCGATTAGGAATCCAATAGATATAAAGCCAAGTTGCGAATACCCTCCAAACACTGCCATTGACGAGAATATTATCATCCCACAGATAGAGATCAACAGTGAAATCTGCATTGGGATTCGAATAGATTTCCGTCTGTAGCTCCATACTCCCAGGGCGATACTCCAAATGATGTTTCCACATAAGGAAGCATTTTCAAACCAACTGAGCATCCCTTTCTCAAAATTATTCTGAAATTACTTTTTAAATTAATATTTTATTCCAAAGATTAATGTGTAACTCACATTTTGTAATATAATGATATTTATTGATAAGAGTAAAGTGCCACGACAAACACTGTTGAAAAATATTGTAATGCAAATAATGCGAATGGACCACCATCGACTATTACATTCTGATACAGTTTCCAACTGATTTTCTCTCTTATCTATTCTCCTTTGTAGGGACTCCATTGTATTTCTAGGGAGACAATTAAATTGAAATGTTATTGATTTAATGATCTACATGCTAATGTCTTCAGATAATGAATTAAAATGTAAATGAAAATTGTATAATTTTGTTTTAAATTTATTTAGTTTGAGTATATATTTTACCCGTGCACCTGTACAATATACCTCACAACGTTTTATTGCTCTAAAATCAAAATTCTAAATTCTAATTCTAAAAAATACTTTTATTGCGATCAATCAACTCATTTCGTCGGAACGCTCCTAAAGAATCGATACTCAATAGAAAACTTAGATCCGAAAGAGTCTCTATATGTTGAAGTACCGTTGTATATATATATATATATATATATATATATATATATATATATATATATATATATATATATATATAATATATATGGCTGAATCTTAGCTATAGGGCTTCAAAAACGATACTCCTAGTTTCTATTAATTATTCCATTGCTGTAAATTAAAAATAATAATAATAATAATAATAATAATAATAATAATAATAATAATAATAATAATAATAATAATAATAATAATAATAATAATAATAATAATAATAATAATAATAATAATAATAATAATAATAATAATAATAATAATAATAATAATAATAATAATAATAATAATAATAATAATAATAATAATAATAATAATAATAATAATAATAATAATAATAATAATAATAATAATAATAATAATAATAATAATAATAATAAAAATAATAATAATAATAATAATAATAATAATAATAATAATAATAATAATAATAATAATAATAATAATAATAATAATAATAATAATAATAATAATAATAATAATAATAATAATAATAATAATAATAATAATAATAAATATTATCAATATTATCAATATATGTATGTAATTTAGTAGAATCCGGTTATAGTGGCTTTCAAAGGACCGACAATTTAATGTAGCAATACACGGAGGACGCACTAATCAGAAGGAGCAGAAATATATTTTTTTTTATTTCATGATCGCCATGTACGTAATAGATTTTTAAAATTCAAAAAATTAATTAATTAATGAAAACAAAAAATGTAATAAATTTAATTCAATAACATGGGTTTTCATAACATGTCGTCTCTCTCTCTCTCTCTTTCTCTCTCTCTCTCTCTCTCTCTCTCTCTCACGCAACAGCTTTTCTAAGGCGACAGCTAAAACTAACAGAGAGTAGTGAGAGTGTAAAAATTTATTCTTATTCGTTACGTCGCACTAGCCGGTTGAATTCTGCAAACATGAGTCGCTAAAACCGGTTTGTCGCCAAAAACGGAGATGGGAGACTTACTAAGCGGAGACCCTTATATATAAGTATGTTTTGGGACCAAATTAGGCCATGGAGTATAATCTGAGTCGTTTTAACCGGATTCTACTGTATATAAATTTTTTAAATACTGTTCATTTTCTTGAATATGATGCAAAATCGGTTAACTTCTTGCTTCAAAATTAAATGGTATATAATAAAAATAATGAAATATCTGAATGTTTAACTATTCAATGAGGCGTCAGCTGTTCAATATCATAACCGTTTGCATGTGCTTGTTTTGACCTTGGTTAGAAGAGGGCCGACTCGGTCATAAGGTTAGTTATTTATATGTCGGAATCGAAACGAACAACATCTGGCAGCTTTTCAGGCAGTTGTGGTATTATTCAATTTTTCAACTTGAAGCGTGCATTATTTATGGCTGAAAATGATATAGGGGCCTCCTAACTTGGCCTATTGCAAGCGGGCCACTTGTTGGATGGTTGACTGTGGTTTGTGCCACACTTGACCCGATTGATGGACGCGTTTCATTTGCATTTTGGCCAAAATGTGCATATTTATGAGGCAGACACTGAAACAAAATGGAGGCAGTCTCTGACTCGAGGGGAGATTGAAGTGACAGTGACTGACACAAAAAAGAGAGACAGAGAACACGCAGAAAAAAAGACAAAGAGAAATAAAGAGAGACTGTAACAGGTAGAGAGTTAGACAAATAGAGTGACAGTTAGACAGGCAGTCAGACAAATTTGACACAATGTACAAGAGGATACATAATTCAAGGACAACAGACATTGTTTTGCCGTTTATTGTTGTTGCAACGGGTTTTGTTGCCGTTGTTATGGTTATGCGGTTGAATGCATCATTGCGTTGCAGCTGCATTAAAGCTGCTTATGCATAACGCAATTGCGTCCAAATAAATTATGAATGGCTGCAATTTTCGCCATTTTGAATGCGCCTCTTTTTATACTTCATAAAATTTGAAAATGGGGAGTAACCGGATATTGTGTTGGAATGAAATGCCAAGAGATACAATTATACTATGCCAATTATTTTTAATAATATTGGTAAATTATTTATTTTCTATTCAAGTAAGTATTAAATTAATAATTAATGAGGGCATAAAATATTAAATTAATGTGATATTTTGGGAATTGATATGAGTTCTCTAATATTTAGGACGATTATATTATATATTGCAAAGATATTTTAATCAATATAATTTATTAGAGTACATTTTTAAAAATACTTTACTTTGAAAAAGTATTTTTATATTCATTTTTAATAATATTACAGATTTTGGTAATTTATTTATTTTATATATAATTTAGTATTAAATAATTAATTATTGAGGGCAAAAAATATTAAATTAATGTGATATTTTGGGAATTAATATGAGTACTCTTATATTTCAGACGATTAAATTACTGCAAAGATGTTTTAATCAATATAATTTATTAAAGTACATTTTTTCAAATATTTTATTTTGATAATTGGGTGATTTTAAAAATCTAATTTCAGATACACTTTTAATAATATCACAATTTTGGGTGATTTTTCATTTTATATGTAATTTAGTATTAAATTAATAAAACTTGAGGGAATAAAAATATTAAAATAATGTGATTTAATATGAGTTCTCTAATAGTTAGACTGATTATATTACTGCAATCATATCTAAATGAATATAATTTATTGAAGTATAATAATTCATATATTTTATTTTAAAAATTGGGTGATTTTAAAAAAATTATTTCAAATATAATGGAATATTTTTAAATTCAAGCAGATTATGCGCATTTGATTATAGGAACTTATAATATAATAATAACTTAGCATATAAAACTAAAGTGTTGCCAAATTTTTAAGATTTACATGTGTTTTGTAATATTTTCAAATGTTACAATACATCTAAAAATCTTACTAAATTTTATTTAGTTATTTAATTTTTGTATATACAATCTTTGTTTTGATAATTATATAATCTTCAAAAAATTATTCAAAATTTATTATCAAAATAATTCTTTTCATTTGATTTTGTTACTGTATAGACAGATATAAATTTGATTATTTAGAAGTTGTATTGAAAAGAAATTTTTTAATTCAGAAAAATAATTAAATTCTGGGGATACAAACTTGAGATTCTTCAGTAGTACTGATGATGAAAAGAGTGGAAAACGAGAAAATTAAAATATGAGAGCAAAAAAATGACAAGGAAATAAAAATATAATGATGTTAAGAAGTCAAATTCAACCCGATTAAAGTAAATATAATATTTATTTAAGATCAGACTAAAGCTAGTAATGATACTATTGTAATAAAATCTTGGATAAAAATATATTTCATTATCCACTAATCAAAATGAATATGTGTTTTGCTGAAGGTGTTATACAACAGGTGTTATACAAGTGTTATACTGGCAAATTAACTCAAATGTTGCAATGTCATTTGTTATGTTCTTCAAATGCTATTAGCTTTGATTATGTTGTTGCTGTTACCGTTATGTTGGTCTCAGCTGAAGCTTATTGGCCTGGTTTGGCATTTCTTAGCCAATTAGCTTTCGGAATGAATTAAATATAATATTTGTGTAGTATATGTAGTATAAATAACAACAGGCTGGCGAACCCCCCGTCTGGCACCTTCAAGACAAAAAGTCTGGGAACCCGAATTCGAATTTTGCAGCTGCTTCAGAAAACTTCTGTGCCCTTCCTTCTGCCCGTCAAACATTAAATATAAATTAGGCCAAGTAGGACTAGAACTAGAGGACCTTGAGCGAGGACTGCGAGTGCGAGGCATGGCAAAGAAAGGTAGAAAGGTCACAGACAAGGACTCTACCAACATCAACAGAAGGTGAGGCTCAAGTACAAATCCTTGCATGCAAATGCCCTTTGTTATTGGTGTTTGTGCTTTTGACAGCCAAAAGGATAATAATATTGATTCCATTGCGGGGGTCTGCTCAGGACACGCGCACGGGGTGGCACTCGGCGCTGTTTACGGGTTTGTTTGTTTGTCGGTCAAGTTACCGGGGCAACGACATTGAAACATGGCCTTTGTTTTCAGCTACCCCTCCTCACGCCCCCACTCCATAACAAACAGGATACTGTGGGTGAGTATAGATACATCATACATATATATATATATATGTGTGGGTGTGTCCTACTCTAATGACTTTTTAATTGAAGCACAAAATTCATTGAATAAACAAAGAGATAGTTTCCATCACAAACAAAGCACTCAAAATATTTTTGTTTGACCAGAAGGACGACGAGAATGAGACCAGAGCATAAGGCAAAAGTTCGCAAATTTCTGAAATTACATTTTCTAATTGACTTCAACTTTTGTGGCTGCCCAATTTGCATATGTATGCGTGTGTGTCTGTGTGTGTGTGTGAGTGTAATATGCCTGACTGGACATCAATTTAATTAGATTTTTTGACGATGCAAGTCAAACATTTCAGATACCTTCAGTCACAGAGAGTGAAACATCTGCTACTTATACAAATTAAACTTCAGAAATATTTTAAATTTCTGCGAGGAATTGAATTTCAAAATTAAATTTAAAACCAAAATATATTCCCACAAAATTCATATATAAAATTCGAATTTATTATTTTGGATTCCAGCTGCGGTTTGATGCTCAAAGAAATCGCTTAGTATATGTCTATAAATTTTTATAATAATCTGTTTATTGTTTAAACAAATATCATAATTATTGCATTTGCAGCTAGTTCAATATCAAATGTATCTGAGATACTTGGAATGTTTCCACTTTGAATGATATTTATCAACATTCTGATATCATCTATAATTGGCCAGAACAATATCTGTATTATAGATTTGCATATATGATGTGTAGTATCCACAGTTGGATATTTGACAATGTGGTTTATGGTGGGTCATGTGGGTGTCCTTTGCAGTTTGCGGTTGCCAAACATTCACGTACTCCGTCCTCATTTGGTCAGAGGGCCACCTATGGCGGACTTGAGGTGACCTCATTATTTGTCAGATGAAATGAAATTTAAATCCAATAAGTGAATACCTTAATTACATTACAAGGTGCTGCCAAAATCCGACTACAGCCACTCCCACTTTCCCATGTCCTTCAACCCTCCGAAATGGTTGTTAGTTGCGTGTGAGTCCTTTATCCTTTAACCTGGTATGTTCATGGTTAACCGCAGCAGAGAGGTACTATATCTCAACTACATCTGCTATCTCTTTCGTTTCAAATCATTATAAATTTGTGTATGTGTGTGTGTGTGTTGGTAGTAGTTGGTGCTGAGTTGGCCACGTCCTGCCGTTCAATTATTGTGGCATTTATAATGAAAGTTGCTGCCGATTTGTGGGGTTGCAATGAGACTCTGACTCAACTCAGTCTGAGACAGAAACTGAGACTAGGCTGCGTGACTATTTATCTGTCAGAGAGAGAGAGAGAGAGAGAGAGAGAGAGAGAGAGGAAGAAGAAGGACTAGAGGCAAGCCTTGTTCTATGGCTGCGGTCACTGAAATGTTGCCTGACGCTTTTAATTTAAAATGTACGTGACTTGTTTTAATTAGGAAATGAATGAAAGCAACAACAAAGTGGAAAAAAATAGCAACAACGTTAAAAAAAAAAACAGAAACAGAAAATTATGAATATTTTTACTGGATGGTTGTTGTTGTTGTTGTTGCTGCCCAGCAAGTGGCATGCAAATGTTGCATGTTGGCAGCTTTAACAAGTGGCTCTCGCCTACAACATAATTGGGCTCGATCGATAAACACAACTCGCAACAACAATAACAACAACAACAACAACAACAAATAAAAAGAAGAAGAAGCAGCAGAGTAACAACAATTAAATGGGATTAAAGACTAAGCTTTTGGATATTATCTATTTATGGAGAGCTCAACGAGCACTCATCTGAATCTGTGTTCAAGGGGGTTGCGATGAAGAGGGGAGGAGGGAAGCAGATGCCTGCTTTTTGTTCTCAAAATGTTCTCAAATTTTCAAGTGCTTTTCACAAGTTTTTCGATAAAATGGCAAAACATGCTGCCAAAATGCCAACAAGTGCACGGACATGCCTCTCTTTGGCGATTGCGTCCTTGGCCAAGTTATGTCTGGTGCTCTGGTGTTTTTGGCCATGGCCAGCTGCCGGTAAAAGGACTACAAAATGGCCACAAAAATGCAACTTGCTAAATAAGACTTACAAATTCATTTGCTTACAACTTAAAGCAACTTAACACCAAAAAAAAAAAACAAAAAAAAAAAAAAAAAAAACATTAAAAAAAATACAGAAGAACTTCTGCCCATGTTGCACAATGAGAAACTTCATCAAACGTCTGCGGCCTGCATTTCTCTCCCTCTTCTTCCACTGGTTGTCCATGTTGCCATCTCTATCTAAAGTGAGACAGCATGCTTTGCTGCTTTTGGTCAACTTAGTGTTGGTGAATGAAAGTTGTGGAAACTGCATCGACAGCTTAAATAAACACCGCAGCTGCCAAAGCCATGTTCATCTCCATTCGAGGCCTCCCCCCCGCCGCAAAAAAGTATGCAACACTTTCCACAACACTTTCTCTCACACACACACACACATATATATAATATATTTTCTTCGCAACTTATTTTATTTCGGTTTCGCAGTTTCTCTCACCACTACTTTCATTAAATATATGTATTGTAAATGCTCCCAGAGGCTTGTCTCTGTCTCCTCTCTCCCAGCTCTCCCCTTTCTCCATGTGGAGGCTGCTGCTTTGCATATTTCAACTGCTTATAATGCTCAGACCCCGCTACGCCCTCCATGTCCTTGTCATATAGACACTGTTATTTGTCTAACAGCGCATTGTGATAAGAAACTTTTTCCGAGCACAAAAACTACTTTTGTGTTGTCATCTGATGTTCTTCGCGCTTGTCATTTCTTCATGTCTGCATCTCTCTCTCTCTTTCTCTCTTTCTCTTCCTCTGTTTTTCTCTTATTAAGTATTATTATTATTGCTTTGCTACTCATTTAAACAATAGGCAACAAGAACATTAAGCGGCTTCGGTCTTTAAATGGCTCTCAACAATAATATGATAATACTACAAACAAAAGAAACTTCACGAATATTATAATAATAATAATAATTAATTATTTATTTTTCAGTAAATATATTTTTTTAAAAAATTATTGGCAATGTAAATAAAAGGGGCTTTGTTATGTACGATTTTTAAATTTATAAAGTGAATTTTTTTAATTTTTAATATTTTAATTAATTAAACTTACCTTTATATTTCATTTAAATATCTGAAAGTAGTTCATTTTAAATTAAAAAGTAATTAAAAAACGAGAAACAAAAAAAAAAAGCGTCTAAATTTATTTCATTTTCATTTTGAGATATATTATTTAAGATTAAAATTATTATAAAACTATTAACTGCATAATCTTTTATATTGTATATAAATAAACAAAAAGTTTACGACTGTTGCAATTTGACTAAAAATTCCTTTAATTTATGATATGTATTTTATTTTTTTGTAAGTTATTTTTTTTTATTTGACGAATTTTGACATATTATTAAAATAATATATATTATTGAAGATTTTGAATTAAAATTAATTTAATTAATTAAACTCAATCTTATATTTTACTTTAATATGATTAAAATAAATTAAAAAAGTAAATGAAATTAATAAAAATAATTTCATGAAATTAAATAAAATAATATCAATTGACTAAATAAAGGAAATACAAAAAAAAAATAAAATAAATAAATCAACTAAAATAAAAATAAAAAAAATAAATTTTAAAGTAAATAAAGAAAAATGTGTGTTTATTTTTATTTTGATTTATATTATATAAATTTAAAACTTATTTTAAAGGATCGAAAATTTTGTCAAATATTTGAAAATTAACTTGAAAAAAATGTAATATATATTTAAGTATTAATTATATTTTTATTATTAACTTATTTTGTTATGTTTTATGTTATATAATTTACATTACTTTTTTTTGTATATATTATTTTTTTTTCGCCACTTAAAGTTAAATTTAAAGTCACATTCGTTTAATTTGTATCAAGTAAACTTAAGATTTTCTTGAAATTGTCAACAATTTAATAGCCTGCATTTGCATATACAACAGAATTTAACGCGCTCTTTTCCGATTCCTTTTTTTTTTGTTTTTTGTTGCTTTGCTTTTGCTCCTTTGATTGTCCTTTGGGCTGTTATCGTTTCAGTGTCGATTGTCTTTCTTGGCTGCCGCTGGACTTGTTTTTGTGCTACTTTCTTCATTTTTTCCTCGTTTTTTTTTTTTTTTTTTTTTTGTATGACTTTTATTTGCAACAATTTTATTGCCCCAGACGCGACCATGTTCCCTTCGTACCCCCCTGCAATTCTAGGCAAAGAGATAAAACAAACAGTGGCAAGAAAGGGACTCAAGTGAGGGACTCGAGTGTTTTTACAACTTAATTTGCAGTTGGAGTCGAGAAATTGTTGAAAACGCTTTTAGGTATATGTGTGTGTGTGTGTGTATTTTCTGTAGTTACTGTTATTATTATACGGTTGTTACTGTTATAACTACTGTTGCTTTGCCAGAATCAAGTTGCAGCTTCAGTTTCGTTAATTGGCTGCAGAGAGCGAGGAATAAGATGACGAAGATGCATCCTCGCATTCATTTATGTTTATAAACAACTATTATTATAACAAACATTGCGAGTCAAATCAAAATCATTAGCTAGAACTCCAACACACCTACAGTCTTCATTTAGGAGCTGTCACAGCAATGCCCTCTGGATGTCCTGTCCCCTGAGGTCCTTCGTGGAGTCTGTTCAGCCAACTATGAAGCTTTTAATTAACATTAAATTACTTTTATTTGCATGTTAGCAACTTATTAGCCTGGCCAGTAGTTAGATTGCTTTTGCTTCCAGCTCACTTGGCCAACGATTCCCAGATCCCCAGAAATACCCAAAAGAGAGCTGAGGTGGAGTTGGAGTTGGGAGTCCATCTATAATTTGTATCTAATTTATGTCGGAGAGATGTGGCTTTTATCTAAGATTTTCGTTTGCTCTTCTTTTTGTTGGCAATTAAAATGAAATGTTGAGTCGAGGCGTCTTATCGTCAATCTCAAAAGAAAAACAGCACATGTTCTTGTTTTATGTTGGCCATCAAAAAATTAACAACCACTTGGAAATATATGTATACATATACAAGTATGTGTGTGGGTGTGTATGTGTGTTGGCAGCAATTTTAGAACTGTAGTCGCTAAATATGCGGCATATGCGGCGTATGCGTAATATTTGAACTGCAGCTGCAAAATTGAATTAATCGCTTTGAGCTGCAAAGTCAAACTAATCTAAACACACACCACTTCAAAAACACACACTAACACACACACACACACATTTACAGTTGTAGAGCTCGCTGTTTTTAATTAACGGCTCAGCAAACTAAATTGAAAAATTTGATTAAAAACTTTTTTCACATGCTGTTAGAGAAATGGCAAGAAATGAGGATTTTCAAGTGCAACTGAGTGTGTGTATACATATATACTATATAATACACATGCATGTGTGTGTGTGCGTGTGTGTAAAGGCTTTGCTTGTGTTGGTGTTAGGGTTAGCTGGCAAAAGTTTCAGTTAGTTTGGTTTCACAAATGTTTTAACATTATTTTATTTGCGTAAAAAGTAAAAACCGCGCGCCACTTTCAGCACAAACTACAACTCTGTGTGTGTGTATGTGTGTTGGTGTGTGGGGGTGTGCGCAGGAGGGGCTGCATGGGTGTGGCGCATTAACACTTGTCGTGTCACTGTCGCATGTCGTCGCCTGCAAAGCTGTTAAAGCAACTAAACAGGAGAAGTACATGTGTGTCTGGGCTTCAACATGAACTCAGACGTGAATATTTGCCACAGCTTAAATTGCAACAACTGCTGAGAGTGTGCTGCGAGGGGGGGTAGAGACGTTGTGGATGTGTTTGGCAGCGCATGCAACGAAGCAGAAGCGTGCAACGTTTACGCTTGCCTGCCTTCGTCTCTTTCGCACACAGGATATGGCATGGAGTATATGATATGCATACGGTAGTAAAGGATAACATACACTCACATACACATACATATAACAACAAAAGGGGGCGTGGCAACGCCAGGCCAAGCAATTAGTGCTATGTTTATTATAACACAACTCAGACAATTCTTCATGCATCCTTGTACATGGCATTTGCCAGGCATCAATTCAACTTGTTAAAGGATATTAATTAAAAGTGAATTGATGTTGATTTAGTTGAATTTATAAGGAATTTATTTGCCAGAACTCTTTCATGAGATATATATTTTATAAACTCACATTGACTTGTCAGAGTGGAATATTTATGCCACGTACAGCAGGATGATGAAATATTGTATTTGTGGAAATTGAAAATGTAAGTAGAAGAAGAAAATATTCATTAAATTTATTGATTTATTTATTTATCTTTCTATTTATTTATTTGTTTATTTTTTTTATTTATTTATTTATTTATTTATTTATTTATTTATTTATTTATTTATTTATTTATTTATTTATTTATTTGTATATTTATATATTTATGAATTTATTTAGTAATTTATTAATGTATTTACTTCATGTCAACGATATCAGTAAAAAAATGTAGAATTTATTAAAATATTAACATTAAATTAATTAAATATTTATTTATATATTTAAGTATTTAAAAATAAAAATTAGAATTAAAAAAGAAAATAGATAAATGGTAAATAAAATAATTGCATATGTCGGGTTATGATTGATATTTTTATTACTATCCATATTTAATCACATAGATTGTATACGGCGAATAAACTTGATCGCGCCACTGTCACTTTGAGACTCCCCGATAGGCCCTACCGAACTTACTTATATCTTCGTGTCTCGCAGTGGCTCAAGCATACACGCACAACAATCGTAGTACGCATCATTCTCGCAACATCTCTCTCGCAACATCTCTCTTGCAACATCTCTCTCTCTGGTTCACATTGAACTATCCTGACCATCTGGCGAACAGACAGAACAAAACGTACGAACGACCGTTAGTTAACCAAAAATGAGAATTGCCATTTGGTACACGCATTCCTTTACACTGACCTACATAATTTAAGATCCGACACGGCCATTCTGACAATTACACGTCCTCGTGTACGGTAATCTTAATATTTCGACTATGATTTAAAAATCAATGATTATAACTTGTGTTTTCTTTTACTCATCAATTTCAGATACCATTTCTTTATTCGACATATTATCTTACACTTAACATTTTCTCTTATTTCGTAATCTTTCATTATTTTACATTCTTCACAACATTATAAGCAAATTTCCATTCTTACTCTCATTCTCATTGCATAATCAGATTCTTTTTAACATTTAATTCATTACATTTGCTTCTCAAAATTCGACTCTAGTTATCGTCACTATGATTTCCTTTTGATTAGAAGCATGGTCTCGTCAAGAGCGCCACACGCCATGTTCCAACATTTGTCTTTCACTTGTGCTTGCCCAATGACGTAGATAGCTCAAATCTCAAAATCATATGTTGAACTTATACAATTCAATCAAATATTGTCATATATCAACCATGCAAAACTTTGCATCCGCCAGGTTATTTCCAATCGAATTCACAAACACATCCGCCATTCTCAAACATTTTCTTGTCGAAGTCTATTGCAACTTCTTCTCAACCGTTCCATACTCGATATGGACACATCTCACATAACATATCCTCTCACACGGATATATTGTAACCATTTCAACATGTCTCAGGCGGGCAATCTAATTCACTCGGAACATAACCATCTGGCATCTTTCTCAAATCTTCATGACAATATTTATAAGTTCTCTTATTATGCAATGACTTCAAGATATATCTATCTCCTTCTAGAACTTCACTAACCAAAAATGGTCCTTTAAACTTCGCATCCAATTTAGTTTGATGCCGTTCTTCATTTTTCAGTAGAACAAAATCTCCTATTTTATGTCGTTCAACCACTGCTTTATTTTTATCGAATCTTATTTTATCGTAACTAGCTTGATTGTTTATATTTTCCATTGCCCTCTCTCTAGCATTAACTTTATCTACCTCCATTTCTGTATCATACGGTGGAATCAAACCCAAAGGACGAGCCTCCTTGCCGACAAGCAACTCTAGGGGACTTGCCTTGGTTGTACTACTAACTGTGCAATTCAAGGCAAGTTGTACCTCACCTAGAGCATCTTGCCAAGATCGGTGACCCGATTCAACCGCTGATAGTCGTTAAGTAATTTAATTAAGTTTTCCTTGTCATTACCAATCAATTCAGTATCAACATTAAGTAACAAAGCAGATGACTCAGATACTTTACAAACATTTACAGATTTAGACTTAACGAATTCAAATTTATCAGGTGTCAAGATGATTTCGTATCCTTGACTAAGGATTTCCCTACCAATAACAATATCATTTGTGAGATGTTTATCTGCTATGACGTGAAAAAGTATTTCTACAACATTTCCATTAATAATGCATTTAGATAATTTTTGTAAGTTACTGGAAATGCCAGCGTCACCAATACCTCGTATTATAACAATATTATTAATAAGTTTGCCATCAAATTTATCGGCAACACTACTTCGAATAAGCGAGCATTCTGCTCCGGAATCAAAACAAATAGGAAAGATCTCACCCTGATGTGTCAAAACTCCTTTTGGCTCAGCCACAAAACATTGATTACACTTCTTCTCAGTAGCTGCTCCAGATTTAGCTGCATTGTTTGTGCACCGATTCGCAAGATGTCCAAGTTGTCCACACCGGTAACAGGTCACATTAGACGCTTGCATAGCTTTACACATTTCAACGAAATTGCGATTCTGCAGCTCCATAATAGTACGCCACTGATCTTCAGAAAATGCAGGAGTTGGCACTGATCCCACTTCTGATGTCGGGTTATGATTGATATTTTTATTACTATCCATATTTAATCACATAGATTGTATACGGCGAATAAACTTGATCGCGCCACTGTCACTTTGAGACTCCCCGATAGGCCCTACCGAACTTACTTATATCTTCGTGTCTCGCAGTGGCTCAAGCATACACGCACAACAATCGTAGTACGCATCATTCTCGCAACATCTCTCTCGCAACATCTCTCTTGCAACATCTCTCTCTCTGGTTCACATTGAACTATCCTGACCATCTGGCGAACAGACAGAACAAAACGTACGAACGACCGTTAGTTAACCAAAAATGAAAATTGACCATCTGGCGAATAGACAGAACAAAACGTTCTAGCAACAACCGTTAGTTAACCAAAAATGAGAATTGCCATTTGGTACACGCATTCCTTTACACTGACCTACATAATTTAAGATCCGACACATACATATTTTTTTCACAATTTTTCCATATAACTAACCCCATACAATGATAATATAATGAAATTTAAAACAGTTTTCGATTTTAAATTTTGACTCACATTGTTGTCTGGATTCTAATAATTAATATATATGTATATATATATATATATATATATATATATATATATTCATATATTCATGTATACACATGAACGATTACTCTAGTAATGCACATTGTGTATAGAGTACAGTTAGAGAGTTCATTATCTCAAGAGAGCGAACGTACGCAGAAAGAGAAGTACTCTTCCCAGAATTATTAAAGAGTTTCGCAGACACAAAAAAAGAAATCGTTTTTTATACCTTTTGAATCGTTCCTTGCGAAAACCTTTTTGGACGAAAGTTAACCAAAAACTAAAGAGTAATACTATCAAAAATAAAAAAAAAACGTTCTTACCAGAGTTTATTTAAGGTAATAAAATATAATTTTTCTAATATATAATACAGAGACAAAGTTTACTCTGATTCAATTGTATAATTAATATATAATGGTATATTAATAATTTTAATTAACTTAATTTTTACTCTGATATAAATTTTTATTTATCGGAATCAAATTTTTATTTAAAACTATATTTTTTATAATGCAATTAAAAACAAATATTTTCTTAAAATATGTACTAACAAGTCTTTTCAGTCAATTTCGCTATATATATAACAATTTCAATTTAAAACTATTAAAGTAATAGTTCTTGTTATTTTTTATTGCCTGTTATTTCTTGTAAATTATACATATGATATTCGGCAAAAAAATACTTTGAAACTTTCTTTTGCAATTAAGCAATCAAATGTGTGAAAAAAAGTTTAATTTTTGTTCAACATTTAAATATTTATATTATTCAGGCCTGTTCTCAATATCGGAACCGATCGAAAAGTGCGGTTTCACAATAGCTAATAATGACAAAACCTCACATTTTTAACGGATTCGGAATTGAAACTGGAATACAAATCGAGAAATTCTTTGCATTCAGATTGCTTATGAGAATAATATTAAAATTATTTTGTCCTCTCAAGGGTTGATTAATACTCAGCTGTTCCATGTCCTATTGAAGGACCTTCACTTCATCTCGAAAAATCGGCTAATTATGTTTTCGGGGATAATGTAATTCAACTCGACTGAACAGTTTCATTTGATTTCCCTCAATTCAAAATGACAATTATGTGGTTATCATTATAATTAATGGCATCGATGACAACTCAACAGGGACTGAAGGCAGACATACAACGCCAAACAGCAAGGACGAACAATCTCAACTGGCATTCAAGTAAATGACAAACAGTTCTGTCTCCATCTTAGTCTCTCTCTGCATCTCTGTCTTCATCTCTCTCTGCATCTCTGTCTGCATCTCCATCTCTGTCTAATGTCTCATCAGACTATTTGCCAGTTTGTCAGGTGGCAATGACAAATCAATGTGAGATTGATGAATGTTTGCATGAAGCAAGGCAACTTAACATTTTCTATCTCTTATTCTCTCTATCTCTTTCTCTCACTATCTATCTATCTATCAGTCCCTCTCTCTGTGTTTGGTGTACTTCGTTGGGGTCACGTGCAATTGTTTAGCATACTTATTGGGGCATTTCAAGTGAAGCTGAGAGTTGCGGTTGTAGTTGAAGTTGCAGCTGTCGGAGTTGCACGCAATTTGCATTTACGAATACCATGCAAATTACCAATGCACGATCTATGTATCTGTTACTCTCTCGCTCTCTCTCTCTCTCTCTCTCTCTCTCTATCTGTCTTTCTTTGTCTCTAGCTCGCTTTTGTTTCTCTCTCTTTTATGCAAATGAGAACGCGGAAGTGCATGACGGAAATGTTGGGAAATTGAACACAGTTCGTTGCATTTTCACAATTTTCGCCGCTCATTTTTATGCCACAAGTCAAAATGCAAGTCTCTGCGGCGCCTCCAATTTTCTACTCCGCGCATTTATTACGCATGCAAAGAATGTTGAACCGAGATGGCAATAACCACTGGCAACAAAGCCAAGGACCGCCAAAAGGACGAAGCACAGAGTTAGCATGTATTTATGTATGTGTGTGTGTGCGTGTGTGTGTGTGTGGGAGCCTGTTGTTTGGTTTGCGTGTGGTTGTGGTATCTGCTTGAAATTCATGACTGTTTAGCACACATGCCGCATAATGTTGCATTCATTTGGAGCCGCGGGTATTGCAGCTGCCGCAAGCGATGCGACGACGATGTTGTGCCTGCCGCCAAACACGTTGCACTAACACCCCCTCCCTCATCCCCTCTACATTTCTGTCCCTCTCTCTCTCCATCTTTCTCACTCTCTCTTTGTCTGTCTTACTCGTTGTTCTCATCTAAATAAGAAGCGCAAATATGCAAAGCTCAAATACACAAGCCAACAAACATATGCATGTCAATGTGTGTGTGTGTGTGTGTGTGTATGTGGTAATATTTATGCATTTTCACATAAATGCAATGTCTCTCTCTCTCTCTATTTTCCTCCCCCCCCTTCAATTTTCTCTATGTAAGGTGTGCATTTATAGCTTCGACTTGTTTTGCATGCTAATTGCCTTTTCTACATAGTAAACTCCCTTCGGGCTCATTATGCATGTGTGTGCGGTTGTATGTGTGTGTGATCAAGTATATATATATCTATACATATGTATGTGTAGTTGTTACCATCAATTTGTCGCATGCACTTCATTAAGTGCAAACACATTCATAGTCGAGTTGAAAGTGCAACATTTTATGAGCTGCCACAAATACTTTTTAATCAGTTTCCGAGTTGTAAATTGTCAATTGGAAATATTTTCCGTTTCTATTTTTATTTTATAAATCAGTTTCAATTTTAGTAGCATAAATCTATCTAGTCTGTCAATCACTCTCTCTATCTCAATCACTCTCTGCAAATTACGGCTGCATAAATATTTATTCCAATTTCAGATTCATTTAACATTCTGATTTCAATCAACAATTTCTATTCCTCATTTTGTGTTTAATTCACAGCACTTTCATTAACCATCAATCAGAGTTTGATTTGCCAATTGTTGATTCCGATCAACAAAAAGGGAAATGAGAGGCTGTTGATCATTGACATCCGGTTTTGTGAATCATTCTAATAGATACATATCGATCAAGTTGAGGTGATTGAGTGAAAAGTTTCTTGCTATTCATAATCTAAGTGAGTTTACGAAAATTCGGAATTTATTTTCTGGTTTGTGGAACATGAGATACTTAATATTATTAAATGTGTCCACACATTTTTAATACATTTTTTTAATTTTACTATTGTATGGAGTTTTATTATAATTTTAATCTATGTTGAGTATCTAATTAAAAGAGGTAAAAAGCGGAATGAATAAAGTTAGTTTGCAAAGAAAAATTGAATAAGTGAAATTTATTAAAAAAGTGACCATAAAATACAATGAAGATTTATTTTTGACAAACGTTGAAGAAAATAAAGACAGAAATAGTAGAAGATGGAGAAGATGTTTTCATTTATCAATAAATGTGAATATGTGTTAAATAAAATTTAATCTATTGAAGAATATAAAATGGAAAAAATTTAATAACAAATAAAAATAAACAAAAACTAATACACTTTGTTTTGATATTTTCAAAGACCACAGTTTCAGTAAATGATAATTAAAAATAAAAAAATAATAAATACAGATATAAATAAATTATTAAATAATTACAAAATTATATTATTATATATTAAATTAAATAATAAAATGTCAAATAATTAGATTAATAATAATTAAAGTATTATTCATCTACCTAATTACACTTAATAAATATTTAATAAAAATTAATAAAATTTAATAAAAATTAATATAAATTAAAATTACTTGTAACTTTATTAATAAGCTATTTAAAAACGAATCAATTAAAATTTGTGTAGGTATTTTATTAATTAATTTCTTACACAGTTATATAATTATGCAGTAACATAATTAGACTTAAGATTAACATATTTAATTATATTATTTTTAATTATAATTAATTTAATCAGAATGGGTTTATCTTTATTTAATTCAATTACATGCAGTTCATTTAATTTGCTAGTTTTACAAACAGAAAGGAAATTATTTCACATTCATCAGAATTCAAGTTAATAAAATACAAACCTAACTAAATTATATCAAATAAATTACGATAAATAAAGTCAAAATATCTACAATTTCTGCATCGGATATCAAAGATTTATTTATTTGCCATCCAAGAAATTCAATCTAGGTCAAACTGAAGGTCAAACTGTGACTATCCATCAGGTGAATTATAGTAAACTTAAAGCTACAATTTCCCAAAACCAACAATATTCTACTACTTTGCTTTGCTTTTCCTTAAATTTTTTGAAGCGAAAGCAAAACTAAGTAAAAGAAAATCTTTCAAACAGAGATAGATAAAAAGAGAGAGGGAGGAAGGAAGACAAAATAAAATGCAAATTGCATTTACTTTAGAATTTTGTAAATCTTTGCGATACTTGTTCTAGTCGAACTTTGTCAAGTACATAGTATATGGTATAATCGGGCCAACATGACGTATGCGTAATGCAGTGCGATTGTTGCTGTGCCCCTTGACACTTGCAACATGCCACATTCCACTTGCCACTTGCCACCTGCTGTTAATCGTCAGCACTCAGTCATCATCATCAACAGCCTGGCTAATGGCATTGTGCATATTTCATTAGATTAAGTGGCGATACAACCTATAATCAACGAAGGGAGTGCATCCCCTATTGAGGGGTTGAGATTGAGGGTTGAAGGTATCACCAGGAAATACATATGTAGATATAGCCCACAATTTTGTTGGAGTTTAATATTCAGCAAGTGGCAGCATAGAGTATTGGCATCGTATATTTTTAAAAATATTGTTGAGAATATTTTAATGCCAACAATTTTGCTGCATGCAACTTTCTGGTGCAGACACAATTTGTGTCGTGCAACATTTCAGTTGTTGACTCCACATTTCTAAGAGAGGCCTTCAAATTAGTTGCAACTACATATCTGGGCATTGATTTATGTATATAGAGTTACTCTAGTCCTTGCTATAGTCCTTGTCCAAAATGTCTTGACCAAAGACTCTGCATTCCCTGTTAATAATACACACACAAACACACATATATGCATATCTGATGATGCTGCTTATCCATGTGTATGAGTATCTGTGTATGTATGTATCTGTGTGTGTGTGTATGAGATTTATTTACAATTTCAGCTGTGAACTACACAGCAGGTCGGCAAATATAAACAAATTGTTTGCTGAAATATTTGCAATCTTCACACACACATATGTACATATGTAGGTATATACATACATATCTATATACGATATATTGTGAATATGCAACAAGAGGCTATGAATAGCTTCATCATATATACATATATACATACATATAGATTCAAAAACAACACTGAATAGAGTAGGAGAAAGAAACCGCAGAGGTTGCTTATTGAAAGCGATGATATCTCGGGAAAATATACAAACAACACTAATATTCCAATTAAACGAATCTAAAAAATAAAAATAAAAACCGAATTCTATTTGAAAATACCTGTTGAGAAATTCTATTTTGTTATTTTAACGAATATATACGAATATATAAAACTCACTTGAATTTTATTAGATCTCTATTCGAAATTTGCCTTACTTTCTACTTATTTATAATATTATACATGTTTAAAAAATATAATAATTTATTAAAATTTTTTTATATTTTTTTTTTCACTATTCAAATTTGTTCTCTTATTCCTTCTTGAATCCCAATGCAAAGCCAAATGAAGATTATCCGTTGTGACACATAGATGGCGCCACCTGATGATATGTACTAATTTTTATTTATTCCTAAACTTGATAATATTGAGTTTTGAGGGGAAAAAATTTATTTGTTATATATGTACATACTCACTGAGTATATGGACAAGTTATCCATACTATAATCTGAATAAGTTATAAAATTATTCACTTAAAATTTTTCAGTTTTGACTTGTTCTCTTTATCTCTCCCTCTCTCTCTCTCTCAGCCTTCCTGTCTCTCACTCTTCCTCTCTCTCTCTCTCTCTTTCGATCTGTATCTCTATCTCAATTTTATTTTGAATATCTATTGAAAATTGTTTCCTCGTTCAATAGGGTTTTTACACTACTTAATTGATTTACGATAAAATCAACAAATAAATAAAGAAATCTATAGATGTATATATGATACTCTACTATCCATATATACATATGTATGCATATATACACACTTATTTTGGAAAGTATTCATCAGATGTGCAAACTATTTAAGAACCGTTTTCAAGTCAATAAACAATGTATACTTGAATGGACATCCCTTTGTCTCTTAATCTTTGGAATGATGCCAGCATAAATAAGATTATTTTTTGCAGTTTCTTTCTGAACTCCTCTGCTCTCATCGTGGAATCGTTATGCTTTGCCAGGGCTGCATTGCATTGCCGTATTTATTGCCTCTCATGCTTTGCATACTTTTGTCATTGCTGTGATAAAAAAAACCCCTTTAAGATTAGCACATACCATAAATTCATTTAAGGCGGACTAATCCCGACTCACACACACACACACATGCACATACATACATACATACATAAAGATATTAGTCTGAGCTCTCTAGATACCGTAGGCTAGACTCAGACCCGCATATGGTTAAAGAGAATGGAAGAATGTGAAAGAGAGAGAGATACCGAGAGTCGGAGTCGAACATTTGCTTGAAAAATTTCGCATACAATGAATGTTGTTGTAAATTTATTTATGGCCTTTGCAATGCACACGAAATGAATGAATGTACAAAATATTTGCATTGTCTTTGGAAAATACAACTTCTCTCTATCTCTCTCCCTTTTCCATATTCCAATATATTGCTGAGATGAGAGCGCAAAGTCGAGATCTCTGCCCTCTTCTCCACCCTATTGGCTTTTGTGCTTGATTTGTTGTTGGGATAATTTCCACAAAGTGTGGAAAAGTAATGCCCGGGAGAAATTACCGCAATCCGAATGAAATTAAAAACATTTTTGCAACGATTTCAGAGTTTAAATCAAAAAATTATCAACATCAAAAAAATCTATAAAATTTTGATTGCTTTTCACAGAAATTCTTGTTGCACGATTTGAATATCCCATCCAGATGTCGTACTTGTATTGATATTGCTTCGTGTGTGGCATGCAACTTTTTTTTTTTTTTTTTTTTTTTTTTTTTATTAATTTACAATCTATCTATCTAAAGATAATAAGTAAATAGTATGACAAAGGGAATGACAGAAATTACATATAATTTTTTAACATATAGGTAATATTTACAAGAAGGGTTAACTACCACTCCTTGGGTGGTCTAAAGGAAAGGTCAAGGGGGTGGTGCCTTTTTAGTCGTCGGTGGTGTTGACTGTTGTCAAGGAGGTTGACGGCCAACGGGTTGCAGTGTCGATCCAGTTTCTCCTGGTATTTCAGCGCATACCTTTTAACCTCTTCGGTTACACTAGGAACCTCAAGGTCCTTGTGGATCACCTGGTTTCTAACGTAGAAAGGTGCTATGGCTAGTCTTCTCAGGGTAATGCTTTGGAACCGTTGCAAAATTTCAATGTTTGACGTTGAGGCAGTGCCCCACAGTTGAATCCCGTACAACTGACGCACTTTCACACATACTCACAATTAATTTCCAAATTCTCTAGCCGCTAAATCAAATATATGGATCTTTTTTAACTGAATGTTTACATATTCGTGATTAACGATTTAAATGATTGCTATTTTTGGCCTGAATTTAAACTCGTGAAAATTGTTTAGAAAAATCCCCTTGAATATTTCAAGTGCAAGAGCATTAGCAATAACAAAAATAGAAGCAATTTATATAAATAGCACATAATTTAGCATAAACAAAAGAAAATTAATAGCAAATTATCAGAGGAAATGAGAACGTGGCGTTAAATTGGCCATTGGGTGGGCAGTTAGTTCAAGTCTTCCAGAACACTTATCAACAGCAACTGATGAAAAGGGAAAGTGACACGCGCTCTCTTACTCTCACAATTACGCTCATCCACTGACCAAATAACATATAGATACCCCACTTCATATACACGTTTTGTTCACAAAATTTTCTTGCGAGCGGTCCCAGCAGAGGCTCAGCGTCGTACGCGAGCGGTCCCAGCAGAGGCTCAGCGTCGTTACGAAGTGTCTCAGCAGAGCCGAAGGCAGCCGAATTCTTCGTTTCATTCTTACTTGGGCTGCTGCTGAGAGAGCATCAATTGCGCAAGAATGTACGCATTTTAGAAGCGTAGACAACAACTAATGAGCGAGAAAACATGATAGAGATCGCATATCGCCATGCTTCTCGCACTCTTGTCGTTAATGTTGTTAGCAATCCACCCCCGTTTCTATTGCTTGCCACTGTCATTGATGATGTTCTTTGTTTTTGTTTTGAGCTCGTGTGTATGCGTAGTTCGCTGTCCAGACAGGCAATAGACAAATACATGCATAGCTGCTTGTGCGTATACTTATGTTTATGTGTATGCGTGATTTTCGTTTGGAAGTCTTTCTGAAGTCTGAAATCTTATTTCTGGCTTGCCAGAGAATTTTTGTTCAAGCGAGGGCTACTTGAAAAGTTCTTCATTCGCTATGAAATAATATTTGTATATACAGTTTTTATGGAATTATTATAAATATTTTTTTTTTGGTGGTTTATGCATAGGAAGAGCTATAAATTATTTTGCATGTTCATTTAAAATTATAATAAATATTTAGAAAATTAATTTCTAAAACTTAACATTAAATAATTATTATTGGTGGACATTTCCTGTAATTTAAATTAATTGATAAAACTATCAACCATCCAATAATAATAATGAAGCTATAAAATAGTAATTCAATTTGCTTGACATTTGAAATTATAGTTGCGAATGAAGAACTTTTCAAGTAGCCCTCGCTTGAACAAAAATTCTCTGGCAAGCCAGAAATAAGATTTCAGACTTCAGAAAGACTTCCAAACGAAAATCACGCATACACATAAACATAAGTATACGCACAAGCAGCTATGCATGTATTTGTCTATTGCCTGTCTGGACAGCGAACTACGCATACACACGAGCTCAAAACAAAAACAAAGAACATCATCAATGACAGTGGCAAGCAATAGAAACGGGGGTGGATTGCTAACAACATTAACGACAAGAGTGCGAGAAGCATGGCGATATGCGATCTCTATCATGTTTTCTCGCTCATTAGTTGTTGTCTACGCTTCTAAAATGCGTACATTCTTGCGCAATTGATGCTCTCTCAGCAGCAGCCCAAGTAAGAATGAAACGAAGAATTCGGCTGCCTTCGGCTCTGCTGAGACACTTCGTAACGACGCTGAGCCTCTGCTGGGACCGCTCGCAAGAAAATTTTGTGAACAAAACGTGTATATGAAGTGGGGTATCTATATGTTATTTGGTCAGTGGCTCATCACACGCTCTCACGATGTGCTGTTCAAACGCTCGCGCTCTCTCGTCAGAACTGTCGGCAATGCAGCTGAGCCGAGAGTCGAGTGCCGACAGATCGATTTGCACTGCGACGTGGTCTGCGTTGAAAGCGGCACATTAAGTAGCTTAGTTCAGCTATTTCTTTTTATTTTTTAGCTCGTTTTAGCTATTTTCTGTCATGTTAGATAAAATGAGAATACACTTTTTGTTTACCTTATCACGCTGCGTTGCGCTATAGACGAAACGTCAGCGCTGCCATCGTCACCGGCATCGCTATGGGAGTGCGAATGGGAATGGAATTGGGAATCGGAATGGAAATCAAAATGGGATTCGAGTTTTTGGGCTTGTGGTCTCTCGTTCGCTTTAACTGCCGGCTGTCGGCTGCAGACTGATCAGTCAGTGGGACGTGTGTCTAGCGTGCAGATCGCGGACGGGAGTTTCGGCAAGAGTAAAAATTGTAATCGAAGTTGTAACAGTGTGCGGGGCCTAAAAACGTAAAAATAACCATAATTTATCGACTAATACAATTGAACAAGTGAGCATTTAATAGGATTAAATTCTATTAGCACAATTATTCTACTAATTAAATAAATGCACGTGTATATTATAAACTGCATTACAAAATAAAAAATTATACAATTCCTGCAGTTCTTTACGTTGACTTTTAATATGCGGAATCGGATTATTAGGTCTAACTAAAAATATGAATTTATTTAGCATTTAAAATGCCATTAAATTTATTTGCGTGCAAATTAAAAACCAATTTGTTATTTACCTTGCACATAGTTTTTTCGTTCACTCTTTGTGTGCTTTGTACTGTTTATTGTGCTGCAAATTGGTCTAAAAAATTGATATCAATTTAGCGGATAGACGCGCACCGCGTGTCCAACCAGCTGATTTTTATTTATATTTTGGGCTTTCGTTTTGATTAGGTGACAACAACAGCAGCAGAGGAGAGTTCGTTACCCCAAGAGAGACAAAGCAGAGAGACAGACAGTAAGAGACTGTCCATTCCATGCAGCATATCTGATCTCTTCTAAACTTACGTAAACTAAATATCTCAATATCATACATATTCATGGATCACTTGAACTACATACATTTGTCTGTTTGTATGTATGTATGCATATCGTACTCTCTTGTCTGTGTCACACTCTGTCGCTCTCTTGCTTTTAGTTTCTTTGATTATATCGCTCACTTTCTGTCCCATAATGCAACATGTTATTTTTTTTTGTTAGCTTCTCCTTCAATTTTATTTTGTAGCTCTTTTCTGCATCGTCATCTTTTCTTGCCCTCTTATCACATTGAAATCGGATATTTATATTTCTTATTAACTCATTTCTTTGTGTATTTTGCATTGACTGTAACTTTTTGAATTAATTTAAAGCAAACATTGAGTTGATAAAGAAAATAATTGTATTTTATTGCGCATATTTTGCGGAGTGATAACTTTTTCCGTATTTCCATTCCATTTCATTCCACTTACTACACTTCCTTACTCACTTTCGCTATCAACTCTATATAATCAATCATAAGTACATATGTACATATATATGAATATAGAACATACACGATTAGCGGATGTTTCATATTACGCAATTCACTGATTAATGAATTCAGTGATAAATTTAATTTTTATTGGATTAATTATTCGTCACAATTACATGAAATTACTAAAATAATATAAATTGTTTCATTTTAATTTTAATAATACAATACTGTTTAATGTTCAATTGCCAAGAATTTTAAAATTTTTTCAAAATTAATTTTCATTTCTGAGAAATAAATAAGTTTATAACTAATTCAAACTTTTTCTTTTCCTTAAAATTCCTTTTAAATAATTAATTAAATTATTAAATTTTCTCAAAAAATACGATTTTTAATTTAATATTTTGAATTAGAAAATTTAATTTAAACTGTATAGTAAATTTATTTAAATCGACGTATTGATTTCTTAAATCAATACTATCATTATCTATAGAAAAATTAGTTACAGTAATCTAATTATTGTTGTATAATTTGTTTATGCAATTAATGAATGTTATTCGCTGCTTTTAATTCTTCGTTAATTTTCTTGAATCAACAAACAAAGAAATGATTTATACTCAATGAAAATAAACGAGATATGGAAATTGCCCCATAAAACAATCATGTCCACAATTCTAGAAATTCCCATATACTACATCTTAACGATGGCACAGAGATTGTTTGTTGTTAATAAATCAAGAGAAAATTTCGAAAAAACAAGAATATTTTGTCATATACTAGTAGTAAATTTAATATGGCAGGCAGTATAATAATGTATAGAGACAAGAAAAAGTTAGTCAATGGGCCACGTTGTGGCATTATAGACCTTCATATGAATTGGAAGGCCAAAGAAGTTCGAATCATGTGAATTAATACTCGCAGAAAAGTTCATTCCCTAAAAGTCAAAATATTTTAAAAATTAGAAAGTGAATTTGACAAAACTTACCGCTTGAGATGATGATGATTGATTGTGGAAATCACTCTCAGCCTTCAGAAAAGCACAGATACTTTCATTAACGTAACTTTTGTATTTGGTGCTGAAATACTTATCGATTTCTTGAGGCGATCTATAACTCTGCCCCCCATCATCGTGATGATTAGTGTCTTCATCTTCATTGGACTTGGACTTGGATTTCTTGGAACGACTCTCTCGCTCCTTCTGTTTTCCTGCGGTCCCATCAGATGATTCGGCCTTCAGACACTTCTTGTTTAAACTATTTCGTTCGTAATCGATGCGTAGGTTAACAGCCTCTAGCAGGGAGATTGGATCAATGGGGAAGGGTTCCTCGGGTATCTCTTTGCCATACGCAATTTGAAAGGCTTCATTATTGAAGTTTATCCTGCCATCGAGTGTCTCCTGTAACATGTCACGACAATCGCTATCCAGTACCAATTTATTTACATACTCAGTTTGTACCACCATCGCAAATAGTTGCTCACCTATTCCAAATTCCTCAAATTTTAAGAAAATTTTAATTTTAACATTTTTTGAGTCCACTCACGTGTCATATTCATTGGCTCCTGATAATCCTCCTCATCGAAGCAATTGCCTTGCTTCATGGTACTACAACAGGATTGAGGTTGAGGTTGAGCTTGAGGTTGATACTGACCTCGATACGAGGGTTCAGTTTGGTGCCTACTTGTGCTAGGTCCTTCATCGTAGCAGCAAGAAGCAGAGCACTTCGCAGGTTGATCTCGGAAGGTCATCTGAAATTGAATAATACATTCTATTCTGTGTGGCATATATCGTTATACTATATGTAAATTGTCACTCACAGTTGATACTGATTTAGCCTGTGCCTGTGGCATGCCGCAACTTGCCTCCCCCCGTGGGTTGCCCAACACACGCTTGTGGCAGTAACAATTATTCATTGCGAGCATAGAAATAAAAGATGTGACAGCCGACTTACCTGTCCCTGGATCTGTGTTTGCATAGAACTGCTTGCTGGTTGCTGCAACAGACAGCGAGGACATGGCATATCAGGATATCAGCAGGATACCAACAATTGACATGGCTTACCTGATGTGACGTGCAACAGGTAGCCTTGCAGCCCTGCCGATGTTGCAGTGGAGCCTGTGCATAGCTACTTGGGGGGTGACCTCCATTCATTTGGGATTCCTGATCAATCATGGTGCTATTCAACGCTGGTTCCTGCATAAAGAGCATTTGGGAATTAATTTATGTAAAATTGTTGATTTGAAAAACTCACAAAATTTGGAAATGAAACATTCTTGCATGATCTGCTAGTACTAGACCAACAAGATTCTTCAAGTTGTTGTTGAGGTTGCTGATATTGTTGAGGTTGATGATATTGTTGAGGTTGCCGAGGTTGCTGAGGTTGCTGATGTTGCTGCTGACCGTAGTTCATTCCTCTGTAATCTTCTGTTTGGGTAGGTCTATGAGTCGATTCACAAGACCTGGACCTGCCTTTCATGTCCTGAAAATCATTGTTGTTTCCATTTCTGCCACAGCACTAAATAAATTACTGAATAATTTTTATAATATTTTTAAATTTACTTTAACTTACAGTAGCGCAATTATAAAGAGACGGCTGTACGGTTGGTTGGGGATCATTCCTTGGCGGCTAATTAGTGATAATTTTAATTTTTTTTTTTTTTTCTTACTTAATTCACTTACATATCTAGGTTGATTGATCACTGTCTTCTGTTTAGGTTGTAACCCCAAGTAATTGTGCCTATCGGGTTGATCGCGGCACTATAAAAACAAGTCTTATATATAGGGTTTATGTACTTTAGTAATTTTACTTACAAATTTGTCAGCTCCTCTTAAGCACTCTCTGGAATCCTTAGGTGGGGCACTCCGGGATCGTCCTCGCCGATCATAGTGATGGTTATTGTATTCCAAGGTACTCTCATTCCACTGGGAATTATTCTAACAAAGCAAGAAAGTACGTTCAATTAAAAATATTTAATGTCAATCATCAATCAAACTAACCCTTTGATTGATGGAGGTGTCGTTGACATCTGGTGCCACCAGACTCTTTAGAGATTTGGCAATTGCCGAGATCGAGTTGAGATTCATGTTTGTTCTACGACTACTCGGATTGCAATTGCACAACTGGGAACCACTCCCGGAGCCAGTTTCCCCTCTGGCACAACCACAGACCCTCTCCTGGCCCTGCTCCTCTTGTTGATCCAGATATCGAACTAGGGCACAAAAGGCGGCATCGAATAAGGGTGCTGGATTTCTAAATAGAATAGAATAGAATGGATATTCTTCGCATACTATAAGCAGAAACCTACATGGAATCAATTTTAAAAAACGGTGAAAAATTTTGTATAAGAAATCTACCAAATCCAAAGGCTGAATGCCAAATTTTAAGTTCACCAAAAATTGTTGTACATTTTATTGTAAGTACACATAAAAAAATAATATGTACATATGTACTTGTCTAAAACTTATTAATTTTTACTACTAGTTTCGGAAAGATAGAGATTACAAAGCCTTCTCAAATTGCCAATACATTTTAGAATACTAGATATTTTGATAGTTATTAGTTATTTATTTACAAAAAAAGCAGTTATTTAAATAGTAATAATAGATATTTTGACAAATTCTTTGGTTTATTTTTGCTAGATTCTGACTTTCTGAATTTACGACAAATTAAATTATTGTCATCAAATAAGAAAAATGAAAACTTATTAAAAATGTGAAATTAGAAAATTATGCAACTTTTCTAAAATCCTTCTGTTAATAAAAGCGTTAGTAAAAATTATTTTCAAAAATTTATTCAAATAAATTTCATTTATTGTAAATTATAATTACAAAAAAATTTATATTCCAATATAATGTGTATTTACAATAAGTTCATCACATTTAAAAAGCGCAGAAAAATTAAAATTAAAATAATTAAAATTGAGAAATAATTATTCATATGATAAAAGTAAAATATTTTAAGTCCAAGAATGCACATTAATTAAAGAAAAATAAGAATAATAATAATTTAACTAATTAATTAAATTTAATTTAATTTAATCAATTGAATTAATGAAGTAACATATAAAAAAAAAAAACAAAATTAAGAAACCCTTAATAATTTAACTATTTACAACTGCAATTAAATATTATTCTATATCAAGGAAAAATACAAATATTTTGAAATCAATTGAATTATTGATGTTTGATTAAAAAAAAAAATTAATGAATTAATAATTAAAAATAAGGAATAATTAAAAACAAAACGGTAAAATTTGAAATCTAATAATCATATATAAATATGATTTGAAATCAAAGAAGTATAAAACAATTTGCAAATCAATTGAACTCTTGACTTTTATTTAAATCAGTTTAGATATTATAATATTTCAACTCTATTCTATCGAAATGTTGACTTAATAATGGCACTTAATCCACACTTTTTAGCCATTCTGGGCCAACATCATGAGGTCGTGGTCATTTGGTCGTTTGAATTCAAATTCCACAAAGGATAAATCGTGTCTGTTGCCAATGTGGGAGGGGGTGGTGCGGGTGGCGTGGCAGGGATGGGCATCGTGCCACACAGATATTTGAGGAATTTGTGGCAGTTGCCGGCTGCGAGTGTTGCGCGTTAAATGCTCGTTGAGCTGTGCTAGAAATGTGGGCGTGGCATGCACATTGCGCGTGAAATCCAATTCACGCAGAGTGGGAGTGTGGCAGAGAATGAAGGCGAGCAGAGCGTGTGCCACTTGCGGCTGTTGTGGCAGCCAGTTGATGCTGCCATCGGCGGCATCGTAGTGCACCATCAGCTGTGAGTGCCACGCGAAGCGTTGCAGCTGCAGCACTCTGGAGTGGCCTTGCAACAGTCGCGGCAGCCTGCCATCCAGTTGACATTGCAAATTCAATGCCACAATTTGACAGGCGACACCAGAGTCACCTCCGGCTGCATCATTGGCTATGCTGCACGCCGTGAGGCAAGCGGATATGGTGGCTGTGGCCACGGCACCGGCATTCGCCTTCTCTTTGTCGTCCTCAATGTCGCCGCTGCAGCAGAGGAAGCCTGTCAATTGCCGCAGCTGTGGCAGCCTTGCGATTTCCGATCCACCTGCACGCAGGAGGCACGACGGCAGTCTCAGTGTGTTCAACGTGGGGCAATATTGAATGTGGGACAGGCCGGTGCCGCTGTTGCAAATGCAGCCACTGTTCTTGCCTCCAGGCAGCAGCTCAAACACTTGCAACTGCCTCAGCTGACCGAAGAGCATAAGTAGATCCGCGGGCGTTACATCCCAGCAAGCCCCAAGTTGCAGTTGGCAAATGTTGCGGCAAATAGCTGGCAGTTGCAACAACAGCGCCGACTTGCAACGCTGATTTGTCCCAAAGCTGATCCTTTGCAGTTGATCCAACTGTTTGCACCTCCTTGCCTGTCGCTCCAGCCACAGCTGCAACCCTTCATCGCTGGCGCCCAGATTCACCAGTGACCGCGTCCTCTCCGCCATGTGTCCAAGGAAGTCACTCTGTTCGGTGGCGCTGAGCCACGTTAATTGCGATTCCAGCTGCCAATCGAATTCATTGGCATATTTGCTCCTCCAAATTGCCAACACCAAGTGCCGCAGACGCTCGTCCAGTTGCATCAACACCAATTGGTCCCTAATTGAGAGTTGCACGCAGATCAGCATGAGGCAATCATCGTTGAGTGTTGTCAGTTGGGGGGTGATGGGGCACGTCTCTGCCCTGGAAGCTGCAATTACCAGCACAACATTACAATTGTCTATAACCTTTTGAGAATGTGTGGAATGTGGACTCTAAGTGGAGCGGGGGGTGGTTGTGTGTTCGTTGAACAAGGGTTTGTTTGTGGGCTGCATTTACCCGCGTTTTGCCGCCTCAACTGCATTCTGTGTGTGTTTCCTCGACAACTCAACGGACAACTGACGAACCGAGTGCAGTGCGGGGCATGCAACCCTTGTCTCGAATCACTGTCCCAGTCAGCTGTGCACTCGCTCTTCCTCTATCACTTACTCTCTCTCTCTCTCTCTCTCTCTTTCTCTCTATTTCTCTCTATTTCTCTCTCCAGCGATTGCCGCTCAAAGCAGTTGTGGCTCCAGCTGAGAGCCCTCTCTGTCTGGCTTCAAATCCAAACACCACCAATACAAAGCAGAACACATGACAATATCAGTGTAACGCACAGTGGAACAAAATGCATTTTCAAGACACAAAATAAATATAAACATGAAATTGAAACGAATGTCTATAATACAATTTTAAATAAAGTTTTTTTTTATTATAGAAAAAAAAACTTATAAATTTATTAGTTAATTTGCATTCAACTAACTTAATTGGCAACTTTTCTGGGGAAAATGTATTGCATTTATTTTAAAAGATTCTATGTATTTATTGGCATATATATATATATAGAATGAACTATTTTTAAACTAATAGCAATATCTCATGTACTGCATATCAAAAAAAGAATAATTTAATTATAATTTCTCCTTTTTCTGTAATGTAATGTTTTTTCTATTTAAAAATCATTTTTTTTAAATACTTAATTTTAAAAAACTGATACCAATATCTCATGCACTACATATTAAAAAAAATATGAATTAATATATTGTTATAAATTTTACATATTTTTTTTTCTGTAATGGTATTTTCTATTTATTTTAAAATCATATTTTTTTTGCTATTCTTAATTTTATAAACTGATACCAATATCTCATGCACTACATGTTAAAGAAAAATGATTTAATATATTGTTATAAATTGTATATATTCTAATTATGAAATGGAATGATATTTTCTATTTATTTAAAAATCAAATTTTGTTGTTATATTTAAATACTGTTGCTCAGATTAAATTTAATACATATTAAATATGTGTATATTCGTTTGATTAAAATCAATTTAGTGTATTTTTTTCTTTATTTAGAAATGTAGTTATTTCATACTTGAAATATATTTTTGAATATTTTAAACAATATATTGATCTGTTTTATGCCACTGTGATACACTTTAGTAAGTGCCATAGAACATTGTTTGTTTATAGCTTAATTTGCCAAGAAATCAAAACACTCACTTACAAACAACAACCTCTCACAGCCACTCAAGATTGCTAAAGAATATAATATTTATAGTTATGCATTTTTCAACAATATCGTACCACTGTAACGCAGTTGGTGGTGGAAGAGGCAGAGTGCTGTTATGGGTACTCCAAAAAAACATGCAACCCCCGTCAGGCGCAAGACGCACTTTGAACCGGGGATACGCAATGCATACGAAAAACTCGTCTATATAAAAGATATACTATATATACATCTGACTTATGTACACTGTGGGGGAACTATCGTCACTGCGATTGCGTTTTATCACTAAAAGCGCAGAGTGCAGAGTACTTGGCTATTTTTATAGAGACTCAGATAAACCCATAGTACTGGAGTGCTCTGAGAGGGCATACGAATGATTGAGATAGGCACAAGTAGAAGTATTCAAGAATCAAGCAATCGAGATCATTGAGTATTTGAGATTATTGTTAAGGGTTCCCAAAAATTCCACATATATACATTACTTTCTAAGTCGGCACCAACAAATTATTCGTATAATGAATTAGATTTTGATATTTTGTTTTTTGGAAAATTATTTGAGAAATTCCCTTGATATTAATTATGGCAACGGCAATGACACTCAGTACCAATCAACTAAAAGACCAGTCCCTTTCCATATCTGAGAGGGTTATAACCTCCAGTGAGAATGAACACCAGGAGAGTAGAAGGCGAAGAGCTATGCAAAAGGGCATGAGTTTATGGCGATATAGTCTCGGCGTGCTCTTCACCATGGTGATAATTATTGGCTTACTATGGGCGGTACTTCCGGGTTACAACTGGTGCTGGCCGAGAGGATCTTTCGGTTGCATGCGACGGAGGTTCTATTTGAGGGAGCAGCAACAGCGAATGGGCGGTAGGTTGATCATGAGTTCCTTGGAGAACTTTGCAAATGATCAACTCTTGAACATAAAGATGTTCGATGAACAGATGTATGGCCTGGGCATGGATTATCAGCCCAGTTCCAAGTTTGTAGATCAACGTAGAATGCATGGCACGAACCTCTATAAGATTCTGCGCACGATGCCCAAGGGAGGACTCCTGCATGTCCACGATTTCGGCATGTTCAGGCTGGATCGGCTCTCCAGTCTAATCCGATCCCAAGATCTGTGGGCTTGCATCGATGACAAGGGCATAATTGAAGAGTTTCGTTACTCGCTGCAGTTGCCACAGTATCGTAATCAGGACAATTATCAGTGCCAATGGGGGTTGCTGAAGGACCTCATTCCATTAAATAATTCAACCTTCGAGCACAAGCTGCGCAAGTTCTTTACCATCAGTGGGCATAACTTTCAAAATTCCACGCATATGGCAAATCACTTGAGGAGAGTTCATCGACTCATCTATGGCTTGATCAGTTACAAATCCGAGTGGCAGTCCTTCATCCAGGACATGCTCGAGCAGTTGTATATGGATGGCATTAGCTATGTGGAGCTACGATCCGCATTGCCAATTGTGAGTAGCTAAAGGGTATTTAGAAATCGGTCTCGACCTAAATATACGATTCTCAGATATACGACTTGAAGGGCACAAATTATACCATCAGGGACACTGTGGATTCACTTCAGTCCTTGGTGGAGAAATTTCGCACACGGCATGAGGACTTCATTGGAGTTAAGTTAATTTATGCTCCTCTGCGGGATTCCAGGGACGCAGACCTTAACCGCCATTTGGCAACTGCCACCTACTTAAAGGTACTTAAGAGGGAAGAAAATCAACTCAAGTTTTAACTTACCTCCATATCATATTCTTAGGCTGAATTCCCCGACTTTGTTGTTGGTTTCGATTTGATTAGTTTTGGTGACGAATGCCACAAGGCAGCACTTGGAAGTGTCCCTCAATTAATCCATTCCAGGAAACAACTGGATTATTACTTTCATGCTGGAGAATCCCTCTGTCCAAGTTCCTTGAATAACACTCCAGGTGCGAATCTCATTGATGCTCTGCTCTTGGGAAGCAGACGCATTGCGAATCCCTTGAATCTGCCCTTGCATCCCGAAGTTCTCAGGGTCATGGGATCACAGAGGATTGCAGCGGAGTTGTGTCCATTGTCCAATTATTACCTACAGCATGTCCATGATCTGAGCCAACATCCGGCGGCATCATTGATGGCCACCGACTTCCCATTTGTCCTGGGCTCTGACTATCCTTTGCTGTGGAATGCAGCTCCTCTGACTGATGATTTCTATGTTATGTTCGCCGGTATTGCCAAGTCCCATGCTGATCTCAGATTGCTCAAGAAATTGGCCATGAATTCCATACAGTACAGTGCTCTCTCCGACTATGAGACAAAACGGGCTCTCCTCCAGTGGCATTGCAGGTGGAATCGATGGATTCAAGGCTTTGTGGGCTTCTCATCGATCACAATTTTGGCATAGAAAAATTATCGAAAAATTATCGAATAATTTCAAAATTTCGTATATAGCTGAATGTTTCGAAAATTGTAATTAAATTAAAAACTAAATTAAATAATAATTAGATAATTTTATAAGAATTTGCAACCTTAAAACTCAACAAACACTTAGGTTACTTTCAGTTTTCCCCTAAGATCAGGAAAGCTTCAATCAAATTTAATTAAATAAAGCAATTTACAAAAAAGAAATTAAATTACGATTCTGCTTTAATGCAATTAATTTGACACTGATCTATCCTTGGGAAATAAAAATTAATCGAAAATTTATTAATTTTGAAAAAATGTATTTTTTTGCCATGATCAAAAAACCGATTTATAGAGTTATCCATGTCTAAATTAAATTGGAATTTATATATTAAATTCAAAAAAATAATTATATAAAAGATAGTTTATTTAAAATATATGTAATATTAATTTTTAACCGCATGGGAAATATTTAGATTTCTTAAGAGAATTGGAAAGTTTTCATTCACAATACTGAATGGGGTCATTAAACGCAGTTTATATGGAGCCTTTAATCTCGATAATTGGATGATTAGTAATTTGGAAATTTTGTGAAATTATGTGATGATGAGGCTCGGCTTGTTGCGGATATATGGATAATATAGTTAGGAAATTTGTCATCAATGGGCCATAAACTAATTGTGGCATTGCACTTGAACTGAACCGCTGCCCAATTCTCCGGATTACGTATAATCTAATCTGTATGGGAGCATTCGTAAATCAAGATTCCTTGCTGATAAGCCGCCCCCAGATTAGGGGGAGTCGGTTGCCAGCTCGAAGTTATGTTGTGGATCGCAGGAAATCAGTTTTCTATTCTTCAAATACATATGTGTGCCATATCGGCACGTGTTAAATCAAAGATAATGCCAAGCACTCAGAGATTTCTTTACTTCTGTCAGATAAGCGAACGCGAACGCCACACGAAACTGGACAACAAAATTGGACACCAGCGACCGCCGCGATCTCAGTTGCTCCACGGACTTTGAGGTGCACACACAAGATCCGTAAACCTAGGAGAGCAGTGGGAGAGCATGACACGTCACTCTAATCTAATCGCTGTGTGGAGCCTCTGCCTCTGTCTCGGCCTGTCTCTTCAGCTGGCTGAGTCACGCACCCGGCCCCAAGATGTGTCGGTTACGAAATTCGTGTCGATACACGGCACCACCACATCCCACGTGGAGGCCATACTGGGCAACAACCGACCTAGCTCGGATACATACAAGACTGTTCGGAATGCATTCTTCCACTACGAGGAGTCGCGTGCCCTGGGCTACGATATCGAGCTGAACTCGCGTGAGCTCAAGGCGAACAAGACCATCATGGAGGCCAAGATTGCCGAGTACTCCGAGGGCGAGATCACGCCGCATCTGTTCAAGCCATCGCAGCACATTTTCACTGTGCTGGAAGCCATCAACAAGACCAAACTCTTCCAGATACTGAAACGCATGCCCAAGGGCGCCGTACTCCATGCCCATGACACGGCTCTCTGCAGCACCGAAGCCATCATTGAACTGACCTATCGCGATAATCTCTGGATTTGCCAGCAAACCGGAGATCTCAGTGCAACCGCATTGCGGTTCGCCAAGGAGAAACCCGAGGCTCTCACGGAACAGAACTGTGATTGGAGCCTCCTGTCCGAGGTGCGCAAGACCTACGGCGTGGAGAAAGTGGACAAGTACTTGGCAGAGCGACTTACTCTGTACCCGACAACGGATTTCCAGGACATCAATGATGCCTGGTCGAGATTTATGGACATCTTTGCTCTACTCGACGGTTTGCTGATGTACGCTCCAGTCTGGGGTGATTACTACTACAAGGCACTCGAGGAGTTCTATGCCGATGGTGTCCAGTATCTGGAGTTCCGCACTCTCCTACCCATTGTGAGTGATCAGATTTATTTTCCCAAATCAGGCCTCCAACTAAATTATGTATATCCGCAATAGCTCTATGATATGGATGGCAAGGTGTATACCCCGATGGATACAGTGCGCATCTATGTGGAGACGCTGGAGAAGTTCAAGCAGCAGCCGGAGAACAAGGGCTTCATTGGCTCCCGCATGATCTATGCCCCTCTCCGCAACACCACTCCTCAAGGAGTCGTGGGTTACATTAAAACACTGAAAGAAATTAAGGTGAGTTTCATTCGACTGAGGGTTGATCAAGAATTAATTGAAGATCTTGTTGTAGGAGAAATATCCCGACTTTCTGGCTGGCTTCGATTTAGTGGGCCAGGAGGATCTGGGTCCGCCGTTGAGCAACTTCATTGATGAGTTGCTGGAAGTACCAGAGGACATTGATTTCTATTTCCATGCGGGAGAAACCAACTGGTTTGGTTCCACTGTCGATGAGAATCTGATCGATGCTCTGCTGCTGGGCACCCGACGCATTGGTCATGGTTTCGGACTGGTTAAGCATCCCGTGGTGCTCGACATGGTCAAGAAGATGAACGTTGCCATCGAAGTGAGTCCTGTGTCCAACCAGGTGCTGCAGTTGGTCAGCGATTTCCGCAATCATCCCTGCGCTCAGTTCTTCGCCGATGGCTATCCCGTTGTGATCTCATCCGATGATCCCTCTTTCTGGAAGGCAACACCCCTCAGCCATGACTACTACATTGCCTTCCTAGGCATTGCCTCACAGCATGCGGATCTGCGTCTCCTCAAGAAACTGGCTCTCAACTCCATACAGTACAGCTCGCTTAGCGTGGATCAGAAGGACGAGGCGCTCGCCAAGTGGCAGGCCAAGTGGAATGACTTCCTCGACTATGTCAACAATGAGCAATCAAATGCCTCTTCACCTGGACAACATCTCGATTGACTAGCACGGGTGGTGGCAGCCCTAATGGTCGTCTACTCCCTGCTAAGGACCGACCTCTGGTGCTAGTCGGATCAATCCCTCAAGGCCAAAACCCTAACCTAGGTTGGTTAAGGTCCTATTCCTTATCCAATGCATGTCCTCATCCGAATCCACATCCATACACATGTTCTAGGCTAATCAATATTGTTTAGACTCTCTTAGACTTAACTCGGAACTCGACTCTTTCAGAACTATCCCATTCTATTGTATATAAGATATTTTCTAATCGATAGCCGATATTTGTACTAAAATATTAAAATAAAGAGAGCCTCAGGCGCACTCCATTCATTCCCTGGATTATTGAAAATCGTTTCAGCAGAAACAGTCTGAAGTGAAATGTTCCGAATAACGGTAATAGGGAATACTAGAATCCTAGAGATGACACCGTGAATGTACCAATAATATTCAGCAGTAAAATTTTGTATATTTTAAAAATATATTTTACTAGAATAGATTAACAACTTAATAGAGTTCAGGTAACTGAATTCATTTGAATTCTGGATGAATTTCCAATATATATTTATAAACTTATTATACGGTTTCATATTTCACTGATATACATACTATGTGAGCATTCAGAAATTTCGTGAGTTCAAAATGTCAGTATATCAAGAAAATTTTCTCATTTCAATACTAAGGAGGACTGTGTCATGTATTAGCTAACTACTGAAATTTAGAAGTTAAATATTTATAGTAGTATTCAAAAATGTAAAATCTCGATTGCGAAACCGAATTCGGAATTGAGAAATGTCTGATATATTTAATTTGACTTATAGCCATGCCTATTGTAAATCTGCTTAAATCGATCCTTTGGAAAGAGACTTTAATTCTGCAGCACTTGGAGGTAACGGTCAGAATATTCTTAGGGGAATTTTGTAATTTTGAGCTCCTTGCAACTCAGTACTCGGACTGGCCTTGATAATTGTTATGATTGCATCTCTAACTGAAATTCCATGTTTTGGAGCTTCAGTTGGCCATGAGGTTGACTGTAGGCCAGGGCATAAATCTCTTAGCCAGTCTGATGCTGAGTGCACAGAAAAGTGGTCCATGTTTAATGAATGCGTAATGCCAAAACCATCTCTCTGACTCTCCATCCGTCTCTCCATCTGTCTCCGCGTCTCTCCATCTGTCCCGTCGTCCCTCCATTTGTCTGTCTGTTTGGCTCTAAAGCTGGTTAGCTACTGCCTGGTTGCATGGTTTCCTCTCTGATGACTTTGCTTTGAGAAGCTATTCTCTCACCCAACAGGCATCCCTCATCTTCTCCCCAGTTGAATGGTATGTATCAGTTTTACGTGCTCGTGCTTAGTGGAATCTGCGGATGCGGATCTGTGGCCATGGTTCGATTTTGATTTGGCGGCCCGTAATGAGCCCGGGTTTTATGGGCTGAAGCGTAAAATGCATTCGGCGGGAGTCGAAGGTATATCCTTGCCTGGTCGAATATGTATGAGCCCATAAAATTGATGGCCATGTGTGTGCTCTTGTTGAGTGTGTGTGTGGAAGTGTGTATATGTGTGTGTGTGTGTATGTAAAGGGCGCAAAATGGCGGCACATTCAGAGGCAGAGGCTCATCAATTTCAGGCCAAATTTAATGTGGTGTCGAAGGGCATAGTCAGAGCAGTGTTAGAGGCGGAGTTGGAGCATAGTGGCTGCAGAGACACATCAACATCCACATTCACATCCACATAAATAACTAATAAAGAGGGCATACTATATAGTTTCCGATTGAGGGTGTTGAGCCGTGTTCTCTCTACACTTTGACAAATGTGAAAATGTGGCCGAGTGGAAATGTGGATATGTCGAACATCTCTAAATCGAATTCAACATAAAATTTATAATATTATATAATATTTGTTAATGCAAGTATTTCAATACAATGGCTCGAAGGTGGATAAGGTTAAGACCACGAGTATCTCCTGTATGCATCAAATATGAGCTCATTCGGACTAGTAAATCTCTTAGTAGGAGTGGAACGGAGTGGCTGACGGTTAAGAGCTATAGATGGGTTTGCTGCATCCCGATAAGTTTTCACCTGGCCAACATGTATTCGAAGTCGTTACCAATATTCGAGTATCGCCTTTAGTCGTTTTGCTCAGGAAGTTGCCGAAAGGGAGGCATACTCCATAACAACGATACCGCCATAGTAGCTCCTAAATAGTCTTACCTACCGTTTAAATCGCTGGATATATATGTATATGTATCGAATTAGGGTAACTATGCAGTTCCATTTTGCTTCTCCAGTGCTAAACCCACCGATATGTCAGTGGACAATTGCAAATCGATGCCGATGAGTGGGTTACGGGATATTGAAGGTGATGAGTAGGTACGCAGGTACCTCTCCAGAAGGTTCACCAAGAATCCCATATCAAAATTCCAATGTAACAATGCAGTCTGGCAACACTTGTTGAACATGTTCAAACTCCTCGATAAATTCTCTGATTGATGCTAATGTCTTTAGGGATTACTATCACAACGCCCTCAAGGATATGTCCACCGATTGAGTTCTGTATTTGGAAATGAGAAGCATAATATCCAGTCTGTACTGTATAGCAAGATTTTAAAGAGATCTTAAGGGGACGGTGAGTTTATCCTAATCGGAGACAGATTGCTTTAAGGATGACAATCCGGAATTCATTGGAACCAATGTGATATATGCGTCACACAGGAATCTGGATCCTGATATCTGTAAGCTGATTTTAGAGAATTGCATTGTGCTGAAAGTAAGTTGAGAAAGAAGGAAGTTGGTCCGAAGGACCTCAGTCTACATCTAAAAGATTTCATTGAGCAGCTGCTCAAATTGCACGAAGACATCCACTATTATTTTCATGCTGATGAGATAATCTGGTTTGGAACCTCCATTGATGAGAACCTGATTGATGACATATTGTTGAGAGCCAACACGCTTGGCTAGGATATGCCGAAGTCAAGTATCCGCTGGCCACGAAGCTGATCAAGGAGTTGGGGATTGCAGTTAATGTGTGCCCATGGTCAAATCAAGGCCTTCAACTGGGTGAAGACTACCCTTAACCATCTGACAGCCATGCTGATAGCCAAGACCATAGCCATGGTGATATAATCCGATGATACCTCGTTTCTGTATGTGGCACCTCTAAACCATGTCTCTGATTTCCTGGCTCCATCTGAAGTTCCTCAAGCGAGTCGTCCTCAACTCGATACTTTAGAGTGGCTTGTCGACGGAGGGGAAGGCGAAGGTCGCAAAAATAGTGGCAAATATAGTGGGATAAGCAAGTCGAGGAAGTAAGTGAAATAGACTAAAGGATGTCCAAGTAAAACCACGGTAGTTATGTATATTATTTATTTATTTATCAGTATCTCTCAGACAAGAAATGAGTTCGTAAGTAACTTACAACTTACAGCGATTCAATTGATATGGGAATGTGGTATGAGTATGCACAAGCTTGGTGTTTAATAATCTAGGTTAGAGTATATGTCGTAGTATATATAGTAGATATTCTCTGGGGATATGTTCGATTTGCTGAGGAATTCATACAGAAATATAGTTGGATTAATTGCTGTTTGACGGGATATGTAGGTCTGCCCTCTAAGTGATATTGTGTCCTGATCTATAACTGATTTGTTTTTAAGCAGAGTCTTGGTTACACTTACATAAAGCATGTGAGTACATAAGCACAACTATATATATCTATATCTATATCGTATATAGTATATAGTATTGAACATACATATAATTAACTCTCTTATTGCAATTACATATTTTTAGATCAATTTACGCTTTTACTTTTTGCTGTGACGTAGTTTAAATCGAATTGAAGATCCCCTTCCCAACTGTACTCCGTAGAGAGGGTACAACTATAGTAAATGAATACTATATTCCATTTAAAATTACACCTATTATTTTGTGGGCCTCTGAATCAATCCAGTTGATAATTGAGATATATGTATATTTCGTAGATAGATTTATAGATTGTAAGCAATTTGATTGTGTAAATGTGCTCGCAAAAATATGAATAGATTTCTGAACTTGTTTTGAATGAAGAATTACATTAAAAAAATACAGATAAATTGCCCAGCTTTTGTCTATTTTCGAGTTCGAATCGTTTAGAAGTATATCTCTTTAGTTATCCTTTTTACAAGCTTACCTTAACTTCTGTGATCGAATCATTGCTTCATTATTAAATCTCTCTTTTCATATCCGAAATACAATTATAGATATACATATTTCTAGTATACATGTTAGTATGTATACTTATATATCGCTACTCTGTACAAATCTTAAGTTCTACACGACGACGCTTCAAGACGTCGCAAACTGTTCAAGTGCATTTATCGCATGCGAGAGAAAACTGTCACTCTCAATATTTGCGCTATGTGAGTTTCCATCGCTCAGCTTCATCCTCTCGTTGCTGTTGTTGTTGTTGCTTCTCCGCTCTCCAGCTCATCTCACCCACACTCAGCGGATAGGGTATAATGTCTGGTTGCTGCTCCGAGGACATGTTGTCATCATTGTTGTTATTAATGTTGTTAACCGCATCCTGCCTCAACTCGTCTGCCACCAACTCTCCATTCTCCACATCGTCCTCCTGCTGCTGCTGCTGCTCTTCCTCTCTTATCCTGGCGTTGGTTCTCTGTTCCGTGTCGTAGTCTAATCCATTCTGTATCACATCGTGGAAATGTTGTTGCCGCACTTTCTGTTTGTTGTCTCTCCGGTTGCTGTTGCTGTTGCTGCTGTTGTTGCAATGCTGCATGGGGTTGCAACAAGAGCGGAAAGAGAGGGACAGGTGAGTGAAAATTGTGTGAAAATTTTATGAAAGTGCATGCATAATAAATTCGCGCAATTTCCCCCAGCCTTTAATTAAATTACGAAATTAATTTAATTTGCATTTCAGCTAAAAGAATGCAATTTATATGTCATTAAAGTTTAGCGCAAAAAAGTTTTCAATTTCATTTCAGCGACATTTGCGATAAGAAAGTAGTTCACATACGAAAGAGTGAGAGGAGACCGAGGGGAGGTCGAGTTATTGTGGTTACAGTTCTCTCTCTCTCTCTCTCTCTCTCTCTCTCTCTTTTAATTAATTACATTTAATGCATTTGCAAATCATTGAAATTGCAGAAATGCAAGCAAAAAAAAAAAATGCACCACATAAAATCGCATGAATTTATGACGATGATAAGATTGAAACCACATAGGGTGAAGTAAAGAAGGGGGGGGAATGAAAATGATAAGCATGAAACCACAGCAAAAGTACAACAAACAATAAGCAATAGAGGAGAATGATTATAAGGCATAAAGCACAAAATAAACGTAAGACTTTTACGATTTTCAATGTGGTTAAATGCGAGTAAATTGTTGTTATTTTTGTTGCCAATTGTCTTAATTGACGGTTTCGAGTACTTGGCTAAGTTTAGAGCGTGTGTGTTTCTGATAAGAGATAAGCGTTAGAATCGACTTGTGTATATCTGATAAGCCACGAATTCTTATACACTCAGTTAAGTCAAGGTGAGCAGAAATATATGTTCATCTAATCAACGATTAATCGAGTCGATGGAACTGATTTCAGAAGCATATTCCAACAAATTGATATGTAAACGTCTTATTAAGAAGGAATTTATAAAAAAAAATTATTTATCTATTCTTGAGAAAAAAATATATTTTATATATGCATTCATTGAAAATATTTACGAAATTAAATTTAACCGTCACAAAACTATTAAATCCGTTCTATTTGAATCTCTTGTTCAAAATAAACATGTCTGTATATATATATGCATACAATCTGAACAGTCAGAGTCTAATTCTTAAAACGATTTATAATTTATTGAGTTTAAAAACATAAGGTGAAATGTGTATGGATTTTATTTGAGAGTAATTATATATAAGAACAATTGTTTCTTATCATTTTGTATATACTAATTCTGAATTCTAATCAATGATTCATAAATTTGCAGATATTTACTACGAACTACTATTCTAAAATTTATTTATAAATTGAAAAAATAAAAAATCAAACTAGAAATACTATCAACAAACTATTATCGTGACAGGCACAATAATAATTTACTACATATAACAGAAATATTCCCATATCAACGATTCTTAAACATTAAAAATATTTAATAACAAAGACTGAAACTGTTCTTAAATATCAACTATAAACTATAATATAAATTGCTGTATCACTCTACGACTAAACTATGATTAGGTCAATTCAAGGTCAAAAGTAAATGATTTGATTTATTAATATTATGAACAAAGTCAAACTAATTAAATGTTTTATTCGGAATTTCTTTAAATTGGAGGTGACACTTCACACACATTTCTATGGAAAAATTAAATCATTGAAAATTAAGAAAATAATTGGAAATTAAAAAAATTATATTTATTATAATTTATGAATGTGTTATAAATAAAAAATTTAAAAAATATATATACAAATTTAATTAATCATTAATTAAATTATTTTAATTATAGTATATGAATTTCAAAAATAATTATCACAAAATTTGAAAATAAACTGAACATACATATGTCGTTACACAATAAATTATCATAATAAAGATATGTAATATTTAATTTTAAATTTTTTATTAACTCGTAAGAAATGTTGTCAAATAGTAAACTATTTTAATTTTAACAAACTCCAAATTAATTATATAAAAAAAATTCATTTTTAAATCGCTTGATATTTAGTATAAATTTGCATATCAATTTAAGTCGCAACTTTTAATTGCTCAACTCAGAAACAAAATAATGATGTTGTGAGAGAACGGGAGAGAATTAATATATTCTATAAGTCTAAAAAACAAATGATTAAACAAAGCTTTCATTAATTTTATATAAGCTCATTGCTCCGTCAGTTTGATTCAGTTCAGAAAATATCGTTGAGCTACGCAAATCAAATCCGTGATATTCGAAATCGAGTTTTGAGCAAAATGAGATCTAAAGAAACTGCTCGGATTGTCATCGTAGGAGCGGGTCCATCGGGGATTGCGGCTGCCACTCGATTGTTGGAGAAGGGATTCAAGAATGTGACCATTTTGGAGGCAGAGAATCGCATAGGTGGTCGCATCAATACGATTCCATTTGGAGACAGTGTCATCGACAAGGGAGCACAATTCTGTCATGGCGAGACTGGGAATGTTGTCTATCAGCGTGTCAAGGATTTGGACATGCTGGGCAGTTCTGGAGATGCCTTGAAGGCGCTCCGCTTTGTGCGCTCCAACAAGCAACTTGTGCCGGATGAGACTGCCCATGTGCTGGGCACAGCATTCGAGAGCTCTCTTCCGACTCCACCCAAGGAAGCCAATGGCTCACTAGGAGATCATCTAACCCACCACTATTGGAGAGCTCTGTCCAGGCTGCCAGCAGTGGATCATACCATTGCCAATGAGATGTTCGAAAATGCGAAGAAGATGAGATGCTCCTTCACTGCAGCAGATCATCTGTTCGAGGTCTCCAGGCGTAACCACTTAGAGTTCGAGATGAGTGAAGGAGACTTTATGCTCAACTGGCGTGACCAGGGCTACAAGAGTTTCCTGAGATTGCTAATGAATTCCAAAAAGGAGCAGCCTGAGGATCTGGGCATACTAAATGGAAGGATCAAGCTTAGCAAACGTCTTTCAGAGATCAATTGGGCATCTGCCGATGAGATGCTGCTACGTTGTTGGGATGGAGAAATCTTAACTGTGGATCATGTCATCTGTACAGTATCTCTGGGAGTACTGAAGGATCAGCACGACAAACTCTTCGTGCCGGCACTACCGGCATCCAAAGTCAGAGCTATCAAGGGACTGAAGATGGGCATCGTTGATAAACTCTTCTTTGAGTACGAGAAGCAACCTCTGCCCGACGATTGGGTCGGTGCAAATTTCTTGTGGACTGAGAAGGATCTGAAGGAGCTGCAGGACTCCGATCGTTTCTGGTTAGAAGGTGTCTTCGGCTTCCATCGTGTGTTGCATCAGCCACGACTCCTGCAAGGTTGGATTATTGGCGAGTCCGCACGGCACATGGAAACCATAAGGGATGAGGAAGTTCTAGATGGGATGCAGTGGCTCTTCCAGAAATTCCTGCCCTTCGAAATGCCCCGACCTAAGAGATTCTTGCGCACACAATGGAGCTCGAATCCTAATTTCCGAGGCACCTGCAGTTCTCGCACCACATACACCGATGAATTGAAAACCGGACCCTGGGATCTGGAGACACCTCTCTTCGATACAGCGGGTAACCTGAAGCTACAATTTGCTGGAGAGGCTTCAAGCAAGACACACTACTCCTCTGTACATGGGGCTGTGGAAACCGGTTGGCGAGAGGCTGATCGACTCAATGAATACTACACGAAAAGGTAATGATCCGGGGGCGTGCCGAGATCGTAATTTGATAATTATATGGCAAGCAATCGTCAGTTTGCAAGACTCGATTCGATGCAAGGAGAAAATTGATTAGACGTAATCGCATAGGGTGCTTATTAACATTCACAATACTCACAAGCTATAAATGTTATACTTTTTGAATTATCTTTAATTAAAAATATTAGTAAACAATTATTTGTGTTTTTTTTTTAAAAAAAAAAATTACTTACAAAATAATAAATAATACTGAGATCAAATTTTCTTAAATATGCTAAAAAGTATTTCATTTTCACTCAAGTAAAAAATAATTTCTGTTATGATATCTGAAATCAATTTAGCCTAAAAATTTCGATTTAAAAGTTATCGATTATTTGACATTTTTTCAAGGTCATGGTTTGCGAAAATTGGTTAATATATGCTCTAAAAAGTAAATAAATACCATTTTTAAATTTTTGGTCTTAATTAAAATATTAAAAAATTAATTAGATAAAAAAAATTGAAATTTATTAGAAAATAAATTTAAAATTATAATTTACATATTTAAAAAAATATATATATATTTGAGGTAAAATTATTTAAAGTTAGAAAAGATTAAGATAATGTGAGTTTTATTCGAAAATAAAATAAAGTTAATTAAATAAATTAAAAACTTAAATTTTTTTCTTAAATACTAAAATATAATAAATCAATATCTCTTTATAAAAGAGCATGGAAAAGCAATTGATCACAATTGTTGAAGAATTACAATTTGTTGATAGCAAGTATATAAATTACCATAAATTATTATGAAATCTTATTACGAGTCAAATATGAGTCAAGGTTGAAAGATCAACAGACTTGATCTGCAAATTACCACAATTATCAAGTGAATATGATATATTTTGAAATTACATACTATATAAAACCAAAAATATATCAACAACAAGTATTGTAAATAAAGGGAAATAAATGTTAATTAAATGTTTGTAGACTCGTTTCGCCATTCAAAAGCAACATTTCAATAAAATATTACTCGAATGTTTATCTATTCGAAATTCAATTGCATAATTGAATCTGAGGTTACCTCTCCGTGACCATGAACCATGAGAATCTCGTCATATGCAATTATCAGACTGCAATTAAAACCACAATTGCTGATCGAGCTGAGCTGGGACTGGTATTTATATAAACTTGGAGCTGGCGATGATTGACTTTGTATTCATCGGGGTGTTGAACAAGGAGAATCGAAACGCGGCTCGAAACGGATTGGAAATCATGAAAACGAAGAAAAGTGCGCGGATAGTCATCATTGGAGCGGGTCCATCGGGAATTGCGGCAGCCACTCGATTGCTGGAGAAGGGATTCAAGAATGTGACCATTTTGGAGGCGGAGAATCGCATAGGGGGAAGGATTAATACGGTGCCCTTTGGAGACAGTGTGATCGACAAGGGTGCACAGTGGTGCCATGGTGAGGTTGATAATGTTGTCTATCAGCGCGTTAAGGATTTGGATCTGCTGGACAGAACTGGGGATGTCCTTAAGGCACTTCGTTTCGTTCGATCCAACAAACAAGTATTGCCAGATGAAATGACATTTGTGCTTGGAGCGGCTTTTGAGAAGTCTCTTCCGACTCCCCCCAATGAAGCCAATGGTTCACTCGGGGATCATCTAACCGACCACTATTGGAAGTGCCTCAGCGAAATGCCGCCAGTTGATCGGACAATTGCCGAGGAGATGCTGGAGACGGTGAAGAAAATGAGATGCTCTTTCTCTGCCTCCGATCATCTCTTTGAAGTATCCAAACGGGCCCACCTCGAGTTCATCATGAGTGAGGGCGAGTTCCTGCTCAACTGGCGCGACAAGGGATACAAGAGTTTTCTGAGATTGCTAATGAATGCCAGGCCAGACCAGCCAGAGGATCTGGGAGTACTCAATGGACGAGTCCGACTCAGTAAGCGAATGGCCGAAATCAATTGGGACAGCGGCTCCGATGATTTGAACCTGCGTTGTTGGGATGGAGAAGTCCTCTCGGCGGATCATGTGATTTGCACGGTATCTCTAGGAGTGCTAAAGGAGCAGCATGAGAAGCTCTTTGTGCCTTCGTTGCCTGCCTCAAAGCTGCGTGCCATTAAAGGATTAAAACTTGGAACTGTTAACAAGTTTTTCTTTGAGTACGAGAAGCAACCTCTGCCCGACGATTGGGTAGGTGCAAATTTCCTATGGATTGAGAAGGACTTGAAGGCAATACGAGGCACCGATAGGTTTTGGTTAGAAGGTGTCTTCGGCTTCCATCGTGTGTTGCATCAGCCTCGACTCCTGCAAGGTTGGATTATTGGCGAGTATGCCCGCCACATGGAAACCCTAAAGGAGGAGGAAGTCCTGCAAGGACTGCAGTGGCTTTTCAAGAAATTCCTGCCCTTTGAAATGCCCATGCCAATGGCTTTCATTCGCACACAATGGAGCTCGAATCCCAATTTCCGAGGCAGCTATAGCTCCAGAACAAGCTACACCGATGAATTGAAAACCGGTCCCTGGGATCTGGAGACACCTCTCTTCGATGCAGCGGGCAAACTGAAGCTGCAATTTGCTGGAGAGGCTTCAAGCAAGACACACTTCTCATCCGTTCATGGGGCTGTGGAAACCGGTTGGCGAGAGGCTGATCGACTCAATGAATACTATAGCAGACGTCAAGATGTGGGCGTGTCCAGATTGTAAACCGATAAATCATGTAACACTATGAATTGTTGTTCACTGACATTCAATCATTCTGGTTACGGTTACCATATGTTACTATAAATTGTTGTTAGTTAGGGTATTCGAGATAAATATCTAGTTTGATTTCATCGCACCGCATATGATTCAGTTTTATTATTCATATCAAATTCGCCGTCTCTAAATTTATGTTAAATGCAAGTTCCCCTTTCATGACGATACAATTTAATGTCAGGGCAAAAATCGCTAGTGCAGATATATATATTTGATAACAAAAACCGCAAAGCCACTGTGATCAACTCGAGCACTACCTATATAAAGCAGTGAGTGACCTACTTGGACTAGTCTTCTAGTGAACTTGCAAACATGACTACTTGTCAATCATCCCCAAATACTATTAAATCGAAGGAAACTGCTCGGATTGCCATCATTGGATCAGGTCCAGCAGGAATCGCGGCTGCCACTCGACTTCTGGAACAGGGATTCAAGAATGTCACCATCCTGGAAGCGGAGAATCGTTTTGGAGGTCGTGTGAATACGATTCCCTTCGCGGACAATCGTATCGATCTGGGTGCCCAATGGTGTCACGGAGAGGAGGGAAACGTGATATATGAAAAAATGAAGGATCGGGATGTTCTTCACAAGTTAGGTGAGGTTGCAGGCTACCGCTTTGTTCGATCTAACAAGGAAGTGCTGTCCACTGAAACAGCTGAACCTTTGAGGACTCTCCTCGACAAATGTTTACCTGAAAATGATCCGTACGAGGGGTCATTGGGAGACTTTGTGAATATGAAATATTGGGAGGAGGTTGGAAAAATGACAAACGTTGATCGAACGATTGCTAGGGAGCTTCTTGAGAACTTCAAAAGGTACGAATGTAGTGTGGAGGGTTGTGATCATTTATTCGAAGTCTCCGGAAGAAGCCATTTGGAGTATGTCGAAAGCCCTGGAGATGCTGCCATCGATTGGAAAGGAAATGGTTTTATCACTTGGCTACGGTATCTCATGAATGCCAAGGAAGAGCAGCTGGACGATCAAGGAGTGTTGAAGGATCATATAGAGCTAAACAAGAGAGTTGTCAACGTGAACTGGAAGGGACCTGATGAGATCATTCTTCGCTGCTGGAACGGGGAACTCATCACTTTCGACCATGTCATCTGCACGGTGTCATTAGGAGTCTTAAAGGAACAACATAAGACTCTGTTCACACCAGGGTTACCCGAGGCCAAGGTTCGAGCTATTAGGGCTCTGAAGCTCGGAACTGTCGATAAATTTATAATGGAGTTTGAAAAGTCACCACTGCCAGAGGATTCGAAAATTTGGAACTTTTTGTGGCGCGAGGAAGATTTGCAGGAGCTACGCGGATCCAAATATTTTTGGTTGGAGAGTGTAATGACCTTCCATAATGTAAATAGTCAGCCTCGACTCTTGGAGGGTTGGATAATTGGAGAACATGCTCGATACATGGAAACCTTGACAACTGATGAAGTGCTTGAGGGTCTTCTGTGGTTATTCAGAAAATTCTTACCCTTCAATGTGCCTCAACCTAAGAAATTCATTCGCACCCAATGGTACTCCAATCCCAATTTCCGTGGCAGTTACAGTTTCCGCACCACCTACTCCGATGAACTGCGGACAGGTCCTTGGGACTTGGCTTCACCGCTGATGGATCTGTGTGGCAAACCTCGAGTTCAATTCGCTGGGGAAGCCTCTAGCAAGGATCATCACTCTACGGTACATGGAGCAACTGAGACCGGGTGGAGAGCGGCCGATAGGTTGAATGACTTCTATAGCCAAGGGACAAGTGTGGCGAAGATTTAAAATGGACAAATGCATGGATTACGGATACGAGGACCCAGACATGATCTCTAACCTAACTTACAAAATACTTTCAGTTCTTGTTAAATTGCAAAAAATTATAATAAATTGAATTTTATTAAACGTATTGTTCTAAAATTCACTAGGGTTAAAAGTCATAGGAAATATATGCATCTTAGATGAAATATTTCGTTGCTGTTAGTTTACTATTTCAAAACTTTCATTCCACGAAGTAAAATAAGTGACGAATTATTTAATAAAAACACTACATAAATCACATTCTGAAAAGACCTCTGTTATTTAAACCATCGGGGTTTACTGTTACAACTACAGTCAACTCGTATTGTCATATTTTCCACAAGTTTTGAGTTTAGCCTCACAAATAGACTCAAGAAATAATCATAAGAGAATTCCTGTGTCCATCCTATATTTAAAAATTAATTACACAGTAAAATAAAAGAATAATAATAATAAAAATAATAATAATAATAATAATAATAATAATAATAATAATAATAATAATAATAATAATAATAATAATAATAATAATAATAATAATAATAATAATAATAATAATAATAATAATAATAATAATAATAATAATAATAATAATAATAATAATAATAATAATAATAATAATAATAATAATAATAATAATAATAATAATAATAATAATAATAATAATAATAATAATAATAATAATAATAATAATAATAATAATAATAATAATAATAATAATAATAATAATAATAATAATAATAATAATAATAATAATAAATTATTATTAAATTATTATTATTATTATAATTATAAGAGGCACCACATTGAATTCTTGTAGATAGCACATAAATATGCGTTTTAGATATACATATGTATGTGATACTATGAATGGAAAAATTGCGAGTTTAAATAGGTCATAGAAACCTCAACTACTGTGCTTTACTCGGGTATTAACTATAAATAGCAGACCAATCCATGTTTGCAGTAGTTTTACATTGAACTTTAAGTCATGACGTCTTGTCAATCATCCCCAAATACTATTAAAACGAAGGAAACTGCTCGGATTGCCATCATTGGATCGGGTCCAGCAGGAATAGCGGCTGCCACTCGACTTCTGGAACATGGATTCAAGAATGTCACCATCCTGGAAGCGGAGAATCGTTTTGGAGGTCGTGTGAATACGGTTCCCTTCGCGGACAATCGTATCGATCTGGGTGCCCAATGGTGCCATGGCGAGGAGGGAAATGTGGTATACGAGAAAATGCAGGACTCGGGATTTCTGCAAAAGGTGGAGAGATTAAGGGCCTGAGATTTGTGCGCTCCAACAAGGAAGTGCTGCCACTTGAAACTTCCGATCCTATAAATGCTTTAGCTGAAAACTGCTTCCCGGAAGAAGGTATACCTTACGAAGGATCAACAGGGGACTTTATGACCAAAAAATACTGGGAAGAAATTGGTAGAAGTGGAATCGTGAATCGTAAGGTAGCTGAGGAGTTTTTTGAAAACTTCAAAAAGCTGTTATGTACTTTGGAGGGTTGTGATCATTTGTTCGAAGTGTCCGGAAGGAGTCATGTAGAATACGTTGAATGCGCTGGTGATCAATCAATTGATTGGAAAGATAATGGATACATAAGTTGGCTTAGGTATCTACTGAATGCCAAGGGAGAGCAACTGGACGATCAAGGAGTGTTGAAGGATCATATAAAGCTAAACAAGAGAGTTGTCAACATCAACTGGAAGGGACCTGATGAGATCATTCTTCGCTGCTGGAACGGGGAACTTATCACCTTCGACCATGTCATCTGCACGGTGTCATTAGGAGTCTTAAAGGAACAACATGTGAATCTGTTCTCACCAGGGTTACCCGAGGCCAAGGTTCGAGCTATTAAGGGACTAAAACTAGGTACCGTTGACAAGTTTTTCCTTGAGTTTGAAAGATCGCCTTTGCCTGGAGACTCGACTATTTGGAGCTTTCTTTGGCGGGACGAGGAATTACAGAATTTAAGGGGATCCAAATATTTTTGGTTGGAGAGTGTTATGACATTTCACATTGTAAATAGTCAGCCTCGACTCTTGGAGGGTTGGATAATAGGAGAACATGCTCGATACATGGAAACCTTGACAACTGATGAAGTTCTCGAGGGTCTTATGTGGTTATTCAGAAAATTCTTGCCCTTCAATGTGCCTCAACCTACAAGATTCATTCGCACCCAATGGTACTCCAATCCCAATTTCCGTGGCAGTTACAGTTTCCGCACCACCTACTCCGATGAACTGCGGACAGGTCCTTGGGACTTGGCTTCACCGCTGATGGATCTGTGTGGCAAACCTCGAGTGCAATTCGCTGGGGAAGCCTCTAGCAAGGATCATCACTCTACGGTACATGGAGCAACTGAGACCGGGTGGAGAGAGGCCGATAGGTTGAATGACTTCTATAGCCAAGGGACAAGTGTGGCGAAGATTTAAAGTGGACAAATGAATGGATTAAGGATACAGAGAATATCTTTCATTAGCACAATTAGTCTCAGAATAATTAATTTTAAAATAATTATAAAAAAAAAGATAACCAATCTTCAGAAATTTAGGAACTGATTTGATTTAAAGTTGCCTAAACACTTCGTACATAATTAATAAATTCCAGATACTTGTAATCGACTGAGCTTAAAAAACTAGTCTAAACAAATTTTACTTTGTAATGATATTGTGCAAATATTATTACGAATTGTCTTAAAAGCTTTGATATGAATTCAAATTCAAGTTATTTTTTAATGCTAAAATTATACTTTATCAAGTGTTGTTCGAAAATTCAAATGACAGAAAATGAGAAAAATATAGTTTCGAAATATTCCCAGCCTTTGATTATTAATAAGTAAGAATGTTATATTTCAACGGGCTCGACTATAGTATACCCTGTACAAATCTGTCCAACTTGCAGTCAACATAAATATGCGAAAGATGAATTAGAACCACTATAACAATATATATTTTTTTTTTTTGCTTAGTGGAAAAACCCTTATTATTTATAAATTTGTTACTTCTGATTTATAATTTAATATTTCTTTATTATATAAAAAATTTGTTTTAATTGGAGCGCCGATCTATATTATTTGAAATTATTTGAAAATATATCGGAAAGTTAGCAAAAAAAAAAAAAAAAAATAGTACCACTTAAATAACTTCACTTATTAGAATTTATTAAAAACAAATTTAAACTTATATAACTCAGATCACTCTTGATAAGTAGAACTGATTATTGAGATTTGCCTTGGAGATTACATATTCGATCAAAGATCGTAAATTTAGCCAAAATATGGCATATTAATTATTCAACTGAATGGAAAGAATGATATGCCTACTGTAGATAATGAAATACAGCTATTTAGGGTGTTGCAAAAGGACTATGACCCCAAAAATACAAGCCAAAATGCTAGAAGACGGCTTCAAAGGAGCTCACTGATTAATATGGAGTGGCGTTCACAACCTACAGACTGTAATCCTATAAAGGACTTATGGGAGGCATGAAGATGGAGGTCTCTAATAACCCCTAAGAAGTGCTTTTACTTGAATATATCGAATTGAAGCCTTTTGTACTGTGGATATTTAAAATATTGGCACGCCTGCAACTACAAAAACTTCAAAAAATATTAAATTTAGAATAGAATAAACTTTAATCAGTGATTTTGTTGCATTTTGATATATATATATTCTCTGATTTATGGCAGTTTGTCAAATTATCATAAAAATTAAAGTAATTAAATTAAATATTTTTATATTTAAAAATAAAATTTAGAATTAAAAATAAACAAAATATAAATAAATAATTATGGGGTATATAGATTGAAAATTGATTCATCATTTGTTGCTAGGATTGGGGAAATCCAGAAAAACACAATCAAATCACTGACCACCACCAGAGATTCTGAGTTTATGTGTGAGTAAATGTTCTAAGATAAGGTTTTTATTAGTGGAAACAGAAGACTATCAATGTAAATTTGTTTCCTGAATAACTCATGTGTTTCTTTTCCGATAACACAGAAATTTACAAAATAGACCCAAAGTATAGCATATTCTATAAACAGTAAACGGGTTCTTTTCTCTGTTACGTTAATTCAGATGATAATATCATTGATCATTGATAAGATCATAATTATCTTCTTTCTTTTCTTTAAAAAGATCGAGGTATGAAAATTGAATAGTCGTTCCATTAAGAACTGAACAACCCTTCGCTAATAATAATATATATAATTAATTTAATTTATTTGAGGAAAAACTGCGAATGGAAACGTTTCGTTGATAAAACAAACCACTAGACCACAACGATGAGCTCGATTTCCACTTATATAAAGGACCGAGTGACCTACTTAGACTAGTCTTCTAGTGAACTTGCAAACATGACTACTTGTCAATCATCCCCAAATACTATTAAAACGAAGGAAACTGCTCGGATTGCCATCATTGGATCGGGTCCAGCAGGAATCGCGGCTGCCACTCGACTTCTGGAACAGGGATTTAAGAATGTGACCATCCTGGAAGCGGAGAATCGTTTTGGAGGTCGTGTGAATACGATTCCGTTCGCGGACAATCGTATCGATCTGGGTGCCCAATGGTGTCATGGCGAGGAGGGAAATGTGGTATACGAGAAAATGAAGGATCTGGAAGTTCTTCATAAGGATGGAGAGATTGAAGGCGTTCAATTTGTGCGGTCCAATAAGGAGGTGATCTCTCTAGAAACTTCAGAAGCATTTTCAACATTAGCTGACAATTGCTTGCCGAAGAAAGGTACTGCTTTCGAAGGATCCTTGGGGGATTTTGTCACCAAGAAATACTGGGAAGATATCGGTAAAATGACCAACATTGATCGAAAGGTCGCTAATGAATTTCTCGAGTGCTTCAAAAAGTATCAATGTAGTGTGGACGGTTGCGACCATCTGTTTGAGGTGTCTGGAAGAAGTGATTTAGGGTTCGTCGAATGCCCGGGGGATCAATCAATTGATTGGGGAGCTAACGGATATATCACTTGGCTACGGCACCTTCTTAATACCAAAGCGGAGAAGCTGGACGATCAAGGAGTGTTAACAGGACATGTAGAACTAAACAAGAGAGTCGTCAACGTGAACTGGAAGGGACCTGATGAGATCATTCTTCGCTGCTGGAACGGGGAACTCATCACTTTCGACCATGTCATCTGCACGGTGTCATTAGGAGTCTTAAAGGAACAACATAAGACTCTGTTCACACCAGGGTTACCCGAGGCCAAGGTTCGAGCTATTAAGGCTCTGAAGCTCGGAACTGTCGATAAATTTATAATGGAGTTTGAAAAGTCACCACTGCCAGAAGATTCGAAAATTTGGAACTTTTTGTGGCGCGAGGAAGATTTGCAGGAGCTACGCGGATCCAAATATTTTTGGTTGGAGAGTGTTATGACTTTGCATAACGTAAATAGTCAGCCTCGACTCTTAGAGGGCTGGATAATTGGAGAACATGCTCGATACATGGAAACCTTGACATCTGATGAAGTGCTTGAGGGTCTTATGTGGTTATTCAGAAAATTCTTGCCCTTCAATGTGCCTCAACCTACAAGATTCATTCGCACCCAATGGTACTCCAATCCCAATTTCCGTGGCAGTTACAGTTTCCGCACCACCTACTCCGATGAACTGCGGACAGGTCCTTGGGACTTGGCTTCACCGCTGATGGATCTGTGTGGCAAACCTCGAGTTCAATTCGCTGGGGAAGCCTCTAGCAAGGATCATCACTCTACGGTACATGGAGCAACTGAGACCGGGTGGAGAGAGGCCGATAGGTTGAATGACTTCTATAGCCAAGGGACAAGTGTGGCGAAGATTTAAAATGGACAAATGAATGGATTAAGGATGCAAGTACCCTGATATTATCTCTAACGTAATACACATAAAATATTTTTCATTTGAATTTTTATGTATAAAGTAACATAATAATATATTCCAATTTTTTGCAAATAATTGTCTGTGCATTTTATTTGTTTTAAACTTTTAAACCGATATATATTAAGATGGGATTTTAAAAATTAATGTCAACTGCTCGGAAAACACTAACGAATATAATAATATCTTTTTTCGATTATTGATGTTAATACTATTTGCTTTTTACTTAATTTTAATATTTATATTACTTCTTTAACTTCCTTGATAAATTGACAAATTCAAGATTTTATTTAATAATTATGATAAACTTTTTAGAAAATGCTTAGGTTAGAATAAAACTACATCCGCGGTGTTTATCGAATGTTTATTGATATATGTCATTGGTAACGAAAACCAAGTAGTTTCGGCAAATGCACTCAGCTCCAACTATAAATAACAGTTTCACACCGGAGGAAAAGTTATGCAGAATTTACAGTTATGATTACTTGTCAACCATCCTCAAAATATATTAAAACAAAAGAAACTGCTCGGATTGCCATCATTGGATCGGGTCCAGCATGAATAGCGGCTGCCACCCGACTTCTGGAACAGGGATTCAAGAATGTGATCATTTTGGAGGCAGAGAATCGTTTTGGAGGTCGTGTGAATACGATTCCCTTCGCGGACAATCGTATCGATCTGGGTGCCCAATGGTGTCATGGCGAGGAGGGAATTGTGGTATACGAGAAAATGATGGTCTCGGGATTTCTGCAAAAGGGTTTAGATATTAAGGGCCTGAGATTTGTGCGCTCCAACAAGGAAGTGCTGCCCCTTGAGACTTCGGATGACATGAATGATCTGGTCAAAAATTGTTTTCTAGGAAATATTCCATATGATGGGAAAACATGTCAATAACATGGCAAATGTTGATCAAAGGGTTGCTGAGGAGTTCTTAGAGAGCTTTATAAAGTTCCAATGTTCAGTGGAAGGCTGCGATCATTTGTTGGAGCTCCCTGGTAATAGTCATTTACACAAATGGGTAAGAAAAGGATTGATTTAGATAAATTCCCTCATAAATTTAGAGTTTAATGTAATCAGTTAAGGAATTTGAAATAAATAAATGAAATTGCAAAGATTTATTACTGAATTTTCTTGGCTTAAAAATGGCTCAAAGCTGACTTTGAGGTGAAATACAGCTGACCAATCTCTGAGGTCTTTAATACCTTCTCTAGGCGGATGCCAGACGAGTCATATGTTTGACCAGGAGGAAGGACTCGCTTCGAATCCTAGTCCGGGCAAAGTTGTAGTTGCCAAATGTGTAGGGCACGAGGACTTTCTTTTTGGCCACTAGGTGGCTAGCGGCGAGTGACAAAGTCGCATATGTAATCGGAGCATGTGGACTATGGCTAATCTGCGAGGAGAGAGATATGGCCAAGAGACGTGCAGGACTCCCAAAAACACAGATGGCATTGCGAATGCCTTTGGCCTCTGGCTGCTTCGTCGCATAAATTTGAATATTCAACAATGTATGCATGTATTGTTTGGAGTGTATAGATGTGTGTGACTGTGTGTGTGTGTATGTGAAAGTGTGTGTGTGAGAAACATTTTGCAACAGGACTTCAACTTCAAATGAGAGTACAAAGTGTAGGTTTTTTTACAGCTGTTTCCCCACTGCTCTGATCCTCCCCTCCCTCTGGACCTTCTCTATGCTGTGGCATTGTTGGCATTCCTGTTATTTGGTCAGCATGCCCTCAGGTTGACCCCCCACTCTCCACTACCCTCTGCCCAAAAACCACCGCCACCTCCACCCCCACCTACATTGTTGTTGCAGTAACAAACTGATTTTTACAGCTGCAGCTTTGTCTCTGTTTGGTTTTGCATGTGTAAAGTGCTTTCGCCACACCCCCTTTGGTCACTCCCACCACCCAAACACACATACATGCATACATATACATAGCCTGTGGATAGGTGTTCGTGTGTGTTTGTGTGTAAGTGGGATGCCATCAGTGTTTGCATCGCCTACAAAAATAGAAGAGGAAGAAGCGCAGTGCAATTACAATGTTGTCCGCGGCTGCCCCGTTGCAAATGAGTTGGTCAACATGTTTTGGCCAAACACTGAAACGAGGCTAAAACTGGATATGGCCATGTTCAAATGTTTCGATGTACAACTAAATACGACGCTTTGTAATGAGATTTTTAACCAAACACAGTATCGGAAATGGGTTAAATGTTTGCATATTAAATGTTAACTAACAACGAGGGCTGTTATTAAAGTTGCCTATTGCTATATTTGAGGATTGATAATTTGAGGAATATTATTTAATAATACAGGATAGGTGAGTATACGAACAACATTAAATTTCGTTTATCTCGAGGCATGTTATAGCTCTATTTATTTAATATTATTTCATTTGATGCAACTAAAAGAAACCTATTATCCTGTCTAATACCATCATCCTCTTCAAATTTACAATCATTTCAATGTACATAATTTTCTAAGCTTTTCGAAAAATTAAGAAACTTTTCTTCCTCAATTGTCAAGAAATAAGAAATTAGAGGCTCGGAGCCGATAATCATGACCAGGTTAACTGAAATTGAGGATAAGTAAGTATCATTATCTTTCACGACAACCATATTATATTATATTCCTGTACGACAAGTAAAGGTTTAATAATAATCGAAATCGATAAATTTAAATGTATTTATATTTTTCACTATTATTAAAGTATCTAAAGCACTACACCCGCTAAGTCTTTTACGCCCCAATACTACTCAAGTTCCATTTGCTATCAAATTCTATACTTGTTTCTATCTATACTAAAAACAAAAATAATATTTAAACAAAAAATAATAACAATAACAACAAAATTTTAACACGTTTTATAATTTTATTGACACCTTCAGTCAGCTTGCGGTCGGGTTTATCGGGCTCTTACAGTTGCGAGGTTTTGGATCGATAATAGGTGTTCAGGCGTTCGGCCTCCCGCCAACCCGTCTCTGCAGCACCGTGCACCGTGGAGTAGTAATGCTTGTGGGAGGCTTCGCCGGCAAACTGGAGTCTGGGTCTGCCAACTACATCGAGGAGTGGTGCCTCGAGGTCCCAGGCACCCGTGCGGAGTTCATCGGCTTGGGTTGTGCGGAAAGTGTAGCTGCCTCTAAAATTGGGATTGGCATACCATTGGGTTCGGAGTAGACGCACAGGTTGTGGCATTTCAAATGGCAGAAATTTGCGTAGAAGCCAGACTAGACCCTCCAACACCTCCTCCTCGGTTAGGGTTTCCATGTGACGCGCATGTTCTCCTATTATCCAGCCCTGGAGCAAACGAGGTTGGTATGAGCATGGATAGAAACCAAAGACACTTTCCAGCCAGAATCTATGGGTGCTGCGTAGTTCCTTGAGGTCTTCCTCAAGCCAGAGGCAGCAGAAACCTGGCCAATCCTTGGGCAGAGCTGGCCCCGAGTACTCCAGGAATAGCTTATCTACAGTGCCCAGTTTAAGGCCTTTAATTGCTCGTTGCTTGGCCTCTGGTAGTGCGGGAACAAATAGTTGACTATGTTGTTCCTTTAATACTCCTAGGGATACTGTACAGATGACGTGATCCGCAGTTAATACTTCGCCATTCCAGCATCGGATAATCAACTCATCTGATCCTGTCCAGTTGACTTGGGCGATTCGCTTGTTGAGGAGCACACGTCCAGTTAGCATGCCAAGATCATCTATATCATCTTTGTTGGAGTTCATGAGCAGCCTGAGGAAGGTCTTGTATCCCTTATCCCGCCAGTTGAGAAGCAGCTCGCCCTCGCATAGCCAGTACTCCAAATGTCCTTGTCCAGACACCTCATACAGATGATCCGCAGCCTCCACGGAACTCTCAAATTTGTGGAAATTCTCTAGGAACTCCTCGGCGATGGGGCGACTCACATTCGGAATCTTCGCCACCTCCTTCCAATACTTCTCAGTCAGATAATCCCCCAGAGAACCCTTGTAGTTGATAAGTTCAGTCTGTCGCTCCGGAATTGAGTTGAATGCTATCGTTTTCAGGCTGTGAGCTAGATCTTCAGGCAACACCTGCTTGTTGGAGCGGACACATCTGAATGTATCGTAATGATCCTCTGTGACTTCCAGTAGATTTAAATCCTTCACACGCTCATACACCACATTATTCTTCTCGCCATGGCACCACTGTGCTCCCAAATCGACAACATTGTCGGCAAATGGAATGGTATTGACACGTCCACCAACCCGGTTCTCCGCTTCCAGCAGCAGCACATTCTTAAACCCCTGTTCCAAGAGACGCGTGGCGGCCGCAATGCCCGCGGTGCCTGCACCTATGATGACAATGCGAGCCGATTGCTTTGTTTTGCTCAGAGAGCGTATCGACGCGGAACTCATTTCTCTCTTGGGGTCACACAAATTCACCTTACACACAAACACAACGTCTGGCACGCTCAGCGTTCGCCCAGCGACTGAAAATCGCCCCGAAAATAGTTTCGCCGTCTCTCTTCTCTTCGACGAATACTAATGAGCTGTAAAGAGTGCGCGTGGCTTGTTGTTGTTGTTTGACTGTTGATTATGCCAAGGGCTTAGAGATTCAGTGCTGCCCGCTTAGCGTTTTTCTAGTTACATCTACGATGTTTGTTTCAGCTGGCAAAATTGTCAAATCAAATTTTTTTTTAAATCTAGAAATCTATTTATTTTGTTTGTAATTTACCATAAAATAATAAAATATTTGACTGGATAGTTAATTTTTTTAGTTGCTCATATTATTTCAATCTGAGACGATGTATAATACATAAAAAAAAAAACAAAAATACTGCAAATAAATATTTTGTGACATATCTATCTCTGTTTGGAAACATTCTTTTCAAAAATTTAAGTTTATTGATACATGAAAAGTTTATAAAAATAATATATTAAAAACATTTATATTTTACGGAAATCTTTGCATTTATACATAATTTAAACCAATTTTTTATTTTTCATTTATTTCTATTTCCTTTTCTGTTGAACAAGTTTAGGCATCACTATAGCGTTACGTTAATCGTCATTTCGCTCTTTCCCGCACCCACTTTTCTACAGTCAGACTCTTATAATGATTTGGAGAGCGTTTCGATAAGATAATTTAAGATATTGCTAATGCAGCAAAGATTATAAATTCATGGCCCACATAAAAACTAATGAGATGAGCACTGTGTGACAACAAATACCAATAATACAAATATTATCTGTAAAAAGTGGAATTATCAAACAATTGAATTTTACAATCTTGCTCGAGGCAATTTGCAATGTTATAAAGAGTGCAAAGCTGCAAAATGAAGAGACTGTTACTGACAGATAAGAACACAGCTGTATTTAAGTACACTTAATAAGTGTTGATAGTTCATGAAGAGAGAGCGGGGAGCGCAGAGAGCAAGTGCCGACCACTTTTAATACTCTCTCATTAAGGTAAGAATAGTTGAAATGCGAAACATAATGTTGTTATCGCTTGATGGTTAATCAATAATCATCAAATATGAAATGTGAATTTTCTTTTAGATGGGGTTATTCCAAAATTTGGCCAAAACTAGAGATATCTGAATTAGAAATAAGCATGTCTATATGCCTAGATATACAGTAAAATAAATAGAGTAACTTGAGAAAATGCTTGACTATGTAGACAGCATATTTGTTATCTCATTATTTTGGACAAATATTCAACGTATACAAGTCTCTAAGAAAAAATAAATCACTTTTTTGCAGGTACATGTATTCATGCGCCTATCAAGTAACGACCTGTAATATTATAAGGTTTATACTGACCAAAAGTCTTATTTGGGTGATAAGTAATGCAAGGTAATCCCAATGTTGATAGCGATTATCAAAAATAACTCTGTATATACCAAAATGAAACGATATGGCATTTTTATAATTGGTTTTATTTGGCGAATTATTAATAGTTGTTATTAATAAGTTGTAAATAATTTTACTAAAGCAAGATGTTTAGTACTATAATAACCTCTTTTATAGAATCCGAAAAGAAAAACAGATATCAACGTGGACGCAATGCGACAAACAACGGTACAGGTAGAGAAGTATGAAGAGGGAGGAGAAGACGAAGAAGAAGCAATCGCTTTGATGAATGTATTCATAAAAATCCAATCATTGCAATTGCAGTGAACCCACAGCCAGCAAAACAAATAGAGAAAACAATAAGAAGGATAAGAACAGGAGCACGAGGAGGCAGCAGGAGCAAGAGAAAAGCCATTCAAGATGAATACACCAAAATAATGGAAAAAACAGGGCACTGACAGACATACAGACAGATACAGATGGGCGCAAACGAATGCACAAAAACACATACGGATGACTTACAAAGCAACCCCCCATTTCCACATTTCCCCTCATCATCCCACAACCCCCTCATCAACTCATTCCATTTCTCTCTTACTCAGTTGAGCCACAAAAAGAAGTCAACAACAACGAATATTGCAAAACAAAAACATTTGTGCATAGGAAAAAAACAAAAACAAAAAAAATAAATAAATTGAGCAAGACAAAAGAAAACGCTTACAAGCCAGAAGAAGAAGAAGTAGAAGCAGAAGCAGAAGTATGTAGAATAAGAAGAACAAGAGCTAAATGCGATTAAAATGACAAGTGAAAGCAATTTTCGTGCAGCTGCTGTGGATAATGGGGCTGGGCAGGTGATGGACATGAAGCATCTCCTCGGGTGGAAGGATCACTAAGTATTGCTGCCATATTTGACATGGAATGGTTTTTCACGGGCAATATGAAGGCGGCTCACAAAATATGACTCTGCTTATGGCCTGGCCAAGAGACACAGTGAGTGCTTCTTATAGTATCCCCATTGTTATGTCCGGATTGAGAGTTCTACTTACATTCTTGTTGCATTCACATTTCAGTATCCATTCGACGGCTACGAATTTATTCTCAATTTGAATCTGATGTGATTGCAGAAACTCCTGATCGATGGGCTCCAAGGCGACAGTGTCCCATAGCTGGGCTGGTTCAGTCAGCATCTCATCGTCGTCCTCCTCCACCTCATCCTCCTCCACTTGTTCAGCATCCTTGTAGTCCTGGAGCTGTTGCTGTTGCTGTTGTTGCCTGTGTATGCGCTTTTGTACATAGTTAATTGGATCAACGGCATTTAAAGGACACAACAGCTCGACCTGTACAGGAAATACACAAAAGGATTGCATTCAGTTGGAAATCGAAGTGAACTAGCCTGATTTCCTGACTGCCTGCCTGCCTGCCGGCCTGCCTTGACCTGGCCAACATTGTTGATTGGGGCTAACGCTTAATAAATTGCAAAAATGGCTAAATGGCAACTTGCAACTGGCAACTGGTAAGAGGCAAAGTGGCAAGTGGCAAAGTGGCTAAGTGGAAAAAATGCTATCGAGCACAGTTCAGGTGCTAAATTGATTTTGACAGCCAAAGAGAAAGAGACAGACAGAGAGAGAGAGACTGTTCAAGAGAGAGAAAGAGAGAGGCTATGCTTTTGATTTTCCACTTTTCCCATATCCACTGAAAATTTCCAATTGCAAATTGACTTTTCAATGAAATTCGTGTTTTAATTAAAACTCGAGCTATTTCTCTAAAACATGTAATATACATTAATTCAATGAAAGCACTTTTAAATCGGATATTGTATCTGTAAGATACTCCCTCTTCTCTTAACGGCATCTGTAAAACATTTATCCAGTTGCCATGGCTAAATCTGTTTTCTTGATAGTTGCAACTTTTGCCTCATATCTGATGGAAATTAGTTTGGCAACAACTCTTGCCAAGTGTTGGCTGCAGGTGAAGCAGTTGCTACAACTTGCAACTTGCTAGTTGCAACTTGCAACAACATTTGAAAGCACTTCAAAATTTTAGATCTCGGATACTCACTTGTATTGTTGTAGAGACAGCGGGGGCGCAACATTTGGTGGCATGGTGGCAGCTGCCACACAGCTTCGGTCGATACAGTTTGCGGGAGACGCACTCCCCAAGCCGTATCCTGGCCGGCCCCAGGCGCTGTATGCTGCGGCACTCGTGTCCTTTCTATATATAAAATTACAGGTTTTTTTTTGTTTTAAAATAAAGATGGAAACTGGCATGAGACAGCTGCTACTGCTGCCTGCCACACAGACTGCCACAGGCGCAACTCACTCGTATTCTATGCGCTGGCTCCTGTTGCATGTGCTGGCGATGCTCCTGCCGCCGCTCTCCCGACCCTGCCCCCTCCTGCCCCCGTCTGTGATGATGCAACTGATGGAGTTGGGTTGCAGCCAAGTTGTGTTTGGTTAATGGCCTATTGTGGTCATAACTGCGGCTCCGACTATGACTACGACTACGACTCCGACTTCGACTGTGGCTCCAGCTCTTCTTCTTCTCCTTAGCCTTATTGTCTTGGCCACATCTGTGACTCTCGCATAGCCGTAAATTGCTCAATTGATGGCAGCCAGTATGAGTACTCGTCTGCCGCGTGGCAACTCCCAGTCCGCACTCGCTGCTGCACGCCGTCCAGTTGCCGCTGATGCTGCTGTTGTGGCAGGTGGCGTACACTGTGCGAAACATTAAGTAAATAGTTCTCAATCATTACACTCGTTATAGCCAATTGGGAATGCGATTAGCTAAAGATTCCCAGGAAGTGCAGACAACTTGTAGGTACTTAAAAAAAATAAATGAAAGGGTGTCTGTTATTAATGTAAAATTAGTTATAAAATAAAAAATTATAAATATTTCTAGTTAGTAGCGATTAGATCGTAGTCCGGTTTCGGGAGGAATCATCCTCATTCATTAGCGATCTTCGTACGCTCACAACATTAAGTCAAGCTGCACATGTGTTTCAAGGGCAGCTAAAAGCAGTTGCGAATTATAGTGACAAACAAAGGAAGTGATGCGTATGGCAACTTTGCTCATACGACCTTGAGCTAGACAAAATCAGTTTTTTTTTAGAATCGCCAAAGTAATACTTTTATTTCGATAATATTAATAAATTAAAGACATTGTGTAGTAGTTAAAAAAGAACAATAAGAAATAAAAAATAAATATTTTACATTCCTCACATAAGTTATTTAAAAATAAATAATAAGAGCTGTATTATCTAATGACAGCTAAGAAATAGAATCTGTCCAGAGTCGAAGATCACACTCTCACTCAAAATATATATATATATATATATATTTAATTTAATTTAATAAGTGAAGAATTTCTACAGCGAAAAGAACCTTAACATTCGATGTTAAAATTGTGTAACTGAAATCAAACGTCCATTCTATGTATAACGATTACATTATGATGATTAAAATATTAATATCAGTTAAATTTTTTTATTATCAAAAATTCAGTTACCGAGGAACATTATTAGATGTAATATAATTTTGATTCAATCAATTAATTAATTTTAATTCTCTATGTATGTGGTTTTAAGGTGCTTAATAAATTGTACAGATTATTAAGTTACTATTTTTTATTTATAAAAAACAAATAAATGTTAATTATAACTAATATTTAAACTTATTAAAATGAAAGAAAAATATAAATAGAAATAAACAATTATAATTTTTATTAGTCAAGTGCAATTAAAGATCCCCAAGGAGTTCTGACTTTAATTAAGCACTAACTTAAAAATCTCTCAAGTGTCGAAGTTAAGTTAATAAAATTTTTAGATTAATTAATTTACCTCAGTAAAATATAAAATTTAATTTAAATTCAAAAATATGATATTTAAAAATAAAAAGAAAAATTCTTAAATAATATTTAATAAATTATAAAATTAATATTAAATTTAAAAAAATAAATATAAATAGAAAATAATAATATTCAGGTATGAAATGATTTCGTAGTATAACTTAAAAGGTTGAAAAGGTAATTGCATCAATGGGGCAAACAAAAGGCGAACAGGACAAAGGCGTTAAGCTCAATAGAAATAAGGGCTCTTAAGAGCACTTAATAATCTTGTTTATTTATTGCATTTTGTGCGTTTAATTAACACTTAATCCTTGTGTAAGTAATTATGCTGCCGTTGCCGTTGCTGTTGCTGTTGCTGTTGCCGCCGCCACTGTCGTTGCCACTGCTGTCCATTGCCTGTGGCATAAGCTACAGTTTTGTGGCACGGCGCAGCTGAAGAAGCTCGACTGTTGCCTTGTCATGGAATAATTCATCTTCATAAATATGCGTTGCGCTTTTGGCTGGGCGCTTAAAAAGCATGAAGTTGTGCGAGAGCTGGACGTGGACGCCATCCTGCCACGATGACGGCATGCCCCTGGGCGCCATTAACTCACACAAACACAACACACACACACACAGTTACAGTTATACATAGATACAGTGAGTGAGGAAGAGAAAGTCGAAGCGTAAACACACTTATAAAACAATAACAAGGCCATGAAATTGTGCACTGACAGTCTCTGAGACAGGAACTTGGCAGGACATAGAAATATATATATGTATATACACATATGTTGGTATATATATATTCGAAGGATACATAACCGACTTACCATCAGCTGTTGGATTCTCACAGAGCCACATCTTGCAACAGTGTCCGGGCACCTCGACGAGACGCGGCGATCTGCATGAGATGGTATCCTCCGGCGCGGGCAGCTGCTCATTGGGGCACAACGTGGAGCAGGCATGTCTCCCATTCTGTGAATGTCCGACATTTAAATAAATTAAATATATTACGACCCAAACTCAATTGTTGCCATTGCAATTGCTGTTTATTGAGACGGAAATGAAGTCATAATGTAAGCAAAATATTTGACACCATAACACAGTCTGGACGAAAAGTACTCGCACATGCTCCACATACATACATACAGCTGCCATAATAAGTGTGTGGTCAAGGACTGTGTTTGCCTTAAGTATGTTGCCAAATTAACATGCAACTCTCTTTCTCTCTCTCTCTCTCTCTCTCTCTCTCTCTCTCTCTCTGACAGACACACTATTTTATTTATAAACATTTGGCAAAAGTTTTCTCGAGTCGAGTAGAGTTTCCTCTTAGTTGTAGTTAGTTAATTGTGGCCACGCTTTTGGCCAACATGCTGCGGCTGCCCAAGAGAGAGAGAGAGAGAGCCCTGGGTGTGGAGAGCGAGTGAGAGAGAGAGAGACTGAGAAGTCTTGGGCAGGCAATGATAAACTGCCAGCAATTGTTTGGCCAGAGGTGTGAATGCCAACACACACATACACACACACACACATGTATGAAGACAAATGCTTGGCCATAAAGCAATGCCAAAGATTTAGTTGCTTGCTGGCCAGCAACATGCACAGATTCGGCCAAAAATCTGCCACCCCCCATTCCCATGTCCTTCATTTGCCCAGTAATTGCGCGTAAATCTCACACACAGGTGGCGCTTTAACTTCAATTACAATATGTATGTAGTTGCCAGAGAAATGTTCTAGAGATTCTTGGCATTCTCTTTCAAAATTCAAATTCAAATATGAAATTTTGAAGCATTTTGCTTGGCATATTTAATCCCTGCTAAGAACTTCCATTAAATTGTTGTCGGCAATGGGATTTTGGCCAACCATTACAAAAGTGTTAACGTTAACCCCCCTAAAGGGATAAGAGAAAATGGAAAACAGATAGCGACTACCAGAAATAAAACTGAGCGGCAATCATGGGTTAAACAACAGCAAAAAAATCTACAAGCAAAAAAAAAAAGGAAAGCCGCTTAGTGGAACTGCATTTGACTTCGACCCAATCTCTGCCTCTATCTGTATCTCTAACTCCATATATATTCCCCCTGGCTATAAATGTAGCTATTGTTATAGTATCGCAGTCTGTTAGTATGTGTGTATGCTGTGGTTACGGCCAACTAAACGGCATTCGACCCACACAACCCCTTCAACCTTAACCCCCCCCCCACCTCTCATACTACCCCACTTACCTCGCAGACGCACTGAGTTTTACAATCCAATTTAAATGTGGCTCCATGTGCGAATGTTGTGTTGCCAACACTGCAATTGGCTGCAGGGCGAACAAAGGAAAGCCGAGGGCCAAAATGACAGGATGTATGGCAGCCAGGACATACAGCAGAGCAGGACATGCCATGGCCATGACAAGGCCGCATTTCAAACCATCCATACAGTGAACGTACGTAGTTCCATTGTAGCCGCCACCAAGAACCGAGAAAAGAGAGAATGGAAAAAGAGAACAATTTTTATATAGAACAAGACGGAAATACGTGTAAAAATGGAAAGAGAGAGAAAAAGAGAGAAGGGGAGAGAGAGAATGGCATTGAAATCAGCTCAACTCGTATGTGACTCGGGTTACGATTCATCTCCAAGTTGAACCAGAAATTGAACTGAATGCATGTATATATGTAACTAAATTTTAATGTAATAAGTTGGTAAGACCCTATATTTAACTTAATGTTACTTAAATTTTAGTTATACTTTCACTAGCAATAAAAAACACAAAGTTTCTAAGCAAGTCAACAAATCAAGCCAGTTCATAGCTTGATATTTTACTACTTATATATTATTTAACTACTATTTTTTATGTTTTTAATGCTCCGAATATATTCAGAATATATTTGATAATAATCAGTCCCCAATCATAAATTCAGTGTAATTTTTTTCTAATATTGTTTTTCAGTCATATATATTTGGAATTCATCTTAAATCTGAAAGCAGCCTCATAAGGACATACTACATGCAGCGGATGTCCTGACATCATCGAATAAAATTTTAAATAGTTTCCAAAGGATTCTTACCAAAGAGCTATAAATACTTTAAAATAAGTAAATGAAATATCCTCTAAAATAAAAATGTTACCGTATTTAAAATTTTCTTTTCGATTGCTTTTTTGACATTTTTTATTTATTTGGTATTTGCAAAATAGGATTACTATTTCAAAAACACTTTCATTGACATACTTTATTATTTCTTATATTTTCATACTATATTATATGTTAATATTAGGATAATAACTAAAAAAATTAAGAAAACATATTTATATTTTTCGCATTAATTTATTTTTTGTTTTTAATTAAATAAAAAAAATCAAATTTATTTATTTACGTACTATTTGGAAATTATTTTCAAAACTCTCATTATTTTTTTAATTTCTGAAACAATTTCTATTAAATTGTTTTTCAACGTCGACTGGAAAAATCAAAATTACATGAAAATCATAATTTTTTATAAAATAATAGTAAAAATAAAATAAAATTAAAAACAATAAAATAAAATAAAGTTGGGAACCAGAAATTATTTTTTAAATCATTTATCGTCATATTTTAAACTAATTAACACAATATTTTTGGTATCGGTGATTGAATTTTTGGGTTTCCCCATCCTTGTAACAAATGTTGAATCAATTTAGATATAGATAGCCGTTTGAAATATAAAAAAATTTAAGTAAATTTCTTTATTTTTTAATTCCATTAATTTCTATTATAATTTTAACGAAATTTGAACATTTTTTAGTCGAATGCTAAAATAACGACTTTTATAAATAAATATAAATCAATTATAATAATTTTAATCTTTTGCCCTTTAATCAACTTTAATAAAATATAAATAAATAAAAACTTAAATTAAATTCATCAAATTAAATATAACTTAAATTAATGTGCTGTGCATTTAAAAAAAAACAGTTAACATGAGCTAATGTAGCAGAGACAACAACGAAATATACCTGAAATAAAAAAGAAATCTGAAATTACCTATGTGGGAAGCTATTACCTCCTTTATGTTTTTCTTTGCATCGCTATGAGTTTTAGGGGAAGGAGTAGCAGTTTTCTATGAGTGACTGTGGCTGTGTCTCTGTGTGTGTGTGTGTGTGATATCGAAATGTTGTTATTGGCATAATTGCGCTGCCATGGCTTGTTTATTACCAAGTTGTCAGGCAGCCTCCTCGAATGACATTTGCCTGATTTGAGCGTATTTGTGAGGGTAGAAAACCAATTAATATCTCTGGCTGCACGCTTGTTATAAATTTGTTTCTTGGGATGCCAAAACATATGCGGAGCAAACAATAGACTGTTTGTGTGTGTGTGTGTGGCATGTACATATGGGTGTGGTGGGAAGGGGAGGACTCATCAAAAATGATACTGACAAATGTTGTGCGTTATAGCCCGCCATTAGGCCACAAAAGTTTACTTTACTTTACTTTTGGGCCCACAAAAGAAAATATGTGTAGCCGCCAATCACAATTACCAAGCTTCTGGGTTCTTGGCATTGGCATTGGCAATGGCAATGGGAGAGTGTATATTTTCTGCAATCTCGCAGTTACCTAGATACAAAAGGCAACTGTATATGATGCCATAATGTGCACACACACATCCATTCACAGTATATACTGACAGCTGAGATACGTGCTCTGTGGCAATTTCGCAGAGGAATGATGTAAGAATCTGACTCGAATTGATTTTGGCGACGACGTGACTCTGCTTACAACATCTTCCATCTTCCCAAAAATATGTGTATGTATGTGTGTGCTTGGTTGTATTCTCCCATTGGTATCATCATTCATTCGGTTTCAATGCCTAATGTGAAAATTGACATTACACGCTGTTTGTAATGAATATGGGCACGTGGTTGAATGTTTATGTCATTGGCAATTAGCCTCGATTGATTATGCTCGAATACGTATGTGGGATATGTTAAGACTTTTTGCAGTCAGTGTCGGCGACTGCAATTTGGCAACAGTGCACCATAACCTCAAACAGAAACGATATTCAATCAAATCACGCACACACTTACAGACACACTTCACACCAAACTGACTTTGTGGCGAATTGTGTCATTTTCGAAAGTGCAATCTTCTTAATGTATTTTGGCGTAAGACACACGAATAGATGACAGAGACAGCGGAAACCAATAAAAGAGAGACACACGAAAGAGAGATAGAGAGAGAGGAAACATAAAAGAGGAAGCAAGGAGTACAAGGGAATGCTGTCTACATTGAACACAGCTTGACACAATCACTGACATTGCTTTACATATCAAGCAAAAGGTGTGAAAGTGTGTGTAGCTGTGTGTGTGTGTGTAGCTGTGTGTGTCACTGCTCGTTACCAGCAATCGCTGCTTAACCATAACGAAGCGGCCAGCTAAAAGTTTGCAGATGATAGACTATATCTATACCCTAAAATGAAACTCTTGAAACACTTGACGATGCTTTCCTATATTTCTCCATCTCGTTTACCTCCATAATTTAGCTTAACTCTGGCTAACTGTTACTAATACTCTATACTACCCCATAGTGTATGTACAGGGTATGTAGAATGTATGCTCGCCCTTTGGCGGAAGTGAATACAGGAATTGCAATGTGAGCACTTTTATCAGCGTGAGTCCGCTGTCAACGTTTAAGGATGTAGACGCTTTGCTGGAGTGTACTTAAGCAGTTATGTGTATCGTCCTTTCGTCCTTTGGCTCATGTTCACTATGCCATGTACTGCTGCTATACATGCCCAGACCTGTATGCCAAGACAGCCGTAAGCCTTAATCTGAAACCTGAGTGAGGCCGAACCAAGTGGAGGCAGTGGACCTGGCCATATCCTGGCTATAACTTCTTGCCATGCATTACACTTTTTATTTTGAAATGTACTCCAAGAATTCCCCACAACCCCAAAGCGAAACCCATTCGCACACCTTCAACTCTATTGTGGGAGACACAAATAAGAAAAGATGGCTAAAAAGTGTAGCATACTTTTCTGTGTTCACTCTGCTGTTGGGGGTCATCATCATCACTTGCCACTGTCCAGGGCTTTGACTACTCCTATGGTAACAGAGAGACACCCAGTTTGGGGTCACGTGTGCACAGTTTATTTGTTTTATGCTGGGCTGTGTTAGAAGTGTTTGTTTTACTTAGAGTTTTAGATTTACTTAAGTCGTTGATGACCATGACCAAATAAAGTTTCATTTTGTGCAAAGATTTACAACACTTGAGCGTGTGCGACAAGTTTTGACTGCCCTACAGACAACACCCCACACCCACACATACCCCCCATTTACACACACAAGCACAAAAACACACACTCAAACCAGCATAGAAGAGATATCTTCAGTGAGGCGAGAGTTCAACAAACTGTGCACAACGCTGCGTATGCGCAATTTTATTGCAAATTGTGTGTTCAATATTGTTTGCTTAGCCCATAATATTACCAATAAAAAACACTACGAAAAAAAAAACTAGACTGTCTATGGTTGCCGGACTTTATTTTCATGTCAGTAACTGTGTAAATAAATATAAAAAAAAAAATTAAATAAACTAAAAACAGATTTGCTGCACAATTTATATAAAATTAATGGAAAACATTTAAAGTGAGGAGTCCCAGTGAATTTTAGTGAATATAATACAAAAAATACTACATTCCAGATTGTTTTTATTTAATTTATTTCATTGTTTGTATTTTAAATTTTGATAAAAGTATTTTGGTAATTTGAGTTCAACTGATATTTGACTTCATACATGAAATTCATATTTTACTTAGATCTTTATAGCTTGAAAATATATATTTAGAATAAAATACATATAAAATACTACTATTTACATTTTTGAATGTTCAGCAGGGAAACTTGTTAAGCAAATGGCCTGAAGATATTTGCCAAATGTTGAACTCAAATGAAATACATTGAAATCGTTTCATTTTTGGTGTATTGTGAAAGCATTTTTGATGCTAAAAACCCTGTAGAGTTTGCAGTATGAAAATCTTGTTTACAGCAGTTCATTTTAATGGAATTTTATATAACATTATGCAGGAGAGATACTTCATTTAGTTACTATTGATTTTTTTATGTTTTTATTTTCTTTATATTTTTTATTAATTTTTTTCAAAAGCTATCAGTTTGATCATCAATACTATTAGGACTCAATGATTTTCGTTGGTTTGAGTATTTGATTTTTGCTTTCTTACTATTTTGTAAACTAATCTCATGGCAAATATGTTTAATACCGTTAAAAGGTGGAAAAAATTTAAATGCAAAAAAATGTAAATGAATGTATTTAAATTATTTTGCTTAATTAAATTAAAATCATAAATTTAAATTTAATTAGAAATATTAAACAGGGAACATTCAATATCTATACCAACTAAAAAAAAATAAGCTTCGAACTTTTAAAGTATTTAAACCATTTTTTAAATAATCCGTTACATGATCGCTGTAGTTTTGCAGGCCTTTAATAAAAGTATGTAGGACTGTCAAAATTTTAATCTGGAAGTTCCAAATTTCGCCAATAGTCGTATTTTCGAAATCAGATAATATATATATTTATTAAAAGTCAACACTAGAATGTCCATCTCTATAGAATTTTCGACTTTGAACAGTCAATTTTGGAGCATAACTAAAGAATTGCTTGAGTTAAAAAAAGGAAGTTATATTTCAAAAGCTTGTATAATTTATTATTTAATAGTGCTATATTTTAATATTAGATTTAATGCTTTTTTTCCATTTTTTTTAAGTATGTTTGTATATCCTAGCTTCGCTTAATAATTCACTTTTTACATGTTTTTTTTTTATATCTAGCTGCAAAGTGCGTGTAAAAATTTTTAGTTGAGATTTGAGTTGAAGTAAATCACATTCGTGTTCTCAAAGCACACGTCCTCTCTCTCTCACACATACACATGCACATACATATCATACATATGTACATACACACATACATACATATGCACATATGTGTGTGGAGCAGTATTTCTGTGAGTTAATTCCGTCGCTGCACATAGTCTCACATGCTCCACATTTTTCGTGTTTCGATAACTTTTCACAGAAGTTACACAGTCCCCCCCCCCCCGGCTCTGCCACCGCCACCTCCTCTTCTTTGCAGTTCGCCGAGGAAAAGTAAAAAAGAACAAGTTTCACAGTTTAAATAAACTTGTTCCGTTTTGGCGTGGACAATGCAACAACGAAGTGGAGGGGGCAGTGTGTGTGTGTGAGTGAGAGATGGAGAGAGAAAGAGAGAGACAGAGAGAGGGAGAGAAAGAGAGAGAGAGAGCGCCACTGGCATGAAAACGTGTGGAGCATTGATATGCGCCAAAGGCACATTCGCACACACACACGCCTACAGTATACCCTACTCCCTACACGCATGTATACACACACACACACACATACCATACACCATGGGAAATTTGCACTTTATTATGACATTAATTTATTACTTTTAAACAACGATAAATTTTTTGATTTTGTTGGAGATTAATGTTATATTAGTGAAACACGAACATATGCAAACTATTAGTAAATATTCTACAAAACATAAACTAGAATAATTATTTAATATTGCAAACCGCATTATTTATTATTTTATTTTTTATTTCTTTTTCTTTAATCCCAATTTTATTCTTAAATATATAAATATTTAATTTAATTAATTTTAAATTTAATTTTAATGTTATATTTTAATTAATTTCTGTCGACTGTTAGTAGTTGACATAAAATAAATAAATAAATAAATAAGAAATATGTTTTGTTTTTTGTGCTTGGATAGTTTGAAAATAAGCCATAAAATAACACCAGCAGTTGATATTTGCTGCTGTTAACAGCTGTTAAGCTAACAGGTTTCTTTTAAAGCTAACAGTTATCTGTTAGAGCTCACAATTATCTGTTAATTAACATCTATACTTGAAACTCTGCCACTCTCTATCAAATTTAAATTTCTAAAACAACATTTCAATGGTATGTTAATATTTATTTCCATTTTGAAGTTGAAGGCGAACTAATTATACATTTTTTCCCAAGAATTTGGATATACATATATACATATTAAGTGCAAAATTGTCATTTTGTGCAACAGCGTGCATGTTAATCAATAAATTTATTAGTTATTAAAAAAAGTATTTGTGTAAAATTTAAAAAGACATGAAAAAACGGATTCATTCTAATAAAAACTATCAAACGGCACGAAAGTAAAGCCAGATTTTATGGAAAAGAGACTGAACTGGCAACTCTTTTGAAGTCATAAGAAATAAAAAATATTTTCATTTTGACCTTAAAAATTGGCAAATCTCCCACAGTGCCATAGGGGGGAATGCTGTGTAAGCCGCAAGAGGCGTTCGGCTCATGGACGAGGCAACAAACTGTATTGGCATTTGACTCGAAACTTTTGGCTTTTGGCTTGAATTGAGAGTATGGGCCAGGGGTGTGTGAGTAGAGAGGGGCAATGGGGCAAGGGGGGAGGGCGATGGGTGCCTGTTACACACATAAAACATATGCAGCGATACTACTGCCAGAAGTAAAATTGTTCGCATTGCTGTTGTTGTTATTGAGCATTTGTTGTAACGCCCCAAAATCGAAAACTTTTGGCACAGTTCGTGCTGTTGTTTAATTTTGAAAAGCTTTGTACGACAACATGTGAAACTGGCCCCAACATGTCGAATGAATTTCAGCCAACTCAACAGTAAACAACAACAAACAACAGTATAGAACATAAAAAATACTGACAAAAAAATTAAAAAGAAAAAAATGAATGAAAAGAAAATGAAATTCCATTAAAATCACTTTACTCGTTTCTTAGTTGCCTCAGCTGGCCAATGTCCTGCGAGATTAGCAAACTCGACAAAGGCATAAAATTGTCACAAAATAAAAAGACAAGTTCTTCAAAGCGTAATTTTGCAGATACACATACATACGTATCTAAGTTTTAGTGCATGTATTTCACTTATTTTGCATTTGAGTTTCAAACGAAAATTTGCATAGAAATTACTAGTAGAAAAAAGAAAAGGATATACATACATGCTAGTCTGTGTGAAGAATGAGTTTGGATAGCCATCAATCTGTTTTACAATTTCTAATTTAATTTTAATTTTAAACTAATATCTGCCACAATAGAAATTGGAATTTGTAGCTGCTTTAAAATTTAATTCCAATGGATAAAAAAAAAAAAAAAAAATCCCCGTTTATAAATTTAAAATTGTCTAAATAGTTGATTATGCTAGAATGTAGGCAGAATTTGCCCTTATACATTTATTAAATCATTTTTGGATACGCGAATGAAATTGTTTTGATTTTCCTGGCTTTTTAGCGCATATTTTTCTTGAGATTTCTTTTTGGCCATTATAATGTTTTCTCTCTTTTTCGGGCTTATTTTTGTTGCCAAGTGTTGTGTTTGTTTTGGCGTGTTTTGTTATTTTTATTTTTGGGGCGCCTCAAAATGTTTATTTACTTATTTGGCTAACAAGATGAAAAAATATTTAAAATTGATGGGTGTCTAAATGGGAAAGTATCTGTGTCTCTCTCTTTCACTCTCTCTCTCTCTCTCTGTCTGTCTGTTGAACCGTTGTTGTTGCACTTTGCCTTGGAATTTCTTTTCACAAATTATTTTTGGGTTGATTTTAAGTCGCACATTTGAAGTGGCAGCCCAAGTGCCTTTGATTAATGAAGCGCAAACTTAATGTAATTTTACAATTTTCATTTTCATTTTAAATTGATTGCGAGTTTTCATGTACAGGCCAACCCACGTATTGATGATTTGCCAAACTTCAGTGCAATACCAAAAAAAAATTTAAAAAATAAATATAAATGGACTTACCGGGATTTATATGCCTTGGCAGCTTTACGGCGCATAATTAAGGGGAAAAGAAGTTTGAGAACGTTTAGTAAAAGAGGAAGAATTTCATAAGCATTTTCTACGATGTATATCTAATGCATTTGGTCAACTCACTCTGATGACCTTAAAGCCCAAGCTCAGATTCGCGTCGACGCCACCAATGAGACTATTACCAAATATACTCAGCAACGGCACCAGCAGCAGTATCAGCATTTTCTGAAAGTGAAAAAAATAATATAGAGAGAGAGTGCAAAAAAAAAAACATTGAAAGGCACACACAATATAATAATGGGCGTGGTTGGCATGAGGGCGCGGTGTTCAAATGAAAAATGTTGCCCTCAAAAAGGTCGGCAACAGACACAGATTCAACTATGGCTACGAGTTTTGGCTGGATTCTGACCACAGTTGCCGCTGCCCGTCGACTTTATTAAGGTCAATTCAATGTCTGGCTCGGTTTTTCTGGTTACGGCTAATGGTTACGGCTATATAACCAAGGTCTAGTTGGCGGCGTCTTTTGCATTTCCATTTTAGCACACTTTTCCATTTTGAAGTTTCCACATTTCCACATTTTTTCACGCCGGCCCAGAGTTTATTATTTATGATTATTGTGCTTTCAAAAAGTTATCTCAGTTACTTTAACCGAAAATACAAAAACGCAAAGGTTTCCCTTGCAAAATGCCAAAGACAATAACCTTGAATTACAAGGCTAAAATAATGACTTTATCATTTTTTTTTTGTGTTGTGGAAAACAAAACAACACCCAAATTTGATCAGCATATCAACATAAATAATGTGTGGGGAAAGACTTTAATGGCATAGAGGAGATGGGACAGCTGCCTGTTAACTTGGCTAGTAGATGGGGCGTATGCTTAATGTTTTTTAAGCGCTTTTACAGATATCACACATACGACATGTTGCACCAGCTGCCTATTAACACAAGAGCGAAAACTCATTAAAAATATTTTGCAGTCATGCGCAAGAATTTCCAAAGGTATTTAATTAAACTTTAATAAATAAATACGCCAAAAGAGCGATGGATAAAAATAAAGGGAGCAGGAGGGGATAGGAGGGAGAGGAGAGCGCATTACAAAGTGTAAAAATTAAAAGGCAGCAAACAAATATACATATGCGTGTGTGTGTGTGAAAACAAAATGGCTGAGGGTCGCCATTGAAGCGAAGTGATGGGGCCTGGTGGTGGGGGGGCAGAGAGGTGAGGCTTAGGGGTAGGAGGTTTTGAGGGCTTCACTTTCACTTAATGCGTCAGTTTTCAATTAAGGACGCCGCTAAGTGGATAAGCAGAAAGACTCTCTCTCACACACACACACACTTACATACACATATACATATACACATATCAAACTGGACTCTGTTGAGTGTTGCTTCATTAAGGTGGCCCAAGGAGCTGCCCAGGAATTGCAGTCCTTTGCCGTAATTATCGTAATTACAATGAGCGATGAGCATGGCAATGGCTGTAATGATGCCACTGTCAACAATAATGAAACTAACGAGCCAAGCAGGGTAGGGGTAGGTAAAGGGGATGGCGTAGGGGTAGGGGAAGGGAAGCAAACAAACACCTGGAGCCACAGATGTGCAACTACAGCTTGCAACATTGTCATTGACACTTTTAATTGCAGCAACAGAAACACAAAACAAGATCATGACAAAAAAAGAAACTGAACTGCAAAAGGAACAACTTTTAATGAAACCCAAATGGGGCAACCCACATTTCGTGTTTGTCTATCTGCCACATGTTGGGGGACAACAAAGGCACCCACACACATACATAGGTGCTCCACTACTGCCAGCAGATTCATCAACATGCAGCCCCAATGATGTCAAAAATGTGTATGTCACCTTCGGAAATGAGCAAAAACTAAAAAAAGTAACTCACTTTCTAGATTAAAAAGGTATATTGACACCGTTCATAATGCCACCTCATTGAAATTAATGAGTATCTGCATCAAAAGTGTTGGCTAAGAAGCAAAGCAATCATCCTCTTCTTCCTCATCTGATATATACATATGATATATATATATATATATATATATATCTATAAGAAAGTGAAGAACGTGGATGATTATGACCCCGTAAAAGACTTTGTCAAAAGTTCTTGAAAAAGATTTCACTTGATGACTCAATAATTTGATTAATGTTTGATGTGTAGCCCACAGATTTCCATCAGGCTGCCTCTGCCACTTTGAAGCGTTTTACAACACTCATTCTGGAGATGAAGATTTTGCATATGTTTCTCCTACGCTGAATAAAATTAATGATCCCTCTCAGACATTTCGAATGGCGAATGGTGAATGGGGGCTGGCAATTAATCTTGTTTAAATTTGAGCTGAAAATGCCGCTTGTAACCAAGTATTAACCTCTAATAACTCCAATTTGAATTTAGGCCAACTTCAAGACGGATTAGCAGCCATTTGGCAAGGATTAGACACTGATTCCAATGTTAATAGGCTGATCTAATAAAGGATTGTTTTGATTACATGATGGGGTATCATAAAAACTGAGCAGCACAATCTGCTGCTACTCATATTTCTACTCCCATTTCTACTGCACTTTTCAACACGATTTAACTGTAATTAGGCTGTTTTAGAGGATTGTGTTCTTCAATTTCTACTGCCTTTTAAATAAAACTACTATTTTTTTTTAGAACAATAATGTGATGCAAAGATACTAAGTTGTATAGATTCTTCACTTACTTAATTTATGTAAAAACAAATTATAAATTTATTAAGCAACACTTAATTGTCATATTCTTGTAATTTAAATTTGTTTTTAACAAATTCGAACAGCTTCTAACAAATATTTGAATGTCCACATACATATATTTTGTTAATTTCTTCTATTATTTTTTACCCAACTTAGCTTTAATACCGAACTTGTCAAAAATCGCCAACATTGCTATGCCAATTTATTATATTTATTTATATTTATTATATGTCTATCGACTGTTTTTTTAATATATTTTAAGTATGCTTCATTTTTTTAGATTTTTAGAATTTATTGACTTCGACAGCTTTTTTAATATATTCCAAACATTCTTCAATTTTTTTAAATTTTTAGAATTTATGCATCTCTAGCAACTTAATACTCATATCACTTTTACAAAAATAAATATATTTTTATTTTTAACACCATTTTTGCCAATTTATTATATTTATTTATATTTATTATATGTATTTCGACAGCTTTTTAAATATATTTTAAATATGCTTTATTTGTATTTAAGATTTTTAGAATTTATGCATCCCTAGCAATTTAATACTCATGTCATTTTTTAAAATAAAAATATATTTTTATTTTTAATACCATTTTTCAATTCTAGAAGCAAAATTATATTATATTATTTTTCTAATTTAAGAACAGTTTTTCAATTCCAGTCCCATTTTCTTTTCTTAAACAATAAATGCATAGCTTATAATGACATAACGGTATGTTATATATATATATATATATATAAGATATATAGTATAATGAGATCTCCCTATATCAATAATAATGCTTCTCCTTATTCTAATTCTAGAAAGACATTTCTAACCGAGAAAACTCATATAATCTGAAATATTCTTAGATATTTCACTCCATTTTCTTCTTCTATATCTATGACAATTTCTTTGCATTGTTCTTCCAATTCTACCTTCTGATTCAATTTTTGTATGCTACTTCCATTTCCCAATCACATTCCTTTCACACATTCCTCTTTAAAAGGGTAATTGTAGAGGTCAGTTTATCCTGCTTACGAGTCCTTTAAACCCGCAAATGCTGTAGGACTGTTGCATAGTAGATAGGAGCAGACAATAAATCTAATGCGTAAGTGGAGCTAATGAGCAGCAAACTTATGAGGTTGATGGAATGCCAAAGAGATCTAGGGTCCTCCTCCATCAGTTAACGGGAACACAGCAGAAATGAGGCAACCGAAAAGAAGGCTTAACACAGTTTTGGCCTAAAACCATTGTTAAGCACAGGCACTTAACTGTGTCAAGCTTCGATTTATTGCTACTCCTCTCTCGCTCACTCTCTGTCACTCCATCTCTCTTATATTCACTCTCTATCTCTCTCTCTCTCTCTCTCTCTCTGTCTGTAGGCTTCCTAAGCGGATGCTGTCTGTTTTTACGGTGGCTTTTATTGGAGGAGGGAGGGTACTTGGAGCGCTGAATTGATTGATTTCTGCCTTAGTTATGTCATAGAGTATAGTAACTGTAGTATAGACTCCCTCCAATTCTCAGACTCAGAAATGTTGACGCACAGTCATAAATAAAAACACTCAGATATTCATGTCGTTCATCTTTTTTGTCTTTTTTTTTCTTTTTTTTGGCCTGTTTCAGAGCCTGTTATTCATTGGGCTGCCTGCGGCAAACGCTCCACAAATACAAATTGTATCACTTAATATTTGGACACTTTCTCTTTCTACATACATACATCTCTCTCTATCTCTCTCTCTCTCTCTCTAACTCTGTCTCTCTCTTTCTTTTTATTCTGTTCCTTATCTCACTTAGTTTTTGTTAGTTTCAGTTGCCAATAGAGCAACCTGTCCAGAAGGAGAGAGAAAGAGAGGAACATAGCGAGAGAGAGAGAGAGACAGAGAGAGAAAGAGAAAGATAGAGCGAGAGAGGGAGAGAGAGAGATTGGGAGGCTGCATGTTGACGTTGTCTGATTCTCTGATTCTCTATTGAAGTTGTTTGCACTGCCGATGATGATAATGATGACTATGATGATGATGATGGCGATGATGATGATGATGATGTGGTTGTGGATGAGGCGATGACTCTTCGATTGTCGTCTGAGCGTTTTGTTGTTGATTTGCGTGTTGTTGAATATTTGATGGAATGACAATCTCTATCGATGTGTCAGCATTGTGTCAACGGCATCCGCAGCGTCGCATTGCCAACAACACTCCTCTGCCCCCTCTCTCTGCCTATCTCTCTCTGTCTGTCTCTGCCTCTTCCTGTATAAGTTGCGTGTGGCATAATAAGCGCCGACGTTGCATTATAACCTGCTTACACACTCACGCACGCACACACACACACACACACACTTACACCCATTATAGCCATGAATGATGAGGCCAACAATCAGAGGAAATATGACATGAAATCAATATTGGCATGAAAGTGAGTCTTGATTTGAGTTGTCGTTGGCCGGAAAGATCATTTCCATTTAGAAATTTAATTTTGCATTCTCCACTCTTCACTGATGTCCTTTGATATTTGATATTTAATGGGTTGCCGTTTGCATTGTTAAGTCTACACTTTGGAGAGTTGTCGGCGACATCGCATAAATTTCATTTCATTTCAGGTTAATTGAAATTCATTTGAGCAAATCAAATTAAGTCAAAAGTACGCACATCCTTTGTCGTTGCCTCCTGGCGACACTCCTCTGTTTATGGCACTTGCTACGTGATGGAAAAACAAAAGCCGGCAGGACTCTATACTCTAGCCTCCAGACTAGATGCCGACAAATGGCATAAAGTGATTCATTCATAACGATACATTAAGACAAAAAGTCTCTAAACAGACTGGAGAGGAGAGTGGAGAGAGAAGAGAGAAATTCAGAGTTGGAGTTGGAGTTGGGAAAACACGGCAACAAACATGGCAACGACAACGAGTCGCCTCCAGGGACACACTTTTATTCAAACTTTATGTCGGAGTATCCTTTGACGTTGCCATCCTTCCTGACTGTCTTCCTTTTCTCTTGGCATCGCACACGTTTACGTATAAATGTCCTTAAAGAGGAAACAACAACTTGAGTCGCATTTGGGACGTGTCCAACACTGCCACACCCCCTAGGATAGCACCTCCCCTTCACAATCCAGCCTCAGTTGATTCGTCTGTTTATCCCTCATCATCGATGAGTTTAACCAGAAATTCAATTACCAAATATCAGCTGAATCGCAAATAAATAAATTAAGGGATACAAATCAGCAAGGAGCAAAGTTTGTTTAAATCGAAAATGAAATAGTTGCGAGTTCGCTGCCATAAAACCAAAAGCAAATACAGCAAAAACATTGCCACAAAAGAGACGAAACTGAGTGGACAGAGTTGCAGAGAGAGTGGAGCTGAGCAAAAGGAAAAAGGTTAAAACAAATATTTATGATGCAGCCCCAAAGCAACAGTGGGAGGTGAAGATGGACCAAAGAGAGACAAAAAGGACCTTCCCCACACATGCTGTATGTAATTACCAGTCGTAGTCTCTTCCAAGTACAGCTGTGCCTAAGTACACACATGTGTCTGTGTGGGAGAGTGTGTGTATGTGTGTGGGTGTAAGTTTGGAGTAGAGTGTGTAGAGCGTACGTGGCTTTATGCTTAAATAAACATTTGTCGTCGTCCTCATCGTCGTCGTCGTCGTTGTTGGTCGCCATCTCCGCATCGACGTGTAGTTTACATAGCACCCAAAGGCAGGCAGTTTTGTCTGGTCAGAGCCAAATCGTTGATTGCATAAGTTGATGGTCAACACATGTCCCAGATATATACTATAGATATAGCTACAAGCCCGACTTGATATACTGTTTTATATGGTATATGTAGTCAACACCTTTGGCGACTGTGTCCCCTCAATACTCACGTGTGCTTCGTAGTCGCTTCGAATGGTGTCTGTGCAGGTTGCATTGGCTGTGGCTCCCCAAACTCCCCTCAGCTGTCTCCAGTGACGCCTCAACGACAACTCACTCTCTCACCCAGTTGACTTAATGCCCGCTTCCTTTCTGCGATGACTAGGTAACTTGTGTCTGCCTCTGCAAAAAAAACAAAGTGAAATAAACAACTTCTATGTAGTATATGTTATGTATGTATGCCTTTGACACTGATTGCGTTTAAGATACTTTTAAACAGATACAGATACGCGACGAGATATAGAAAGATCTACAGATTTTCCAACGCATGAGTTTTGCTTTGAAAAGGTGTAGCATACTTTTTAGCGCTTGTAAGAATTAAACTTGTGGAAGATAAAAAGGTGCTTACTTTAAGTTAAGTGCTGTCATTTATGTCTTCAGTTGAAATTACTAATACTTTATTTAATTATAATGTGATTTAAGCTATACAGATTCTTCACTTATTAAAATTATTAAAAAGAAACAAAACTATTCTTAGGCGAATTCAAAATTCGGACATAAAAGTCACTTCCATGAAGTGTCAGAGAAAGTCTTTCACATTTTCTGCTCAGCCACAAATGTGTTTTGTAATCAATCGATTATGGCCTTACATATATATATATATGTAATATGTATATATTGTATATATGTATTTTTTTGCCTAAAAATTACCAATGAACCCGAACTCGAGTATTCGAATATTAGACCCAAGGCCACAAGTCAAGTCAGATACGAAATGCTGCAAAATGAAATTGCTGAAAATCGAAAACGAAATCGAAATGAGAGAAACGAAAAACTGAAAATTGTGGAAAATCTTGGAAAATACGAGCATATATAGTACACACATTCACGTCCATGATATGCACGTGGAGAATGCAGTCTCAAGCAGACAGTGCTGTCCTTGCCTTACCCCCCCCCCCTCCCACACTCCCACTCTTTCTCTGTGTGTGCAAAAAAGGACCTTCGTTGAGGAGAGGTGGGCAGGAGCATGTGGGTGATAAAAGTATGGCAATGACAGTCATTAGCAATGTTATAAGCAAATTATATAACATAAAACGGAGCACTCCTCCAACCTAATCGAAGGCACAACCTGCCCCCAAAAACACAGCCACAACAACAACAAAATCACTTTTATTAAATTGTTTTTGTTGTTTTATTTTTGTTCGTTTTGTTTATTATTTTGTATGTCGTTTCATTTCTGTTTCGTTTTTTTGTTTTCTCTTATTCTTTTTTTGGCGGCAAGGTGTTTGTTATCGTTTGTTATATTGCTTGTTGTGTAATGTAATTTATACACACACACCAACACATATATAAACATATATACACAAATACACACTCACGCACACACTGAGTGTGAGGGAGAGAGAGAAACACAAATATAATGTCATAAACGCCAAGGACACAAAGGCAATTCCGCATGACATTACGGGCAGACAAAACAAACGGCAAAACAACAATGGCCAAGCGGAGACAGCGAATATGAATACGATGCGGAGACGAAGAGAGAGAGAGAGGTGGGAGGGTGGCAGATAAAGCGGTGGGGGGTGGGGCGGGAGGGGCGAGCGTTTGGGGGTAAAAGCCAAAAAGTACGCGCTTGGCATAAATGATAAGCTGGCTACGCAGCTGGATATATGCGGGGCGGGGGTACGGAGTGCGTGGGGGCAGAAGGGGGCCAGACATGACCAGGCACAAGACACGGCAGCAGACCAAGTGAGAAGGAGCTGGGAGCAGGAGCAGGACAACACGGCAAGCACCCACAATTTGTGCTTGGGAGGGGTAAAGAGGGAAGGACAGTAGAGGTTTGGGGATGGGGTTGGGGATGGGCTGCTTGGTTGACTTTTGAATACTTAACAGGATAATGAAATGTCAAAAGTGCGCAAGCGGCAGGCGTATCCTGCTGACTGTCTCATATCCTCATTGCCGTTTCTCTTCCTCTTCCTCTTGTCGCTGTTGTTGTTGTTGTTGTTTTTGCAACATTTTTATTGTGTCCATGGCTAAGTGAACATCATGGCGTGCCGCGCGCATTAAATCATAAAAAAAGGCAGGACATACATATATATATATTTGTAACATATAAAATATATGTTTATATATATGTATTTTTGTTATGAATTATGCGATACGCAGCAGGATGCGCCCACCACAGTCTGTTGGCCATTTCATGTCTACATAAATTTAAATTGACACAAATACGTCCTGCGATGAATCCCGACTGACAACAAACCACAGAAAAAAAATAGATAAATAAATAAAAAAAGGAAAAACATTAATGATAAACTGCATAAATTATGGCATTCTGTTATTTATGCTCATGTCAGAGAATTGAAATTCCATTTGTGCAATTTGTTGCAATTTAAGGACATTCGCAATCAACTTGGCCTAAAGCCACTGCAACTGCCTCTTACATTTAGCCACACATCTAAGAGGCTCAGAACTTAATAACATAACAACAACAACCATAAGAAGAAAATTGCTTTCACTTTGCCTCTTTTCTGCTTTGTGGGGGAGCAAAAAATAAAGGAAAACCCAAAAACAAAAGAAGGAAAAGAAGGAAAAGTTTCGCATCAGTTTTCTGTTTTCTTGTTTCAATGTGAATAAAAGTTGCCTCGCACACTTGAGCTTCAATCAATGGGAAAAAAAGAAAGAAGCTGTAATCAATAAAGTAAATGGCCATGCCACTTCTGCCACATGTGCAAACGTGTTTTTGATGCCCCATCCCATGCCAGCCACTTCCATACGCCCCCTCATGGAACAACAAAGATTTGTTGCAAAGCTAAATTACTTGGACAAGTCTATAGAAAAGCCTCAACTTATGCGCTAATCCCATTCCAATTGAAGTACATATACATTTATATACATATATGGACAAGAAGTAGTCATAGGTATCCCAATACCATTCACACCTGGCCCTAATCCAATCCATCTCGAATGTCCAATTGTTGCTTTTGCCATCCGTCAAAGTTGCCCTCCACGGAGTACTCTCATTTGCCTCGTCTCATTCATTTAGCCATTTTTATTAATTAAGTAAATTGACCTCGTCATATGAGCAAGGACTCTCAACTCAACTCAGCTCAACTCGACTCTGGCACTGCACATGCTCTCCTTCACTACATACACTCTCTTTCAGTTTCGGTCTTGATTATTCTGAGTGCGCCTCAAAGTAGGCAGCACTTAATATGCTGTTCCATGATACGGACTCGAGTTTCGTGCAGCCTTTGGATACGTATACGTCAAGTGTTGTTGCATGTTTAAAGCTTAACTTTCTGACTGTTTACTTTATTGTTGTTGTTGTTGTTGTTTGGTTAATTTGGTTAATGAACTTGGCGCATGTCTTTGGTTGACCCCATGGCAGTTGCGTTTCGAGTTTCATTTAGGCCATGCCATTTAGCCATTTGCGCTTTTGGCTCTAATTGAAAGCAAATTTAGTGGAATATACATAACCACAATTCTAATTACAAATTACAATACAAAACCAAACCAAACGAAACGAATCGAAAATTTCATGTGGTTTTGAACTTTGGCAGTCAAAAATTTCATTTTACAACTTGTTCAACACGGCCATGTCCTAGAGGACTTCATCTCTTCTCATTCTTCCTTCCTCCTCTGTGTGCCTCCGGTTTGTTTTGATTCGTTTATTGACTTTTCATGTTGCTGCCAATTATGCGTCGATGCTCGAGAGCTCAACTACAATGGCGGCAAACTTTTTGGCGTAATCTTAACGAGAAAATCTGTAAATTACACGCCAGTCGATCGAAATGACGACGACATCACCAGCAAAGAGCAAGTAGCAAGGAGCATGGAGCAAGGACGAGCCAAGCAACAATCAGGACTAACTTTTGTGGCGCTCACAAATTTTCCAAATATTTATACACCTAAATAGATTTTATGGCATAATTGAAATTCGTTGTTGCTGTTGTTGTTGTTGTTTGTTGATGTTATTATTGTATTTGTGACGGCCATGCCCACCAATTCCCCACCTCATCCCATTCATTTGCATAAACTCAGAGAGAAAGAGAGAGTGGGAGAGAATGGGGGAAGTGAAAGTTTATTAAAAGCAGCGTTGAAAGTTTTGCCGCTTTTGCTAATAACAATCATAAACATGGAGCACAGTGATAATGATGGAGGTCATGCCCAAAAATTCTGACACATTGCTGCGGGCAGCACAACAGCAACAACAGCAAGGATAACAATGTCCTGTGATCGCTTTTGTGCTCGCTTAACTTTTGATAATTCAACTTATTTTGCGCACTCTGCTTGACTTGAATTTCAATTCGTGAATCTCTTGAGTCTCTCTCTCTCTCACTCTCTATCTGTCTCTTTAAACACATCATACGCTAATCTGACTTTTGTTGGGCAAAAGGAATTGTGATTTGGGTTTGGGACGGTCAACAAGTCCTTCGCCTAATTGCACCCGTCAAGTCAATCCCAACTTATCCTGACTAATGGCGTGAAATTATGCAGATTTTTGTCGCAGTTCGAAGTATTCATTTTTGATTTGCAAACAAAAAGGAAGTAAGTAGTAAAGGTATTATATTGTGGACTGTACAAGGTCCACTTGCTTAACAAATTGCTGATTAATTAACTCTTTGTTTGTTTCCCATAAACTAAGCTGGCAAAAGTTCTCCAACTCTCCAACTTTTCTCTCTCACTCCGTGCCACTTTCTACTCCATTTCCACTTTAAGCACAAAGTGTTGGACATTTAATGTGCTTACATTTCGTTTCGTTTCGTTTTAAAATCTGTGATAAAGTGTCGCTGCTTTAAGCATCCACTTTGTCCCCCCCCCCCACTCTCTTAAAACGAGAGCCTAGTTGCCTCGCAGTTCTGTCCCGCCCCTTTGCTCCTCCTCGTAAGTCCACATAAAACGCAAAGTTGTCGCCGCGTCGCAAACGCAATTCTTTATAAAGCAGCGAGTTTTTCTCTCATCTCGTCTCGTTTTTTATTTTAAAATTTTTTTTAAGAATATGCTTGTTGTGTGTGTGTGTGTGTGTGTCCCGCTTCGTGCTTCCTGTTTGCTGCGCGTTTTCTAGATTACTTTTATAAGTGAATTTGTTGCGGTTTTCCGCAAAATTTACAAGTACGTGAGAAAATTAGAGCTTAGCTGCTTTGGGGTCTGTCAAGGCCTATTTTTCCCTCTCCCATATACATACATATATCTTGAGCCGCTTGTTGCTTTCCGGCTTGACTCTCCCTCTCTCTCTCTGTTACTCTCACTGTCTATCTCGTTCTATTTCTCTGATATTCTCACTTAGTTGCAGACTCGCCTTGGGCTGTGCGCAGCACTTCCGTTTTTTGCTGCGAGCACCACACTGCGTATGCGTAATTTTCTTAAGCACACAGAAATTACTAATACGCCCCGGTTGCAGGCAGTCAATTGGCCAAATGCGCAAATGCAAATTCGCAAATATGCACAATCAAATTCAAATTAGTTAACTTATTATTTGGCTAGAGACACACAGACGCCAACCTCAATCTCTTCCACTTTCTCTCTAGATATAATGTGTCTCTGTACCTCCCTCTCTCTCTCAATTCGAAAGGCGCAACTTATTTGATTCGCACTGTGCCTTTTGTGCTTAACGCGCTGATGACATGAAAATAAATTCGATGTCTGACTTGAAAATAAAGTTTTATTTGCTCATTTTCACCCCTCGACTGCCCCCCAAGCCAGAACTGTGGTTCGCAGCAGACAAAGTTTTGTGGCCATATCTCCCACACCCTCTTTCCGCTTCTCTCTTTTCACCTTCAACGCAACTCACTTCATTTTTCTTCGCTGACTGTGTGAGTGTATGTGTGTGTGTGAATCTCTGCGTGTGCGTGTGTGTGTGTGTGTTGCGTTGTGGTGGCTTGACTGCGGTCTGTATTCGCAGAATTGTTAGTTTCACGCTTTGTTTGTTGAGATTAGCTGGCATGCCCCTTGCCACGGCATGTTGCACACTCGACGCTCCGCGCTTTTTTTTTTGCCAACGCACGAAATAAAAACCGTGCAACAGTGGCTTACACTTTATTTGCGGCAACTTATGCTGCGCCACGTCGCAACACTTGCTTTATGTTATCAGCTAGAGAACGACTTTAGACGACACTACTGAGAGAGGGAGTGAGAATGCGAGAGAGAGAGAGAGAGAGAGAGAGAGTAGTGAGAGGGAGAGAGGGAGAGAGATGGCAGCTTTTATCAGGCTCAAGTGCTTGCTACAGTTCCAGGCAGCAATAGTTAAGCTTCTATTCTGCTTCATTAGATTTATTCTCAAAAGTTCGATTAAATTTATATGGAATAATATATATACAATTCCATAAATATAAATTCAAACAGTAAATAAAATTCTAAAATAAATCCAATTTCATTTTATAATTTTTCATATACACATGTGTGTATTTTATAAATATTTTATATAAAATTTTTTTTTTTTTTTATTTTTGGAAAATTAAATTTATTTTTGAAAATTCAAGATTCCTGAGATTTCTATTTTCCATAGGTAATAGAATACATGCAGCTCATGTTATAAGGTTTTTTCACTCATTAAAAATTTACCAAATATAATTAGTTTGAAATTTTTACTCACATTTTTTAGATATTACCAGGATATTATATAAATCTTTATTAGTTACACCCATAGTAAATATTATTGAAAATTTTTTGAAAAACAAAATAATGTTTTCCGGCAAATAATAATTTTTAAGGAATTTTACAACAGCTTGAAGTCAGAAATGACATATATATATATTTACATGTCCTCACCACCGAATATTTATATAAACATATATAAATTTTAACAATTATTAGGCTGTTCTCAATTCCATATACAAACGAAAGAAAAACGCAAGTTTCATTCGAATTCGACATTTAGAACAGTCTAATATATTTATATATAGTATTTATTTTTTCTTTTTTTTTGGTAAAATGTAGTGTATACACTATTCGTCATATGACTTCCATTTAACACACCTTGTTTTATTGGCAATGTTTGCAGTTGAACAGTATGAACAGCTTTTCCTTGTGCAAACTTTTCACGTGAAAATTGCGTTCTCAAGTCCTGCCACAGCATTTCCCCAGACTGTGAACACATACACATAAACATATCTCTATACAACTACAGTGAGTGTATATACATGTATGTATATGTATATGTATTTGTGAGCAGATTTTATTTGGGGTTTGGTAAAGTTCCTCTTTGGGTTTTTGGATTTTTGGCTTTTTTTATGCGTCGTAACTAGAAAAATAATTGAGAATTGTGTGTATTGTGAATGGTTGATCTGCTGCCAAAGAAATCCAAAACTTCTGTTGCTCTCAGCATATTTACTGCGAATTTCCTAATCATTATTTATGTCTTCGTTTTTTTTTTTTTGCCTAATTAATTTAAGAACTTGCCGCAAATTATGAATTCAGTAAACGTAATTAAATCAAGTTAAGAGTTTTCTTCAATTGAGTGAGCTCTTCTGTTGAAATGAAGTGAATTCGTTGGCAGCTCAAGAATTTAATTAATTAATTAATTATCATGATGCAACGTGCCGCATGGCCTTGCCACATGCTGCAGTCGGCGCGTGCATTCATACATTTTAGTAATTTGATAAATTTTCATTCATTTTTCATTAATGCAAAGTGAACAGTTTATGCGCAAACGTGAAATGTCCTTCACTCGAGCACTATCTCTCTCTCGCTCCCTTTCACACACTAACTCTATCTCTCTCTGTGTCTGTCTGTCTCTGTTTAGTATGCCCTGTAGATATAGGCATAGTCGTAGTTAATTCACATGGCAGTGGCATATTCCAGCTCTGGCTTTATATCGATTGCCTTTCCGGGCGAGTGCCTCGCGGACTCCTCTACACCTCCACTCCTCCCCTCCTCCCCTCCTCCCCTGCTCGACTCCTGCTGCCTGCCATGTGTGGCATGTAAATTACAAGTGTATAATATCCTGTCAGTGTATAACTGAGCGCAGTCAAGTGAGTGGAAGGCACTGAGAGAATGGAGGAGGACCTTCCTCACTTAATTAGCTAGCGAGTTTATTTATTATTCACTGGCACCGCCTGCCAGCCTAATGAATCACAGGTTACTCTTCTCCTAACCCCCCCCCCCCTTACCCCTTCAGTACATATATATACCGCACACTCTCTCTTTGTTGTGTTTTAGTATATATTTTAATTTTTAATTAGCATGCAACAACAACAACAGCAAGTTGACAACAGCGATGAAGCGAACGAAAATATAGTATGACCTTGTAGCGAGTAGTTTACAAGTAATTTTTTCACTTTTTGTTTCCCCTAACTGGGGCATGCGTCACAGGTGCACCGAGGCCACAACCCACCCACCATCCCTAAACTACCACTACCACACACTCAAACAGTTGGGCTGTCGTAAATTTAGCTACAAATATGTTGGGTAAAAAGTGTATTAAAAGGATTAACACACACATCATTTAACCAGGCGGCATCATTTCTCATCCAAGATGGTTGTCAAACAGAGAGAGAGAGATAGAGAGAGAGAGAGAGAGAGACAGAGAAAACTATTTCGTTTTGAGGTCTCCAAACTGACAGTCCCTCAGCAACCTCATAGTGTATGATTATAGGGTTTCTGTTTGTTTTTGGGTTCGTAGGCTCTGAGGTTCTGTTGTGGCAAAACACACTAATACTTTGTCTCTCTCCTACTTTTTCTCTCCTTCTCTCTTTTTCTCTTCCCCTGTGTGTACTCTGGACTTTGGTATACTTAACATGTTTCTGTGGTTACTGCTTTTTGCACGTTATTCACTCAGTTTTCTGCACAATTTTATATTTTTTTCTACTTTTTTTTAACTCTAGAACTGAAGGTGTTGTTGTCTCCAAACTTTTATGGGAATTTTGTGTCTGATTTTTGCGACTTTATCTGCATGCTGTTAACAACTTGGCCAAGTGAGTGACGAAACAAAAAGGGAAGCCATTAAGCTGACTCAGACTGTTGGCCAACAACACTGACTGTCCATGGAGTCACGTTCTTGGCAGTAAATTGCATTACCAAGAAGAAAAATAAAATAATAAATCAATAACCAATTTTTATTGGTATAAATGGCATTATTGACAGTTAGCCATGTTGGCCGTCAATCCCCGCTGTCTGACATTTATATATAATTTTTATCCTATTTTTTGATGACATAATTTGATTCGTTGATTTAATTTAATTTTTGCCACAATTTAACTGAATTGATTTTTAAAAAATTGGAATAAAAAAAGGAACCGATTTGTATACAACATTCAAGCCAATTATTATGCACTTTTTTAAGGGGAAAAAATATTGTCAGCAAAATCTAACAGTGTACGCTAAAAATCTTCGTTCGCTGAATGAAATTGCCTTTGGAGATGAATGTTGAAAATAAATTGAGAATATCCTATACATACATACACCCACATACGTATGTATGTATGTATATTTATAGGTAGCAAACGTTATCAAAAGTTTGTTCAGCTTTGAATTCAACATTTCGTTTGGGTTTAAATTGCTCTGAGGAGAGAAAGAGAGAGAGTGAGAGAGAGAGAGAGAGAGAGAGAGTGAGATAGTTGGCCTCTTTCCCTCTCCCCCTGGTAACTCTGCTAACAAACATTGCTTCCGCATTTATTTTTGCGTATTTCTTTTTTATTTTCTTAATTTTATTTGCATGTTTTTATGCCTTTTTATTTATTTCTTTATATGGTTATTTTGTGTATGTGGCTGTCATCCATGCAGAAGCTGCTTGCTATAAATTTTTGACAACGTTCAATGGCGGCGGCGGCAACGTGCAGCACGTGATTGAAACGAGCTGCCTCACACCCGCACACCCACAAACACACACACATTCAACACTGCGTGGGTAACAGACACCGAGAGGCAGCAGCAATTCAACTAAACAGACAGAGAGACAGTCAGTCAAAGAGACAGGACAGACACACAGAGAGACAGACAGAGAGACAGACAAAGAGACAGACAGACAGAGAGACAGACAGAGAGACATGGCAGCAGCAAAGTGAGCCCCAAAAATAAACTGTTTTACAGGCGGCAGACAGCATCGCACAAAGAGCGACTTTTGTGGCAGGTATAGACACACACACACTAAAACACACACACACACACACTAAACACACACATGTGCTTTGGCAAAGAAAAAAAAAGGAAAGAAAAATAGGCAATGTGCGGAAATTTTGATTTTTCGCCTGAGTTGGCAGCACCATCTGTCAGAGTTAAGTAGTTTTTTTCTCTTCTCTTCTGTTTTTTTTTTTTTTTTTGGTTGAGCTTCGTTTCGTTCGTTTCTCTCGCTGCTTTTGGGCCTCGACTTCCATTGAATTCAAATTAACTGCTGCATACTTTGGGGCGCCGCACAAAACGTCGCTACGTGCCCCAACTGAACCGGAAGTGTTTCGACATCTCTGTATGAGTGTGAGTGCGACAATTTAAAAACAAAATGAAGACAACAAATTTAACTCCGTCTGAGCATTTGGATCTGTCATTAACTCAACAAATTTTTTATAATTTAACATTTACTGCGCTTTCTTTGGGTGTAATTACAAAACAAAGTACTTTCCATACTCGCAGCTAAATATAAAAGGCGGTCATAAAATTGCTAATAAAAAAAAAGAAATTTCAGCAGTTGGAAAATTTCATTTGGTTTCATTATGTTTTTATTTTTGTGGCAACACGTATAAGGATATACTTTCCTTGGCAATTGCTTGATACAATTAATGATCCAGAAGGGGTGAAAGGGGCGTGAAGAAGGATAACATAACTGCCACGCCCTAATGCTGACATGTAATGCCCCATATGCTCACACCTTTGACTCGACTTGAATGACTTCAAATTCATAAAGAGTTTAATTGCGAATGTTCATTTTTTACGATGCGAAGTGTTTCAAGATTAAAACACATACGATTGCTCGTAAAATACGCTTTAAATTTCACTTAAATTTGATGGTAAATTTTTAACTGTTTTAAAATGCAGCAAAAAATTAGCTTACTACACTTGTTTGCTTTATCTGTTTGTTAACGGTTTAATAAGTTTATAATTGCATTAAATTTTGTTTGTTTTCATTTATGCATAATTCCAGAATTTGCTTTGATTATTATTTACCTTATCAACTTTTCCATTTCTCCACACACACACACACACACAATCTTTAATTGTTATTGTTTGGCTTAGATAATCCGATATCAAATAATTTTAATTAAAATATATGCAGAATTCCAGCGATAATTATAATAGAATCAATTAATCTCTCTTTCTCTCTCTCTGTCTCTCTCTCTCTCTCTCTCTCTCTCTCTCTCTCTCTCTCTCTCTCTCTCTCTCTCTCTCTCTCTCTCTCTCTGCACGTATTTATAACATCATTAAATTCTATCTATATAATAGGTTGTGAAAATTAAGTTGATTCATTTTTAGATATATTAATATTAAATTGACTATAAAAGTGCATTTTATTAGAATTTATAATAGTTTTAATTTCTAATAATACGTGTGTTGATAATATATAAAAAGTTTTGGAAATATTCTAATATAAAATACATGTTCTAAATAGATTATAAAAATCTCTTATATTAAATCTAAAGTCATATCAGTTGATATTCTATTTTTTATAATAATATTGATAATATATTGAGTTATGAAAATAATTTTTATACATTTTAAGATATATTAAAATATATTAAAAATTAAAATAATTTTAATTACTTTTTTAGTTTTTTATAATATACATGTTGATAATATAAATTAAGTTATGAAAATATTCTAATATAAAATACATGTTCTAAATAGATTATAAAAAATCTTTATGATAAAATTTTAAATCATTTCGATTGAATATTCAACTTTTAATAATAATATTTAAAATATATTATGTTATGAAAATAATGTTTATACATTAGTTAGTTAGTATTAGTATTAGTACATGTTCTAAGTTGAATATAACAATTCACTTCATTTTTTTTAAATATATGTTAGGATTTTTTTTTTAATTAAAAGCTTTTCTAATTTAATTATAAAAATGCAACATATTAAAAATTTAAATAATTTTAAATACTTTTTATTCACATATTTATTTAAATAAATTGATATTGTTGTATATTGATATTGATAATGATGTAATAATAATACATATTAATTGTATCTGCAATCTCTTAACATATAGTTTATTTATCATTATATTCAATTAATAACTCTTTGTTAAAATTAGTTTCTTTCTTTATCCCCTTTTCATATTGATGAGGTTATTATAAAGAAATAAATAATTACTTTTGCAATAAAAATAAAATCTAATTATCTTTTAAATTTCTAGGCTCATGTTGATAAATTTTGCGATACAAATCACGACCACAACTTTAATTGAATTTTCTGGCCTCTCACTATCCGCATTCAAAGCCTTGATTAACGTTAATTATGGGGGCTCTTCAAAGGCGAGCAGGATGCGTAAAGGATTAGCACGCATTAAGAATATGGAGTAGACATTCCACCCGGAGAACTATTAACACCTAAACGTAGGTCACACAAAGGCATAAATCAAAATACGGCTTCATAAAATATTTATGTCCACCCACACACACATCTCCCCATCTCCCCCCTTTCTCATCCTGCCACGTGCCACACATGCGAGTTGAACAAACCGCAACAACAATAGAATTGCGGCAACAATAATAACGCATATTTTTATATAAAAATGACCCGCCATTTGTATGTGGCGGAAACGGAAATGTCCAACGCCAGAGTGATGACAGCGACAAAGGGATGGAGTGTGAAAGGGACTGAGAAAAGGAAGAATCAGCAAAAGAAGAGTAAGCGGAAGGGGAAAAGGAGGGGGATGGTAAGCAACTGGTTGGCAATTTGTGTGTTTCTGCGGCCAAAACTCATGAGGAAAATAAATGCGTTTGCTGACAAGTGTCTCTCTCTCTCTCTCTCTCTCTCTCTATTGACAACCACGCCCCCATTATATATTTTATGTTATATATATATACAACATGTGTGCAAACAAATTAAAAGTTGGCCATAAAAAAATAATCATATTGTAGCCTGAGTAAACAGCAGCAAACAACAAACATAAAATTGATAAAAATGAGACAAAAACAAAACAAAAGAGGGAGAGAAAGAGACAAAATGGCGGTTAAGAGGCAGCACTTGAAAGACAAGCACACTACACATACTAAAAGAAAAACATGAAGAGAGACAGAGAGAGAGAGTGACTGGGAGAGAGAAGAGATACATGAGAGAAATGTTGAGCATTTCTTTGGGCATTAAAAGCAACTTCCAAGTCATTAACCCGTTTATGACGCTTAACTCGGCTAAGACTTGGCCCAGTCGACTGTTGGCCACAATAAAGCGGCAATAAAACGACATCCACACCATACACACATGCCACAACACACACACACACACTCTACTTGTGTTGTGGCTAACTTAAAGCGTTTAACGGCTCATTTATTGCGGCATGAAACGCGTCCTTTCAAAATTGTGCCTCTTGGCCATTTCAGATGCCGATGCCAATGCCGCTGCCAAATGGCATAAAATGTTATTAAAAACATTCAACATAAAGTGTTCAAACACATTATATGGTTAATCTTTAACCGACCAGCTGCATCTGTCCACACCAACAACAACAACACCAACAACAAATAAACCCCAATTACATTGATAAAAATACAAAAAAAAAAGAGAAAAATATACCAAATGCGGGAAATGGTGGCAAGTGGTAAATGTTAAATGGAAAACGGAAAATGGAAAATCATATATGGTACATGGCAATTCAATGAACGGAAGACAAAACCAAAACGGATGCCACACAAGTCCTTGGAATGTTTTATAGTCCCGACCAAGAGGACGTTGATTTTTATTTGAATATAAAATGAGATCAAACTACGTTAATAATGCACAGATATATCATACCTATACTATACAAAATGTAAGGGGAATAAATAAATTCCATGAACTTTGAACTGGCATAACTTATTATTACTTATAGCTTATACAAAAAAATAATAATAACAATTTATTATTAAACTTCTAAATTAATTTTTTTTAAAACTTCTTTGAATCTTCATTAAAACTTTTTAAATTTTTTCGGTCCAATATTTAAAAATTGTTTCCTTTTTTTTCTCAATGAAGTTGTCTTTTTTATAAATGTAGTTAAAAATGTTTACCCATTTTTTAAATAAATTTAATAATTTAAAAATCTGTACAGCTGTTATATGATATTATTGTAGTATAAGGGTGGGTAAGCGTTATTGCTTTTGAAAATCTTTTCTTTTTAAGACGCCTCAAATTTTGTAAAAAAAAGAATTTATATAACTCAAAAATTTCCTTAGCATCACATAGATAGAAAATGAAAATTTATTACAAAGATAAATCAATTAAAAAAAATATTGTAGTTTCATTTCACAATATTTATGACATTAATTAATTCCAATCATGAAAATAAGCCAAGTTGTTTTTAAAAAAAATATGAACAAAAAATATGGAAAAATTAAAAAAATACAAATTAAACTGGGTAATACGGAAGAGGCGTTTTCTTTAAAAGGAACTAAACTAATATAGTTTTGGCGTAATTGGGACATAACTGATACAAACAAAAAATATCAGAAATAAACTATAAAAATATAACAGCCTAGCAATTATTGAAGGAAGTAACTGCCTGTGAGATTTAAGATCTCGTCTTTAGTAACGTACTTCTTATAACTGCCGGAGAAAAATAATTTTATTTATATTAATTTCAACCAATACGAATTATAATAATAACATAATGTGGGCGTGCTAAGCTTATATTACATTATTATTATTACAAATATGCCAAGAATCTGTTTAAAATTCACTTTATAGTTGATTTGTTAAATCCCCATATTGAATTCATCCATGTTCAGCATCGACTTTCTACGACTTCAGCTGCGGACGTCATCAGCATTACAGACAATGTCTAACGCCATATGCATACATCTGCATGTATGTATGTATGTCTGTATTCGTAAAGCTACAACAAATTTACGGTTGATGGCGCTCTCTCTCTCCTTCCCTCTCTCTTTCGCTCCTCTCTTTGTATGCGTCCCTTTCGTGAAGTTGTTAACTGTGGCTATGAGGCTGTCTCGCTTCGTTGCGTTTACGCCAAACGTCTGTCCCACTGTGGCTTAGGCTCTGTTAGCCCACAGCGACACACACACACACCCACACATGCACTCTCTCTCTCTCTCTCTCTCTCTCTCTCTCTCTCTCTCTCTTTGCCAATCCCAGTCTCACTCATACTCTCTCCTATCATACATACATGTATACTTGCACATGAGCATATCAGTGCTGCCAAATTTTGCTCTTAAAAAAGCTGTTTTCGACGGGGTGGAAAGCAAAAAAAAAAATGAATATTTTTAAAAAACCAAAAATAAGCAATTGTTTCAAAATGTAAATTCGATAATATTGTCATAAGGTCTTCGATTAGAAAATCACTTGTCGCAATTTCAGAACGTTTCCCATCATTTAAACTGCCATTTCCTATCACACTACGGATATATTTTTATTATATATGTATTATTTATATATATTTATGGTAAGAAAATAACATCGATATATCAATACAGAATAGATCGAGATAATTGTTATTGTCATATACAGATGCTTGCCACTTTACCATAAATAGTTTATTGCAAGTATCTAAACTTTAGTTGCTAAAGCACATGAGCATTAGATTTCCGATATCTGGTAGTTTCTTAACTCATTTTATAGTTAAATATACAATTTTTCCTTAAGCTTTTGGAAAACATTCAAAAAAACTAAAAAAAAAATATTCTTAAAATGAAAAATCCAAAACTCTTGCTAGCCGATATTTTTGAATTTCTCTAGCAAACGGACCTGAAATAAAGCTAGATTTGACGGGAAAAAAGCGGAAATGGCCACACTGGCAATGTATATATGTAAAAGCTTTGCTCTCATATTATGCTAATATTATCCCTTGTCAGTGTTTTGTGGGTTAAGGACAGTTTTATGCATCCACACACACTAACACACACACACACACACATGTGACTATAAACTTCTCACGCATGTGCTACTGCTTCTGGACATCTGTGTTAGTTGTTGGTATGCATGTATGTGTCTGTGTTGAGTGTGTGTGCGGATCTGTGTGCATGTTAAATAAGCATAATGCCGCCATTATTGGACGCATTACAAACAAAATGAAAGTGGGCACACACACACACACACACACATACACACACTCCCATACACTCTTATGCAATGAGCCTACTTACACTTTGTGTAAAAATGTGTATGTTTGTGTGCCTTCTTTGACCATTCGCCTTAGGCTCCCTGCACTTGACATGTCCTGGCCATTTGAAAGCAAAACCCAAGTCCACAAACCAAGAAACCGACGCTAATATTCGCATCAATGGTAGAGGCAGTTTATTAAAAATAGTTAAAGACTATCTAGATAGTTTTAAATTCATAAATTTAAGTACAATGTTGTATATTTTATATATACTTTATTTATTTATTTATTTATTTATTTTTTATTTATTTATTTATTTAATGTCAACTATAAACAGTCGACAGAAATTTAAAATTAAGTGTAAAATTAAAATTAAATTTAAAAATAATTAAATTATTCATATTAAATATTAAAAATATAAAAATTATAATTAAATTGAAAAAAGAAAAAATATAAAATAAAAATAATAAATAAATAGTTCTGGGGTGAGTAAAAGTAAATTGATTCAACATTTGTTGCTAGGATTGGGGAAACCCAGGAAAACCCAATCAAATCAATGACCACCACCAGAGATTAAATTGATTAATGTGTGCGTAAATGTTCTAAGATTAAGGCTTTATTGGTAGAAATAGAAGACTCTAATCTAATAACCCCGTAAAGTCTGTTAAACTCAGAACATAGTACTCTAAAAGGTTCATGCATAAGGTAATTAGTATGGCAAGTGCTAGTTGTTAATAAGGAGTAGAAACGAGTTGATCTAATAGGAAGTGAAAAGTTTAATTTGTTTAGTAAGAAAGGAGAGTCAATATCACCATTTATAAGTTTTTGAATGAAAGTTACACCCAGCATAATGCGACGGTGTGAAAGGGAAGGAAGATTAATTAATAGTAATCTACTAGGATATGGCGGAAGGTTAAGTTGTGGTGACCAGTTTAAGTTTCTTAGTGCGAAAATTAGAAACTTCTTTTGCACCGATTCAATTTTGTCTTTATAAGTCTGATACTGTGGCGACCACAAACAGGACCCATACTCGAGGATGGGACGTACCAGAGAGACATAAAGCTGTTTAGTCGTATAAGGGTCATTGAATTCCTTAGACCAACGCTTAATGAAACCTAAGACCTTCATGGCTTTATTTACCATGAACTCAATGTGATCGTTGAAAGAAAGTTTACGATCAAGTAAGATGCCTAGGTCATTAATTTGAGATATATTCTCAAGAGGATGGCCTTCTAACAAGTATTGAACATGCACAGGTTGTGTTCTGCAAAAAGTCATGGCTTTGCATTTTGAGCAATTGAGGGCAATAAGATTGGTTTTGCACCATGAATTGAAAATGTTAAGATCAGCTTGCAACAAAGAAGCAGAAATAGGATCCTTATAAGAGAGGCATAATTTAACGTCATCTGCATACATCAAAACAGCACTATTCTTAATAATAGACGGAAGGTCATTAATAAATAAATTGAAAAGCAATGGTCCGAGGTGGCTACCTTGGGGCACTCCTGAATAAACAGAGATCTGCTTAGAGAGAGCAGAATTGAACATTACTCTCTGAGTTCTATTTTTAAGATAGTTGGAGATCCAATTCATAAGAATATGAGGAAAACCAAGAAGCGACAACTTGTGCATTAGGAGAGTATGGTTTACAGAATCAAATGCTTTACTGAAATCAGTGTAGATGACGTCCGTTTGCATCGAGCTATGAAACCCACTAATGACAATAGAGGAGAGTTCCAATAAGTTTGTTGTAGTAGATTTGGATCTCACAAAGCCATGCTGGGTTGGTGAGATGATTGAGCTACATAAGTGTTGCAGTTGAGAAGTAATGATTTTCTCGAATAATTTAGGAATAGCAGACAACTTAGAAATAGCTCTATAGTTCATGACGTCAGACTTAGAGCCTTTTTTGTGTAAGGGAATAACATAAGATTCTTTCCATAACTTAGGAAATAATCCGGTCGAAACGGACAAAGAAAAAAGTTTAAGAATTGGCTTACAGAGCGAATTAGCACAGTATCTGAGAACACAGCCAGGCACCCCATCTGGCCCAGGAGAAAAAGATGGCTTGACCAAAGTCAGCTCACAACCTAACGAACTTTCCGTAATCTGCGGACCGAAAACAGAGTTAGATGGATAAATTCTATAAGGATAAGGACACTTAGAATCGTAAATCTTAGACGAATAAGTATCCTGGAAAAAATCTGCAAATAAGTCCGAAATGTTTTGATCGGTACTAGCTGTTTTCTCGTTTAGAGTTAAGGAAGAAGGATATGTAGCAGTTCGCCGTTTAAGATTAACGAAGTTATAAAACTGCTTAGGGTCTTTAGCAAATTGTAATCTACAGCGAGTTAAGTATGCACTATAGCAACGGTGGTTCATAGTATCAAAGCCAGACTTAGCGATAACATACCTTGAAAAATCAATAAGCCTACCAGATAATTTGAACTTTTTGTAAAGTTTGGATTTCAAATTTATATACAAAAATCAACAAAGTTTAGTTAATTTCTAATAATTTATTTAATTCATTTATCGTTCATCTATATATATTAAAAAAAAAATAGTTTTTCATTCGCAGCTACTTTTAAAATGATAAAATGTTAATACAAAATTAATTAATACAAATTAATTAATTAATTATTTACTTTAAGCGAAAGATTTAGGCTTATTATTAGTTAAAATCGACATAAATTAATTATTTGTTTTCAAATATATTATATTAATAATATTTTTTTATTTAAAATGAACTTTTAAACGGTCATTTAAAATTGAATTATATATAAATTAAATGAAAATTTAATTTACACAAATGTTAAAAAAATTTAAAAATTATTTTATAACATTAATATGTATAATTTAAAAGAAATAAATATAATTTCTAAATTATTTAAAAATATAAATGCTTCAAATAGAAAGGGAAAAATATTAAATTATAAAATTAAATAAAAATATACATATTGTAATAAATATAAAATACATTAATGGAATTAGAAGGAATTAAAATTACAATTAGAAAACATTTATTTATTACATTTATTTTTTTATATTAAAGATAATAAGTGAATAAATTACTCAAAACTTTTTTTTAGCATTTTCGGAATTTTATTTAAAATTGTTCAAAATTTTATACAGAATAATATATAACTTAGTCAACAACTCATATTACTTCAACTTTTATATTTTCTACAAAAAATTAAATAAAAAAATTAAAGAAATCTAAATAAAATCTGAAACTTCAAAAACAATCTAAAATTTCTTATACCTATTGGAAACCCATACAACTCTTAAAGCCCTCAAAACTGGATAATCTACCAAGCTTCTCATTTAACTTGGCCAACAATCAACTTCTCCCCAGCCACAATTATCTGAAATCTCTGATCGATTTACATACGCACAACTAAAAGGCAATTTTCCTCTTAAATAAGAAAGACAAAAGATAGATAAAAAGAAAATAAACGGAAATCCCAAAAAACCCAAATTTGAGCAGAACAAAAATCTTTTCGTCCTTTTTTTTGGGACTGCAACGAAAAAAAAGAGTTTTAAAGCTAGCATTGAACAACAGTGAAATAATAAGCGGAAGCAACGAATGACGAGAATAAGAGTATAAGAAGACGAGTGTAAGGATAAAAAGCAGAAGCAGAAGAGAACTATTTGGCATTACACAGGTTGGCAGAGAAGGAATCCACGTTGAGCCTGATTGAGTCCTGATTCCATAGTTGATTCTCCGCTTTGGCACTTCGATTTGCGTTGTTAAATTTATTACATGCTCCGCGTCTTCCACATACATTACATATGCACATATACAGATATATTTTTTATCGATTTGCATTTATGCCCCAAAAAGTATGCATGGATATTTGTATGTGGAAAATCGTTGTGGAAAGTGAGTGGGGGTGGGAATGGAAAAATGAATGGGCGCAGTGGAGCGTGGCAAAGCAACGTCTGTCACATTATGGAGACATCAAGCACGCAAACGGGACTCATATACTACAACAGGCGATTAAAATGCTGTGGGCGTGGCTGTTAACTTGGCCCGAATATGGATGTACGGCAAAGCGGTATTAACTTAAATTTCAATTGAAGCTCAAGGCCTGTGCCTACACAGTTCTTGTTGTTGTTGTTGTTGTTAGGTGCACAGCCTGAAATTGTGCGGTGTCAGTAACTACCAACTAGACAAACAAAGAAAAAAATTGGCTTTCACTGCAAAAAGCTGAAATGGGGAAGGCATCAGGAAATAGAGGAGGGATGCATGTGACTGGAGGAGTGGGAAATATAAATTTAAGTATAAATCATAATTTAGACAAATCTCTAGAGATGAGCTCTCAACGTCCAGCCGGGCTGCTGCCGTTGCTTTCACTTCCCTTTTTGGCCAGACCACAATTTTCTTCTCTCTCACTCATTCTCTCTCTCTCTCTCTCTCTCTCTCTCTCTCTCTCTCTCTCTCTCTCTCTCTCGGTCGCAGTCTCTCTCAAAATTTGTCTCTTTTCAGCAGCAGGTACAAGTCGTATTGTATATACATATATATACATATAAAATCCCTCAAAGCAAAACACAACACTGTCATGTGAGTTGGGTGTGTGTGTGTGTGTGAGGGATGTCTTAGACGAGCCACAATTTATGCGCTTCGTCGCTTTTCGTCTACTCCAAGTGATTTGCCTCCTGCACATTGAGTTTCAATCCTCGCTTCTTCCGCATCTTCCCCCATCTTTCATCCCACTTCCGCCCCTCCAGCCACGCCCTCCATCAAGTTCAATTTATTTTGCGCATAAAAAATATCTGCGTATTTTTTCTCTTTGCTCTTTGCCAATTTTTTTTATTTTTTTTTTTTTTTTGCTTGGGCTCTTCACTTTAAATTTATTGCCATATGCATAGTTTGAGTAATGCGTCAGTCTCTACTCCGACTCCAACTCCAACTTCATCTCCAGCCTCAACCTCAATCTCAAAACAGCCTCAATCTCTGTCAGCACCTAAGCCTCATATCTAAAAAAATCAAATCGCAAGAGTTAAGCGACTTACATATAGTTAGTTCAACTTCGGATTTGTCTTTAAATTCTATGACAGAGAACCATGTCTTAAAGTTATAGGGAATAAAATTGAAAATAAAGTAAAAAGGTAAGGAAAGAGTGAGCTCGACCACGAAATACCCTGTGTGCACCAAATAAGAGTATGTATATGAATACTTCATTCCATTATCGCAGCTCATATGCAGACGATTTTCGGTTTCCTCTTAACTTCCGAATTAATAATGAGATAGTTTTTAAATTTTCAGTGCATATATCAAATCTAAGGAATCTACCTGAAAAAATTAATCACAAGAAAATCGTATTTCTTCAGTTACTAAAATTATAAGAATTTGCGATTATTCCAAATGAATGGACATGGCATCTAAAAATAAGAAAAAAATCATCATTTAGAAGAGTACAACCTGTATGTCATATTTGGAGTTGGAGGCTGTTAAATTTTAGAATTTCAAATTTAAATAACATTAACAGTTGATGCTAAGAAACTTATTAAGTTGCACGGATTCGTTACTTACTAAATAAAAAAATAAATAAAATAAAATTTTAGAAATTTCAACATCAAAATTATGGTGCCTACATTTTGAAAATCGGAACATTATGATATTTGTAGTTTAAAGACCGAAACAAACTGAAAACACTTAATCCATATCAATTTTCAGAAGCAACTATTTTCGACACAAGAGTTTATACTACCGATTATTCAGAAATTTGAGCTTCATAATATTTATTAATAAATATTGGAAATCAGAAGATGATTTTGGGCTAAGCTATGACACTCTGAAGTTCCACAAAGAGGAATTTCTTGGCAAAAATTAAAATTTCATAGCTCCCAATTTTCGACATTACTATTTGGATATTGAAAGATGAAAAAATTTCAACACCAAAACTGTAAAACTGCAAAATTTTTTAAAAGTCGGCTGAGATTGCGAGTAAAATTGTCTTAGCTTCAGTAGTAATAGTAAAAATTATATATTCTTAGTGAGTTATAAATTATATTAAATATTTGTTATAGATATTTAAATATAACATATATATAATATAGTTTACAAGTTAAAAAAATTTTCAAATATTTATTTGATTTCTATATACATCATTTTTTATGTTCTATTATATTAGTATCTCATAATATTCTCAAGTTCTGTGTTCTACATATTCTCTACATATTTTTCATATTCGTCCTATATTTTTCTGAAAACACTTAAGCGCCACTCCCCCCTCAACCCGTCACTCCCGTCACTACTTCCGCACTTTAATCTGCACCCCTCGCTCTTCTCATGCTCCCCCTTTTGTTTAGTTTCTCCCCTTCACATTGCAATACTTGATTGGTTAAGCATATTCATCAAATATTTACACACACCTGTTTCAAACAGCTAAACAGCTTGTGGCATAAAATGTTATGCCTGCTGTGTGGCATGAATCGAGGCACTGTAATTTGGAGGAACTGAATGAGTAGATGGCAAAGGGGGTGCAAGGAGGGGGCAACTATTTGCGATCGCAGCCCACACAAATTGTTGAGGAGGCGACGCGGCATCAATTGCTGAAGCACTTGACAAGTAATTTGCGGTGACTGCAACTAAGCAACCCGAAAACAATGCCAGCTACAAACCGCAGCTCTCTCTTTCTCTCTCTTTCTCCACCACCCCCCACGACACACCCCTGTCGCCGCAAGCTACCCTTACATCCAAAGCAACGTTTGCCAATTGCTCTCGTTGCTTTCGCCCCTGTTCATGTTGTTCTTGTTATTGTTGTTGTTGTTATTGTTGTTGCTGTTGTTATCATTGTTTATTTTTAGCTTTTGCAATGCTGCCGGCAGTTTTAGCCACAAAAAGTTCGCGTCCCCTCTCACTACCCCTCTCTTTGTGCCTCTCTTTGCCCTTCTGCAATTCGACTATTTCATTTTGTGCAGATTTGTTTTGAGCTCAACTTTTTGCTGAACACATGTCAGAACATTTAAGATTTATACCAAAAATACATAGTTCTGGTTTATATTTTTATTTTTTTTTTTTATTTATATTTACTTTTTTTGTGCACATTTTTGATAGAGTGTTTTGGAAGCTTTTCACGGTTAGCTGCAGTCGCTGACTATATACACACATACATATATACATATCTATTTTTATTTGTATTTATTTACTTATTTTTTCCCCATTTTTTTCAGTGTACTTTAATTGTCAGGTCGAGCCTGGAGCTCCGTGAATTGCTGGCAATTGAAATATAAAAAAAAAAAATACAGCTTTTGAATACATGACAGAAATATCCGTACATATGAGGGGGAATTTAGGGAATTTCATGGCATTAGAACACGTCCAGCAATGTGCATGACTCTAAGCTGATGCGATTGTGGCTTAAACGTGCTTCTAACTGGCCGCATGACAATTCCATTTACTTCCTTTCATTCTCTTTCCCGTTAGCAGCTTTATTTCTCTTTCAAATGGAAAAATAAAAACTTAAAGCCAACAAGTTATCATCCATCAACTCAGTTAACACTTTGTCTGCAGCTCTTTTGGCCATGAGTCAGCCGAAGTTTGCGTTTTGGCCAAGTCAGCAGTGGGTTCGCTGTATGAGTTGGCATTGGCAAAACAAGCGTGAAATATACAAATCATGAGAGGCCCACAGAATAGAAAAATTGTGCAGAAAAGGCTTTAAAACAAAAGGCAGCCAAAAAATGAAAGGAAATGAACAAAAACACACACATACACAGCTGACCTTTTGTTGTTACCTTGGCCGTTATGCACAACTCTTTTACCAACAATATATATATATATATATTTTCTTTTTTTTATAAATTTAAATTATGCAAAAGTGTTTCAGGCCACACAGCCTGAACTAAGCAAGCGAATTTTCCGCACAATAAAATTGTTCACACTTTTTTTTTTGTGAGAAGAAAAAGAAAAAATTGTATGCAAAATGTGCGTGTGTGAAACGAGGCAATTTGTGTGGGGCTGGCATTGAACGGAAGTCCTCGCGACTTGCCCTGATTCCATACAGGCACTTAACTCTTTCACTTCAAGCTAGGGACGAAGTTGTTTAAAGAAATATAGAAAGATTTGTATTAGAAATATAAAAAGAAACTAAAGGCTTACTAGTCTTGTAAATGTGATCTATTTGCTTATTGCCTAATTGACAGATTGTAAATTAAAAATAAAATTAGAAATAAAATGTGAAAAGAAGCCAAAAATTTCTAAATTAAAGGACTCCAATTTAAGACCGTTGAACTGATAGAAGCGGAAAATGTCGCCAGGCACATCAACGGCAACAACATCAAAGAGTTTTCTGCAGACATATTAAAAAATGAGGCACAGAAAGCGGCACATTTTGTCGAGCACACTTTAATAACTTAAATATCAAATGTTGCATGCTTCAATTGAAGCTGAGGCACTCACGCTCACACACACACAAACACACACATACAGTCGCATAGCTATTTGCATGCATGGCAAAGCAGACGCTGAAAAGTATGCTATGAAAAAAATAATGGCAAGACGGAAGCATTGAAAATGTCAGCAGGTGACAGCGTCTGGAGAATGTTATGGCACGGTATTATGGCAGTGGCTGTCGTCTCAAGGCATTTGTCTGCCAGGCAGCCCATGCCATAAATGTCGCGCTCTGCCCCTACCACATTGTTGCAGTTGCACTTGCAGTTGCAGTGGCAGCTGCATGCTCTTTGGATGGGGGGGGGGATGGCAAGAAGCTGCTTTTCAGTTTGCATTTTCAAGTAGATTTTTCTGCTGCCTTGATTTTGAATAGCTCGCTTACACACTTAATAAAAGTAGCGCGATATCTCTCTCTTTCTTTCTCTCTCTCTCTCTCTCTATTCTGCTTTTAAGTCTGCCTCCTTCACAGCCTCCCATGTATTTGTGCTCCAACTAATGGTATGCAAATTTAAATAGACTTCAAAAAAAATGGTCGCTTTCTATGCAAACGTGCCTAAACATTCTTTTTATCTCGCTCGCAACACAGATTATATCATTACGCATGGCATATAATAATTCAAAAACAAAAATCCCCCAAAAATAACGTGGAACCCTCCCGTACTTGTCTACGTAGCTAATATGCCCAACTTGAATGGCAGCGTATTTATTTATTTTTATTATATTTTTTAAGGAGGCGAATCTCGAGGCGTTGTCAAAAGTCAGAGGAAGTAAATTTATTTATTGACTTACACACACACACACACTCACTCTTCCTCTTCTACACACATACACACATATAACTGGTAGCTTATGACTTTCACTTAGACACACACACACGTACCAGTATGGAAATTTACACAGTGATTCACACACTTGCCTTTAGGTGTGTGGTAATTGTATTAAATTTCAATAAACGTGCGTCAAACATTATGAAATACGAACTGTTGACAGTCGACATGCAACATGGGGCGCCGCCATAACCAAGTCATAAGCAAATTCCCCAAAAGTGCTGCCAGTATGGGTATATAGCAGTGAGGGGAAGGAAGCAAGGGGGAAGGGAAGGGATCAGCATTTGGCAGCTGCCACAATTTGGCCTAATGCAATCTAAGCCTTTTTTATTGCGTGCAGCGTCAAAGTTGTGCCTCCGAGTTTTTTGAAGCTTCGCTTGTTGCTGTTGCAATTTGGCTGGCTATAAATTTTCGAGGCCGAAATGAAAAGCCAAGGCACAAAATATATTTAAATTTTTTTCCCTTTCGTTCGTTTGTTGGTTTGTTTGTTGATCGCCAAGAGGAGCTGAAGTTGGTTGCAAGTCTATGTGGGCTGACGACAGCAATGTGACTGCGGGGTGGTGGGTGGCGGGAAGGAGGGAGGGAGGCAGGGCAACAGTAAAAAATCTGCTTAAATGTACTTCCGTCATAAAATAACGGTAATGCAGAGCCAACGCCATGACGATGCCAGTTTATATGTACAGACATATATATACACTATATACAAGTATGTACATACATATGTATGTATGTATATCACGTAACCCGGCGAGCAAGAAAAACCTTTTTATACTTTGCTGCCGCACAACATCCGCCAAATAATAAAACAAAACACACAACGGCCCAAACCGACAAAGAACATCCAACAACAACAACAACAGCAACAGCAACAAAAACAACAACAAAAACAACAATAACAACAACAAGAAGAACAGCAACAAAGTCAACGTCGACGAGGAAGGAACAGCGAACAACGAGCTGCGGACAACGACAGCAAACTGTCAGGACGTTGCACGGCCAAAAAGGCAGCCAGCCGGCAGCAGTGACTGCTCTTAAATTTGAAACCAAAAATAAAAAAAAAATAATACAAAAAAAAATTATAGAAAAAAATAAAAACAAAATGCCAACAGACAAATGGGCCAAAACAGCAAAAAAAAGAAAAAAAAAAACGTTGTCGGAATTAATATGTAAATGACTTTAAGGCAAAAGATACAGACGAAGAGATTGAGATACTTACATACATAACTACATACATACCTGCATACATACATACATAGATATATACATACATACATACATACATACATACATACATACATACATACATACATACATACATACATACATACATACATACATACATACATACACACATTCATAAATACATATCTCTCTCATAGCTGCGACATAAATTTCCATCTATTTTTCATTTGCTACAATTGCAATTGAACAACTTTTATGCGGAAAATGGGAAAATCTTCATAAATTGGAGCCGAATTTTTGCACAAAATTTGCAATGGATTTTGAATAACTTTCCATTAACTTTTTGCATTCATCTTATATTTGTGCAACTCTCTCTGATAATTTTTGCATCTTATTTGTTTGTCTTTATTTATATTTTTTTTTAATTATATTGCCGCAATGCTGCAAATAAATAATTAATTGACAACAAGTTGTTTAACTGTTTTCCTTTGGAAATTATGGCCTAAAGCAATTGTGAAAAGTGAAGTTGAGCAATAAATTTTCAACTGCATTTATGCATATATTTTCAGCATCATTTGTAGAAAGTTTATCACAACTTTATATATATATATATATATATATATATATATATATATATATTTGAGACATTGTTTAATGAGTAAGAAAAGTAGTTTTTAATTGTTTAAGTATACAATGCAGAAGAGGGGACAGATTTATTTATTTATTTAATGTCAACTGTTATCTGTTGACAAAAATAAAATTAAATCAAATAAAACATTAGAATTAAATTTAATAAATTAAACTTATAAATATATTTTTTAAAATAAAAATTAGAATTTAAAAATGAAATATAAGATAAATAAATAATTCTGCTTTGAATAGATTGATGACAATATTATGTATAATTAATTTAGTATTTTTAATATGTTTTTATAAATTCATACATATTTTGAAATTGTAATACATTTCTTTCGTACATATAGAGCAAATTTCTATGTCAATAATAATAATTTATTGGTTACTTCTAATAAATTTAGAAAGTCAAGTATATGTAGAATTTAAAAAGTACCATAATAATACCACATAGATAAAGAATGAAAAATAATTCAAAATATATATAAATATTTTTTTTTTAATAAATATATATTACAAATAAATAATAAATTATATAAATAAATTTGAAATAAATTTTTTTAAAAACACCTCTTCTAACAATTTTTGTTGCTATATAAACATGTTCAATATAAATACGTTGCATTCCTTGAAAGTTTAATAAATTAAAAAAAAAGTTTAACAACATCTTTTGAAATTCGCAATGTATTTTCTTTTCTCCCCGAATACATGCAACTTAAGAGAACTTTTCACACAACTACTAAACTTTAAGAAAACTTCCATTCTTTTAATAGCTCATCCATTAACAATTATCCTCAGAAGACAGGATCCATTAGGAGTCGCAGCAAAAGCTGCATTTGTCTATTAATTTCTTAACAATTATTTGTACTGAAGCTGCACAAATTGCTTGTAGACTTGGCTAAGAGCACAGCCCAGTTAAAGGGGGTTTTAGCCATAGAACAAGAGGCAAGTAAGTAAATTAATTTACCTTTAGTTGTTGGCAACTTTTCTTGTGGATGCACTTGTTGTTGCATTCATCGCGTGCCTCAAACAGCGGCCATTGTTGCACATTCCATTAGCAGTGTCGGCGGCATGTGTGCTTAACTATTTCAATTGCTCTCTCTTTTTTTTCTTTTCTATTTTTTGATTATTTCTTAAGTAGATCTGTTGAAACACACACACACACACAGACAGCAATTAACCTAGTTGGGCAACAATGGGCCAAGTTAATTTTCTTGGAATTTCCTATTTAAGCCGGAAAAGAATGTTGCAGGTACAACACACACCTACATACATACATACGTGTGTATGTGGCAAACACACACAGAGTAGCACAATGCTGTTAACACTTTAACCGGCTTTTTGCCACTTGCGCCAAAAATCCAATAAACGTGAAAACTGTTGACTCTCTACGGCTCCGACTCCGACTTTCGACTTCCGACTTTCGACTTCCGACTTCGACTCTGTTTAGTCAATAAAATCGTACACGGATATTGCGTATACGCCGCGTTGTCCACGGCCACAAGCAGCACACACGAGAGCCAACAACGAACTGAACACCAAATGTGTTGGCCACAAATGCAACTTCGTCGTCTTTTGGCCAAGTTGTGTCTTGGGGCCAACGGGGCGCATGCGTCACTTTTACTCAATGAAAAGCTCTGCCTGCTGCCAACTTGACACCGAATTTACTACACAAAATCAATCCGAAGCGACGGCAGCGTTGCATGCCTCACGTTGCTATTTTCGGAGTCGACTCTGATTGTTGTTGCTGTCGGCGTATGTGTTGCTGATGTTGTTGCTGTTGCTGTTGCTGTTGCTGTCGCTGTTCTCGTTGTCAGCAGCAACATAATCATTGGCGCGTGTTGCTCACTTGTAGGCAGCCCGCCAATCCACAAAAAAAATAAACATAAAACAAAAAAGAGAAAAAAAAAAAAAGGAAGAGAAAAACAAAAGCCTTTTACAAATCGCACAACGTCATGTCAACGAGACAATCAGACAAATGCCTCACAGTCTCTGCTCCTGCGATACGACACCCCATCCTTCAATGTTCTACTTACAGATATATACTCACACATGTATACATGTATATTCGCCTGTCTATGTTCTGTCCAGCACCTCCAACTCCACCTCCATCTCCATCTCCAACTCCACCTCCGCCTCCACCTCCAGCTGCGGCTTCCCACCAATGTCAATTGTCTGCGGGAGCTTAACTTTTTTTCTGTTTAATTTCCTTTATCAGGCAGGAGGCAAACGCATGTTGCTGCTTGTCCTTCCCATCCCTTCCATCTCTACCTCCACTCTCTTTCTCACTCTCTCTCTCTCTTTTCCTTTCCCTGTGGATAGCTGGAAGTGCGTCTCGTTATCCTTTCAATTGTCAATTGGCTTGTTGCGCCGCCTGCCTCATTTCCCCCTTCCCCAACTCCTCAGCACACACACACACACACACACACACACACACACACACACATATATCAATGTTGGGCAGGTGAAGCTATTGATGTTGCAAATTAATGTTAAGTTGACATGTTCGTTTGTTCATTTAATTATTTAGCATTGATTTCTTTTTTGCTTGTTGTTCACCTAATGAATTGAGACACGTTGAGGGAGCAAATAAATTGAACTTTAAAGGGAATCAAGGGAATAGAAAACTATACCAAAAACTAATAATCACAAACATAAAATTATTTTAACAGAGTTTCTTGCTGTCTGTTATACATAATATTTATATATTTAAACTGGTTATAATAACACAAAATAATATTCTAAATCTAATAAAAGTTTAATAAATTAAGATAAGTAGTGGAAGTCTGTAATTACTTAATATCCCATACGCACAATGTCTTCTCTGTATAAGTCAAATTTTGTTTTCGAATTTAGAAATAATTTTTATTTATTTATTTATTTATTTATTTATTTATTACAAATAATAACACATTGAAAAATATATTAAATTCAAGCCAATATAGTTTAATTATTTTTAATACGATTTTGCAATATAATTTTAGATTCTGGCATCTTTCTCATATTATTCATATTGGATTAATAACATGTAAATGTTATGTTATCTGTAGAACACAATATTATATAAACTTCCAAAAATGAACTTTATCAGGAGTCACCACCCTCATAAATCGGATATCTTTATTTGCTGACAACTTGAAATTTCAAGCTGCACCCTTATTAAGTGCAGCTAAAACCTGTTGTGAATTATAATACATTGCCACAAAAGTCAAATACTATTTAATAAGAATGTTAACAACAGTTGCATACTTTTGTGCACCTTTGCAGCCCTTTATGTCGTATCGTAACTACGAGATCATGTAACTACGAAACCCCAACTATTAAGTTTACTTAAAAAAATAAATTTATTATTTTTTTGCGATCTATAATTTATTATAATTTCATAAGTACAAAAAAATTTATTTATTTTATATTAATACATTACTTTACATTAATTATTATTATATTAAATAATATCTGTACAAAATAATAATTTACTATATTAAAGATAAACATATTATAATATATTAAATACTAATCTACATTGAATTTAAGCTTAAGCAGAAACATTTTTTATTGATGAATATTAATGTAATATATTTTCTATTTTTTTTTTCATATATTATTAAGCGTGGAATAGGCACATATTGAAGAATGGATTCCACTTTCATAATTTTTACATACTATTTAATATTAGAATAATTAAAATCTATTAGTTAAAATTGATAGTAATAATAAATAAAATCAATATCAGTTAAGAAAAATTTACTGGACACCTCTTTTCTCTGGAGTTATTTTGAGGGAATTAGAAAATTAAATTGCCTAGTCGTGCATTTGGAATTGAAACTTGTGCAAATGCAACGATGCGTTGCCAAGTGCCACAAGACGCTTGCCACTTTGCTGCACAAACTTGCTGCCGCCTGCGTCTATTTGCATGCCACAGAGACCGACGTAGAGCCTTGACTATGTGCATCACTTTGCTAAATGGCAAGTCAAGTATATTAGCCAACTATACATGCACATATATACTTTAATACAAAAGCCAAATAAACTGCATACTTGGCATTGATATGAGATATTTGCCCCTCAAGTCAAACCCCCCCCTCTCCTACTCCAGGGAAATCAAATCTGGCTTAAATCTTTGGCAAATACTTTGTGGCCATTTATGTATACAATATTGTGGTTATCAGCATGTTGCGAAATCAAAATAAATTATGCAAAAATCTATGGATAGTATAAACAAAAACACACAAAGAGACATACAAGTACTTGTTGCAGATATTATATGTTCAATGTGTATGTATATAACGTGAAATATTTATACTTTATTTTGCATTATTTATGATGAAAATCTGCCAGCTTAGAATTTCATTTGGAAAACTTGTTGGCCATCAGTCTGTAACCTGAACAGAGCAGAGGGTCTAAAATGGCCGCAAATAACATAATTTATAATTTACATTTTATGTATTAGTGTTTGGCACTTGAATCATTCAAATATGACGAGCGTGTTTACATGCCCCATTTTGGGGCAACCGCAGCAGCAGAGAGCGCACTTCTGGGCTTATAGTAGTTTTGGGGGAAAGTTCGTAAGCCTTCGGCATGGCATTTAATCCCTTTTAAATTGATATTGTAATTGGTTTTTCGTGTGTAGTTATGAGTTTCAATATGTTGACTCGACCTTAAACCATTTTCAAACTTTGAAGCTGTCTCCATTTGTCTGTCAGTCTGTTCGTCTGTCCATCTGTCTGTCTGTCTGTGAGTTTCCATAAATCTCAGCTCGATGAGTTCACATCACATTGAATCCATTGTTGATTTTAACAAATTTGTTTCGTTTCCATTTTGAAGATTTCTGATATTTGATTACAACAGGTTGACAAACTTTTATTTTATTTGTAATTTTCACACAGCTTCCACTCAAATGAAGAGTTAACAACATCATAATCCTAGGATATTGCATAGATTACAAAGCTTGAACCGAATTTCAATTGAATTATTTTTTCATTTATTTTACCAAAATATTAAATTTTCGAGAATTATTTATGATTTGTTATAGTTTGTTGATTGTAATATTGAATACAAATATGTTATATTGAAACTGCCAAATATACTTATATTGATGTCAAGAAAATATAATCATTTTTGTGAAATGTGGAATTTTTGGATTTTTCTTATACTAAATTTAATCCTTTTTTAATGAGCATTTAAAATAACTTTAAGTTTGACATTTGTAATTGGTCTGCATTAAAATATATTTTCAGAGATTTTTCTGTCAGAAGTTATGGCTTTTCAGTTTCAAGTCTTGATAAAATTTTGAAAAAATTAAACCAATTTTCAACAGTTAAATTTCGTAAGAGATAACAGTATTTTGAGGCCTAAATTAAATAAGGCGATTATAATTTTAGTAATAATTTTAAATTGTTGACGAACAGCTTGCACAACAAACAATGCAATTTTAGTCGCATAGCAGCCAACTTTTGCCAGCCAGTTAGTGTTACCACTGAGTAAATTCACATTTTGAGCACGAAAGAATATATAAAAACACACTTGTCTATATTTATATTAAATGTATAACATTCATATAAACAATTTAAATTGCTCATCGAATATCCTCGTCACCTAACAAAGGGATTTTTATGCATATAGCAGTCAGCTTTTGTCAGCCAGCTAGTGTCTACCACGGAATTAATTAAAATTGTGACTACTAAAAACTATCAATAAGCATACATGTGTATATTTATATTATACGTAATATATTTGAATACATTTCTTGTTAATCTAAAATAAATTAACGATCAATTAAGTATGCAATTCCACTCACATAGCAGCCAGCTTTAGTTGGTCAACTACTGTTACCACTAACTAAATTCACATTTTCAGCTTGAATTTAAAAACTGATTTGTTTATATTTATATTGTAAGCAATAAAATATTATATTTCTAATGATTGAACGGCTGCAGAAACTGTTGAAGATCAATGTGACCAACTAATCAATCAACTAATTTTAGTCGCATAGCAGCCAGCTTTTTGTCAACTAGATAATGTTATCCACTGAGTAAATTCACATTTTGAGCACGTAAGAATATATAGAAACACACTTGTCTGTTTGTATATTAAATGTATAAAATTATATAACATCTATATATAAAAATTTAAATTACTCATCGAATATCCTGATCACCTAACAAAAGGATTTTCATGCATATAGCAGTCAGCTTTTGTCAGCCAGCTATTGTCTACCACGGAGTTTATTAAAGTTGTGACTTCTAAAAACTATCAATAAGTATACGTGTATATGTGTATATTTATATTTTATCTTAAATATTTGAATACATTTCTTGTTAATCTAAAATAAATTAACGATCAATTAACTATGCAATTCTACTCACATAGCAGCCAGCTTTAGTTGGTCAACTGCTGTTACCACTAACTAAATTCACATTTTCAGCTTGAATGAATATTTATATTTGTTTATATTTGTTTGTTTATATTTCTATTGTAAGCAATAAGATATTATATTTCCAATGATTGGTTGGCTGCGCAAAACTGTTGCCGAACAATTTTACCAACTTAGCAATCCAATTTAAGTCGCATAGCAGCCAGCTTTTGTCTATTCGGTTTTAAATGTCGCAAATAATCCTGTCAGCTCAGCAACTGTCCCATCTAACACCTTTATTATGACATCATAAATTTAAAGCAAAAATCATAAATAACATAAATTATCCAAAGATTGGACTAAGAGACACGCAGAGGGAGCTGCATTCATCCTTGCATGTATCCTTGAAATGAACACATATATACTCGGGGATCAGCACGTAGAATAGAAGGCGGCTTAATAAATAATTCAGTTGAGCTAAAAGTGTTCACACTTAATTTAATGCGTCGCTTAACTAATTATAAGAGTCAAGTTTTGGCTCAAAAGGCAAGAGACGAGAAGAGACGAGATGAGTCGAGAGAAAGGGGTATTAGGCTGAGACTGAGGAAGAAATGCGGAGAATGAGACTGACAAAAATCTCTTGATTGCACTTTGGGGACACATTTTGAGGTGCGAATTTTGCAGGTTGGCTGAAAAGACGCAAAGGTTTTACGCACTGGAAAATGCCACCCGTTTGAAAGGACTTTGGCTTTCTCGACTTGGGCCATTGGGTTTAGTTACAGTTACGAGTTGCTGTATGTTTTATAAAGCACCTGCTTAACCCTTAATACTTACCTTATTCCCCACCCCTCTCCAACGAGGCCATACCTTGCCCAACAACAGCAACAAAAGGCAACAACAACAGTGCCATCAAGCAAAGGCCAAGGAAGAGGGATGTCAGCCTAGGGGGGCTGCCACTGTGGCAATAAAAATAAATCCCTATTCAAGATGGAGCCGAGGCAAAGTCTCGAAATCTTTGGGGAACTGGCGTTGAACTGCAGCGGACAGCAGATTATGTATTTACAGGCAGATAACTCCCATTGTCGTAATGGCAAAGTTTCCATTTCGGGGCCATTGTTGTTGTAATAAGGTAACAGCCTAGATGATTGCTGGCAACTGTTGCCGCCTCCTCCCCAGTCTCCCCTCTCCCGTCTCCCCAATCCCTTCAATCCTCCACTCTGTCTCTGGCAAAACTTTATGCTGTGTCAGCTGAGCTTAGTTTACTCAAGACCAGGTCAACATCTCTAGTTCACCTGCCATTGTATCGATGTGTGTGTGTGTGTGTGTGTGTTTATATATGTATGTATTTGTTATTCCGCCATTTTGTTTATCTGCATAATAAAGAGTGCTAAAATTATTGATGCCCGCATTTCTGGGGGCATCCTCACATCGTCGACAGCAGCAGGTAAAATGGCCTTATCCTGTATAAAAAGGACCAACGATTGAGACCTATTGTTGCTGGAAATGGCATACTCTGTAGACTAAACTTAGCCAACAACCAAAATTATTGGCCAACAACCTGAATATGATACAGTTACAAATTGACTATACAATAACTTTTCTAGTCACTCTATGGGCACCACATAAATTTAAATCTTGGTTGACATATGGGGAATAATTTTCAATCGTGATTTTATTGAGTTATGCTAAGCGAGTGTTTAAAGTATTTTATATCCTGATAGACTACCTTATTATCCTACATGATCCTATGAGAAATTGATGTTCTTCTATAGGAGAGTCTATCATAATTGTAACTTTCATTTTGACTTAAGGTCCTTATAACTAGATAATTTTGCTAAGAGATGGAGTTGCTGCACATTATTTCAACTTCTTAACTTAAAAACATTTGAAGAGTCTAATTGATTTTATTGGGGTTTCCTGATATTAATTCAATAAATGTTCAATAAATAATTATAAATTTTCAGAATATATCCAACCTGCTAAATAATTTATTGATTGATAAATAATTACATAATTATTTGCATTTAATTACACATTATTATTATTACAATTTTCCTTCTTAATTTTTCTTCTTTTTGTATAAATTAAATATCTATTTAAAGTAAGGTTATCATTTAGAGGACTAGTAAGACTTAAAATCTTATTAGCTTAACTTAAAATAAAATATATTGAAAAAAAGTGATACCAATTAAATTAAATTAAAACTTTTGAAGACTTTAATTATTTAATTAATTTTATTGGGGTTTCTTGATTTCCCTTCAATAAATGTTCAATAAATAATTATAAATTTTCAGAATATATCCAAACTGATAAATAATTTATTGATTGATACATAATTACATAATTATTTGCATTTAATTACACATTATTATTATGACATTTTTCGTTCCTAATTTTTGTTCATTTTGTATAAAGTAAATATCTATTTAAGGTAAAGTTATATGGCTATCATTTAGAGGACTAATAATTAATAATAATAATAATATTAACTTAACTTAATATAAAACATATTTAAAAAAATTAATTATACCAATTAAATGTTATAATATTGCGACATTATGACTTTAACTTAATCCTTTAGATTGCTTATATAACCAAATTTAATTTATGAGAAGTTGGAATTTCATTATATGATATATTCAATGATTTCAACTTATTTAATTAAGCTGCAATAAACGTAAACCCATACACTGTATATAGCTAAGGTAACAGCATTGATTGTAATTAATAAATTCTTAAATTAAAAAAATAAATTGAGCTACTACTATATTTAAACTTAATTTTGCATTTATCCTTCAATGTGATCTATAAAAAAATATATTTAATACTTAAACTGTGATGCTGAGAATATTATTGAAATGTAATATTAAAGAAATAGTTTCAAATGAATCGAAAAAAGGTTAAACTTTTAAATATATATATATTTTATTTAATTTCGATAGAATTTTGTAATTATCCCAAAATTAAATTAAATAATTATATATTTTATACTCTAGAAACCGCCTAAATTCTTTATTAAAACTAACTTGAATATATTATATTTTGAGTTAACTTTGCCATTTTAAATAATTTCCTAAATTTTTTATAAATTTAAATTCAATTGAATTATTTTAATATTTCTGAAAATATTACAACACAAATGCATTGAGGGAATTGACATAAAGGTTGCATAAATGTCACTTAACACTTAAATATTATCCGCTTTAATGCAATTCATTTATGATTTAACATTTCCAAGGATTACACATTTACACAATTACAACTGTAATTCCTGCTATCGATTCATTTGTCAATCTCAAAAAAACCACACCTCATTTCAAACCAATTTTCATTTATATAACATACATACTGAGACTGATGTATTTCAATGTCAGAGATTGGCAGAGAAAGAGATGCAAATTTAGATCAAAAATTAAACACATCCTATTTTATGTAATATCATAAGTTGCCTGTTTTTGAGAATGGGGTATTTCTGTCTCTTTTTTTTACCATTTCGTTGCAGTCAAAAATGTCACACAGAGCATGAGCATGACTATCTCATATGCCACAAACTCATATCCTCAGATACAGATACAGATACAGATACAGATACTTATTCATATTGTGCCCTCTGAGTGCAAAATATTATTTAATGCCAGCTGACAGTTGACTGAGGCAATATCGTTTACATGCATTACGTAACTGCCAGTTGGTTGGGGAAGGGAAGGTTGACTGAGGGGGTTGCTGGCTGGTGTGTGTGGGGGGGGTGTGACAGACATCTTTTTGGTGGAAGTGGCACTCAGACAAATTGCCATTAGTTACAGGTTGAACTTGAGTGAGATCTCTCTATCACTCTCCCACTCTCTCTCTCTCTCTCTCTCTCTCTCTGCCACTCTCTCTCTCTCTTTATCTCTCTATGTCTCCCTTTCTATACCTGTCTCTCTTTACTCTCTCCATATATCTCACCCCCACCCTCTTCTGTGTCCCACATACATACAATATTTTACAGTCAGTGCCAAAATAAAATTGAAATATGCAACGATATTAAAAAATATATGAAATATATATTTTTTCCATATATTATTAGCTGCAATTGAGTCTTCATTTTCCTACTTTATATTTCATTATTTTTTTTAGGCGTATCTATTTATTTTGCTTTCATTTTTTAACATTTATTGCTGCAGGTCTGCAATTAAATTCCAAGGACATTCAGCAAAAAATGTGTATGTTGACTGTATTTATATTCGTATATATTTATGACCTTTATGAATACTCTATAAGTTAAACTATTTGTATGGCACGACATATTTGGTATTTTATTTAAGCTAGATAAAGTATAAGAATATTTAATTTAAAAATAAAAATTATGTTTTTTTCTACCACATTAAAGTAATTTTAAAAAATCGAGAGTTTATAATCAAATGTCTTTAAAAACCTTATATATGGCAAAAACTTCCTTGAGCCGCAAAAATTCGAAAAATTTAAAAAAACATTAATATTTATCGTAAAATTTATTAGTTATATACTAATTAAATTTTTAAAAATCTTCTTTCAACCATTTAAAAATTTTATATATTATATTATTTTTTTTGAATAATTATTTTATTGTTAATTATATTTTTTTATTTACTATATACTCAAAAAATTGATAGTGTATTTCATATTCGTCTATTTATAATCAATACAAACCTTTAATTACGCTAGTTTGTCAAACAAAAAATGCAAATAAATAAACAATATATTTCTTCATTTTTTTAACTGAGTTGATTTAAAAAAATACCAACCCTATTATGCATAATAAAAAAGATGTCATGAAATAATTATTGATATGCGTAAATTTCGATCAATTTTTTCATATAAATTTTGCCATTGGACAATAAATGAGTTAAATAAACACGTGACTTAATTGAATACAAAATGCCATTCAAACAGGCAAAAGATAATTGACAAATTATGCAATTGTGAAAATGAATTTAAATAAATCGACTAATAAAAGAAAAAATATTAAATTGGAAAACATGAGAAACACGCCGAAATTCCATTTAACGTCTTTTTAGAAAGTATTTGGAAAAGAAATGTGAAAATTGAATATAATATTTATATGTAGTAGCAATATATGTATATGTATAGATGAATATCGTGGCAGACACCTGTCGGCAAATAACTGCGAACATGACTTGCAACATGACGTTGCAAGCCGTTGAATGGGTTTAAACAATTTCATCAATTAAAAGCAATTTGCGCAATCGAAATAAAAACCTGCAACTTCAACAAACAAACATCGCCATATTTTTGTTATACACCCCAAAATAAAAACTATGTAAATAGAGAAATGAAAGAAAGAGACAGAGCAGTAATTGTGAGAGTGAGAGAGAAAGTTGCAGCTGCTGCAAATCGCCCAACAATGAACCAATGAAGTTGGCCGCATTGAATAAAAATTTCACGCTGAAATTCACATTGTTTGCCGGCGAAACAATTCCACATAAGCAAGAAGAAAAAATCCCCAAAAAAAAATGGGTGAGAAAAAAAGCAAAAAGAGAGAACAAAATAGAGCAAAAAAGAGATCAAAATGCAGTGCAAAAACAGCGCAAATCACTAAAGCAAAAGCAAAAGGCAAAAGCAGCTCCAAACAAAGCAAACATACAATTGCCGACAAGTCGTTTTGAATGATCGACTAAAGGATACCATGTAGATTTGAAGTCAGTCTTATAATGATAAAAATAAACTAATCTACCCTTAAGTATTTTAAGAAGTTTCTGAAATTCTTAAGAAACTTAATGCAATCCTCTAAAATTGTATAGCTTTTACTGTAGGTGTAAATTTTTAAATGAAAATTAAATGTGCCAAAACTTTTTAAGCAGAATTTTAGTTTTTAAATATATAAATCTCAAATTTAAAAGGGAAAAATCTAAAATTATATTTATATTATATTTTAAAGATAATTTCAGAAAATCTTCTACTGGAAAATCCTTTACAAATTTTTCTAAGTTTTTTTAACATGGTTGGAGACTACAATTTTAAAAATATGTTCGAAATAACTCGTAAGATATTTATAATTTATTTTATTTATCTGACTTCGATTCGCACACGATCAAAAGTTAAAAAAAATCACATTTTTTAATTTAAAATATACTAAATTAAATATTTTACTTTCAAAGCATATTACCTTACTATAATAAAATATATATGTTTTTAAAAATATGTGTTGTTTAATTTATATAAATTTGATTGATTGATTATAATTGTATTGTATTATATTATATTATATTATATTATATTATATTATATTATATTATATTATTTTTTAATACTATTTAGTTGATTTTTTTGATGTCAATTGAATTAACTATTTTTGTATGACTTGCCTATAAACCGGGCATACTCTATTGCAAGCAACTGTACATGGAATGCTGGTGATTGTAACAGTTGCCGTTCTTGTTGCCGTTGTTGTTGCACTTGTTGTTGTTGTTGTTGTTGCTATTTGGCAGTTGTGTGTTGATTTTTGTGCTTTTGGTGAAGCCATGCTGATTGTTTGGCACACGCTGTTGTTGCAAGTCTTTTTTATTTCTGTTGCACGCATTTGGACATTGCTGCCGCTGATTGCTGCCACGCATAAAAGTGCAAAGCCCCAAAGCCTAGAAACAATGGCAAACAAACTGAGGAAACTGGGAAGAGAATACTGCGTTAATGTGTATATATAAGTCGAATGGAGTGTCCAGCCAATATGCTGCAACCACGACCGCTTTCACAGGGTATATGTGACATCCGCCGCAGCCACCACAGCTGACGGCGTGTTGCACATGGCAGCTGCAACAGCAGCATCAACTCCACATTCGATTATTTGTCAGCGTGAGAATCACGAGGCGAAAAACCACAGGCAACAACATTTAATGGTCACATTGCGGACACGCGATGTCTCTCTGTCTCTCTGTGTCTGTCTCTCGATGCTCAATTCTCAATTCTCGATTCCTGATTTCCCATTGCGGGACAATATTATTTGCGTGACAGTGCATAAATTTCATGTTAATATACATTTAATTTGATGTTCATTGCATTTTTATTTGCTCAAAATGGACAACAGGACCGCCATATCTCTGCCACATTGTGGCATGCACCACTGCTGTTGCTACAGATTCGCTGATCAGCTGCTGATCGTCCTTGTCGCCAGCTCTGATAGACATCCAGCGGAGTCAGCCCGTAGGTTTCTCCCAACCAACTTTGCAGTTCCTGGGGAAAACTCTCATATGTCTCCACATGCTGCGAAAGAAAATATATATTTTTTACAAGTTGAACTAATTTTTAAAAATATATACATATTTTTAGGGGGAAATTACGTGTCATTTTTGTGTGTCTGAAATGTTAATTTCCGGTACAACGCTGCTTATGAGCAATATCAGCCAAGGTATATTTAACAGCAAATCACAGCTGAAACCCAACATGGAATTAATAAAAACTACCTCAACTTAAGACCTAAAGTACATACCTAACTGTACTTATAGCTCCAGCAGCTAATTACAAGCAGAAACGGTGAAAAGCAAAACAAAAAAACAGCAAAAAGGGAAGCTCAACAACGTTGACAGCTAACTTAATTGAAAGCTTCTGCAGCGTAGTTCCGTTATGTTTCAGATACTGCTAAGTAACTGTTTAAACATAACAGTTCCGTTATGTTTCAGATACTGCTAAGTAACTGTTTAAATATGTGCATTTACAGCAATAAGAGGGCAGTTCAAAATATTTCTTTAGAGAGGCAATTTTCTACAGCAAGGGTTCTTTTCAAACTTTGAACAGCCGTAACTTTGCCATAAACTACCCGATTTTCAAAAATTTTCCACTTCTGCCAATGCTTTCAAGTAATTTTTAAAACTTTTTTTTAAACGTTTGTTTCAGTTACACAATCTAATCATGTGATGTTACGGTACTTTAAGTTGTACAAATTCTTCACTTATTAAACTTAAAAAAAAAATTTAAAACTACATTCAGATTTTTTCAATATTGACCATATTCATATTTTTTTAAATTGTTTGACATTTTTAACATACTAATCGCTTGTTAAAATGTCAAAAACGTGAACAGTTTCAATTTTGGGGCTAATCGATTTCTGGCATCAAAAAAATTATAAAAAAAAAACGGTTTTAGTTTGGAGCATTATTCTAGGAAATATGGCCAAAATATATGTTTGGCAAATATTCTAGACGTTGTAACAGATTTTAAAAATTTAATCAAAATAATTTTTTATAGTAAATAGCTTCAGCTTTAAGTAAACTTTTGGTCACTTCTCATAATTAAGTGTTTATAATTGAAATAATAGATTTTCTTCTAATAAAGTTTGAATAATATGCTGTCCAAAATAAAATTTTCTATATGTTTAAGATACTGTTAACTTAAATAAAATATGTACAAATATACTATGGAAATATACATAAATACTATAATTAAAGTATTATTGGCTTTAAAAGTGGATTATCTTCCATAAAAGCGACTTTGAGCATGAGGTTTCTATTATATAAAATAGTTTTAAATTTTCTAAGTAATTTAATTTTCTAGTAATTTATATTTTGTAACTGGATATTGAATTAAGTTATAAGAATGCATGTTCATTAATAAATTAATAAGTTATATTTTCTCAAAAAGTTATATATTTATGTATATAAATATATTATTTAATATAGAATTAATATATATTTTATTATATATTTAATATATAATTTATAATTTAGGATAATTTATGGGCTGACGAGAATCAAAAAAATTTGGTCAAAAATAGATAAAAAGAAATTAAAGAGGATCACTACGAGTGCCGCCCAAAAGCTTTTCGCAGCTTTCAAGAGTGAACTTGTATAAGCTTTCTCATATACAGCCTTATAATTCGCAACCAGTTTTTGCTGCACTTGATATACTTGTCGGCAAACTAAGGAAATAAATTTGACCTAATTTATGTATTTTTAATCTTCTCTAGCACACCTCTCAAGGTGCGCTTTAACATTAACCATCGTTTCATAAGAGAAACTCAGCATTGTTTGCCTTGCAACAGCAACAGCTCCACTTGGGGCAACTTTGATGCGGGACTGCAGTTCATAAATACATATTTGTTGGCCAAAATTTAAGCAATGTGTTATTAGATGCAGACTGCCCCCCGCACACACGTTTCCTTACGAAATTCTAGTGATGCTCAGGGTGATGCCAGCAGAGGACCTGTCCATAGTGAGTGCAAACATTTGGACATTCTGGCTAATTAAAATTGGCAATTAGATAGACAAACACTTGAGAGTGTCGAGCACAGAATTCCGTCAAGAGCCAACAGACCCGATTAAGCCACAAGTGTAGAGCTTTTTGGCCAATTTGTCGCGACAAACAGTTTATGGCTGAAATTTATGCGACACTCTTCAAGCTCAAACAAACATCAAAGTTAATTAAAAATACATAAAAAAAAATAAAATTTTACAAAAACGACCAGTATTGCTTATCGCTGTAATGGCTGTCATAAAGCATAAATGAGACACTTTCGCGCCCCTCATATATTCGTATGTGGGCGTGGCAGCTACTTAATTATGCTCCCTCCACATCCCAAAAAAAAACGGAGCAACAAAAAAAATGTCAGACAACAAACTGTCTTTTAAGCGGCATTTGCTGAGTGCATGAAAAATGACGGAGTGTGAAAAATGTGATAATTATTGCAACAATTTTCAAGTACAACAGCAGCAACAATGCCGCAAGTGGGTGAGGCAGGATAAGAGTAGACGACAGGAGGCGAGATATCTAAAATAACATAATTATTTATGGCGGGGCTGCCTGAAGACAGCGGACACAAGGGAGTGATGATATGCCCAGAGAGAGCCAACCAGAAATAATAATAATGAAGAAGAACGCAAAGCGAAACAGAGGAAGCAATGAAAAGTGCCGCATACCACATGCCGCATGCCACATTCCACACGGCACACGCCATGATGGCTGCTGATGCCTGCGCAGCCGGAAAGGCAAAAGGCAAAGATAAAGCAAAGCAGCCACTAGACAGACCGGAAGATCCTTGAAAAATTGTCGCCTGCTGTAGCTCTCCTTTCAATTCACATACCCTGTAAAGGAAATTAGAGGGTGTACTCGGAAACTCTAACAATATTATTATAATATATAAAGGAAAATTAAAAAAAAAATAGTTAATTAATATTCCTTAATATAATTTTTAGAATTTTTTATATACCAGAATAAATATTTTCATTGTTTTTTTTTTCTTGAGAAAAATTAACTTATATATTTACTAATTAACTATACAGGTTATATATAAAAATAAGAAATGTAAATAGAATTCAAAGCAAATCTGTTTTGCAAATAATAATTTATAGCCATAAGATTTTGTATAAATTTCAAAAAAAAGTATCTTCAAAATACTTGATATTTATTTTGAAGTTCATCATATACGCATTATTTAAAAAAGCCATTTTATAATAAATATTTCGAAATTATTAGTATACAAAATATATATAAAATATTATAAAAGCAAAATAATTAAATAAAATGATAACTATTTAGCTTATAACATGTAAATTATTAAAACAATATATATAAAATGTATAAAAATAAGAAATGTAAATAAAATTCAAAGCAAATCTGTTTGGCAAATAATAATTTATAGCCATAATATTTTGTATGAATTTCAAAAAAAAAAAACTTCAAAATACTTGATAAGATATTTATTTTGAAGTTCATCATATATGAATTATTTAAAAATGCCATTTTATATTAAATATTTCAGAATTATTAGTTTAAAAAAAATATATAAAATATTATATAAGCAAAATAATTAAATAAAATTATAACTATTTAGCTTATAACATTTAAATTATTAAATAAAGATGTATTAAAATCAATATTTAAATAACTATATGAAATATTTTTAATTAGGTTGAAGTTAAATTAAAAAAAAAATCAAAATATATTTTTGTGAGTCCAAAGCTACAAACTTATTTAAGAAAATGTGACGGGTCTATAAAAATAATAATAATTAAGTGGTATTATATACAACCTTAAGAAATTGAAAAACATTTTTATTAAATTACAAAAATTAATCAAATTAAAATATAAATATTTTCTGTAAATATATTTATGATTTATCTTGAAACAATATAAGCTGAAAACAACATGTGCAATTTTAAGCATATTTTAAAAATTCCTACTACTACTAAACACATTTTAATGGGTATTTCTTAGTCGAGCAGCCTCTGATATATCTCAAATTCCCTTTTACTATTTCACTTTGTAGCCAAAAAACACTCGCATAAATAAGGGCGAATTATTGAATGCAAAACGCCAAGTTGCAGAAAGTGTGATGCCTCATTAGAGAGAGGGGTGGAGGCATACGTTTGGGGGCGTGACCTTGGGGCACATCAGGTGAAATAACGGCTCTTGGCAGCGAGCAATGCGAACAAAAAACACTTTTCAATTAAGCAACTTGTCAGAAGGACGTCCAAAGGCGATGCCCCAAAAGGCAACGAAAAGGCTTAAAACACTCCCAGGACACAACAAGGATGCAGTGTCTGAATGATCGACTAGGAAACACTCTGAATGGGATATGCAAGCAAAGTGCTTTCAAAGCAAAACCCAAAGACAAAGTCAACGTGGAATGTGGTATGGTGTGTGGCAGACAAAAATGTGAAGCTTACGAAAAATGTGTGGCATGTGCTTTTTTTGAGTTTTTTCCTCTTTGAGGGGCAAGCATACATCTTGACGTTGCATGTACGAGTATTTGCTGCTAACGAGCTGAAGAATTATGACTCCATTAGATGGGATGCTTAAAGCGTTTTGGGCTCATGGTTACTTGGGACAAGGGCGAGGAAGATTGAGGCCGAGTCTGGCTGAAGGACGCATAGTTAGCTTAAAGTTGGTGCCTCTTTTTTCCCCATTTTGATTTACCATATTTTCAGCTTTCTTCGTCGTGTATATGTTTGCTGCAAAAGGAAATGCCGCCATTTTGTGAAGATTACGCTTTGATGAACTCGACAGGACTCTCATTTCTCAGAGTTCGCGTAGTTCACAGGTTTGCTTCTTCTTCTTCTTCTTCTTCTGTTTTTTGGCAATAACCATAACGGAAAGATGTTGAAGCTGGAAACGGGAATTCAGATACGGATTGAGAATGGCTGAGCAGTGGCAGCAGGACGAGTCCTGGCATAATGACAACGTCAACAAGACGCCAGCAGATTGAATTTACTGAACAAACACTTTTCATTTGCAGTTGAATTAAGCAAAGTAATCCCTGGTGTATATTTCTCTCTCTCTCTCTCTCTCTCTCTCTTTCAGAGAAAGAGACCAAGAGAACAAGAGAGTGAGTGAGAACTATGTAACTTGTTAGCTTGTCTAGCTTAAAGTACCAAAGGAAAGAAAGAAACAAAAAAATTTGGTAAAAGTAGAACTGCAACTGTGAAGATTTTCAGTCTAAAGCAAATCCTTGGCCTAATGAATTCAAACACGAATACGAATATGTGTGAAAATTAAAAGTAAATATTCAGTAACAGTAAACGATCCTTAAAGGAGCATATTCCACTACACAAAGCCCGAATTACGATGCAGAGAATTCACAATTGGGAAAATCAAGGAAAATTGGGAAATTTCAATGCAAGTCCAGAGATTAAAATCCAATCCTCTCTCAGTTTACCTCAGATATTTGAATTTTTGGTTTGCAGCCCCAAGGCTCAGGATACCATCCATTTGCATTTATGCCCAGCCATAATTAGAAACTTTCTAGAGGGGAATCCGAAGAGGGGGAGCAGTAGAGTAGAGGGGGAGAGTTTGGGGCAAACAATTTGCAAACTGTTGAACAGATTCGACTCGGAGATGAGAGATAACAAAACTCAAACAGTTTGCAGAACATGCCACAACAATAAATATTCAATAACAACAAGTATTGAGATCGATATCTGGTGCCCATTGCCAATAGTTTGTTAACTGCATTAAAATTAATTGCACAAAAGTTTAAACATTTCAGATAACAAGTGCAATTCATTTTCAATTTATTGTAAAAGATGCTTAAAGCACATTTAATATTCAGAATATTGACTTAGAATTCTAGACTTTTTCTACTTAGATTTAGAATTTAAAATTATTTCCATAGAACTTAAAAATGATACCATGATTTTTAAATGAAAATAATAATATTGATTTAAAAATAAAATATGAATAAAATATTTAAATCTATATATGTGCCCATTACCATTTTAATTTATGTGGGAATATTATAGGAAATAATTTATTAACCTAATTAAAATTTATTGCACAAAAGTTTAAAAATTTCAGATAACAACTGCATTTAATTTTCAATTTACTGTAAAAGATGCTTAAAGCACATTTTAAACTTCAGAATATTGACTTCAAAAATATTGCGATAGAATCTAAAATAAAAAATCCCTGATTTTGAGATGCAAAATAAGAGGGTTAAATTCAATATTAAATAACAAATATTGAAAATGATATCAGATGACAACTATCAATTCAATATGTTTCCATAATAGTTTAAAAAAATTTGGTTACACAATATTGTAAATAATTCAGTTAATAAACGCAATACATATTGAAATGCAATTTATATTATAAGGTGCTTGAAGCAAATTTCAATCTTCTAAATTTAAGATATTTTCTACTGAATATTGATTTAGAATTCAAGAATATTTCCACTTAACCTAATATAGTCAACCAATGATACTTTTTCTTATTTTGAGTAAAAATAACTCATAATTTTATTACTTATCAATTGAGAGAGAGATGCCAATTGAGAGAAGTGAATTTAAAATTATATAATAAATATAAAGGTCGATATCAGATGCTCAGTATCAATTTAAAATGTGAAGGAAAAGTTTGGAAAATAGTTTGTTAACATAATTAAATTTAATTGCACAGTGGTTTCAACATTACAGATAACAACTGTAAAATAATTTCAATTTTATTTTATTTCAAAATCTGCTTAAAGGACATTTTAATATTTTCATTTCGACTTACTGTCGAATTCAAGAATTTTTTCATTGATTTTTAAATTTACTTATTTATTTATATATTTATATATTTATTTATTTATTTATTTATTTATTTATTTATTTATTTATTTATTTATTTATTTATTTATTTATTTATTTATTTATTTATTTATTAATTAATTTATTTATTTATTTATTTATTTATATATTTATTTATTTATTTAATGCCAACTATAAAGAGTCGACAGAAATTAATTAAAATGTAAAATTAAAATTAAATTTAAAAATAATTAAATTAAATAAATATATATATTTAAAAATAAAAAATTAGAATTAAATTTATAGAATTAAAAATAATAAATAAATAGTTCTGAGGTGAGTTGATATAAATTGATTCAACATTTGCTGCAAATAATTATGCCAATTAAGAGTGTGGAATTAAAATTAAACAACAAATACTGAGTTCAATATCAAATACCCACAACCACATTTAATTTTTTTATAGTTAGTTACTTCAGCTTTAGTACACTTTCAATTTACAATTATCATAGTTTAAATATAGACTTGAAATCTAAGAATATTTTAATTGGCTTTAAATATAATATACAGTTTCTGTTTTTAAGGGAAATATGAACGAAAATTAATGAAAAAATTCAATAAAAAAAATTAAAAATTTAATTTTTTGACTTAATTTTAAAATTTTAAGAAATTAAAAAAAATTTATTATTAAAAATAGACATTAAATATAATATCAGATTGTTAAATATCAAATACTTGTATCATAAATTAAAAAATTTGGGGAAAATAACTTAAGCCAAAATAAAAATTATTTAATAATTAAAAAATATAAAATGTGTAGTGAGATTTAGATAAATTACTCAAACCACATAAAAACTGTGATTTTTAAATTTAAATTAACTTAAGCAATTAATTTACGGAACATCAAAACTACAGTTTTAAATAAAAAAACAATGGAGAAATTCCATAATCTGTGAAATGTTGTTAAAATTAAAAAGCAATTATATTTAGTTAAAATAAAAGTATTTAAATCCAAAATATTACCCATGAAAATAGTTCAAATTAAAGGTTTTGAAAGTGAAATCATTTTAAAATTTAATTTTTTGATGATATTCTATTTAAATACAATATTTTGAAACGTTCAGTTTAAATTTTTTTTCCTCAGCAAATCCCTCAACTGCCATTCCTATTAAGAAACAACACAATAATACCATAATTTTCTTAGATTTTGCAAAAAGATTTTTAATAACAATTTCAACAAACTTGCTATTCAATATACCGGAGATCCGCATATTTCCAGTAGCTCTTTAGTCTTTACGGTATTGAAAGCGATGGAATTAAGGCAGCATCAAGGAGGGTGGGGGGGAGGTGTTCAATGAAGCGTGGTCACGTGCTTTCTGGGGGCAGGAACCCCATTGCACTGACAGGCAACTGAGGCAAAAAGTTAAAAATGCCGAAACTGAGACAGGAACTGGGAAAACTGGGAAAACTGTGCGTGATTTATGTATTCTTTACTTCGTTTTGTTGTCTACAATCGTGTGGTAGAGGGGTGAATGGGGGTGGTGAGGGAGGGGTAGGGAGTTTATCTGTGCTTCGATATGGTTTTAAGTGGTATTTTTTTACCTGAAATTCATTTGCCATTGCGGCCAACCAGCTGGAGTCCACTTGCTGCTCCACAATCATCTCATGCTCCTGTTCCAGCTCCTGCTCCACTTCCACTTCCAACTCCATTGCGGGGTAGTTGAGAGAATTTATGGCTGTTGCTAATTGGTAGAGAAGAAAACTGCCGCGTTCTGCAAGCGAAAAGTAAATATAGTAAAATATAAAAGAGGAAACAAGCGAAGATGATAAAAGGGAAGCAAGAGAAGCATGAACTTGGCTTTTAAGTGTCTGTCTAAACAAGGAAATTTAATTTGAAAAAACTGCAAAGAGTCGATGCCCTCAGCTTCAACTTCAACTTCAGATTTCAACTTCATTGTCATCTCTTTGGAGCTCTTGAAATCCACTTGAGAGCATTGTGTTTAGGCCAAGATTGTGCGTTAAGTATTTTGACGGTTTAACTAGACTACTTAATGTCATGTTGGAGAGTGCAATTGCCAAGAAATATGTGTAGCCATAGACAGTTGGACTGCCAAGTACCTCAGTAAAGTACTCACAGATCTTTATTTTTATATAAATTTTATATATTTTTTGTATTTTTGTAGTTTTGCTTTCAGGTGATTGGCAAATGGCGCAATTGAATCATTGATAAGCGTATCAAATTGCAGTCATTAGACAACTTTGGCTGACTTTGATGGGCAAACAAAAGGCATTCCATGCCATTACCAGTGATGTCATTTCAGCCTTTTCCCCGCCATGTCTAGTGTTTTCAAAAGTGTTTTGACGGCAAATTTTTTAGTGGCACCATTTCAGCATTATTCCCGCCAGATATGACTTTTTGAAAAGTGTGCTGACGGCGAAAAATTGTTGGCGATGTTAATTCGGCTTTTTCCCGTCAAATCTGTTTTTTTAAGCATGCTGACGAAATGTCAGTGTAATTTCGCCTTTTTTCCCGCATGATCTGGCTTTTTTAAAGGGGTCTGACGGAAAAAAATTTTTGGTGGTTTCATTTCATATTTTTCCTCGTCAGATCTGGCTTTTTTAAAAGTGTCCAAACTTAATTTTAGTGCAATTCCGACTATTTTCCCGACAGATGGATTTCTAGCTATTTTTACGGAACTGCAGTTGCTTTTCGGCGCTATTGTCGGAGATACTTAGGGATTTTGGTAAATTACTTTTTTCCTTTTCGCAATTTGTTGAAATACGTCTCTCTTAGTACTCTCTGCTTTTCTGGCATGCTTTTTTGGTAAATCCAGCTTTTTCCCTGGAAAGTGACACCACTGGCCATTACATCGATGCCAAGCTGGCAATCAAGACACATTTCCAGCCATTGTCTGTCTCTCCACTTCCCCCTACTCGTCAACCCTCTTCAATGGGCTAAGAAAAATCCAAGCGGAAATCAAATTGTTTGATAATCAAAAAAAATACGCAAAGGTAGAAGAAAAATGGCAGTGAAAACAGTTGAAAGAGAAAAAAAAAGGTTTGTAAAAAGCAATTGTGAAATTATCGAAAGGATTCTCAGCCAATGATGAGGAAATGAAATAGGGGCTGTCTTCCCTCAGGCAATTCCATTACCAATTTGCCATAAAAAGTTGACTTCACTTTGCGAAAATTACAGTTGCCATACGATAGTTTTGCCAACTGTATTATTCACATAATTTCCGAACGTTAATTTTACTGTTAACAAAGTTTTCCAAGCGCCATACTCTAGTTTTTTTTTGTGTTGCTCTCGTTACGCATACGACGCGTTGACGTTAATCATACGCCATGTTCAAGTGAGCAGTAAAATTGCAAGTTTTTTCTTTTGCCATCCATCTCATTGTTTTCCTGTTTGGCAATAAATCACATTTAAAGTTGGAAAGCGGCAAATAAATGAGACAACTGACCCAAAATGTCAGTTAGTCAACGAAAGCGAAAACAATGCAAACAAAAAGCAACGAAATGCCAACAAAACGGAAAACGAAAGTTGTTCAGTTTTTTCTTTGTATGTGTGTGTGTGTGTGTGTTAGAGTTTTGTGCGACTCTTCTTCTTTACGCTTAAGTGTTGCAAAGCGCACGAAAATATTTGCACAGTCGTCGTGTGGCCACTAGAAATTTGCATTTTAATGGCCCAGCGACGCACTCATTTAATGTTGGCGTATGGGCGTGGCCAGTTGCAACATTGCCCCATGTATGTGTGTGAGTGTGTGTGTGTGTGAGTACTACTGTTTGTTAAGTATGTTAAGTGTTATCACCGATGTGATGCAATGCGACGAGACGCGACGCGTCGGTTAATGATGCCAAGAATAAACTTGGCTGACACTCGACCAGCAGCGGAAAACATCAGCGCGCTTTGTGGCAACGGCAACTGCAACAACAACACCCAACAACACACAGCTGTTGCAAGCAGAAGCAACTGCAACGCGTGACAAATGACACCACCGACATCAAACTACGACAACGGAAGTCGGACAAAAACAGCAACGGAAGCTCGCAAGGAAGCGTGACAAAGATGGCAAAGTGAAGAGCATAACATATAGAGTGACAAAGATGGCAAAGTGGGCGTGGCAACAACAACAGCAACAGCAGCAGCAGAGAGAATGACGAGAATAGCGACAAAGCGGATACAGCGATTGTCAAGTGGAGGCACAACCAGTGCTGTGCAACAGCAGGTTGCACAACCGAGGAAATCCTTGCCGCACCTTTGCTGCAAATGTAATACAACTGTGATAACTGACTAAAGCAGAAGAATGCCCGATTGAAAGGCAATGAATACTGAGAATTACTGAGAATTATTCATGAGAATTCTGTACAACATCAGAGAGCAATCAAATACGGATTTACAACATAATTAGGAACAAAGGAAAAAAACTAGAATAGAATGAGAAAGAGAAAAATAGGAGACTGAGATGGAAAATCAATTCCTAAGAAAAGTCATTTACAAAAAAAATTTAAAAGAAACTTTCAAATTTTCAAAGTCATGCCTGTTTAGATAGTAGACAAAATCTGTTATATAGGAAAATCTATTTAAAGGTTCTATTTGAGACCTCTTTTCAATAAAAGAAAGTATTTTTAACAAATTGACAACTTTTTTTATAATTTACCTACAAATTAACTCTAGAGAATTGTATTGTATTGTATTATTTTGAAAGACTGTAAAAATTAAATTTGAAATATTTACATTTTTCAAATAAATATAAAAAAAAAAAAAAATAATTTCAAATTTTCGGTATGAATAAAGTTTAAATGCAGATTAGGAACGTAAGCAAATTTATTTATTTAGGCAGTCTACACTTATTAAATATGATAAAGAAAAAAAATATTATTTAGGCAGTCTTCACTGTAGCATCAAGGCGCATTGTTTTCTGAAGCTGGTCACACTGTTTCTCTCACACAGTCTACACTCAGTATATCCTCTCAATCTCACTTATTCTACGTGAATGACACTTGAGTTATTTTTGGAATCTTTCACATTTCTGTTTCTCTGCGTTGCTTTTCGCTTCTCTCGAGGTGGGTGTGTGGCATGCCACAGAGTCTAAACTGGTGCAACTAAATGCAGCAAACGAAACACCAATTAACAATTCGTTGACATTTCAACCCGTTCACGAAATCCAAAAAAAAAAAAAAAAAAAATATAAAGGAAAACCTCTTCAACCGACACTGAAAACTGTTGACAGAAGCAGACGTCGCACAGTTGTCAGAGGCAAAGTGGTAACCACAGTGCGTATGCGTGATAAACAAGCTTAATTGGTGGAAAATGAAAAAGAGGCCGAGTATCTTGTTGCTTACCTGATGCTGGTAACGTGGCCAAAATAGCTTCAGCTGATGGCAGCTGCCGCTCCAATTGCACATCCCGTTGAGTATCGCCATCTGTTGCGGCTGCTAATGAGGCAAGCAGTGCAGCAAGAAGTGCAGCAAGCAGTGCAGCAAATCGTAGCATATTAAATGTAGCGAGCTTTTAGGAGTTTGGCAAATTGAAACCAATAATTAATTTTTATTTTATACTAATTTCCATTATTTTTTTATTAATATTGTTTTAATATTATTGATTTACCTTTTTTTTTAAATTTAGTAAATGAAGTATCTGTATCCTTTAACTTAATAAGTACCTTAAGATCATATGGTTAGGGAATGGAGATACAATTTTTAATAAATTTAGATTTTTTTTAAATTGCAAACAAATAATATTAACTTAATAAGTAGCTTATGTTATGTAATGTGGTAATAACTAAATTTTTAATGAATTTAGTTAATGAAGAATATATATCATTAATAAGTACCGTAACATTACATAAGTCATTAAAAAATACGTTTAAGTAGTACAGACTGTCTACTGAATAAATAAATTTAAAAAGAAATTTTAATTTAAAATTAAAAAATTAGAAATTATGAATTAAAATTAAAATAAAAAATATTATTTAACTAAATATGTAACCTCGTAAGTAACTAACTTATATATTTAAAAAAAATAAAAAATATATGTACATCTCTATAACATCTATTCAATATTATTAAAAATAAGATTTATATAATTATTAATGTCTGCTTGCAAGAGTTTTAAAAATGTTCAATGAATTTAAAATAATTAGATTTTAAAAACTATTTTATGTTAAATAATGTTATTTAAATGTTATTTTTGTAAATGTAATAATTTCAATTGTTTAAAAACTAAGTAATGTCAAATAATGTTAATTAAATGTTATATAAATGTTAATTTTTTGTAAATGTTATCATTTCAAATAATCATAATCAAATAATGTTAATTAAATGTTATATAAATGTTAATTTTTTGTAAATGTTATCATTTCAATTGTTGCTTTAGGAAATTAAACTAATTAGAATAATATGAACATGAAAACATATGCTATTAAGAAAACTTTGCCAAATTCTATAAAATTGGTCTAGTCTGTTGTTTGTTTGTCCTTGTGCATTGACAGTCATATTTGGTCAATTACATGCTCTCTTACAGTTGATGATTCCACATTGGGGCGTGTCCTTAAAGAGACTCATGGCTGTGCAGATGCTGCATATTTGCCAGCAATTAAGCCTCTTAAGTTCAGCGCCAGCAGCACAATTTCAATTGCATTTTCAATTGCTACGGGCAAATGTCGAACATGATGTTGCGAAATGCGAAACCAGGACTCTGGTAATGGGAGCTCCTCCTCCTAAGTCTACAGCGGAGGGGAGGTGGGCAGGTTTGGTGGGGGGGTGTTGGGTAGTATGGGGGCCACATTGGGTTGTGTCTACTTTCTGGATTTAGCAAATTGCATTGTTCTCTTGTTAACTGTATCTCTCTCACTCTTAATCTCATTGTCTCACTCTCTCTATATCTCTCTCACTCTATATTTAACTGTCTCTCTCTCTCCCTTTACACTTTACACTTTATAGTCCTCTCTCAGTTTCATTCGTTTGTAATTTAATGAATAAAGGAGCAATTCACTCGAAAATTTCATAGAAACACTCGGAAAAGAAGGAATAAGGAATAATGCTCAACTATAAGATACCTTCGAAATAAAAGATGTTTCTTCTTCACTATTTCATTGTATTGTCAAAATTCGACAAATGAGTGTTAATTATAACCTTGTATGAATAAAAAGTAGGGGAATTGTAATGATAAGAGTTTCTCTATCAATTGACTTATCATATAATATTTGAGATAATATCCAATTTTCCAAGTAATATAAAATTTAATATAAAAAGCTTTTTCAGCTTTACCTTTTCTCTCAAAGTGAATTTTAAAAGAAATTTATATATTTAGAAAATAAATATAAATTGCATAAAACGGGAAATTTGACTATTATACATAATATTATTAAATTACTATTATTAATAAATATTTTTTAAATTTATTTTGATGTATTATAATAATAAATTTAAAAAAAATGGGAAAAAATTATATTTAATCACATTCATCGTCCTATTTATGTATTTTATATAAAATATTTTTATTGATGATATTTTAAAATTTGATATTTTATGAATAAAAAGTTTAAAAAAAATCTAATATTTTTAAAAGTATTTCCACGGCAATAAATAACAATCAGCGAATACACAGCTTTAAATTTAAATATTAAAAAATGCATTATGTATATCTCTGTCTTAGAATTTAGGAGCACACTCTTTTATAAGAGCTGCTGTGAACATATTTTATACAAAATTTAAAGTATTATGTATATGTATATATAACCTGTAAAGTTGCCAATTAAAGTAGTAGCAAATTAACTAACCAATTTAAAAGATATTTTGTCTCAATTAAAACATAATTACCAAAAAATAAAGCAAAGTTAAAAATTTAAAATTAGAAAGAAAGTGATATTTAAATAAATAAATGCATTTAAATAAATTTCTTGTTATTTTAAAATTATTTCTATGACAAAATATTGAAATTTTATATATAACAACTGATCCAAGCAAAATTTCTGATCTTAAAATGTATGCTCTACAATAATCAGAATATCTAGTAATAATTTTAGCTACTTTAAGTTCTGGTTCAAAGCATCTCCACTAACTGTTCATACCCCAGCAAACCGATAGATTGAAGGGTTATAAAAAGAGATGCGAATGGGTTGCAGGTCGCGACCTTCAGGTGAAGTGCTCAGCGGAGGTGGAATTCTATGCACGGCACAGCTACGTTTAATGTGCACAACTAAAGTGCCGCTGCTGCTGCTGCTCTCCTGTCGTTGACAACCAATGCAGACGGAAGCTGTATCCTCCACCACCACCCCTCCCACATATCAACGAGCAATTGTCTATCTGCCTTTTGCTCAGCTGCTGCTCTGCTGCTGCTCTGCTGTTTGCTGTCTCTGCGGCCTGGCAAACAAACAAGCAACAAGATGATGTTCTTGCAGATGTTGTTGTAGTTGTTGTTTTTGCTGCTGTTGCCAAGTCGTCGATAACGAGCCAAAGGCACGAATGTGAAGCAGAGAAAAGCGAGCAGACAAAAGTGCAATGATACCAGCTTCTTTTTCACTCTCTTTCTACTTCGAATATTCGCTAATCTTTTTAATTTTTACTGTTTGACTGTGAGTGGAGTGAAAAGAGAGTGCAGAGTAGAGCGAACTAAAGAGAGTACAGTCTGTGCTAATGTACATAGTATACACACAATTGCGATAATGAGGCGAAAGCGATTGCCAGATTAACTGAAACATTTGCTATCGACGCGACGCTTTGTCTCTGCAAGGCAAGTGCAGTTTTGTGTTCGCTGGTCTCTCTTTTTATCGTATTTTTCGTGCTGCTCTCGACTGCAAATGCTGCTATTAATGAACTTCGGCTTAGCGAACAGGTGTCTGTGTGTGAGTATGGGAGAGAGTGGGAGAGCTTAAATACTCTTCAGTGTTGATTAGTGTTTGCAGTTGTTAAGCTGTTAATGCGCACTACTCACTGTGACAGTGCTGTTAGTCAACAGTGCAATGTAGTGCAGGCGCTAACAGCATGAATTGCTGTTAAGTTTTAATAATTTTATGTAAATTACATAAATAAAGAGTATTTGCACTTTGAGCATTGATCTCTCTTTTATTTAACTACAGTGGTTTTTGTCTTTATTGTCGTGTTGTATTGCAGCATAAAATTTAATTTTAGAGCACGGCTATCGCTGTATTACGAGTTCATCACACGCCCACATATTAAGTGCTCTATATAAACGCCCACATGCCCAACCTCAACACTGAACTTTGAACTTCAGCTCCCGCCTGTTGGGGTGGTCATATGGGGTGCACATACCGTTAAATGTTGCGTCAACTGCCGTTACTTTTAATTGTTGGTGCCGAAAATGCCGTCGCTTGACTGAACAGAAAAAGTAGCAACAAAATATTCATAACCAACCGAAAAACCAACCAAAAAAAGAATACATACCCAGAGATAAAAATACAAATAACAGAGGGGGTGGTAGTAGAAGGGAGATGGAGAGAGGGTAGGGAGAGAAAATTAATAGCATCGAGGGGCATGCCGAACTGAACATTGATTGAAATTTAAGAAATCAATGCGAATCGCTGTGTAATAACATTTGTTGCTTCAACAGTCCACCCCCCGCAACCATCCCCCCCCATCATTTTTGAAGTGCTCTTCCCACTCAACCACCATCATATCAAATGATAACAATCGAAGCTGATAACGGGCAAAAATGAAAAGGAAAGAAAAAAACACAAAATTGAAGCATAAACTCAATGTGGCATGGCCAATAAAAGATTGACAGAAATGAGTTCGACAATTTTTCCGATTTTGATCAGTATGAATTCAATAGATTCATAACTTAAATCGAACGTTCAGGAAATATATGGAATTCAATATATTTTGACAAAGTAATAATCAAGTTAAAGAGAGCGAAAAGAGAGTGACAGTCGGATATTGGCAAGAATACATTAGTGACATAACTTACAAAGGGATAAACAAATATCTTGTCAATTTTATTTCTTTTTTTTTTGGAAAAAAGTAATTTATTAATTTATAAATTAACATGCATTCCACTATCCTTATTGGAAACTTTACAGGTTATATACATATGTATAAAGTATTTTTGAGGAAAAAAAAGGACTTTCCAACTATGGTTCGAAATATACAGACCTGTTCTCAAGTCCGAATCCGAACGAAACTTACGGATTTGTAGTTAATAGTTATTTTAAATCCGCAATTTTCGTTCGAATACGCAATTGAGCAGAGTCCTGATAGAATATGGGTATTTTTTAACTGTTAGATTTGAAGCAATAAAATAAATCTCATATTTTCTTTAGCTAAACTCTCATGACAACCCTCGCCAGTTTGTTTTTATCGCTATCACAGCTATATTCTCCCACTCTTTATTTTCGTCTTCCTCTCTTTTTCTCTCTTTCAGTCCCTTTTAATACCATGCTTTTTATAAGTATATATTTCCATCTCTCTTCTAATACTGCTATCTCCCTCTTCACTGCAATTAAACCACAATTATTATATATCAACAGCTGAAATTTAATAACAAATGCCATAAATCTATATTGTTTTAATTGTTCAATTTATATGCATCATGGTTAGATATATAATAGATAAACATATATGTATGTATATCTTGAAATCTAGCAAAACTATATATGTGTGCATAATTTATTATAGTAAGAGAAAAACGAATTATAACAATCATGATAAATTTATTTATTTATCAAAAACTGTATTCAATAAAAATAAATTATTGAAAAAAGAAGGAAAGATTACTTTTCTAATTTTTAGATATCATAAAACGTTTTAAATATATATATTTTAATTTAATTATTTTTTTAATTGTTGTTTAATTTTTATTTAATTTTAATTTATTTTAATTTAATTTTTATTTAATTATTTTTTTAATTATAATTTAATTTTTATTTAATTTTAATTAATTTTAATTTAATTTTTAATTAAATTATTTTTAAATTTTTTACTTCATTTTACTTTATTTTATTTTTATTTTATAGTATATTTTTTATGTTTCTTAGTTATGTTTTTCATTTTTCCTTGTATTATTTCACTTTATTTTAATTTATTATATGGTATTTTCTCAATATTGTTTTCATATGACTAATTTTTTTTATTTAATTTTTATTGTATTTATAAATTTACTATCTAAGTATTCTACAAGTGTAATATCATTTTTATTAGTTTAGTCAAAAATTATATTTATATATATTATAGTTTTTTGAAACCTCTCTAAATTTAGAAAAAAAAAATAATTATTACCTTAATTTTGTTGAATAAAAATAAATTATTAAAGAAAGGAGGAAAGTGTTGATTTCAATTCTTTTGATATCAGAAGAGGTTTTCAAATATGTTTTTATTAATACATCTTTTTTAGTTAATATTTTAATTTAATTTATTTTATTTTCTTTAATTTTTTATTTTTCTCAATTTTACTTGTTGCATATACTGAATACATTTTATTATACATTATTTTCTCAATCTTATTTTCATATACTTAATTAATTTATTTTTTATTGTATTTCAAATATACTATCTAAATATTCTATAAGTGTAATATTACAATGTATTACTTTAGTCAAAATTATAGTTTCTTCAGTTTTGAAAAACCCAGTTAAATTTAGAACAATTTTAATTATTAACACAGTTTTCTATTGCAACAACTAATGTCATTTTCACGTGTCCTTAAAGTGATTCCTAGTTTCCCAAAACTAAACTGCTTCCAACAGGCACGCAAAGGACCCCCAACTAAGGAAAAGGACTTACCTTACATAAATAACTAGGCTCTGTTCTCCATTAATAGACATTTCTTATGGAAGATAGTTTCCCCCCCAAATAATTGCCTTAAATAATTGAACTCTATTCAAACTGTCAGTTTGTATTTGACATTGGAGTCACAAGCAATTATTGGAAATGAATACAGTAAATATTCGAAAATTCAACTGTTTTGTATTGCTGTCAGCTACAGTGAATGCCCACTAAGGGGAAATAATTGTAAGACAAATCCTTTCTAATAACATATTTTTTTATTTCTAATTTTTCTTTTAGTTTAATTGAAGTTGTAGAATTTCGGCGTTATATTGACATTGCAAAAACTACATTTCAAATATCTTATGCAACACTGGTCTACCATTCCTCTTTGCAAATGCAACACTGCTTTACTCTTTCTCTTTCTTGAATCAAAGCTCAAACGTGCTGATTGTGTTGTGAAAGACTTGAAAATAAATCTAATAGAAATAAGGAAATCATAAAGTTATACCTAATAAGAAGGTGTTTAATTAATTAGTTAAAAGGGACATAAGAAGATAGTTTGTTTATTTCAACAGAAGTAAATCATAACCAAAGATGAGGTTGGTCACTCGGCAGAGGTTTCACTGTAAACTAATAGAGTTTAATTTACTCAAAGGTTACCTCAGAAACTGTCTCTCCCACTCTTCATTAAATTGTTTTTACCTTTTCCCACTTTATAGCAAATACATTCAGGCCTGTTCTCAATACTGAATCCGATCGAAACGTGCGGTTTTGGCATGGGTATTGGAAAACCGCAAGCTTCTTGCGGATTCGGAAATGAGAAGAGGGCTGATTGTGTCGATATCAATCTCACTATATGTCTGTCTCTCTTCCTTTCTGTCTTTCTCTTCTTCTATTTTTTTCTCTCTCTATTACTCTCTCTCTCTCTCTGTCTCTTTACCTTTCTCTCTATCAACAGCATCTGTCTCGTTCATCAAACTATTTTTACTTCCATTACCCCCTCTTTTTCTATACTTCTGCCTCTCTCTCTCTCCCTCCCTCTCTCTCTCTCTCTCTCTCTCTCTCTCTCTCTCTCTCTCTCTCTCTTTAACGTACACACAATTAGTGAAATGTTTAAAATAAACTCTTTTCTATACTTTTCGGTCACTTTTCAATTTCAACTATCATTTGCATTTCCCCAAACTTAAATTCTTATTATCATTATCATTATTATTATTGTAGTTGTTGTTGTTGTTGTTGTTGACAGTGATGGCAGAATTTAAATGGCGGCCTGAAGGCATCAATTTGCTTGCAATTGGCATTTGGCATTGGCAAGAAAAGTGTCTGGAAAAGCAAAACGAAACGAAAGGAAAGGAAGAAAATCGCAAATTTGTTGCTGCCACACAGAGATTTGTATCTAAGGAAACAATTTTAAACGGCGCACAAAAATGCCGGAAACCAGACACAAAATGTTAACGGAAGAGGAAACAGCCCTACGAGCAGTGCCTCCCTCTCTCGCATACGCACTCGCATACACCCCAAACTCTCCATCTCTCTCACACACTCGAGTCAAAATTAAATACACCTCAACGTTAAAAAAGTAATCATACAAATATTTTACACATTCTCACTAAAGCAAATTAAATAATTTTTTAAATTTAGTTTTAATATATATAAAAATGAAATAAAAATCATTACATAAATAAATAATTATGCACATATTATTTCAACCAAACTGTTGAGTTGGCAGCTCTGTTGCGCAACTGTTGCGCGGTTATCGGTCGTGGTGGCGCAGCGCCATCTGGCGGGAACCAGTTGGAGCGGCAATTGGTGCTGCGGCAGCTCCGTGGCAAACCAGTTCAGTTCCACGCGCTTGACCAATTTTAGTGTATTCTTAGTCACTGCTGCTAAACCAGAAATCTAATAAGAAAAAGTGAAAATAACAAAACAAATGCGATAAATATTGTTGAAAAACGCATCGATAACTATGCTCAGTTGCATGGCGCGTTAATAACAATTGAAAACGCGTCCGTTTAACATCGAGTGCCAATATAATAAACTACTACAAAAAAATATACGAAAAAGAAAGACGACGAAGATGAACGAAGAAGAAGAAACGACAGCAGCAGCAGCAGTCGTCGAATCGTGATGATAAGTTTGTGCGAGTGCGGTGCAACGAAAATAACATACATAATACGTGTGTGTACATAATACATACGTACATACATACACCTCTATAAAAACATTCATACATACATACGTACGTACATACGTACGTACAAGTGAAAAGCGTTCTGAGAGTATAGCACTCTCTTTCTCTGCGTGTGTGAGTGAGTAAGTGTAAGTTTAAGTGTGTGTGTGTGTGTGTGTGTGCATGTGTATGTGTGGTTTGGCCTGCTGGTCTTTTATTGCTGTTGTTGTTGTTGTTGGTGCTGCTGCTGATGAAAAACAAAAAGCCAAATCGGAGCAGTAGCACAATTTACATGCATCCATACATAAATTCCTACATATACATATATGTACATACCTCCCTATCTGCATACACATAACAACAAGGAAGTGCATTACAACAACAGCAACAACAAGAGCGTTACGCCGCCAAGAGCAACCCTGGCATGTGTTGTAATCCCAATATCAAAGCGTATCCCAATCCAGAATTCCAATTGGACTAGGAATTTCAAAGCAAAGGGCAACAACAAAACAACTAACATACGTACATACATACATGCAAATACAAATACAGTTTTAAAGTGTCAGTGTGTGTGAGTGTATGTGGCTGTGTTTGCTATCGTCGTTGTTGTTATTGTCGCCTAGTGCTGTCCTCCTCAGTCGCTGCTCTGCTCTGTCGACGTCGGTGTGAAAAGAGGTCAAAGGCGCAACAAAAGTTTTTCATTTCGTCGTTGGTAACGAAAAACAAATGAGAAAGTATATGTACTATACATATGTATGTATGTATGTATGTATGTATGTATGTATATTAAAAAGAAATAAATAAAGTGACGAGCAGCTGAGCGCTAAGGCAACAACAACAACAACAACTATACGCCAAAAACGTCGTAGTTTGTGCGTTTAAACAATAAACGCGAGCATAACGTGTATTTGACATGTGTGTGTGTGTGTGTATGTGTGTGTGTGTGTGTGTGTGTGTGTGAGCAAAGAAGAAGAAGAAGAAGAACGCGAGCAAACACACAAATCTTTGCGCGCGGGGCCATTAACAAATTCTCAACTGGCGCGAACAGCAGCCAAAAGCAACAAAATAACAACAACAACAACAATTAGAAGAAGAAGCAAAGCGAGCAGCAGCTGCGCTCAAAACTGAAATTAGAAATCAATTTTTTCGTTTTAAACAATAAAAAAAAATAAAAAAAATTAAAAAAAAAATACACTAAAACACACACTCACACACACTTCTTGAAAATACCAAATATTATATACATATATTATACATATGTATGTGTATATTTGTACCACCAGAACGCAATATAAAATCTGGTTTTATCAGTCGCTCCACAGCAACAACAACAACAACAACAGCGGCAGCAGCAGCAGCAAGTTATTAGCGTGTGTCGCGAAGAAGCAGACGCAGTCGGAAAAAAAAGCTGTACGTAGTGCGATTGAAAGAGAGAACGTGAGCTTAGAACAAAACAAACAAAACAACAAAAATTCATAAAATACTAAAGAGAGAAAATATACAAAGAAATCGCTTAACAGCAGTTGGGCGCCAAAATAAATTTTTTGCCATAATAGAGCCATCACCGTAGCCTATAAAACACAAATATATAACTAACGATTTTAATTAAGAAACTACAACAATAAAAACAACAACAAGAACGTAATAATTTAGCACGCCAATTGGAGTTGGCGGGAAAGAGAGCGATAGCACAAGTGGGAGAGCGAAAGTGAGCGAGCCTGCACAAGCCTAAACGGCGCTCTCCATATTTCAGTTATCCAGCGAGAGACTGAGAGAGGGCAGCATTTGAAAGAGAGTAAGCGAGCGAGAGCAAGTGATTTGGTTGTCAAAGCGCGCGCTTGACAAGTAAGTAAAACAAACACAACAACAACAAGTATAACAAAAAAAGAATGAAGCGAATCCTCCCCCAGCCGCCCCTTTTTAGTTAGTAACCATCGCCCACTCCTTTACTCGGTCACCCCACCCACAACCTCTGCGACGAAAAAGCTGCGTTCGTTTTGTTTTGCAACCGCCGGCCGCTCAATTTGCATTTGTATGTGTACTTCTGTACGTGTGGCTGTGTGTGTGTTTATATGCACATGTGCGTGAGCGTGTGCTTACGTGCATGTGTATGTACATATGTATGTATGTGTGTTTGTCTGTAAGGGAACTTTCGGACATGCGGGTGTTTGTCAGTGTCGTTTTCTTTGTTGCCGTTGGCATGCCACTCCCCGCCTTCTGCCCGCTGCCCACCGGCTTTGCTCGTAAACAAACAGTGCAAAATTATTCAAAAATTCCATGAAGCGCGCGCGCGCCGATAAAGCAGCTGATAAGCAACAAACAGAGAGCCGACCGTGCCATGGTAGAAAGCAATGGTGAGGGGGGGGGGGTGTGTGTGGACTGGCGGGGGGGTATAGCAACAGCATAGGGCTTGGGCCAGACTGAGCATTTCCTGTCTCCAGTCGCCACTCTCTTCCACTTTTCGCACTCCACGAAACTTCTCAAACTGGTGACCATGTGCGTTAAAAGTAAAATTTTATCGTTGCGCTTATTAAATCATTATGAAATGTCATTATCGATTCGTGGGAATGTCGCCGCCGTCTGCCACTTCCCTCCGCTTCCGTCCTGCCTGCCACCACACTGCCTGGGCATTTCCCTAGGCAGGCCAGCAACCAGATGATATGCGAAACAATGGGGAAATAATAATAATTGTTGGGGGGGCGTTTTTTTGTTCCCGCGCTTCTTATGGGCACGAGCCCCACCGCACTATGCATACCTGAGCAAAGTCTGATACTAAAGTCCGATGTGATCCGAATCGTCAATCAGTTAGGGGCTCATTAGCCCTAAGCCATTTTTGGATTTCACACCGACTTCCGAATTGTTAGTCATCGGTTGCTGGAATCAAGCTGCGATCTTAACTGAGTATAATCTTAAAAGAGAGGAGACAAAGAGAGAGATAATCGACATTTTGAGTGGGGAAATTGTATGAATAGATTTTCTAAGAAATTTCGATTTTAACAACATATTTATAATAAATGCAAATGAAAGAGTCTTTTAGTTTAATTTATGCGGAAGAGAAAGAACTGTTAAAATGGGAAAATAATAATGTTGAGATTTCTAAGAATTTAAGATTTTAAAAATTTACATAATTAAAATAATGAGATAGTTTTTGGATCTAATTTCACAGAGATAAAAGAGAGAGAGAGAGAGAGAGAAAATAATATCAATTGATTTTCCAAGAATATAGCAAATTTTATAATAAATGCAAGAGAAGAGATTTTGTATTTAATTTCAGAGAGAGAACTATATAAATAACTGTTATATTATATTATAAATGGAGGTTCTAAGAATTGGGCTTTTTTATGAATCTGTGAAATAAACAGAGAGAAAGAGATCTTGGAATTGATTCGAAGGGAAATATAACTGTTTAAATCCGGAAATTTTATTATAAATTGATTTTTTAAGAATTTGGGTTTAAAGTTTAACTTAAAGTTCAAGTAATAAATACAATAAGAGGGGCTTTCAGTTTAATTTCTGCGGGAGAGAAAGAAACTGTTGAAATGGGAAAATAATACTGGCAAAATTTCTAGAAAATTGGAATTTTATTTATTTTTCGACTTCATTTCCAATAGAGAGAGAGATAGAAAAGTAAAAAATAACTGTTTAAATGGTGATATAATATTATTTATTGATTTTCTAAGAATTAAAATTTTTTAGACATCTGTAAAACAAAAGAGAATGAAAGAGATTTTGGAATGAATATCGCAAGGAAAGCGAAAGAAATATCTGTTGAAATCTGTAAATTATATTAAAAATTTAACTTTCTACGAATTAACATTTTTAGCGATATAATAAAGTATATAATAAATACAATGAGAGAGTTCTTTAGTTTAACTTCGCAGAGAGGAAAGAAAATGATGAAGCTTTCTAATTATATCGGATTCTAAAGATTTATATCATATAACAAAGACAATGAGAAAGATCTTTCATTGTGTTTCAATGAATATATAATTAAAAATATACTTTTGATTTAATTTTGTAGATGAAAAATTAATTAATTAATGGAATGAAATTAATTGGCTTTCTAAAAATTTAAGTTTTCAGAAATCTGTATAATATAGTGGAAAAGATCTTAAGGTCGGGGAGAAAGAGATGAATAAGTGTTTATTTATTTATTGAAAGTCAGTCGACAAAAATTATATTTCACTAAAATATAAAATTTAAATTAAATTAAAGATTATGATATTTAAAAGTAAAAATTAGTAATAAAAAATAAATTGTAAATGATTTTATAATTTATTCAAATAGGAAAATCATTGTTCAGTGGGGAAATAATATTATGAGTTGACTTTTCAAAAAAAAAATGAAATTTCTCTCTTGATAGAGAGACAGTAGACTTTATCATTTAATATTCTTATAAAAATATAATTATTATTATAGTTTTCTAAAATATTCAGAATAATCTCTATTTCGTTAAATAACAATCTTTTTCATAGTTTTTGCAATCTTTTCATTATTATATTGATTTGGCGAAACGTGACCAAAAAGTTGTGGTCTCTTCAAATTTTCCATTTGATTCAGTCCCAGATCTTCAGTTAATAGAGCTGGGGCAACAGCCACCCACTTGAGTTTTGATTTTTGATTTATCAGCAAAAGTTGTTTCAGTCACGAGCACGATTTTAGATCTACAATATGTCCCAATCCTGAAGATAACAATACATCCAAAAATCCAAGTACGCATGACTTCATGGCTCGATTGTTCAGTCGTTGCCATTATTCACATGTTGCTTCGAAAAAGATAATGCCAACTTCTTAGTATGGGTGTGTCTCTCTTTTGTATACCTATCAAATATGTTTTTATGGTTGTGTGTCTTTCAGTAACTAACTTGTCGACGTCTGTTTTTGGTAAAAACTGTTAACCAGCTCAAGCTCATCATCATCATCATCTCATCGTCAGTTGAAAAATCGAAGCGAAGCTGCTGAACTGGTTTATGATTGTCTTGGAGTATATATAGACATATTGCCATCCAATCCGATATAGCATAATCGAAACGAATCTAGACAGAAACAAACTGGAAACAAACTGTTGTTTGTTGTTGTTGTTGTCGCCAGAGAGTTTTGAAATGCCCTTCACGTGTTTCAGGCCAAAATAAAAACTTTGCACTGCCGCAAAGCGGATCAATTAATGCAAAATTATTTCCATTTGCTATGCAAAAACATTTGCATTTTACTACAACAACAACAATACTATAAATACTTTTAGTAGTTGTGCTGCAGGTTGGCAATACTTTAGTCTGATTTTGCCCCCCCCCGTTTCCACTTCCCAAAGAACTATATATAATGTGGTATTGTGTTTACTTTGGTCGGAACGCAATTTTCCCGCCCTTTTTAACATATCTCGATCTCGTTCTCCCGCTCGTTATGCAACTGTTAATAAGGGGCGGGGGGGGGGATGGTGACCGCATGGGGCGGTGGGGTGTGGCAACAAATGAAGGTCCAAATGGAGACACTGCCAGTGCAGAAGCGAGAGAGATATATGCATGAGTGTTTTCATATAGAACATGTGTGAGCTAGATAGCAATATATTTCAGAGAGAGAGAGAGAGAGATAGAGAGAGAGGGAGTCGGTTACGGTTATGGCTATGTGTGATTTGTTAGGCCAACTATCTGCCTTATCAACGCTGACACATTGATAAAGCCAAGAGCACAGCAAATCATTAGCGCATACCCTAACATGAGTGGAGCATACGAGTGCTGAATTGACCTAAAAAACGGTATGTTTATTCTTGGAAATTCTCTATCTGGAGTTTATCCACGAGTGTTACCAATATTTACTTCTAGCACTTGAACTCCATTTCTCGAGTAAAATATCTTGGGTCTCCATATATAATTCTATATTTTTAACTTATCTGATTATCTATCTCTAACAAACAAGTTCTTCAACTCTGTTTTCCAATTTTTTCAATTTATCTAATTATCTATAGCTAACTATCTAGAAATAATTTAAGAGTTTTTCCAACACTTACTTCAAATACTTAAACTGTATTTCTCGGGTAAAATATCTAGGAACATTTTATATTTTAAATATTTCTATATTGGAAAATCTAAACTTCATTTCTGGATTGAATTTTAAAGGACTTCTTATATTTCAAATAGTTCTATGTTTGCTTTTAATCAAATTAACTATTTTCAACTATTTAGAGCTGGTCTACGAGCTCTTCCAACTTTTCAACTTCGTTTTTGGATTGAGATACATATCTTAAGAATACTGTTATCTAATATATCTTTATTTGTGGTTTATCTCAGCTTTATTTCTGGATTGCAATATCTGAAGTCTTTAGACTTCAAATACATATATCTATATTTACATTTTATCTTTTTATCTATCTTGAAATATCTAGAAGTAATTTACGAGTTCTTCCAACATTTACTCTTGATTCTTGATTCACTCTTAATACTAATTGATAGAAATATCATACGATTTTTACAAAATCTATAGATTATTATCCATATTAAATAATTATTTTGGTATATGGCTATTCTAATCTGCTCGGAGGATTACCTCTAGACGAAGTAATACTTCCCTTAAAACTCGTACCTTCCACTAATATTGTAACCCATTTTTAAATACTTACCTAGATTTGTCGAATTAGTCATTTTATAGCAATATTATAATTTTCCTATAGTATATATTGGTAATATTCATCCTGATCTTTGCTGATTATGCTTATAATGTAACTATAAAAATGCGAAACGATTATTAGTAATATTTCCCAAGATGAAATATTTTCTATTTATTATTAATTATTATTTATTCCAAACGAAAATTACTCATATATATTTTTATAGTGAAATCTTTTACTTTTTGCTTTGCACTTAGAAATACTAAAAAATAGTTTTTGAAGTTTCAACCACATGTCAATTTACTGTAGGTTAACCCATAATTTCCTCAGCGCATTTGTGGTGAAAGTTCTGATTGAGAAAGGGTATTCAGTTAGCGTGAGGTTTGATTATGGGATTTCAATGTGGAACTGTAAAAGTATGGGAGAGTTATTTGAATCGATGCGACTGATAATGGGCCGTAGCAGAGCAACAACAGGCAAAAACAAAATGAACGTTGCGGGGGGGAAATTTCACTGAAATGTACTTAATCCCCGACCTCGAACCCCTGATCCGCTGACCCCCTGTCCCCACTCAAATATTTAATTTGATAAAGTAATTTTATTTACAGACTGACCACAGCAGCGCTGCAAAGAGAGAAATAGAGAAACAGAGAGAGCAAGAGGGAGAGAGAAACCACAGCATTGAGATGGCGAATCCGCGTAAATTCAGCGAGAAGATTGCGCTGCAGAAGCAAAAGCAGGCGGAGGGCACGGCCGAGTTTGAGCGCATCATGAAGGAGGTGCATGCCACAAAAATGGACGAGACGCAGACGAATCAAAAGATTCTGGAATGCTGTCTGGGTGGGGATAATGCTTCCATTGCATCGCCTGGAAGTGCCGGCAATGGCACTGGAGGAGGAGGAGGCGGTGGCGGCAGTGGCAATGGCAGTGGTGCCAGCGGTGGCGCCTCACCGGATGGCATTGCAGGTGGCGGCGGTGGTGGAGGTGGCGGTGGCGGAGGATCCCCGACAGCGTATCGTGAGTCTCGAGGGAGAAGCGTTGGTGTGGGTCCGATGCGGCGGCCATCGGAGAGGAAACAGGATCGGTCGCCGTATGGCAGCAATGTGGGTCTCGTCAATGCCCTGGGGTTGCCCAACACTGGCAGCAGTAGCAACAACAACAACAATAACAACAACAATGGCACACAACAGAACCTGTACTTGAGTCCGCCCATGGATACGAACTGGCGACGCTCGAACTCGGATTCGGCGTTGCATCAAAGCCTCAACATGGCTGTGGCGGCGGAGGGTGGCTTTGCCCCCGACATGAACTCGCTGCACGCCAACTACCCACAGCAACAGCAACAGTCGCACCACCAGCAGCACAGTCAACGATCTCACTCGCCGCACCAGATTGGACGCAGTTTTAGTCCGCAGGCACAAAGAAGAAAGCAGCCGTTGCTGCCGCATCAACTGCAGCTGCAACAGTTGCAACAGCACCAGCACAATATGCAGCAACAGCTGCATCTACATCAACAACAGCAACAGCCACAAACGCAAGCACAACAGCAACAACAGCAGCAACATCAGCAGCAACAGCATCAGCATCAGTTGCATCAACAGCAACAACTACAACAGCAGCAGCAGCAGCAACAACAGCAGCAGCAACAACAACAACAACAGCAACAACAAACGCCATATTCAAACGCCAAATTCGCAAACTCCTTGTTTAGACCGCTGCAGGATCAGGCGAGCTATGCCAACACTGGTTCCCTGCCCAATTTAACCGCCTTGCAACACTACGCGACACCTCAGCAACAGTCACAGCAGCAACAACAGCAGCAGCAGCAGCATCAACTGCAGCAACAACAACAACATCAGACGCTATCGCCGGTCATGTCACCGCACAATCAGCGACATGAACGTGATCAGTCGCCTAGTCCGTTTAGTCCCGGTAGCGGTGGAGCGGCGGGTCCGCCATCGCCATACCACCACCAGCAGCAGCAGCAACAGCAACAACAGCAATCGCCAACAACATCCGCCGCCAGTACGCCCGCGCTGCCGCCGAGCAGTTCGCCGCATTTGTCCTTCGCCCCGTTGCCGACGTTAGGAGTGACCTCCAACAACACAGGCAGCAGCGGCACCACAACGACGGTTGCCGGCAATCTGACCGATTACCGCCAGCCAGCGAATCCGTCTAGTCCGCGCTCCTCGCCCGGCCTGCTGAGCAGCGTCTCCGGCAGCGAGCTGCATACGAGTGCACCGGCCAGTCCCATCCGTGTGCCACAATATCAGCAGCCATCGAGCGGATTTGAAGCCGCCTACAATAGTCTGAATCCCTCGTTTCACAATCACTTTGAGAACTTCTCGCTGGGCGACAGCAACTCCTCGCCGGAGCAGAATAACTTTGCCAATAACTTTGTCGCCCTGAACTTTGACGATTTGACGGGCGCGGGCACGACACCAAGTGGAACGAATGGCGGCTCCAATGGACCCTATCACAACCAGGACAGATTGGACTTTAATGAACTGAGCGGCAGTCCAGAGTCGGGCGCCAACAACAACAATCTGAGGCGAGTCAACAACCAGCAACAACAGATGCTGAACAACAACAGCAATGGGGCGGGCACTACGCTCAATGGAGGCGGCGGTGGCACCACGCTGAACGGTCCCGGCGTGGGGCGTGGCGATGGCAGCCAACACCACAACAACAACAGCAACGGTGGGTGTGTGGGTGAGACGCTGGTAGCGTCACCAGTGCCCTCGCCATTGGGGTGCCCCAGCTCACCGCTGCCCATACCGATATCGGCGCAAGGATCACCGCATCAATTGTCCCTGTCGCTGCATCACTCGCCGCATCAATCACCGATGCACTCGCCCCACCATTCGAACTCGCCGCTGTCGAGTAGTTCGCCGGTGAGCAACGTCTGTAACTCCAACATGGTTATGAATCATGTGCCGCAACAGCCTCAGCCGCATCAGCAGAACCATCAGAATCATCAGCATCATCATCATCAGCATCAGCACCAGCCCCAGCATCACAATCACCTGCAGGTGACATCACCGACAACAGCCAACATACCCGCCATCATATTCAGTGACTACTCCTCGAATACAGACTTCAATCGGGACATCCTTGAATCGCTCGATCTGGATCTGGGGCAAATGGATGTGGCCGGTCTGCAGATGCTGTCCGATCAGAACCCAATCATGATTGCCGATCAGTCCATCGAGGATAGTTTTCGTCGAGACCTCAACTGATACTATGAGGAGGCCGTCGCGGCTATTGAGAGTGGCGTGCTGCTCGAGGACACCTACGATGTGTTGCTGGGTGGGGGAGTGGGAGCGGGAGTGGGTCATGCCATTGCCCTGCCAACGAGTTCAACCGGCAACTGTTTGGTGGATGCACAGCAGGTGGCGGCAGCTAGCGATAAGGATAAGAAGGATCTGGAGGTGGTTGAGCTGCTTGTGCCAGGCGTTATTGATGATCTTGTTGACTCCACCGACTTGGACGAGGAAGTGCGCAAGTTCTTCTTCTAAGTCAAGCCAAGCTACTAACTTATCCTTATGATAATAACCCCAACATTCTAGATTCTAAGCATCATCAGACGGCTCAGACTCCTATGATTTATCCCACTGTTAATGTCGTCCACTCGTCCACGTCTGCGTCCTCATCCTCGTCCTCGTTCTCGTCCTGATCAGTCCCACTTTAAGTTGTGCTTTATGTTAGCTAGCTCGTAATACAATTAACCATTAAGTGTACTTCAAAGCGAGTCCCCCCGATTGCCATCCCCATACCCAAAAACCTAAAAACTCCAGTAACTTCCCCTTGTATCCCCAATCCCTAACCGGTTTAGTCCTTACAAACGATACATAATTTACAGCGAGTCTCAGATTTTACTTAACTACGCACATAAGTCACGAAAATACCTATTACTTACTATATTATAAATATGGGAAATTCTCCAGTAATATGTATAGGTGTTATCTTCTTAAATATTTACACTGATCTTGAAGAAAAACAATGATCCGAAATTAACCTAAGACCAGTTGTAATTCAGAACTATAACCGATTTAAGGTGGACTTCGGATATTTGTTTGTTTTCAAGATAATTGCAAAATAATTTTGGGAAGTTGACATGCTATAGAAATCAGATGATAATATAAATTGTAACGCTACTTTCTGTATATAACGGTATATACATGCACATGTATATGTATTTATTTATAAAGAAATATATATAGTATGGAAAATGGATTAAAAACCAAAAAGTGTCTTAGACCTACGACCAAATTATTGTAAAATTTCTTAAAAAAAAAGAAAACAAAACAAATCCTTTATAAAATATGAAATTCCTGTAAAAAGAAATTTAACGTCTATTCTATAATAGAGAATGTCGCGATTACGAAAGTCCCATAGCTACAGTAAAATAAAATATTAAAAAAAAAATACCCTTACGTGCCGTCGAAGCAATTATTAGTATTTAAGAACGCCGCCGCAGAATGTTGATGTTATCGATAAACGATAAATATATTTGTATAAATTTTCAACTCTTTCCACTCATCGAATACCAACTCCAAAAGCCATAACAATTATCGATTAACAGATGCAATATCACAAAAATATACATAACTACAAATTCCGATAAATACATATAGATAAATAATATTATATTCTTGGCCAGCTTAACTGAGAAACTTGTACTTGTGGGAGCTGCGATAGGAAATTAAAGGGAAACCACATAACATGTAAAATCAAAACAGAAAAAGCAAACTACTCAAAACATTTTTACAAACAGACTTAAAGCTAATTAAATATAATATGACTAATAATTTAGTTAGGATGGCGAAACACAAATAGAAACAAGTCAAGTCTTGAAAAATATATATAAATTTTAAAAATTTCTCACTCTCCCATTTCAATGCAACACAGTTTTATTTCGAGTCCCTTTCATAAAATTAAAAATTAAACCTATATGTATATGTATGATAAAAGAAACTATTGAGAATTATGTAAAGAGTCTAATAAATATTACAAATTTTTAAGAAAACGACAAAGATGAGAGCAAGAAACAGGCTTTAAAAGTGCAAACAACAAATTGTTTTATTGTGTACCAGAAACTTATACATAATACCTAATAATAATTACATATATGAAATATTCTTAATGATAGTAACAAGATTTTTGCATATAAAATTAAATATATTTACATTTTTCCTTTTTTTAATGTCAAACGTAAACCTCTAGTTATAAACTAAATAAGTCAAATTTAAATATCCTTTACAAAACCCTATGCAAAACAAAAACACACAAAAAGAAAATGCTGCGAAAGAAAACTATAATATTTAAATATTTGTAAAACGATGTGAAGAGAGATCGAGGAAAGAAAGAGAGAGAGAGAGAGTTCGAGGCACATCACATACCAGGTTAGAAAGGTATTTTTAGTGTGCGAAAATGCGAAAAGAATATGTATGAATGTGTATGTATGTATGTACATGTAATTTATGCATAATACAAACTTAAGTAATTGTGTATGTAATATATAATTACACTCTATTTCTAAATAACGGATATAAAATCCATGCAAAACAAAACAAAAGAAAACAAAAACAGGCATAAGATTATATTCAATGTAATAACACAGTTATTTGTTTCAAATAAATCTTACAATTTAATTTTAAAACATTTGTCTAAATATTTCCTATTCACTACGTGCACGTTGAAAATATAAAAAGCAAAAAATAGAAGAATGAAGATTGAAAAAGTGTGCAAATAATTGCACGTAGAATTGAATTATGTGATGAGGAAATGTGTAAGAATCTGGCATATTATAAAAAGCGCACATTTTTTTAATTCTACACAGACCCAGACACTCTACACACTCTACACTTTGCTGCAGATTACAATTAGCTACAAAAACAAATACGATTTGTTTTGTTTTTGTTTAATAATCGCGACGCAGTTTGCGCTAAATTTAGTTGCCAAAGTTTATTAGGGGGACACACTCTCTCAGTCCTAATTGCAGCTGACAGCGAGAGAGAGAGAGACAGATAGAGAGGAGAGAGAGAGAGTCTGCTGATGACTATGTAAGTAAATACATATGTATGTAGATGTGTACACACTGTTTACATGCGTACAGGTGACAAACGTAAACGTGTCTTCTTAGGCACATTGACTTGATATCAAATACGCAGACAATTTGTATATACATACATACATATGTATGTATGTGTATATGTGTGTACATTATAATTAATAAATTCAGCCGTTAACTGCCAATGACGAGGCTCTTTAACAAGTTTAATTAATTAAATTACGTTTTTATTTCGCATTGTGTGTATTATGCGCAAATCGCGCCATTTACAAATCAAGCTTTGACTTTGCTGATATTGTTGTCGGTAAAAGGGCAAAGTCGCACCAATAGACGGAGACGGAGACGGAGACAGACACTCAGTGAGAGTGGGAGTGAAATAAAGAGAGAGAGAGAAAGAGAAGGTGAGCGTACTAATCGCAGTGGTTTAATTTATTTTTTTTCTTAGTTCTTCGTGTTATTTCTTAATGAAGTGCTAAAATCAAATGAAATTGTCACGCTAATAGCAGCAATGACGCTCTGACCATACCGTCATCATTGTTATCGAACGTTTCCATTGCCGCACACCGACTCTGCGGAGCGGTTCTTAACACTAAAGGCGCAAATGTTATCAGTAAACACGAGCAAAATAACAACAACTAATAAGCTCAGCAATCTAGGGGGCGCCTTAAGCGAAGCGACATTCCACTCGCAATTGAACTTACTCACGGGTGAAGTCTCTCTCTCTCTCTCTCTCTCTCTCTCTCTCTCTCTCTCTCTCTCTCTCTCTCTCTCTCTATCTGGTTTTCTCTTATTCGACATCCGAGTATGAGTGTTAACAATAATTGTTGATCAGTATGCAAATGTTGGTATTTTTTCAAGTACTAATAGAATTCGCAAACATGTAATACATTTCAATTGCGTTACCGCAACAATCTAAGATAAGCTCCACTATCGATTTGCCTATCGATAAATCAAATTGATTAGTGTTGTGAATTACGTTTTTAATCAAAGTCAGTCTAGTACGCATCTTAGCTGCAATTACTCCATGTGTCTGTCTGTCTGTGTATGTGTGTGTGAGTGTTGAGTGTTGCCAAACAGTTGAATGCGCTTTTATGGCACACAATGATAAGAAGCTGTATGGACTGCGAGCAGCTGCTGTGCATAACAATAATGCAATATGAGTGGAATATTTATAATGGAAGTAATTAGTATTGAGCACAATGAAGCCTTTCGATTGGCCTCAGGGCGTGACAATCACTCATAATGTGCGCACAATTAAGTAAATCAAAAAAAAAAAAAAAACATTGTTCGGCACATTTCAAATGCGTATTGAACCACTGTGGATCAGACTCTGATTAAATCAATAAACAAGCCAGGCAACAGCAATAACCACAATATGTATATAAATGAGCACAAATAGAAATACGTACAGTAATGAAAAAAATAAGTATGTATTTGAACAGGCGATACTGTAATATATATGACAATAAGCAATATGCAATATGTATTCCCCCCCAAAGCAATTGACAAATAATTAGCTCTCAATCTCAAATGCACATAACCTCAAAGTTGCAACATTCTGAATGGCGCACAAACCGCGTGCACATGCGCCGTTCCAAGTCTCTAAGCTAGAAACACACAGCAAATACCTGACGAAAGAGTGACAAAGACAGAGAGAGGGAGAGTATATACATATGCATATGTAGTGTGAGTGTGAGAGAGGAGCTAAGCAAAAGTTGTCACGCTAACAAATTAAATAGCTTAGCGTTATTTGCCTGCCAATTTGTTGAATGACTATTTAACAGACTGATCAAATATTTGACATCTGGCAGAGGGGAGCGGGAACCCGGAATACGTCATGGATGGGCGCGGGTAAAGTACCGTCAGACAGCCGCAGGCCAAATCTATGGCGAATTCATGTCTCTAAGCCCATGTCCGCACACACGCCAGTATCTTTCTTCACCTTAACAATGGCCGCACATTGTTATGATTGCTTTAGCAATATTGATAACAATACCACATTAATATTTGTACATATATGTACATATGTATATTTACATACACATACACACATGCATGCTTATTAATTTGTGTGATGAATCAATAATTTCGACACAATGCGGTAAAATTAGATGTGTTCACCCAAGTGGCTTTCAAACCGCACAATTGCCCCCAAACTGCAGCTAAAACTGTGAACCGAAAGCACAAAAGCTCAATAACTGTTAACGCTGTGATTTCCAAACTGTAGGCTAGCTTTATAACATTGACTACTTGAGAAATACAATTTAAGGTACCATATTACAAGTTATTATATTCTATTGGTGCGCAGATAATCCTCATCATCACCATCCGCATCCTCCACAACGCTATAGGAACTCTTTCCAGTCGCCCCGCCAGCTCCCTCCTTCACCAAATGTGTCTCAAAGAACTCCTCAACGGTATCCGTATTCCACTTTGTTATGGACAGAGTTTCCTGCACTTTACCGCTAGCATCCAGCAGCTTGACAACGGGATCTAGACCTCGCACATATTTGATCTGCAAATTGGGGAACTTCGAGGGTCTGCCGCTCTGTATGAAGGCCTGGATTTGCGGATAAGCACGGAATTTACAAGTGCAAACTTCCAGAATTGCCTTCGCATATGTTCGCTGTGCCGCCGGCTGTTGATCCTGAGTGCAGCACTGTTTACAGTGGGGTCTACAAGGAATATGCGATAGTTTAGCCTACCAATATTAGGACACAAATATAACATACTTCAATGTTTCCAAGCCAAAGTCGTCGAGCTTTTCGCAATTGGAACACATAAGCTGAGTTTTAATGAAGCCAAGTTCCCGGCAATCAGCTGCTGTCAGTTCAGCCTGAGTTTGACACTGTAAATGGATTTAAATTAAGTTAGATGCAACGTAAAACCATTGCAAGACTACTTACGCATATTATGGCTAACACTGAAAATAAGAATAGCACGATTTTTATCATTTTTTCCACAATTTAATTAAACTACCACGTCGTTGTTTACAATTCTAGTATTATAATCGATATACCAATCTGTATGATATCGATATTTTTGTGAATATGCAGTATTTACCTTAGTATTTGGGGATTATTTAGTAACTCTTAGACAGTCACGCATTTTTGAGCAACACGAAGTTGGCAGCAACTATACAGTTATTGAAGAAGAAGAATGTGGCTCACGTAGTCGCATTTGTTTTGTTCCAATCAATCTTCAAATTCAAAATAATTAAGTATAAGAAACTGAAACCTTTCCAAATTAAAGAGCGAAGCACAGCAAGTGATATATATGCAACTAAAATTGTTGGTCAAAAGAAACGAAATAACAAATAACGAAAGTATTCTGAGTGGTGTGCTTGGTATTATTATTATATTTTTGGCAAATCAATAAATACGGTGGTAGAGAGCGAACGCGCTGCGCAAAAGTGAAAACTTAATCAACGAATACGAACGCATAGAAAAAAAGGTGAATAAATAACTAAGGCAAACAAACATCCAAATATATTGTAATTGGGTATACCAAATACCTATTATTAATAAATATAAAATTAGGCATTGAGTGTGCCCGAGTTCTAGTTGCTGTTCTCCTTGTTGTCGGCGTTGTTCTTGTTCTCATTCTCGTTCTCGTTATTGTTGTTGTAACATAAAAATAGAAACACGAAAAAAGGTTCAATTGGTGTGGGGAAAATACTAGCTCCAGGGGAGCATCTTAAGTGCATTAAAGAAGACACAAGAGAGAGAGAGAAGGAGAAATAGAGAGAAAAGAGTTGCTCGCACATGCTCGATGCGTGTGTGTATGTATGTGTGTGATTGTATTTTGATAAGCAAATAAATATTTCGACACGGTGCTAAATCATTTCGTTAAAATGCGATAAAGTGTTATTGTGAGTAGCACAGCAAATCAATACTTTACTGTTCAATTCATAGATGTTTTTCAACAAGTGACAGCTAATTGATTCGCCCGCCCTTGCCCAATACCAATAACAATATCCATATATCAATACTATATATACGTATGTATATGCATATGTATGTATGTATGTATGTACATATGTATAGAGGAATATAATAAACGCAGTCTGGCGACATGCAGAGCTCCGCTGCTGCTGCTGCAACGTCGTCGCACGAAACTTGTTCTCAAGCAAGCACTTAACGGTTCTAGCTTACATACATACATGTGTACATATGTACATATACAGATACATATTCATTCAGGTTTTTTGATGCAACAAGACGGAAGCTGTTGCTGCTGCTGCTGCTTTTAAGGTCTCTTTTAATCATTCAGAGCAAACAACTTCCGCCAATGTCTCGTTTAACTGGTTTAGGGCCCACTGTGCGTCTGTTTGTGTTGCACCTGCTGTTGTTGCATGTGGCAACAGTACAAAAAATATAATGCAGCTGCCATCCCTCTCAAATTTCTTATCAATAGAAAAACCTTGCAAAACTCTCAAGGCAACTGTTATTGTTAGTGAGAGAAAAAAGAGAACGAAAGATGAGAGTTTATTAGCTAAGTCTACATACATACATACATACATACATATGTACTTATATACTAATGATGTAAGTGTGTGTAGCTATAAATTTTCGTTGGCCTACGCCAAATATGTGTCTTGGCACTTGTTTCGCTACCTACGACGTTTTCTGCTGATTTCATGCAATTTGCTTATAATGAGAGTTAACTTACACACACATACACACAGCTGCCTTATATTGTTTATGGCTTTCATGCAAGTGAGTCAGCTGTGCACAAGTGTTGAGTGTGTCTTTATCAATAGCCTCTCATTGTTATTGTTATCGCCTTGCCTAATCAGAGATTATTTCGCCAGAAAACTAGCTACAACAGCCTAAAAAGTCGTTCAGTCAGCTGCTTATTAATACGTACATATGTATATATTCACAAAATATACATATGTACATACAAGAGTATAAGTATGTATGCGGGTGTGTGTGTACTGAGAGAGACTGTGCATGAATACACAGTCCGTGCTCAACGAACCCACTTTCTGCTCAAGTAAAAGGAGAATAGAAATCAACAGCAATTCAAATACATTCATACATAGCATGTACGTAGATCATGCCATTTACCTGCGTGTCGTCGTTAGACTGTGTCTAATAGACACCAATCCAAGCAAATATAAGAGAAACCATAGACAGAAAGAGACTTGAGACGTAGCTTGGTTCATGACACCTTTGAATGAGAGAGAGACACCATAGCTGTAAGCGCATCTTACTTGCTATGCACAGTGTTGCCAAGTGTAGAGCTGTGAATAAGCTAGATTCTGACTCAAAATAAGCTAAACAAGTGAACTCTCTTGAGTGAATATCAATATGCAATATTTTGTTAAATATATGACTACAATTTAAGCCACAATAAAGTTAAAAAATTAAAAATAAATGTTTATTGATTAGGAATTATTGTCAAATCTAAACCTGTTTTTTTTTTTAATAAACAAAATCTAGCTAGAAAATCGCTAATATGGCAACAGTGGTTATGTAAACTACGAATTTGAGAACTTACTTACTTACCGATACCCTCTAAATATAATCAATTGAGGAATTTGGTAGAAAAGAAGTATTAATGTATTTTCTTAGTATAAACTGTAAATTACCAAGAAATCTGCAAATCTTCAACATATTAATTTATTTAGTTTGATTTTACAAATGTCAATATACCCTCTCAACATACAGAGCATGCCCTTATTTGTATGTGTGGGTATATCCCGCCCACGCACCTCATTTTAAATGAAGAGTCCGCATTAGATATTTTAGTTGGATTTCGAAAGCAAACGAAAAAACACTGCGCATTTGCGTGTTTAAAAAGCATTTGTTAAATAGCCCCAAAACGTAATTAAATGAAGAGTGCTAACATTTCTGCATATATGTATACATATTCTTCAACTTTTTAGTCGCTGAAATTAGACAAAGTTGTATTTTATTCACATTGAAATCAATTGAGCAAAAAGGTCAATCTAATTGCACCCATTTTATGGCGAGCCACGACTTGACTTGCGACTCTTCAGTTCAGTTGTATGTCAATTTTCTCTCAGTGTAAATCGTCTTTGCGTATGTGTAGAAAAGTGTCGTTAATTTCAAGGACATCCAACAGGTATTTATAAGAGTTGCCCTTAAAATAAAATTAACATATGTATGTATGTACGACTCGCCCAATGTTTAATCTACTAATGGTGTGAGGGGGCGTGACTTGTTGCTGATGAGTCATAGTGCAGTGTGTTAGGGTATTCGTCTAGTCGTTAAGTTGTGCAACGCGTTTTTACATTTCAAGTTTTCAAGTGCGCAATGTGAACTCCGAATCGAACCCGGTTTGTTTTTTTTTTGTTCTTCTCGCAAATTGCAGCAAGTGTTGTTAACAAAGTATTTATTATAAATATATACTATATGTGGAAATAAAAACAAAAAGTGTGCAAACTGTGTAAACATCAGCAGTCAGGTAAATACACTGTGTTTTAGTTTTTTTTTTAAATTTTTTTTAAATTCAATTTTCATGTTATTGTTGTTGTTGACTTTTTTCTAAATTAATAAGTTGCTTTGTTATTTTGCAGTCGGGTCGATACGCGGGGGCAGAGGGCGAGGCAGACACAGAGCGAGACAGAGAGAGAGAGACAGACAGTGAGAGAGAGAGAGAGAATGAGGGCAAGGCTGGCTTAGGCAGGCACTAAATTCACGGCACACTCATACACACTCAACACACACACACACACATGCGCACACACAAATGCATATGCACATGCTAAGGAGACACACTTTATGAATTTTAAGTTGAATTTTAATTGCACTTTGCTTTTATTCTGTTGCAGCAACACCAAGCAAAGCAAAACAAACACAAGACCTCCTCTTCTTCTACTTCTACTCGAACTCCGTTCCATTAGACACAAAAATTAAAAGAAATCTCAATTCCACACATTCCTCCACGCCAAAAACAGAACCAAGCCAAGCCAAGCCAATCCTCTCGAGCTGCCTGCCATGCGTCCACATTTATAGATCTAGATCGAAACTAGAAAGATGCGATTAACGCTGCCACTGCTGCCTCTGCTGCTGCTTGCGTATGCGCTGTGCGCTTGCGTCACGCTAACCGCCGCCTGCTCATCGCGTGCCATAACCAAGCCTCGTCCAGAGGCGCCACCAACAACAGAGGCGTCGCCGCCGCCGCCGGACAATGTCATTGCACTGACGACGACAGCACGTCCAAATGTCACATTCCCCATCTACAGCTGCCCGCCCACTTATGCCGCCTGGTATTGCCTGAATGATGCCACGTGCTTCACCGTGGAGATTCATGACTCGGTGCTGTACAACTGCGAGTGCGCGTTGGGCTTTATGGGACCCCGCTGCGAGTATAAGGAGATCGATGGCTCGTATTTGCCCACCCGGAATCGGGTTATGCTGGAGAAGGCGAGCATCGTCAGTGGCGCCACTTTGGCGTTCATCTTTATGGCCATGTTCTGTGTGGTACTGTATCTGAGGCATGAGAAGCACGCCAAGCAGAAGCTGCACGGCGACGGGGATGGCAACGATGTCGGCGATATGGGATTCGAGAATGCTGCCGTTGACGAAGTGGACGGACTGAAGCCAACGCGCACAGCGCGTCGTCCCTTTGGCCCGCATCACAATCGCATCCTTAGCATGGAGGAGGCCTATCTACATCTACAGTCGACTTCAAGTCATGAGAGAGCAAGGCATTGAACGAGCTCTAGCCGCAACGAATTCATTCATCCTTTTCGTCATAATTAAATTTAATTAATTAATTTAATTAATTGACTTGATTAATTAATTAATTAGTATTCTGCAGCAATTAGTTTAATTAATCAGTGTTGTGATTAATTAAAATTAATTAGTACAGTTTATTAATTAATTAAATTAATTAATACAGTTAATTAATTAATTAAATTAAGGGGTACCATTCATTAATTAATTGACATTGTTATTAATCAATTGAATTGATTGATTGGTATTCATTCTCAATGAATATGCTTAATTAATTGGTACTTTAATTAATTAATTAAATTTAATTATGTATTTTCTTTATTTTCATTTGTCACACTGTTCTGTTTAACAAGCTGTTTGAAACTGTTTAATTTTGTAACCTATGTTTTTAACTGTGTTTTACGTTAACTAATTAATTTAATTACTGTCCAAATCGAAACAATATAGTATTAAGTGCCTTCCATCATAATGATAATGATAATGATAATAATGAGTATTATCTAATAACCGTTAGCTGAAGCAACGCAATGCAATTTTTTTTTGGCAAATTAAGCTAAACTAAACATATCAATTAATTATTTAAAATCTATTTATAAAAACACTTTTAATAAATGCCAGACGATGTCGCAAATACTATATGATATATCTATATAAAACTAATTCCAATATCAATCAGCAAATTTATCAGAAAAATCACTTATAAATTTGCTATTTAATAAATTTATAAATTATTTGTCTGAAACATATTTATAAAATTAATTGATTAATTTGTGAATTTGAATTGTATTTACAGGTGATGCCGCACAACAATCAGCAGCCGCCTTCGGGCCCCGGCAATGATCCACTTGGTCCACCCAAGGCGGACTTTAGTGCACCGCCACCTTACGAAGCGGAGGCCTCGCCGGGTCAGCAGATGACAGTGGCGCTGCCGCCGCAGATGCAGATGCCAACGCTGGCGTTGACGGCGACACATGGCGGGGATGGGGCACAGACGCAGAGCGAGCTGGGATTGCCGCAGGATGTGCACGGCAAGCTGCCCACTTACGAGGAGGTGCAGATGGAGAAGTCATTGAATGGTGAATTGCCGCCCGCATTCCTCACGTTGCCATCGACACAACAGTTGCCGCCGCCACCGAATCCATTGCTGCCGCTGCCACCGAATCCGCTAAGGGATAGTGGCGCCACAGTTCGGGCTGCACAGCCGGCGCTGACATTTATCGCCATCGATGCCAGTGATCCGGACAATAGCCTCTCGACCACGGATAATCTGCTTGGCACGGACATCATGTTCATCACGGCGTTTATGGTCGCATTTCTATTCAACTGGATTGGATTTCTGATGCTCAACTGTTTCTGTCACACGATTGCCGCCCGCTACGGTGCACTGTCCGGATTTGGGCTGTCGCTGGCCAAGTGGACCCTGATTGTGAAGCATTCCACGGATCTGGCATCGCATGAGAACTCCTGGCTGTGGTGGTTAATCTGTGCCTTTGGCTTCCTGATCGCTATACGGGCATTGATCCAGTATGTCAGTATCAAGCGCTCCTGGCGTCTGCTGTCCGCCTCGGCCCAGGAGCGTTTGCTCTTCTTCTACTAGGTGCGGGCGCCATCGTCGTCGCCGTCTCCGAGACCGTCACCGTCGCCGGCACCGTCGCCCACACCATCATCAACGTCATCATCAGCATCATCGTCGACGGGTTATGTAAATACGTTAAGAGTGCGAGTTGTTTAAAAATCGATCATCGATAAACGATATCCGATAACCGATAAAAACAAAAGAAATCGAAAGCGGACGACACGACGGCGTTTGTTTTGCGTTGCTCTGTTCACCTTCGCCAGCCACCCCCTTTCTCCTTCCCTAGTTCAGTTCACAAACAATTACCTTAGAAGCAAGAGTACAAGATAAGAAGTTGATAATCGCAAAACTTTAAACAATTGGTTAGTGTTTTCTGTAGTTACTCTGTTAATTAGAGCAAGTTCAAATCCACAAATATGAATCCGCGTTAATGCTAGCCTAGCCTAATCTAATATTATAATTATTATTATTATATCACAACACATAATGTTGTTTATGTACGATCCGCGCATATATCAACATATCACAAAAGACGCGCACAGAGTAGGACATTTCGAGAGATCCTTGCTTGCTTGCTGCACCTGTATGTGGATCCTGTTGAGGACCATCTAATTGATGTATGTATATGTATATGTAAATGTGTATAGATGTCACTTGCTGAGGGAAGTTCTCTGCAAAAGCGATGGAAATGAGAATGATATGAAATTTTATGCCACAATATTTTTATTATTATTATGGAATATCTACTCTATGCTGTGGTACTTAAGGCAGCTACACAACAATGCTAGAGAAATATACATAATTACATAGATTCACATGTGCACACATCCAGAACTATTAAAATTACGATTATTGCTAATACTACGTAGCGTTTAAAAAATAAAACAATACATATGTTTAATCCCTTTGTATGTACAATTGAGAAATGCATTAGCTATACTGTGCGTTAGTTTTATGCAAATTAATAAATATTGAAAAAACATTTGGAAACAGTCTTTTTAATCTTCATTGCAATCATTTAAAAATACGCGCCTTATCTAGTTAGCGAACATGTAATTATCGTCATAAATCAACTCTGTAAGTCAGCCTGCTCAGATTTGACAATCTGGCAACATTTGCACTACAAATCAACCCTGCGCTGTAGTTTAACAACACTGCTGAGTTAAGCTGAATAGAATTTACTTACAGCTCAGACGAAGTTGTGTCGTTCGTGCCGAGCAAAAACGTATTTGTCAGGCGTTCAATATTATTTAAAAATAATTTAATAGAAAACGTGTATCAGTGCTGACAAAGTAAATATTCTTGTTACAAACTAAGAGACAAGGACAATTAACGCAAGGTAAGTTTGCAGTTGCAGTTTTTTTTATGTAGTTTTCTGTTCCTGTAAAAACTGTGTTCTGTGTGTATCTATTGAAGAATTTTCCTGTTACCGTGGACAGCCTAAATATTGATTTTCGCTGTCTAGCCCTGGCTGCTGCTAGAAGAGAAAATGTGCTTTTACTTATAGAAACATAAATATAGATCTTTGTATATTTATTTATATTTCTATGAATGCATTTGACGTATTCTTATGCAATCTGCGCAAAAGTACAGTAGTGTAGGTAATTAAAAGTGAACTAGTTAAATTGAAACGTAGTCCACTCACATTAGTTGTAGTATTATTATAGTTTATTACACGGTACAAAAAGTTACAAATAAAATATAAATTTAAAGAGTTGAAAGAAAATTGTGGATCACCGGCTTTCTGACTCAGCGCGATTAGTGGTGTCTACTATCACCACAGACATATAGATACACACACACGCACAAATTACAGAGCCGCCATTTTTTTTTCAGATAGGCATTCACCTTCTGTCATCTCTTTTACTCTGCTTCCACAGCCAGCGTTTGTCTTTAGCCGGTTATAGTTGAATGTGTGTGTGTGTACGTATATGCGTTTGTATGCGTGAACTGCCGACAGTTTCATTAAAAAACCAGTTCTTTGTTCGATTTGTGTTAATTTCTCTTTGCTTGCCGCGCATTTCTGCGTTGCATTGAAACAGGTAGACATACATATGTATGTTCTATCTGTGTGTGTGTGTGTGAGTATGCGTAAATATGTTTTACACGCTGTGAATGGGACGCTGCATTGCCAACCCTCATAATAATGCTTGCATGTGTGTGTGTGTATGCATGTATCTATCTACTGTGTGTTTCTTGCACCCTCATAATATGAAATGTGATTGAATGAGTTTATATAGATAGCATCCGTTAGGTTGCATGAGTTAATGTAGATATATTCTGTGTAATTCATATATAACATAATTCTTTCAATTTAGTTATAACATTTAGTCGTAACAAAACGCATATTAACCAACTAAATATTAAAATTCGTAGATCGCTTCATGTTTGTTTATTATTTTTTCTGTGCCGTGTTTTTCTTTCAGAGTCTGTGTGTGTGTCAAGCTTTTCATTTTCATTGCTTTTCGCTTTTGTACGTTAAACCACCCCACCTACCACCACCACCACCACCACCCTCCCACACCCGCATACTCACACATACAAACAGTATTAAAGCTTCCATAAGTTCTTATCACAATTATGGCCAGGTATGCCCAGGAAATGTTGCAATCGAGGCACATAGAAAAATATTTGTAAAAACCAAATTGTATTTTAATGTATGTTTTTGTTGTTGTTGTTGTTGCAGCGTTAAAATCAACGGAAATTCGCAAAACTTGACTAAAGGCAACATGGCTTTCCGTGGAAATCAGAATCGTAATCGCAACTTTGGTGGTGGCAACCAATATGGCGGCCCCATGGGCTCCAACGGACGCATGGGCGGTGGCGGTGGCGGCATGAACATGTCGCCATGGGAATCACAGAATCCCGGCAATGGACAATTTGGCAACAATATGCGGGGTCAAGGCGGCGGCCAAATGAATGCCCAGGCCATCAATTTGGCCCACAACTTGTTCAATCTGTTCAAGAATCAGAATCCACCATCATTGCTGGACTTGCCACGTGGTGGCATGGGAAACCGCAATCAACGCGGTGGACCGGTATGTACATTTTCATCCCATTACATCGCTATAATAGAACAAAAAAAAAAAAAAAAAAAAAAACAAGTACTAGAACCCACTAGAAATCCTATTTTATGATTTTGTCCTTACGTCTGGTTCTTTGAAGGATGATTGATGAAGTGATCAAGTTACAAATTTATTTTCCATTTTACAGTATAATTTCGAGAATGAATTTCTGTTCAAATCTATTTTATAAAATTTTAAATTGTTCACAAATTTAAATTGGTTTTTTAAAAATTTATCAAAAAATTAAAATGTATCTCAGTACAAAGTTCCCCTTCATCCTCCAAAGAACTGACAAACTTTTGTGTTTAATTTTAATCAATACACGAATTAAGCTAGTAGTTGTTAAACTATTTGATAATCACAACTGAGAAATGTAGTATAATCGAAAATATGATTCAACAAATTTGCAATAATAGAGAGAATCCTGAATTGTTTAAGGAATGAAGGTGAAGATGAAGGTGAAGATGAAAGAAGGAGGAGGACAAGGAGAGGTTTTCTATTAAAAAAAAGCATTTATTCCATTTGAAATGCAAATTTATTTTGTTTGTTTTTTCTGTAGCAGAATTTGTTGAATTTAATTTGTTTGTACCACGAAATTAAAGTACCACCAACAAATGTTCCATTTAATGACGAAAAGAGTATGATGATGACGACGACGAACCGTAGATATTATTTATGAAAACTAAAATCTACATATATATTATGCATATGTTTCTTGTTAGATCTAACTATCCATCTATCTATCTATGTAAGGCAATTAATTAATTCTTAAAATAATGTTTACGAATCCAAAGAAACATAGAAAATACCATTTTTAAAATCTATGCGATTTTCATTCACAAATTTTCTAATTTACAAATCTATTTATTTTTATTCTCTTCTACACGAAACGAAAACCACAAAATGTGAACTAAATATATATTCGATGATTGTTTTGAACAAACAATTCCATAACCGAAAAACGCAAATCGAATCGAATTGAATCGAATTGAATTGAAAACGCATTTCGAATGCATCAAAAATATATTGTGTTCTTGCGACGATGTCTCTTGTCGTCGCTGCGTGCAATTTATTGTGATCGTTGTTGTTGCTGTTGTTGCTGTTGTGGCAAATTCTGATGCTGCTACAAATTGTTGTTGTTGTTGTTGTTGCCACAAATAATATATATTTCCGTTGTATATTGTTGTGTTCTCTTCTGGAACGAAATATTATCGTTTGTTTTATTATTTATGTTAACGACAATTTGCAAATCTAATAATAATAATAATAATAATAATTACAACAACAAATACAAATACGATATGATTATGTTAAATATGTGTGTGGCACTTGCAACACAAAACAACCACCACCACCAAATCATGTAAATGCAACACAACGCACAAATTGCAAAAAACACGCATAAATCATACATATATATATATATATGTATATATATGAACAATATGAACGCAATGAAAAATCTTGAAACGATGCGAATCGAATATCACTTCCAATGCGACGCCAACGATTGATTGATTGATTGATTGAAACTCTTCTAATCTGCTCTGCTCTGCTCTGAAAACTGATCCGATCTGGTACTGGTACTGATTGATTGATGGTGCAACTGCAACTTGCAAATAATCCGATATCATATCTATATATTTATAAATATATATAAATATTTATATATAATAAATCGCCAATTCTTCTTCAACGTTCCTGCTCTGACCGAACCTCGGTCTCGAATCGAATCTCGGTTTCCATGCCCGCCCGCCCGATTGTGTTTCACAATATCCGAAATCAAAATCGAAACTGACAAAAAAATATCGAAAAATATATATATTATATATATATATATATGTATAACAATCAAATGAAATACGAAACTTGCCACGCGCCGCCACGCCAACGACTTCAACCATCCAAAAATATATCCCCGTCGACTGATTGCGTCTGACCGTCCCGCCGATTTGACCAATACCATCTATCTATCTAAATATATATCGTAATAATCAATTATAAATCTAATTATGCTTCTGCAACAATAATGTTAAATGAATATTCCGAACTTTCTCAATCTCGAAACGGAAATTTGATTCAAATCAACAATTCAAATATTGTAAATGGCATATAATAATGTGCCATATCTGTGTCAATATATATCTCTCTTTCGCTATATATAAACTATCTTTATAACGGCTTTGTTATTGTAATTATTCCATTATGGATTGATTGATTGATTGATGATTGATTGAAATTGTATACTATCTCGTAATCGTATATCGATCGCATTTTAATAACTGTTCCATATATATGCATTTCCATAAACCATGAAATGAATTTTGTTGTTTTTGATGATTTCCTCCCCGCCCATGAACAATCGTTATGTGATTATAAATGAACTGGAATATTTGTACTATATAAATATATGTATATATGTTGAATATGTGAATTTGTGTAAACCGAAAAACAAAACAAATATATCAAACATAAAGATGGTCAATCGCGGTGGCGGTGCCGGCAATCGTCTCAATAATCGTCGTGGCCAAGGAGGTTTCCAAAACCGTGGCGTTACTGGTGGTCCCAAGCCCCCCCAAAAGCAGGGTGCCGGCGGCATTCGTAAGCAGAATGCTTTTGATCGTGCCAAGAAACTTTTGGCTAAAAATGCCAACACTAATAAAAAGAAGGAAAATACTCCTGGCGAAAAGAAAATTGAGAGGTAAGAGTACAACTACTACTACTATACAAAAATCAAAAATCCAAAAACAAAAACAAAATCTACAACATTTTACCAATCGAATAGCAAACAATCAAAAAATTTGCTCACTATTTTTGCAGTTCTTTCTTCCCACCACAACTAAAATGAAAGAAATTAAAAAGCTATCAACAAATAAATTTTTATATATAAAATATGCATCAAAATCAAAAAAGGGGCGTCAATGCCTACAATAATTTTTAAATATTTAATTTCCAATTTTTCAACGCATATAATATACGTTAAGTTCTCAAAAAACAAAAGCCATATTTAATATTAATCTCATAAACAATTTATGCAAATGGATGAGTCTGAGATAGTCTTATTTTTGAATAGAATAACGATGCGGGGTAGTGTAGTCTGTTTGTAATGGAGGATTAATCCTTGGATTGATCTTAACTATCTGTAATCATTCAACATCTTTTATAGAAGTATGATCAACTTTGGCATTGCCAGAGTTTCACTTGGGACTTGCAAAACTGAACAAGGATCTGAACAAGTCCTTAGTGTGATTGTTATATCCGCTTTATCTGCATATTGAAATTGTCATCCGTTCGTAGTATCATCATTAGCTCTCATCTCATCCATAATAGATCTATCTAGAGATGGACAAATGGACCGTGTCACGACCAAGAAATATTCAGTTGTTTTTACTAACAGTATACATAAATTTACTTTGAAATTTTTCTAAACCACATGCTGCATCCCTTTTGAATTTCTTGCGCCGCGTCCGAAAATAACTGTCCATGTCCATCTCTAGTCGTATTTCTCATATAAGATCTCATGATTTGTATGTATGTATTTATGCTATTCCCAACTAAACTCGTATTTCAGCGTTTTATCAGAAAATGAATCGTGTCAAACACGAAACTAATAACAAATTTCTTATCTATTTTCCCCCCATATATACATATCTGATCCTTAACCTTGTGGTAATTGAGTAGCACCAGCCCCAAGGAGTCGCCATATGCCAGCGTGCCGAATGATATGTTCTACTGTCATCTGTGCAAGAAGCACATGTGGGACGCCAACTCGTTTGAGAACCACATCAAGGGACGCACCCACTTGATGATGCGCGAGGGCATCGAGGAGAGCTACCGCCTGAAGGCGAACATGATCCGCCAGGAGGCCAAGATTGCCGAGCAGCTCAAGTCCATTGAGTTCGATCGTCTGAAGCGCATGGGCAAGAGTAAGCAGCGTCAATTGGATTACTGCACCATGTGCGATCTGAGCTTCCATGGACACATCTCAACTCATCGCAAGTCCGAGGGACATTTGCAATTGAAGAAGTTCTTGCATCCCAAGTGCGTTGAATGCAACAAGGAGTTTGCCACACGCATCGATTACGACACTCACTTGCTGTCCGCCGAGCATCTGAAGAAGGCGGCTGAGAACAACACCAAGGTTGGCGAGCGGAAGCGTCAGACTTTGCCCATCAGCACCGCTGAGGAGGAGACTCGTGATCTGCGCCCGCCACAGAAGCGCAAGAAGAAGCCCGTCAAGAAGGAGGGTGACGAGTCAACCGAAGCTAAGAAAGAGACCGAGGAGGGCGCTGATGGCGAAGAAGCCGAGGGAGAGGAGGCTAAGGAGGGCGACGAGGCCGCCGATGAAACTAAAGAGGGCGAGGAGCTGAACGAAAGCCAGGAGGAGGAGGAGGTCGCTCTACCCGTCGACCCAGAGGACTGCATCCTGGATTTTGCCGAGGGCGATGAGATCCCCAGCGAGGTGGACAGCCGCATGCCCAAGTACAACTGGCAGCGTCCCGTCGGTCCAAGCCTAATCTCCAAGCTGGAGTGCTACGAATGTGCTGTATGCAGCAAGTTCTTCGACACCGAAGTCACAGCTGAGATTCACTCTCGCACCGCCACCCATCATCGCAACTTCCTCAAGTTCATCAATGAGAAGTCCAGCGACACGAAGATTGCACAGAAGCGTGCTGCCGCCGCGCTTGAGGAGAATGAGCGCAAGAAGCGTAAGGTGGAGGAGTCTGAGGCTCCAGCTGCTGAGGATGGCGGCGAAGAGGCTGCCGAGGGCGGTGAGGGTGAGCTCTATGATCCATCCGAAGCCACTGGTGACGATGAGGATGACGAGATGGGCGAGAACGCTGAAGGCGAAGAGGAAGGTGGTGACGAGGAAGGTGCCGGCGATGAAAATGGTGATGAGATGGATGGCCAAGAGGAGGAGGAGGAAGCCGAAGCCGAGGCTGAGCCGGAAGAACAGGCTGAACCTGAGCCGGCACCAGCTCCAACTCCTGCCCCAACTCCAGTTGCACAGCCGGCCGCTGCTCCGGTCAAACAAGAACCCAAAACTCCAGCTAAGACCCCCGCTGCGACGCCCGCCACAACACCTGCTGCGACCACTCCAGCACCTGCACCTGCAGCTGGCGCAACTCCTGCTCCAGCTGCTGCCGCTGCAGCTGCTACTCCAGCCACACCAACCGAAGCTAATCCAACTCCAGCCAAGAAGCCACGTGCTGCTGCCGCTGCCGCTGCTGGTCCAAAGGCAACGCCGCAACGTAATCGCGCCCGTGGTCGCTACAACAGATACTAGAGAGTGACGATTGTTGGGGTGTTCAGCACTCGATTCATAAACTGGGCATAAGACACAATATATCTATTATAATATTAGTATATATATATATACATATAAACTTTATAAATAATTAACTATAACTTCATTATGCAAATTCCAAAACAACTGTTACGGCGCGTCAACGATAGATCCCTTCGATCTCTTAACTGCGGACTCTTTTCACCTCTTAGTGACATTTTTCATCCCATTTTGTAATTGACAACTATTATTATGTCCTTGATTGCAATCAAGACAACATACAACAATAAAAACACAACGCAAACAAACAAAACACAAAGATGCATTCAAATTATGTAATGATAAAACAATTTTAAAATAAATATTTACTTGTACACAAATTTCAAAAGAGAATTTTTAATTTATATATCACACCTGAGAAACGATATCTTATGGATTTGTGCGCTAATAACTGCATTTGACTTTGGCAATTTAATGATTATATTTAATGCAGTTAAATCAAGGAATGAAGCGATTCATATAATATTCCCTGCAAGATTTTATGCTCGATCGAAGTTTTTCAAAATTAGATTCTTCAAAAAAGTTGTTGCAATTAAAAATTAAAAAAAAATCTTGTATATCCGGTCAGTTTAAGCAGTTAACCAATCCGCAAAATCACCTTTTTTCAAAAAAGTTATTTGAATAATCTGATTTATCTAGCAGAAGTCAAAAATTTGTAATTCTTAAATCTCGAGTCTGAAAATCGGTTAGGTTAAGTTTTGGCGGTAAAGGATTCATAGGATTCATTCAAGTGCCACTTCTGCTATAATAAAACTCTGATGAAGGAATCCCAACGGAGGGTCTCAATTTTAACAATATTTTGATTATTTTCGATAATTCCGATATTAAGTTTCAAATCGATTTAATTTTGTGAAAGTTATGGTAAATCGAAGCTTAGGTGTTCTGATTACTAATCCCAATTAATTAATAATTGTTTCTGGAGGGTCCAAATTACATATCAAATTATAGTATCGCAGTTACTTATAGCAAGGTATGTTCCAATAAAATCCGCATTCATATGGATTTCTAGTCAAAACTTTACAAATCTGCAAAATTGAAAGCGTTATACGTTGCAGCGCCAGCCAAACTCACGCGGCGACATTTGGTACTAAATTGCAATTATTTCGCTGCATACTTCTAGGTGGGTAGGGTATTTTTCGCCATTGTAGAAAAGATAGATACGTTTTGTTTAAATGTATACTGTTTATTGAGTGTATTAAGTACTAGTGTATATTATATACGTATAATTATAGCTACATAATTTAATTATTGTACAAATTGTGTGCAGATGATATTGAGATGTTGCGAACGCCATTTTCATCGTCATCTGTGACATAGTTGCATATGGAGTGGGTGTGAGAGAGTGGTAGAGTATATTTCAGCCCTGATATGGTAAATGGTAATCGTTAGCTTAAGATTTGGGAGACTAAGGGAATGTGTCTACCCATGAGATACAAAATACAAACAAATCGAAGGAAGCTTAACTCTTTACACATAAATTCAAACATACATACGTATGCATGCATGTATATAAAGTAATACATATTTACATACTCGATTTTGAAATATGCAGAGCAGTATGCTAAGTACTTAAATACGAATAGAGAGCCCGCCGCAGTCAGTTGTAGTCGAGAGTATTCTGTTCCGTTGTCGTGGTGCGGATGCGGCTCTGATCGCTCTGGGAGCGCTGCAGGCGATGACCGCGCCACCCGCAACGCCACCGCTTGATGCAGCCAATCAGTGACCAGTTGATGCTCTTGGTGCGGCTCAGCACGTAAATGTATGGATCTAGGGTGAAGTGAAGCGCCATCAGCACATCGGCAATGATGAAGAACGGATGTGATTTGGGCACACGATTCGTTCGTATGGCCAGCGGAATGGCAATCTAAAAATTCAAGAAACAACAAAGTTATTGTCGAGTTGACCACACTATGAGATACCCTGTGCCCAAGATTTTATTAACTATTTATATAAGTCGGGGGAAGATTGGATTACTAGACTATTAGATTACTTAGAAAGTCGCACTGATATAGAAATAACACTTTTCCTTTCCTAAAGAGGAAGTTTCATTCAAACAAAGGTCATTGGACAGACAGGTCTCATATTCTGACATACATATGTACTCATATGAAAAAGGGTATAATCGGAGTTGTTTACAATTCCGTATCCGCAGAGAAAGTACGGTTTTGTAATGCCAAAACCACGCATTCCGTTCTCATTCGGAATTGAGAACAACTGCGATTCTACCCTTTTTGCGGTCTTTTCTAAAGATCAGAGGGTATTCAAATAATATAATCATTTGAATGATTTGCATAGATGTTACTGAACTCACCATCTGTGGCATCCAGCAGATGACAAAGGAGATGCTAAGGAATGCCATGAGTTTGGCAAACTTGATCTCATCGGGCGACGTCTCAGAGGTCATTGTCACACTATTGCTGTGATGGAATTGCCTCGGAGGCGGCACGTTGCGGGTGTTGTACTGTGCCTGTGCCTGGTAGAGGGTTGTGCCACTGCTGCTCTCCGGATCGATGTGGCGCACGCTCTTCTCGCGGTTCACCAGATTGTACTGCATGTGTCGTTTGGTTGTGCGGCTCTGTCCGATGATCCACAGCACTCGTGCCACAAACAAGTTGCATGCCACAATCACCACACACAACAAACTGCCTGCAAAAGTGAAACAAATATACTATTAAAGACGACATCTCAACCACTAATGAAATTATTATTAATAATTATTCTTATACAATATAAGTCCTTTAAAGTTTTAAAGGGGAGTGTCAAAATACATATACGGACCTTACATCAACCCCAAAACCGCACTTTTCATTCGAAAACAGGCCTGATTTGTAGAAATAATACTTATAAAAAATTTTAGGACTTTCAAAATATTACCAATAAAGAAAAAATAATATAAAATCTGTAAGGACGATTTTAATATACTTTGGCCTTTTATTGCCGAAATTTTATTTTCTTCGCCTTTTAACAGGACTTAATATTTCATTGGAGTTCTAATATCCCGCAAAGGATATCAGCATCAACCTTAATAATGAACATGATGTAGGAGTTCGTAGGAAATGACAGAATTGTATAACATTTTCAACAATGATTCCACACTTACCGAACACCATAAAAAATATGGCATAGGATTTGTTCCACACTCCGGGCGCATCTCGATAGCGTATACACTTGAGCTTGTCAGGATTGGAATCATCGATGTAGGCCCCGAATCCGACAAAGGGCAAAAATGTCACAATAACAGCAACAGCCAGAATGCTGTTGATGCTCTTTTGCACCAGCTCATATGTGATGTGCTGTGAATGGGAAATAGAATTTCAATTAGGGATACATCAAGAGGATGTGGAGGATGACCGCTGCTCGCTCACCTTGTGGTATATGAAGGGACGTGCCAATGCCATGCAGCGTTCCGCTGCCATCACGGCGGCAATACAACCGGAGCTGACTCCAAAGAAACGCCACACCACGTGTCCGATACAGTCCAGGCGGATGAAAAGGGGCAGCTCCTCGTCCTCCGACAAGTGGTACTTGAGCAGGGCTGCGGTCAACATGCCCAGCAAACCCACCAGATCATTTGTGGCCAGGCAGCTGTAAGTTGAAAGGGAATTGGAAGTGGAAATGAAAATAGAGTTTCCCAAGCTCAAACCAAAAGAAAAGAAAAACGAAAAGGAAAGAAAAAGAAAAGGTTCTGTGGGGGATTTGTCAGGCGTGCGGAATGACCCCATAAATTAGCACAGTTGGAGCTGGCGACGTGTGTGCGAGTCCCGAGTCCTTTTTTGGGGATACGTGCCCGGACACGGCTCGGACATTTGTTGAGGGCCTCTGACCTCGTAAATAGTGCAATTAAAGTTTTCCACGCAATAAATGCGTTTAATGATGTCACATTAATAATTTGCTTTCTCTTTGGTCTCCTCTCTTCACGATATCAATTGCGTCGCAAATTGAACCACGCCCACTTAACTGACCAGCCCCAAGTCGATAATAAAGACCTACATATATATATTAATTGAATCAAACAATGTTCCAAGTTGTTCTCAATGGCAATTTATAACAAAATATTTACTTAGCTATACTATGTATAGCAGGGGGAAGTTTCTTATGACTCCTCACTGGACTGGACTACTATTTGCAGGCCCATCAAAGGTAAATATTTTCAAATCTTCAAGCCATAATTTTTTAGATAATATTATTGGTTATTTGTAAGCGGAAATATTCTGCTAACTGTTTAAAAATATGAAAAGTGGGTCAAATTTATTTTTTGCTTAGTTATCGTTGAAAGACAAGTATTAAGATTAAATTTACAAATTTTCTTAATTATTATTTTATTATTCTAGCATAAAGTTTAATACAATAAATCAAAATTATTAATTATCGGTTGAAATTTTGCATATTACATATTTAAATTTAATTTATAAATAAATTATATATAATTCAGTAGCATGTATTTCATAAATATGAACTTGAATATATGTAGAAACAATCTCTTCAAAACCTCAAATCTATATTTAAATTATTATAATACAATGTAAAAATAGATTAATAAAAAAGTTCGATGACAAATTAAAAACTCAATTAATTAATCAAATATGAAAAACAGATTACGAAACATTTGTCCTTAAAAATTGAGAAAAATTTGAGAAATTTATAAATATTATTTATATATTATAGTAATGTATTAATTATAGATTAAATACCATTTCGATACAAATTCTACACTTAATTAATTTTAATTTAAATATGAAATATATGATACACTGATTACGATTCCCCTTGAAAATTCACAAATTTTTTTATTCAGAAAATATATCATATAAATTGATCATTTAATTCCAAAAAATAATTCTTTTGAAATGTAATAACTATATACTTTTAATTTATAATGCAATGTAATTATAGATTAATGATAAGAGTTCGATGAGTAAATCGACAATCAATTAATAATTAATTGAATATGTAATGAAAAACTGATTACGAAACATTTGTCCTTAACAATTGAGAAAACTTTTAAAATTTAAGATATATATTTTAAAAATAAAATATATTGAAATTTTAAATTATTAATTACAATTTGATGACCAAATCTACACTCAATTATTAATTATCGATAATGAAACATAAAAAACTGAGTACGAAACATTTCCTATTAAAAATTGAGGAAAATTTAGAAAATTAAGATAATTATTTTAAAATTATAATACAATGTAATCATAAATAATTAATAGAAGATTAATGACCAAATCTACACTCAATTATTAATTATCGTTAATGAAACTGATGAAAACTGATTACAAAACATTTGCCTCCAGAAATTAAGAATTCAAGGAATTTTAAAATAATGTTTGTTGTAAATTGTTATAGTCCTTAAAAACTTAATCTCAGGGGAATGCCCCTGGATAAATAAAATTTGAATAATTTGGAAATTTACACTCCTCAGCACAACTTATAATTTTATCATTCTTATGCAAACAATTTTTTATTCTTACAACAAGTGCACATTTTTGAGACATTTTCGACAAAAATAAATTTTTATAGACAGCATTGACAGTAAACTTAAATTTAGTGAGACGTTGTTAAGAATTATAAATAAAAGCGTACCGCAAACAAAAATTCTATTTTCAAACAAGCCGCATGGAAAACTATGAAAACCAAAGACAAACGGCACAAAAATTTGGAAAATTTCAGGCATGACAAAGATAAGTGTAGATTAATGGAAAACCAATACCGAAAGCCGACATATTTGGGTTGGCAATGAAATCATGCAGATTGCATTATTAACAAATTTACAAATTTGCATATACATATATGTATATATAGTATTATCATCGATCGAAACTCAAAAGTGGGCAAAAATTCAGCATAGACACGTTCTCTGGCCCACAAACAAACACAAAGTCATGAGTGTTTTGAGGCCTGTTCCCATTCCAGAAAAATTGAAATATTTTCCAACTTGTTGCATATTATCGCAAGCTTTTCAATTTTAATTAATGAATGGTAGTCTTATGCTATTATTTATTTTCTTATGCCAATACTCTTGTTGAATTTACAAGAGCAAAGAAACAGAATGAAAGGAAGATATTTCTCCGATGAGAGGATCATATTGTCAGCTATTTTTAAATAATATTCTATATTTTACAGAATCCAAACAATGCCCTCTCTCAGCAAAAATAAGAGACAAGTGCACTGAGTTAATGTCTTTCAGCATTTTCATTCCAGACGAAAAACAATTCTAAAAAAAATCACATCACAAGATTATAGTTGAGAATTCTCGACTACGATATACCCTGTGTCTTTTTATTAGGTTAATATATTAGGTAAATAATAGGCTATCTTGGGATAGTACAGTATTCACATATATTTTGACTTTCATTCCCGCACTCTGAATACCCCATTTTCAATAGTTACAGGGTATAGATAAATGGAAAAGTGTCTTTTGCTTCTCACAAACAAATCAATTATTCTTGCTTTGATTAATTGTTTTTGACTTAACGAGAGCCTATATAAAAATTATTGTCATATGCTTAGTATTTGTTTATTGTTGGCATTTGTAGGGAAAGCTATAAACTAAAATAAACATCGACTAAAATGAAAATCAGGTAATTATATGTGAAATCTGTTGTAACCGCAGAGAATTTTACACTAGATGAGGAATATCACGAGGGATGCTACAAAAATTATGGGAATTTCAAATTATCTAACGAGTCAAATTTTTTCGAAATTGACAAAATTGACTAATTGTGATTGAATACATAAATACGTAATGACATATATTAAATAATATATAAATACATAATAACATATATTATTAATTAATAACATAATTTAATTAATTAATTTATAAGTTTTAAAGATAAATAAAAAAATGTTTTGTGTCTAAATTAAAAAAAATAAATAATAAATATAAAGGATTTTAAATAATTAGGCTCTTAAGTTAATAAAATAATTACAAATTAAAAAAAAAATATATATACATTTTAACTTATTTCTTTAGTGCATTTAAAAATTTGTTGCATACTTAGATACTTCTCAAGCAGCCCTCTCATGCAGAGATGAAAAATGCAAGAAAATTGCACCGATCTCTATAGTTAGCTACCAAATTATAGTCGCAAAATGTAATTAAAATTGTTATTGTAAAGTTAAGTTTACAAAATGAATTTTGTGTGTTTAGCAAACAATGTTTACATAAAAGTTGTTTCCATTAGGAACCCGACTGAATGAATTTATTGGAAATTATTTGTGTAGTTTTTTCGCTGAATCAATACTCCCCTGTCACATTTTCTGATAAGTATTATTATTATTTTTATTATTTTTACTCTTTATCGGTATAATAATGTCTGTAAATATTTTTGCCACGTCAAGTGACAATCGTGTCGCACATTTTCATCAATCAAATTAAAGCCAAGATCAAAAGCTGTTTGTCACTTGAGAGGACACACGCGCCCAACCAGCCAGGATAATTTTATTAGATGACATAAGGACATAGTATATATGTGTGCATGTGTGTATCTCTGGCATCTCAAATTTACTGTAATACGCAATTTACTGATTTGTGTATTGTTCCAGCACAAATTGAATAGAATGCGAAAATTGATGCTGGTTGCGCGAGAACTCAACTTTACTTAATGGGCTCTCTTACGGATGATAAATGGCAAATATAGTCCCTCCGACTCACACCTCATACCTCACACTTGATGATACTATATACTCGCCAAGTCATCGCGCCTAACTCAACTCTGTTATCTAGCTAATCAGATTGCTGCTGTTCCTCGAGGTGCGGGGGAAATATCAAATTGGGTATGTGTGTTGCTGCTAACATATGTAATGAATGAAATGGGATAAAACTTAGGTATCAAAATAGGCATACAAAATGATACAGTACTGGATTTGGGAAAATATTTTCGCTAATTTTCTGAAAATATTGACACCAGTTGAGTATTCGCGCTGTTTCCCAGGTTCGAGTAGCCACAACTTTGGCAAAACCCTACCGATTTTCGAAATTTTTGAACTTTTTTCAATTATTAGAAATATTTATTGTCTCTGTATTAAAAGGATGTTGGTATTCGCAATTGTTACATTTATAATTTACGTTCTTTTCATTTTTTCATTGAAATGTCATATGTTGTCAATTTCTGACAATAAAAGAGGTATCTAAAAACGTACGGGGGTTGATATAGAACAATATTTTTGAATATATGGCCAAAGAGTTGAGTATATGTTTTCAACATTTTGCACTGTATTGTTGTTATGTTGTAACAAGTGGCACTTCTTATTTTTGATTGATAGACTATTAATAAATATATATTTGAGTTTCTTTAATAATATAATTTATTTTTTTTTTATATATATATATATAAATGTCGAAACATGTAATTTATTTAATCTGCAAGTATATATGTATATAATATTCCAATATATGATTTTTAAATTGTCCTAACTTTAAAAAAAAAATTAAAATTAAATGAAAAAATTTTTATTTTTTAAGACTTTGTATAGATTGTGATAATTAGACTTTATTTCACACTCAAGCGCATTGCTTACCAAGAATCACTAGACCATAACTGTTCTGTTAAGATATTTAATAAGTTATGCTCTCAGACATATATATGTACATACATATATATATGTATATATCGACTACTGTTTGATAAGATAGGCAATTGAAATTGAATGTTGTCGGTTGTCGTCGATTGTCAAATGCAAATCAGACCCGCACCATAAGCTAGCAAGTTGAACAAACCCCAACTGCCATGAACTCGCCACTCAACTACTTAAACTATTGAAACACATACATACATACATATGTACATACATACACAATAAATAAATTTATATAGTATATATATATATATTCTGAGTTTGTGCATTTTGCGCATTTTGTTATTAACTTACCGCAACATGAACGTGTATTTGCTGTTTTTGTTGTGCTTTTTACGCGCCAAAATAATGAGGGCCAGAAAATTGCCCAGTACTCCGAGGCCCATGACAATGACGCTCATGAGCAGACGATTCCGATTCCTGTACAGAGCTGCCGACGCGGTCAACGCTGAACTATTGCTGGACATCTCTGTGGCGAGCTGCAACAGGTGTGTGGCAGGTGTTGTGGCCAGTGTGGCATCATTGATGTTTGCCTCCGACATGATTGCTGTTGCCTTAATTGCGTGACGTCTCGACTGTTGGCTTGTTGCAGTGGCAACTACTGACCGACACTCTCTATAAGTCTTGCACTTGTTTGCCACTTTACACTTTGCACACTACATATACTGCACACCTTACGCTCTCTTTGTCTTAACCGCAAACTAGTTTCGATCAAATTCGATTTGCCCACCTAATGTGATTTTAAGCAGGGATTGACCGCGGCAATATACACACAATCGATGAGGCACATGCCACAAAACATTTGCCAGTTACGCACGCGCCACTACTCACTACGATGCACTACGTCGATCCGCCGCTGATCCGCTCCGTGCACCGTCTGCAGCGAGCCGTCGATTTAGAATGACGAACACTCCGAACAGCTTTCGACGTTGACGGCGCTTCAAGCGCTCACTGCTCTGCTACTGTCGCTGTAACCGCTGCTGCTGCGGCTAGCGCAGTTCTAGTGGGTGGCATTACTACACAACAAAGTTCCTTGCCGACTCAGCAGCAACGAAATTAATAATGACGCCGACGACGAACAACGACAACGACAACCGAGGCGATGGCGATGGCGATGGCGACAAAAACAATGCTTGAGGCTCAACAGTTGGCACACGACAGACAACTTCGGCTCGCTTCGGCTAATAGACGACCAGCAACAGTCGCGACGACGACTTCACTCTGCTGGTGGTCGCCTCAATGCTCTCTCTGCCTTAATAAAAATGCGCAGCTAGCTACGTCGCTGCCAACGCCATCGTCTGTGTATATTTGGTGAGTGCGACAGCGACGCCAGCAGCGGCAGCGGCAACGGCAGCAACAGAAGCGTGTGCGCTGCCAATACCAAGAGCCCAGCAGAATTTTAATGTATCGAATACGCTATAAAAACGCAGCTAAATAGTTGTATTAATTTGGAGAAATGATAGAAATGATACGAATATTTGACATCACCTAAATATGTACATAAGAAGGGTTTAGCATTATCGAGGCTAGACGATAAATTCACACAGCAGCTTCTGTTCCCACGCTCTCTCCTGATATGAACTAAATTTACAACTAACTATTTTTAGTACATGCAGGCATGTAGGGCATCAGCTATTCGTTGAGTGTCAGAAAAGCGTATTTCCGTTGCCTTTTATAAATTTCGTTGCTCGTTTCAAAAATTAGCAATTAAATTATTAATATCATTTTTTTTTTGTAATTATTGCAATGAATTTTCTGAGATTCTTCGGAATCGGCATATGAATTTTACAAAAATGTAACCTATTCGGCTCCATAAATGCAGAAGCGATTGCATTGAATGGGGAGTACTTTCAGTCATTGAGAATCGCAACAAAACAAAGATCAAAGACACGCGTTCGAAATGCATTCTTAATGTGAGATTATCCGTTAACACACAGACGGAAGTAAGTCAAGAGACGCCGCCAGCAAACGGTAGCGTCGGCGTCTCAGTTGCTGCTGCTGCTGACCATTTGTAGCAGAGGCTGTTCAACATGGCGTATGCGCAATGTGTATGTAATTGTTATTAGAGGGGCGACATTGCCCACTGGGGCGCGCCTCACGTAGGCGTGTTTGATGCGTGGTGTTTGCAGTTAACAAAATTCATGAGCCTTGCGGATGCTGACGTCGTCCCCGCAAAGGACATCATGTCGCGTGGTACACCACAGGCGGCTATTTTTAGCTAATTTGATAGCCAGCCGACCTACAGATACTGGATACTATGAGGGCCTTGTGAGAGTCAGAAATGAGAATAAAACAAAAGTAAACAACAATTGTGGCCCAAGTGATGGAGACTGGGAACTAGGACTTGCGATTTCTCGGAATTTATATGACCTGATATCCTTATGGCCTCTCTCTTAATTGTGTTCCACAACAATTGAGACAGTCTTATGCGTCAGTCGAACTCATTTCTTCAGTTCTATGTATTATTTTGTAGGGGTGGCAGAGTGTAAGGAGTGTGGAGTGGGGGGTGTAATGGAAAATAGGACTTTTTGGCAGCTTGCGTGGCACCGGCAGTTGAGTGACCTGTGATCCCCGCAGTAAACATCAGTTTGCAAAATGAAATTCATAAATAATAACGTATTATTTGCTTGACCCTATTCATTTATTTGCACCCTAACTAGGTTGGTCCCTAAAGTGCCTGATTAATGGACAGACGACCAGCCAGCTCATCCCCCTTGCACCATCGCCATCTCCAAGTCCAGAAACACTTCACACCCATTCAATGTTTGACGAACACTTTGGATTACTGCAACACATAATAAGACACAATCTGAAATTCCTATTGAATTTCCTCCACCATGAATTATCGGAATCTACCATCCTCATATGTATCAATCACAAGTTCCCCTCCTCCACTGAGCAATGTCTGATAATGAAAATTACTCTTTAAATGATATGTTTTATAGATTCTTATCAAGTGGCTTCTGACTCATGACCATGCCCTGCTCATACCTGGGCCTTACACAACATTGTGTTTGGTCTGCAAACAGAGCAGTTAATGCCTGACTTTCGCCAACTTATAAAAGTGATAGAAGGTTTTTACTGTTATTACAATCTGGTAAATATTTGCCACAGAAATCTCAATGGGCTTGTCACAATGTCAACCAATGTCAGGCGTGAAATTGTTGAAGTTTCACGTTCATAAATAGAAATGTGTGGTTGAAATACTATACAAAATATCTGGAAGCTGGAATCGGGAGTGCAACAGAATCTTGGTTTATATCTTAATAAGGGTATCTGATCCAGGGATAAAATTTATTTAAATAAGAATTATGAGTACATGAGTGGAGTTATGAATGGTTCAAATACATAAAGGTTGTTAAAGAACCTATTTCATTTTTTTACTAATAAAATTAATTTAATTAAAAGTTTTCAATTAAAATTGATTTGTATTTTATACAGTAAAACAAAAAAGTAGTTGAAAATGCGGTGGACATAATCGAATCCTTCGATTGATCATTGTGATCCAGTGCTCTGTGACGTACGATATCTCGGATATAATATATTTTAATTAATTTACAAAATTCATTTCAACACATCTTTTATAAAATATTGATTCGGAAAATCATGAAATTTTCGAATAATATTTTTAATTAATTAAAAATGTTATTTTAAGGAATATTACAAAATATTTTTTTTTTTTTTAATTAATCAAAATAGTTAATTTTTAAGAGAAAATCAAATATAAGGTATTATTATTTTTTAATTGTTTAAAAATATTTAACTATTTATTTATTTAAAAATATTGAAAATCAAAAAATTTCTGATTAACTGAAAAATAGATTAGAATTTTTTTAGAATTTTTATTAATTAGAATTGTTATTTCATTATTTTGTTAATTAATTTAATAAAAAATAATTAATAGAAATCGATAAATGTTAGTTACTTTTCAAATTGTTTAAAAATATTTCTTAAAAGATATTTAAAATGTACTAAATGTAGTTTTAAACTAAAGATTAAAATGCATTTTTTAAAATAACAACTCTGAAATTTTTTCAAAATTAATATTTCTATTTAATTTTAATAATATTTAATTATGAAAATAATTCAAGTTAAAAAAATGCATTTTTCCTATACTAATATATAATATAATGGTGACAATGAATCTGCTCTATTTATTAACTGCATATTAACTAAGAAATTTCTAAGTTTTTTCTTTAAAAGCAAAAAAAAAAAGATTTGTGGCTCTGACAAGTGACATTTTTAAATCGAATTTAGAATTTCTTCACGATCTTTACAATATTACTGGAACAGTGATCTAATGTAAGTCAATATAAATTCTATCAGCAATTTATTAGGCTCTTTACATTTCTAATCAGCGCAAACAATGACTTCATTTCTCGGCACGTGCGTCGCTTAAACTAGAATAATATTATTCCATGACTTGGGGTTATATTGAGGCAGTCCCGATGTGCGGTCCAATATATTCTTATGCCACTTGACTCAACGAATGCAATGATTTCTGGGGCGGAATTGGTGAAGTGACTGTTGCAGGTCATGCCAATGCTGATGGCGTTGCGGTTTTCATTGGTGTTGGATGTCATGATTGATTACGCTGGTATGGTGCATCTGGGAGTGCTGCGCGAATCAATGCCTGGTTAGTGATTCCCTTCGCCTCCAGTGACGTGAATCGCATGGCAAACGGCATACGGAAGCTGCAACTGAAACTGCAACTGCATAGAGACAGTGCCAGTGACAAAGGGAAGGAATTGCAAATCGCCAACAAATTTTGCAAAGGAAAACAAACAAGAATTTTAATTGTCTTGGTTGTTGTCGGAGAATGTCTCTTCTATAAGGCGCGCATCCAAAAATTAATATTTAAATAATAATAAAATAATAAAAGTCACGCAAGCATTGCCAAGTTTTTGTTTTGAAATCATCAAAACACACTGAGAGCTGAGAGCAGAGATCCTCCTCAGCATTTTAATGGCACTCGATAAGCCAATTGACTGACAGTCACTTACAATTAACATTTTATCAATAGAGTGCCCGAAAATGTATTCTCGAAACGGGCCGGAATCGAAACCCATAAAAATTTCGAACACGCAGCCGCAAATTGTTCAACGCGTGCACGCCAAAAAACGAGCGAAATAAACAAAACAAACACATAGATCAATAGGCTACACAACTGTGTATAGTTGTGTGTATGTGTGTGTGAAGTGCGAAATGCAAATTAATATAATTGTAGAATCAAATCTGAAATTGAAATTGTTTTCCAATCCCACAAATTGAAATAAGAATGCGACACAAATGCATTTCAAATGATGTTTGTTTTTTAAGCGCGTTGCATATACGCCCTGAGGTATATATTCATAGATATATATATATATTTGTATTACTTGTGTGTACATGTATATACTTATATATAGTGTGTGTAGTGAATATGTTTCATATCCCTTCGATTTAGTCATAGTATATATAGTATATGCATTCACACACATTCTCGTTTTATGCACAGTATTTTTACGTTTACACATTTTTATACTTTCTTATGTCTTGTGACAGGCAAAATGAACTTTAGGCATACATTGATTGATTAACTAAAAACTATATTATTGCACTATAGCTCAAGTTATAGCAACTAAATTAACTAACTATCTGGTATATAAACACGTTTGTCCAACCGAATTCTTAAGCGATATCAACCTTGACTTTTACATACATTTAAATCGATATACTTCTGTAAATATATATCTATCTGTCTGTTCCTCACAAGCACAAACACACACACAAACCAACGTCTGCACACTCATACTTTGGCTGTCAGTAATTGTGAGTAGGTGTATGTGTGTGTGTGGGTTTGTTGTGGCAACAATCTAGCGTACAATCACAGCACACAAATTACAAAGATTCCCTCTCTTCACATATATTAATAATAATAATAATAATTTGGCGTAGTTTCAAAACGTCGCCTAGATGCGACTGCAGAAATTATAAAGCAATTGTTTATCCTCGAAGTGATACACATTATTAATGTGCCGCAACACGCGACCATCAACAAGATGACGCGCATAGTGCACAGCCTCCATGCGATCCTTGGAGAGTCCCACCTCAATGAGCCAACTGACGAATTCGCTGCCATAGAATACTTTCCGATAGACTCTAATGCGCCATCTGCTGAAAGCAATGAGAATTCATTATAACGTATTACAATATCTGCATATATTCTATACTATAAATGATATAATATAATTATATTCATATACAACGTGGCTTGAATTCTTAATTCGTTGCAAGCATTCAAAGCACGCTGCTCTCATCAAGTCTGGTAATGTGTTGTGTACTCGCCTTCTATCCTTTGCAATGTCCTTTTTGCAATTCTCCAAGTGATGATTGCGAAACTGCTCACAGATCTGCTTTGTATCCGGACGCAAATTGGACCAGTGCGGCAGACTAACCACATTCGCTCCATACCTGTTTTAATGAATCATTTATGAATATTTATGAATAATGGAATGGATATAATGAATTTATTTTTCTCATTAAAGTATAAAATATTTTAGGCATTTATTTTACCATATTTTGCGCCAGAATTTGATGAAGGGCGTCAGCAACTCGCCAGTGTCGCCTATGAACACAGCCAGCACAATCAATCCCTGGCCGAAGTTGAGGAACGCATCGAGGAAACTCAGTTCCAAGTATATGCCCGACATTCCCTCCATGACCAGCGTCCAAATGGACACAGCCAGGCCGACAAACATGGAGCACAGCAGGATAATCAACAGGATCGTATGCTTCAATGTTTGATGCTCATCGCAGTCACTCGTGTGCTCCAATGGCTCCAGTCCTCGACGTGTCTGCTCCTCATACCTCTCGATGATACTCTGGCAGGCCTCGCGGGAGGTGCTCGGACCGCAGTTGAAGGAGCTGCTGCACATGTGACTGCAACAACAATATCGCATTAAGTTAGATTTCAATATTAACATGAATATAACAAAAACAATTGCCAGCTTACGCTTCTGCTGGAGGTGCACTATCAATCTTGTCCAAGTCTCTGGAATTTGCTGTATTTCGCTGACGATTGCGATTCAGCAGATCTTCGATATCCATGACCACTGTGGATGCTGTTGTGGGCGTGGTCACAGTGGAGCCGGAACAACAGTTGCCAGAGCCGCAACCTCCGCCTCCGCCTCCACCTCCGCTCCCGTTGCCTTGATTGACCGTGACATCAGCTGTGGCTATCATTTCATCATCATCCGATGACGACGAATAGGAGGCAGTGCGCACACTCTGCCGCAACGAGGCACGATCCGTGTTGCCAAGTAGGTTAGTGGTGGAAACAGTTGAATGCAAGTCCGATGATGCTGCAGAACAATCAAATTGAATTTCCCCAATTAGAGACACAGAAAATAATCTGCGGGCATACCCGAATCCGGATTTGATAACTCACGGGTATAGGTCAGGTACTTCTCGTAGCGTTTCTTATAGCGCTGATGCAGCACGAGGCAACCCACGGTGACTGTAAAGATAGTAAGAAACCAAAACATGTTGAGAAATTCCACAGTTTAAAAGGGTTTCTATGTACGTTCATTAGATTGCTGTGAGTCAGATTGAAAACTTTTTGATGCATCATTGTAAACCTGCCCCACCTGGCGATGAGTCAAGCTATCTTAACGCGTCAATATTTTACATTTTATCGTCATGTTGCAAGTTGCACATTCACTTATATTTTAAATAATACCAACCTATGAAGCACATGACGAGCATAAAGACCGCAATAGCAGCCTGTGCATTCCCATACTGGAAACTGGGATTCTGTTTCTCGCTGGGCATCGATTTGGAGTCGAAGGCAATCAGCAGACCGGATATAACAGCGGGCACACCCCACGCGAAGACAAGCTGCGTATCGTAGAGAGATGAATGGAATATAACAATAGTCATTTATATTAGAAACAACCCTTACCATATAGGGCCATAGTTTCAGCACAAAACACAAGCTGCGGCACTGCAAGAAGAGCAATGTGATGGCCAACAGAGCTGTCCACAGTCTGGAGCTGTAGGTGCCTATGTTGAACAAGAAGAATTGCAGGTACAGTGGCCAACGTGCCACATGATCCAACTTCGACCAGAGTATGACGCCTATGCAACACATTAGCTATAAAACAAATGTATATTTTTGATTAATAGTAAAATAATTATTATCCAAGAATGTTTTAAAAAAAATGAGCTTATTATATTTTAATTGTCATAACTTTGCCAAAATGTATCCTATTTTAAATATTTTTTATTTATAAAAACAGTGGACATTCTATTTCCAATCTGCAATCATAATCATTTTTTTTTTTAAATATCAAAATTTTTAAATTGAAATTATTGATTACTAATTGGAATTTATGGTCAAAATAGGCATCAAAAAATTATCAAAATAAATATTTGTAAAAATAAAAAATTTCAAAAATTTATTCATTAATTTAGGTATATTTTCTGAAAAAAAGAAGAATTTTGATAACACAAAATTCATTTTTGATTTTTTTAAAAAAATTATTAAAATTATTAAATAAATTTAAAAAATTAATAAATTACTAAATAATAATAATTAATAAATAAATAAAATTAAATATTAAAAATTAATCTAATTAAAAATATATTTATAAGTTATATTTTCTCTATTTAGGAATTCTGCCAATGAATCTATATCTGTACCAAAGATTCCTCCTGGTCTTCAGTTTTTAAATATTTGTTTTTGGAAAACTATACCATAATTGAAAACTTATTCTAGAATACAAGTGAATCGCTTACTTGGGAGAGCACCAGACAGGCGGTTATCCTCTGGGGCATGCGCTTAAAGCGTTTGGTCACGATCAGCAGTGCCAGCATCCAGCAACAGGCTGCGGCTCCTGCCACACTTATGTCAAAGGAGAAGGCGTCCAGCTCGTGGAGGTAGTCCAATGGTTTCAGATTCGTCAGAGATATCATCTTGGCCGAGATGAACATCAACGGCGCTGAGATGAACGTACACAAGACCATGCTGCGGGCGATCTGTGAGAGATTCAAATTAGGCAATGTTCTGTCTCTAGGGCTATGATCTGGCTGCTTACCAGCTCCACTTCCACGTTGTACTGTGTGGCAATGACAAAGGCGCCTGGAGCCGCTGGGAAAGTGCCGTAGAGAAAGCCAAAGGTGCTCAGCTCGGTGGTGTCGTTGAAGTTCTCGCCCGCCTGAATAATGTTGACAGTCTGTCGACACACCAAAGGCAACACCAAACTATAAATTTGTACATTATTAATAAATACATATTCATAGTGTATTTTCAGCACTCACATCTTGACCAAAATGAGCACACTCGGCAACAGCAGACCCATGCCCATCGATTTGCGTTCAGTGCCGGAGGCAGTGCCTCCGCCAATTATCTTCAGGCCCAGCAGAAAGAGAGCTGTGGCCGAGAAACTCTGTCCGAAGACACGCAACACGCTGGCCAACATCTCAGGCAAGCCCTTGGGGAAGAGGAAGCCTCCGGCAACACCGAGCAGCGTCATCAGCAGCAAGGGGTTGAAGAAGAGCGACTTGATCGTATTCCAAATGAGTATCGTGTGCTCGCCCAGACAACGACGTTGCTTGCTCATCTGCTCGGCTGGACAGGTGTCCGGGCACAGCGGAGGATTGCGGCTGACTTCCTCCTTGTTCTTTATAATCTTGCTTATTTCCATGAGCACCAGTCCAATGGGATTCAGTATGGCCAATGAGATGGGCGCCATCAGGTACAAGTACGAGGCATACTCCGGATGCACATCCTTATACAAAGCCATGACTACAAGTAATTAATAAAAATAAACTTATTTTCCGATATATATAGAAACCATTGGTCCTACCTATTGGATAACCAATGGCAAAGTCATTGCTCTGCGTGCAGAAGATTGCCATTAAGCCGGCACGGGAGTAGTTCAGAGGTCGTGCCACGAGAAGACAAATGACGAGCACCGCAAAGAAGACAATCGCCTTGGAGATGAGCATGGCCAAGAGAAAGGTCCAGTTGACCGCGTTCCAGTTGAGCTCCACCAGCGACAGAAAGATCAACGATGGCAACGCAAACGTGCCCACAAATGTTGCCAATCCTTTCGTTTCCGCATTGCTGATGATCTTAAAGCGTCCAGCTATATACCTGTGAAATGAAAGTAAATCAAATAAAGTTTATTAATACAGCACACAAAACAGAGACACACCTCTCTCTAAATGCCACGTACCCAAAGTACATGAGGAATATTAGAATTATGTAAATAAAAATAATTAAATTATTTTAGGGCTTATAAGTCTAGAAATTTCGACTTGGAATCGGTAAAGGAGTCGGTTTAGCCAAGTCTGTATGTCTGTCCTTCAGTTTGAACTCTTCAATTTCAGTACTTTTAATAATTATCAACTTAATTTCAGTATATATTCAACTATAGTTACCACGCCGAAAACTTTAAAATATATTTTGAATGGCCAGAAATATAATTTATACATTTCTATATAAAAGACCCAAATATATGTACATATATAAAAGACCCAAATATATGTACATATATAAATATAATATATACTATAATATATAATAGACCCATAAATGTAATATAAACTTTATAGCCCCCAATAAAGTTGCCATACACCCTCATTTATTCCTCATACATTCTATTGCCGTTTTAATATTTCTGAGTTTGTGTGCCTGTAATATTAATATTCTTATTATATCAAAAAAATTATTAAATAAAAACTAACATATAACTGAGTGCAGGTGGAGCAAGGAATTGTGTAGTTGGGTAAACCAACACTTGCTTACTTACTGCTTCTTAAAAGTAATTTTGAAAATTTCAATAAAAGAAAAAGATAAATAACAAAGAGAAGATGGTGCTGGGAATCGTGTAGTTTGTTGACCCAACAGAATTACAGACCTTTTAATTCATAATAACTAATTAAAAAATTAAAAAAGTAAGATAGAGTAGGTGGTGCTGGGAATCGTAATAAATTTGCATACTTTTTAATTCATAATAATTAAATTTAAAAAACGAAATAAATACTAAGACATATATGTATAACTGAGAGCAGCTGGTGCTGGGAATGGTGAAATTAAGTAACCCCACATAAATTTGTTTACTTATTACTTCATAAGTAATTTAAAAAATATAAATAAGAAGTAATATAAATATGTAACAGAGCAGCTGGTGCTAGGAATCGTGTAGTTGAGTAACTCCACATAAATTTGCTTACTTTTTCATTCATAATAAGTAATTTTGAAAAAAAATTAAAACAAAAACTAAGACATATGTATAACTGAGATCAGCTGGTGCTGGGAATCGTGTAGTTGGGTAACTTCACATAAATGTGCTTACTTTTTAATTCATAAGTAATTTAAAAAAAAATGAAAAAAAACATAAGATATATGTATAACTGAGATCAGATGGAGCTGGGAATCGTGTAGTTGGGTAACCCCACATAAATTTGCTAAGTTATATTACTTCATATATCATTCTGGTTCTTATGTGTGCGGAACTGTCTGGCAAAAATAAAAATACCTGTTCAACTGCCAATGCAATACAATATATGTATGTATGTATACGACACGACACACGATGACATGATGTGATGTCACGTGAATCTGTCACAAATCAAATGCATAATCGCTGCAACCAGTTTATCCATTAAAGTTGCCCAAAACATCTATTGTTCCCTCAAATCGACAGAAACTAAAACATATTTATATGTAAACTGTTGGAAGGGAAACTGGAGTACTTTCCCCACTCAACAAGTTGCTTGACCTCGTCTCCTATCGATTCGTAAACATAACCGTTTACCTAATGATATCGATGAAGTAGTATTGGAAGTTATATTGTAACCAAAAATATTTAATTTAACATTTTCTCAATGTTCTTCAGAAATGCGAAGTATTTACAAAGCCGCTAAACACACATAAGACTGATAGCAATTGTCTCTTATCACCATTAATTATTAAGTTAAGTTTAAAAGTTACTCATAGTCGAATTCCAAATGCCCTTTACTATTTGTTAGTCAATGGAAATGTATGAGAAATAATATGATTATTATTTTGTTTACTCATTTGCGAGTTAAATGTATTCCTCACGCAGCATGTGCTTTTATTAATGTTAATATGGGAATTTGTTTACTCAGCTCGTTCTACAAGTGTTTATTAAATGGATATTCCCCCAGATTATGCACATCTACATGCTATATAGTAGTGTATTCTCTAATCAAGTCTGCTGACAACAACTCATGTGATGCTCCCAAATCACGTGCTGCGTCGTCGCTTTGATTTCTCCGCCGAATAATGCAGCTGGACACAATACAGATAATGTCTCTACAGACATCTATATACTTATAGTATATAGATACGTATTTACTTATTGGGTATACATATAGTCTGAAATGTATGCAAGAGACTAACAAATACAGCTGTGCAGATAAAAGAGCAGTACCATGTACCTAATATACTATTATTATGGCCTTTGTCTCAAAACAAGAATATCGGGAAATCAATAAAATTTGTTTTCAAACTCAATAGAATTTATAAGATGATTTTGTGTATTATCAAAATGATACTATTGTAAGATAACAATTATAAGAAAATTATGATGGTTTTTTTTTCTTTCAAATTGTTATATATTTTTAAACTTCTTCAACCTCAGTTTAAGCGTAGTATAATTAAATGTAAATAATCTTTCAATTTCAATATTTAATTGATATTTGCAAAAAAGTATATTTTTTTAAAACGAAATATTTAAGCTGAGTTTAATAAATTATACTATTTAACACTATAATATACTAGATAGTTAGGCTTCTTCTCAATTCAAATGCCAAATTCGCACATTTCGTTCGAATTCAGAATTGAGAACACCCCTGTATACTAATATGTAGGTGTGTAAACCAACACATTTTCCTAATAAATGAAAGTTGTTTTCATTTATTTTGAAATTGTCTTCAAGTCGTTTATCAATTTTCATAACCATAAGAATATTTAACTTTGGAACTTATTATAGATTAATGTGAATTTTCTTTAAAATAAGTTATTTATTTTTAAAAAGTCCGAAAACTCCTAAAACTCAGTTTTCGGCAATAACATTAGCTTCATTATTAATTCCAACTTTTTGAAAGTTAAAAACTACTTAGAGGAAATTGGAGAAGTGAAATTAAACCGATATTATTAAAGTTTGTGTTGGAAATAACAACAATACTCTTCCTTTTGCCTTACAACATTGAATACATTATAATAAATAAATATGCTCTAAAATTGAACGACTTTAAAATTTAATGCGTGTGATTTTCTGTAATAGTTTCAACCTCAGAAAAGAGGTCAATTTTAGCATTTAAACTGCAAGTTTCATTTCATATGTAGATAAACAAATGCGTTGTACGCCTTGATCAAGTCATAATAACCTCAGTTAGGGTATTCACACTTTCGAATATGACAATTTAGAGTTTATCTCTGGCGGAAAATCATATTTGTATAAAATCGTAACAGTTTTTTAAGTACCGAATATTGCATCACACAAAATTATAGAATAGTATACAACCGTAAATATTATAGCATATCGAATTGTTGTTTTTCTTTAGTGTAGTTATTGTTGTAATCTAATTGGCAGTTAGAATAGTTGCAGCAACAAATTAAATTGTTTATACTGCTGTCGCGTGCATCTGTTGATCGATCAGCATTTAAAGCCACTGAGTTTGCACTTTGCGAGGCAGACAAAGGGGCAGACAGGTAGCCATAAATAGATAATGCTACAGTGGGGCCTAAAAGTGTATGCCAATTTGTAGAATCAATTATGAAGTTTAAATTCCAGTTGTTTTTAACTATTTTTTAAAAAAAATGTAAAACACGAAATTTATATCGATGAATGAAATTATAGTTCACTGCAGTTTGCTATAAAATTATATTAAATGAATATTACTACGGTGGCCAATTGTTGCATTGAATTCTATAATTTACATTCAAATTGTTGATAATATTTATTTAAAACACGAAAATCAAATCGATGACAAATATTATAGTGCAATGCAGTTTGCTATAAAATTAGCAGTCTAACGGGTAGCCATAAATGAATATTACTACAGTGGGGACTAAAATCATGATAATACTACACTAGGCTCTAAAATTGTTTGTCAATTGTTAGAATGAATTAAATTGTGGATTTATATAAGTTAATTTTTTAAGAGTTTTTAAATTAAAATACGAAAATCAAATCCACGAGGGAATTATATTTGCAGTGCAGTTTACCATAAAAAATTATAGCTACTCTAGCAAGGATGCGAACCTTAGAACAGTTTGCTATAACTTTAAATAATCATTACAACCCATTATAAGCATAATTTTGGTTAAAATATATAAAATGTAGTTTAATAGTTTGTATTTAATGTAGTATAAATGTTAATTAATGTTTTCCCAAATAAAAAAGAAAATAAAAAATTTAAAATGGAAATAGTTTAGTTTATGCCCACTGTGCATATGCATAAACTATCGCACACATAAACTATACTCGGCTAAACATACGTACATATGTCTGTATGTATGTATGTTTGTATGCATGTATGTAAGTGCATTGTCTGTCGATTGGCGATTATATAATCGACATTAGATTGCATCAATCGATGTTGATCGATTTTGTTTACTTGGCGGGCAGCATTGCAAGGTCATTTGTAATTATTGTCGGTTTCGCTGTCTCTTTTCTGCGTTGGGTTTTGCATTCTGTTTTGTTTATAATTATTTATCTCGCTAACTAAACGTTTTTTACTTTCGCTTATTGCAATTACAAGTTACGCGCAAATATGTGGCAATAATTCCTACATGAAACTGAATTCTCTATTATTATTATCAATTGTTCAATGTTGTTGTTGTTATTGTCATTTGCATAACAACATTTGTCATTTTGGGCCAGATTAATTTTCGCAAATTGCATTTAATTTATGCGATTCGAATGTTTGTTAAAAACTGACAGCAATTTTCACGCTTCACGCTTTGCTGCACCACAAAATTATCTTCAGATTTATGACCGACATTTAAGTCAACTCTTAATTAAGAGAGCGAGAATTTAACACCAACATAGTTGTACTGTCAAGTTTTGCTCTCTTGTCATGTGGGGATATCCCCTGCTGCAACAGCGTTGTGTGTCATGAGTCAGCAGCGTTAACTTCGGTGCATAAATATTGAAAGCAATTGAGATTCCCGCTTTAGCAAGTGTTTAACTTTAATTAGTTTAAATAAATGCGCCGCTAAGTGCCTTAATTGATGACTCGCCTTTTGCTATACGCTGCAAAAAGGGAAGTTAACTAACGGCAAGAGCTACTCAGGCGACACCTAGCGTTAAGTTTTCGAAGCATACTCACACTGTTGTTATGACTGCGTGTGTAATTAGAGTATCTGTCTGTCAGAGACACTCTCTCTGATGCAGACTCCTTAACTCTACATTTTCTCTTTTGCGATTTGTTTAGTACGCAACGAATCAAGGAAATAAGAGACAATATGGTAAGCGTGTATCAAACCGGTCATTGAACGTGCGCGTGACCATTGAATAAATAAATCAACAATAAATAGAGCTTTGTCTTGCCGTGCCAACTACTAATATTGTTAAGAGAGAAAAACCCGATAATAAACGGGACGTCGAACAACAACAATAGAAGCTAAACGCAGATAAACCCACACAAAAAGTATAAAGCGAAATCTGTAGTTGAAGGTGCGCAAAAGTTGCACACACTCAACACGGAGTGTCCCTGAACTCTCCTCTTCCGCAACATGCGTGGGCATATGAATAGAGCCACTCACCCGCATATAATAATGCCGAAACATTGCACTAATGCCGGATAAAAGTTGTCCATTGATACACCGCCATCCTCTGCTCGTGGCGTAGTCGAGGCAATGCTGATGCTGCTGCTGGGGGTGGTAGTGGTAGTGGTAGTGACGCCGACAATTGCTGCTTCAGTGGTAGTAACTTCGTGGGCAGCGCTGTCGCGCATAGAGTTGTAGTACATGGAGCTGTCCATGTTGCTGTCTCGTTCACTGAATTGCAAGAACAATATGCGGCATGATGTGTTGTGACGTCAAAGGGCCAGTATGACGTTGAAGAGAAGAGCAGGCAACGTTATTGAGTTTTCGCCAATTTAATTAAGACAACACACACAAACACACACACAGTGACTCACAAACATATGTAAATGATTTAGAATTATTTAATAACGCAATTCACGATATTGGTTGTGATCTATATACGTGAATATTCTTAGCACAGTGTGCAACTTTCATTTTTCGCCGCTAAAACTATGTTGTCACCGCGACGCGTACACCTAACAATGCTCTGGCATAAAATCCATATTATTTTTCCACTTCGCTGTCGCTCGCGAAACTAAAAAATAAAATATTTGTTGCAGCTGCAGCATGCGCGCTCGCTTTTATAGTAAAATCACAAACGCGACTGCGGCAACTCTCGCACAGAGTTGCCCTTTCCTTTCGATGTTGGTACAGCTTAACATTCCGCTCAGCTGTTACTAACAGACTACAAGATATTAAGTTGTTTGAAGCAGCTCAATTTGATAAACGTTTCATTAGTTTTAATTTTTAACATTGAACATTTTTATGTTATATATATTATATAATATTACATGATTATATAGTAATTTATAATATTCATATGAAATCATTCAAATTAAACTGTAAACTGCTGTTAGCTCAATTGGTAATGTTAGCGACAGCATTTGAGTAGCACTCTTAATAACATTAGCGCCAAGTATCGATACTTTGTTATACAGAATCAGCTGTTTACGAATTGTCCAAGCAGATAAAATTAGTCATCAAACAAAATTCAACGCAAATTTGTAAAAATTTTATTTCAGAATATTCTAAAAGAATTCAAGAAAACAACAAAATGAATCGACTTTTTGGGCGTGGTAAACCAAAAGAGCCCGGACCAAGCATAAACGACTGCATTGCGGGCGTAAGTTCATTTGCAGACGAAACATTTGCAGCAAAAATTATATAGTTTGATTTAACTGCTATTTTATTGCTGTAGGTGGATGCTCGGGCCACAAATATTGAGGAGAAGATTGCGAAATTGGAGACGGAGCTGCGTAAATATCGCGAGCAAATGAGCAAAATGAGAGAATCGCCAGCTAAAAACTCTGTGAAACAAAGGGCGCTCCGAGTGCTGAAACAAAAGAAGGCGTAAATATATTCAACTCAAGACAATGGGCGAGGTCACAGTACTAATTGTTAATATTGTGTGTATGTGTGTGTGTGTCTGTGTGTGTTTTTGTTGTAGCTATGAACAACAAGCCGAATCTCTACGCAATCAGTCCTTCAACATGGAGCAGGCCAACTATGCGGCACAATCTCTTAAGGACACTCAGGCTACAGTGGCTGCCATGAAGGACGGCGTCAAACAAATGAAAACCGAATACAAGAAAATCAATATCGAACAAATCGAAGTGAGTTTCAAATTGTCACTCTTACCGCCATATAAATTTATATACAAATTCTGTTACAGGATCTGCAAGATGATATGGCCGATATGTTGGAGCAGGCGGACGAGGTGCAAGAGGCAATGGGACGCACCTACGGCATGCCCGAGGTGGATGACGATGATCTGCAGGCCGAGTTGGATGCCTTGGGCGATGAAATGGCACTGGACGATGACTCCAGTTACTTGGATGATGTCATTAAAGCACCCGAGGCGCCAAACAAGGAGCCTGGTGCCGACAGCATTGTTCCCGGCAAGGTAATAATTCGACAAAGAATATCTTTGAAATGTGGCTAAAATATTTGTAATTTATAGAGCACCATCGAAACGGATGAATTTGGGCTGCCAAAAATACCGACCTCATTGAAGACCACCTAAGATGGGATTCAACTGTGCTTCTAATTTCTTAATTTCATAAATTTATAAAGTAAACAAAAAAAAAATGCAACTGTCAGGCACGCTTGTTTCCATAAAGTTACAATAACAATGTTTAAGTTTTTTTTTAAGAATCGTTTTCCATGCATTTTCAATGTAGCTGTTGTAGTATTAAAAGGACAAGTTGAAACACCGTGTCTCTCTCTCTCTCTCTTTGGTTGTTCTGCTGTACTCTCGCCTGCAACTGCATGCGCTTCTGCTCTTAAAAGCAATAACAACAACGTGCTTTACACTCTCACTGTCACTTGTATACTCACTCTCTTGTGGTCGCTCTCTCTTTGTAAATTTGGTGAGCGTTGCTGTTCGCTCACTCACTCACACAGCAGCAGAGGCAGCGTGCATGAAGGTAACTGAGCTTTGAAGTTCAGAGCATGAACTTGAGCGGCCGCGCGCGTGTCTCTGCCAGTGTGAAACGCTTTCATCTGTATGTGTGCGACACTGCTTAAGTGTATGTGTGTGTGTCTCAGTGCACTGCTGTGTGCAAAAATAACGCGTTCGCTTGCGTTTAGTCTTCAACTGACTGCTGTAACGGACGGTCGCAAATTCCGAACTTGGGCAACAGAATCGATCAGCAGCCACTACAAAAATTTAAAAAAAAAAAAAACAAATTAATTACAACAAATTCATAATAATCATACAAAAACCTTCGCCCAAAATACAAAAAAAAATAAATGTAAATACAGTTAAAAAAAAGTAAAAAAGTATTGAAATTAATTCTCCAACGTAGTTTGTAATTGCAGCGTTAACGCGCGCGCACTTCGCTGCCCTCCGTCGCCCTCGGCTCGCCTCGCCCTCGTCCAACTCTCTATCAATTCTCCCCGCGCCGCTAATTAACCGAAAACTGAAGCTGCCGTGTCGTGAATCCTCCAAACTGCAAACAAAAATATAAATCTGTTAATAATATTGTTGTTGTTACTCATAATTGTAACTCGCCGCGAAGTGTATATTTTTTACATATGTAAATGTAAACAACACATTCATACATACATATGTACATACATATAATGTAATATGAGTGCGAATGCGAGTGAGTGTTGATTATAATTTTTGTATCTGATGAATCTGTATTCGCTGCCAAAATGCCACGCAATTGGCAGAATCTCTTGTGTAATTATAATTTGACATCGTTTGTTTAACGTTTGTTTGTTGATGCCGATTAATCGTATTGTGTGACACGCCCACTGCCCACTACTGCCTACAGTGCCTCAAAAATGTTCAACTCGTAATATGTAATTTGTAATTCGCAATTAGTAATTTGCAATTGTAATTGTTGAATTTTAAATAATACGCGTACCACACGACGTATACGCAATATTTACAATTGTTTTCAATGCAAATATTTTGCCAGACAGCAGCCATTTTAGCTGCTGCTGCTTTTGCTGCTGCTGCTGCATAAAGTGCAACTATTTTTAGTACAAAACTCAAAAAAAAAAAACAAAACAAAACAAAAGTCCAATACAATCAACAACCCCCGCCCCACTTGCTACTTGCCACTTGCCACCATTTCTAACGTCTGCTGGACACATAATGGATATACGCCAAATTGGATTAATTTTATTTCAAATGGTAAGCGAATGCAAAATATACAATATTGAAATAGATCTCAACTGATCGTATATAGCATATATAGCGAATGTATGTATATTCCCGCATTGCGCATACGCAGCGTGCGCCGCGTCCTCTAGAACTATCGGCAACGAGATTAATCGATAAATTGCGAGAAGTTTGCAATCGAAACTGAAATATGCAACAAAAAACTACAACTGAATTGGAAAAATCAACTAAGCACAGAAATACAGGAAGCGAAAATGCAACGACAAATAAAAGCTTTTTTGCTATGTTGTATTTGTGTATATGTATGTTCATACAATAGTGCATGTGTGTGTGTGTGTGTGTGTGTGTGTGTGAATGCAAGTGTATGTGTGCAAGTCTGTTTAATGTTGAATGAAAAATGAGTCACGATCAAAGAACTGCAGGAGCAATGTATACACTCAAAAACATTCGAAAACATATTTTCAAAAATTTAAACAAATTAATAAATTAGCAAATTTTTAGTATTTGTTATTCAATTAACCATAAATGAAGAGAAGCATTTTAAATATTGCAAAACAATCTGGAAATTTCTAAGCTTTTCTGAAGCTAAAACTCTTTGAAAATATCCTAAAAAATATTTTGAAATATCTACGCATTTCAAACAAAGTATTCTAAATTTAATTAAAAATAAATACAATTAATATGGAAATTTAAGTAATAAAGAAATATCTAGAAAATATCAAATATCGAAAATTTTTCAAAATTTATATTAATTTATAAATAAGTAATGCAATTTATAGTGAGGAATGGAATAAAATAATTTTAATCATTTTGAGCATATTTTTCACTTAGTAAAATTTAAAAAAAAAAATAATAATAATTAATAATAAATTTATTAATATTGCTACAATTTTGCCTATTGTGATCATTTTAAGCATATTCTCCACTTACTAAATTTAAGAAAAATAATTGATTATTAAAAATAAATTTCTTAACATTGTTTTCCTTTTTCCGTTTGCAAAAAATTTGTATTTCATTAAAATTAACAATAACAAAATATCGATGCCATTTTATACTCTACTATTATTATAAAAAATGTGTTTAGTAAATTTCTTCTTAAAACTAAAAAATGAATCATTTAAATAAATGTTTCTATATTTTGCAACAATGGCAAGTAATTGTTTTTGTTGTTTGCAATTCCCAGTTAAATTGAAGAAATATCTTTTCTCTCTTTTATTTTGTTTGCCAATTTGTATCGAATTACAAAATTTAACTAGAGTCGTGTCAAGTCCGAGCTGAAGTTATTGGCAGCGCACAGTGTCCCAGTTTTTGACAGCAATATTTTCAATTTACCAATAATTAAAATTCGATACAAACCAAAAAAAAAAAAAAGTAGAAAAAAAAGAAAGAAAACAGAAAAGAAGCCACTATTTTTCGGCATAATAAAAACTGCTAACAGCGGCGCAAAATTTATTATTATTATTTATGCTTAAAATATATAGTATCGGGTATTGTTTTTTTTTTTTTGTCTCCATTTCTGTTGCTGTCTTCTCTTCTTCATTTTTTTATTTGTGGTTAATCGAGTCGAAAAAAGATTGGCAATTCAAATGATGAGCTGAAGACCTTCGACACGTTAGTGACAAGTTTATAAATTATCTCCCCTCATAAGAGGGGTTTTTTTTAAAGGAAATTTGCACTTTTCATCTGATCGAAAATAATATAAATAATAGAACGTAATATTTTAAAAAATTCACTATTTAATTGTTTTTATAAATTGAATTAAAATGGGATTTTCAGTCTCGACACTGACCCACCTCAAAGAACCTCTGCGCCCAAAAAAAAAAAAAAAAAAAAACAAAATTCAAAGCCAAAAACAAACAATATTCACTAACAATTTAAATGCCATTTGCCAAAAAGTAAAAGCCCATTAAGAGAGCGCACTACGATTTGACTTGCGGCTCTTTATCCCTCTCCCTCCCACACTCCGGATTGGCGTTAATCATTGAAATGTTAGAATTTCTTATCTTCCTGTTAGATTCAATCAGCTTTGCCTTCAGCCTTGTTTTTGTTGTTTGCCTATTGTTATGTTTTGCTCTTCTAAGCATAAGAGAGCAGCGACATGCAGCTTTCAAAGAGCGCAGCGACGTCGACTGCAACAGAAACAGCGGCAGCGGCAGCACCATCTACTGAGATCAAAACTTTTGCAAAGGCAATGAACGCGAGCGAACGCAAATATAGTTGTAGTTGTTGTTGTAAAGCTTTTGGCGTTTTCTTCCGATAACGGACACAGACAAACACATAGTATAGGCTTGTATGAATGTGTGTGTGTATGTGTGCGCGTCAGTTTTTTTTGCCGTTTTTCCTCCCCGGTGTCGCATGACCCTGGCCTGCTATTGAAGCTAGACACATTCGGAGGCCAATATAAAGCGCAACCATTCAAAATATATACTAAGCATGTTGCCGCCGATGTGCCTATATAGATGTGGTTGTGTGTGTGTGCACTATGCACTATGTAACAGGGTAGTGTAAATGATTTTGCTTTGCAGTTTTTGTATTTTTACTTTTGTGTTTGCAATCGCAATTGCAATTGCAACGCGTTGACGATACTATGCTTGTTTGTAATTTGTTGCTAAAAATGAGAAATGCAAAATGCTTGGCAAATATTTATATTTATGGGCAAAACAAAGATAACTGCAACGTCTCCAATTTGTAACTTAACAGTTCATAGATTTCTGTTTTTATTATTTGGCGAATACAACTAAACAAATATGTATGTATGTATTGACTCCTGTTGGTTCTATGGAGTTGGGGCACTTGTCAGCGATCTTCGAACGCGATTAGCTAAATATTTGGCCATAAAAATGTCACTTGACACGCTCAACGGCAATTCCCCCCCGATAAATGCAGAGGCAGGAACAGAGATAAAAGCAGACAGAGAGAGAGATAGTGTGATAGATATGCTGGCATATAGACACGATTGTTGCCATTATTATGTGTCCAATTTTTTAAAACTTTAAAATTCATATTTTAGTTCAGGCAACAGCAACAGTAACATTTTCAGTGACTGATAAGCCTGCGTATACGTGATAAAGCGCAACCTTAGCAATTATTACGTATACGTACAACCCACAAAATAGCTAACAAATGGATTTAGGCGGCACATATCACACACCCATACATTGATAAACATATACATATATATTTTCTCTTATTTTCATTTATTTTAATTTATTTTATTTTAATTTATTTTATTTTATTTTATTTTATTTTATTTTATTTTATTTTATTTTATTTTATTTTATTTTATTTTATTTTATTTTATTTTATTTTATTTTATTTTATTTTATTTTATTTTATTTTATTTTATTTTATTTTATTTTATTTTATTTTATTTTATTATATTTTATTTCATTTCATTTCATTTCATTTTATTTTATTTTATTTTATTTTATTTTTTTTATTTCTATTTTATTTTATTTAATTTTATTTTATTTTATTTTATCTTATTTTATTTTATTATCAGTCGAATTAATTAAATGTTATGGAATTTAAAATAAAAAAAAACTAAAATATAAAAATTAGAAAAAATAAATAAAGAAATCTTAGGGTGAATACAAAAATCTATTTATCATGTATGTATATATATGTGTGTGTGTGTGTGTGCGTGTATGTGTGTATGTAGGTAAGTTTTAGAAGTTTACGGCCTTGGGTTTCTTCAGTCTCCGGCAGATGAAGTATCAAAAACTAGTTCTAAAATGATGCGATTGCATGTGTCTATAAACGGTTTCTCTCACTGTGTGTGTGTGTGTGTGTTTGAATGTATATTTTGAATAATAATAAAAAGTTGCCACAGACGCACAAAAAGTAACGAGCTGCTGCTCATAGTCTACAACTTGATGAATGTTTAGCCTTAAGTCACGTTTTGTTTTTGTAGGTCTGCGACCGCTAATTTTTTTTTATTTTGTTTTTGTTTTTTTTTCGGCTTCTTCTACAACGTTCTTATTATTGTAATGTCGTGTTTTATTTTATTTAAGCTGTTTTGTTTATTTAATTTTTTTTTTCTTTAATTTTTCATAAGCCAAGATTTGACTTTGACGTTGACTTTGCCATGGGTTTCAGTTTCATTTTCATTTTGAGTTTTTGGTAGAGTTTTGTTTGTTGCTCTGCGGCAAGTTCAACTTGAATCCAGCAGAAAGCACATACTGCCAACTCAATGCAAATCTTCAGATCTGTTTCTGTTTCAGTTTTTATTTTTAAGCTGTTGCTGCCCTCATACATACACACACACACACACACACACACATACTGATACAGATACTTGGCACAACATTCGGCACATTTGAGGTTCAAGGTGACCACGAAGCGGCACTCGACAAGGCCAAGTGCACGCGGTGGCATGTCTCAGCACGCCACTTGATTATGCATGCTTCATATCATCACAATTACAAACACACACACATACACCTACACATACACTTGCAACAAGTACTTACAACGCGCTTTTGGTAGCTGTAAAAGGCAACAAGTTGCCGTACGCAGCACGTGCTTCAGGCAATAATAATAATATTACAAATACTCTTCGACTGACGACCGTCAAGAGAGTCGACAACAAGTTACTCATTAGTCAGGGAAAAGTTCTCTGAGCTTTCAGCATTTGCCACATACAAACACATTTAGCATAAATAGGAGCAGCAGCAGCAACAGCAACAAATAGCAAGGAAATTCAATTTACATTCACATTCAAGTCGAAATCAAAATGAGATTCAGTTTCTGATTTTGATATAGATTTAGATTTGCCAAAAAGCAAATATGCCAAGCAAGTCAAGCAAAGTCACTCACAACGAGCAGCACCAAAGAAGAAAAAAAATCAAACCAAACACCAACTCACGCACACAGTTAAACATCATCATGAGACTCCGACTCTACATACATGCATGCATACAGACACAGGCACATAAGCAGCCGAAAAAATCATGACCTTCCACAATGCAAGCAGCAACAATTGGCTGTCGCCCTCTCGCTCTCGCATTCGCATTCGCACTCGTGCGCTCCCTTTTTGCCTGACGCCGAACGACGCTTTGCCCTCGTCAAATGAGCGACGCTTTCGGTGAGCGCCGCAGCTAGCTTTTTTTTTTGGCAATGCGTGAGTGCGATACACACACAGGGCGAGAGAGAGACACACACACACGAACACATACGCAGGCATACAGTTTGATATGAGCAAAGACAGAGACAGAGGCAGAGACGCATGGTAAAAAAAAAGAGTGCGCTGTTCGAAAATAAGGCCAAGGTTACTCACCTTGATTAAGACCGAATGAACGAATGAACTGAACTAAAATATAAAGAAACAGAAACAGAAACCGAAGTCGAAACAGAAACAGAAACCTAAAGTAGAAGTGGCTGGGCAGGCTAAACAGAAGTTGCCAGCGACAGAAGCACCGATTTTTTCTCTGTCTCTCTCTTCTCTTCTTATTTATGATTACTATTTCTCTGTGTTCGTGTGACTGTTGTGTGTGTGTTTAATGACCTTGCCCAAAAAAAAAGCTTCAAGCATAATAATTAACAACAACTTGAAATGGAGGCTACTCACTCACACACACACACACACACACACACACACACACGCACATACATACATACACTAGCATAGATTTAAACTCTTTAGGTACGTTGACGAACAGCACAAGAATCAAAAGCAAAAACGAAAATGAAACTGAAATATATTTTGGGGCTCTGCTGCTGCGACTGCCGCTGCTTCTTCTTCTCAGTGTTGTTGGTGCTGGCAATGGCCCTGCCTCGTCAGAGGTCAACGCCAGGATCAGTGTCATTGCTTCTGCTTTTTGGCTGTTGCGTCTCCGATACGTCAGCGTGCATTGACGCGGCCAAGCGAGAGTCGTCGAAGTACGTTCACTTTAACCGAAAATTGTTCATCACTCACTCACTCTCTCTCTCTCTCTCTCTCTTCTGTCTTTGTGAGCGCAATGACGATGATGATGAATGCATTCATAGCGTAATATTCATTGAATAAATATTTAAAAATAAACCAAGTAAAAATATGTATATTCATTACAGAACCAAAAATAAATATTATGAACTATGTATGCGCAAAACAAAATATAAAATAAGCTAAGCGAAACATAAACTAAAAAAAAAAATACAATCAATAACAATTTACGGCATCAACTAGAACTGCAAGTCTGACGGCTACAGTTTGAGAAGCAGGCGTAAGCTCACACTATTCTCAAAACTGTAACACGCGCCAAACTTAATGCCGCCCCAAGGCTTCCATAGTTTTAGCTGCATTGATCAAATCGCGCGCCTATCTCAATAGCCCCCAAATGCGGCAGCGAACACACTACTATTATCGCACAATACACACACACTCACACAGACACAGCCAGAGCAACAACAACAGCAGCAACATTAGTTTAGCCTTAGTTGAGGTCTTGCCATGCACCTCGAAATTGCAAATGCAATAACAATAAAAACTAACAACAAATGCACATGCAAAAATGCATAGAGCAAGAGAGCAACAACTCCCGCGCTTTTGTTTTAGTATGTGTATCACACAGAGCGAGCGCAAGAGAGAGTGACAGCGATTGCCATTCAAATCGCGAGAGAGAGAGCGAGTTTGGAAAAGAGAGCAAAGCTCACCAAATGTTTATGTGTACGTGTATACGCATACTTCTATATTTAGTTCAATGGATTTGCACTGCTACTGCATTTAAGGTCTCATCGGCGTCTCTCAACTCTTTGGCACTTTTACTCTTACTGACTGCCTCGCTCTTTATCACATTCATACACACACTCGCTCTCTCAGTGGGGTTTTGTTTTTGTTTTGCTGTTGCTGGCTGGCTGGCTGGCAGCTAGTGCAATGACTACGTTGCGGACGACTCGGATTCGCTAATGATGTTGCCGTTGCTGCTCTGCGAATGATGATGATGATGGTTATCGAAGGTCTTTCACCCGAACTCGGTCATTGGCGTAGATTTGTGTGCTGCTGCTGCTGCTGCTTGTGCTGCGTCGCTGCTGCTGCTTATACTGTTTGCTTTAGTAGTGGTACTGTTGCTGCTGCTGCGCTGTGCTGCGCTGTCTCGGCTGACGCTGCTGCTGGCAAATCCAGAGCTTTTCAAAGTGTACATGTCGCAATTTCTTAAGAAAGTTCAATTACCCCAAACAATCAGATTTACTGTCTGTTTTTTGATGCATACACTCGACGTCGACTGCAGCTGCTGTGACTGTGACTGCGACTGAGACTGAGACGTTGACGTTGCGCGTTCATTTGCTTCGTTTCGTATTTGCTGTGACTCTTGTTGTTGTTGTTGTTGCTGTTGCTGTTGTTGCAGTTTTCTAATGTTGCCTGGCATGTTGGGCATGGGCATGGTTTGGGGCTCGAGGTACGGCCTGTTTTATGGCGTTCATATCCATGGCGCTGTGCATCTTCAAATGTTTGCTTAGCTTAGTTGTTGTTGCTGCTGCCGCTGTTGCTGATGATGATGATATTTATTTGAGTTTGCGGCGATGCAGTCAATGTGAAATTTTCGTTGTTTTATGTCCTGCAGCAGCAACTGCATTTACATTTCCATTTTCATTTCCACTCGCATTTGCATTCGCTTTTATTTTCTATCTTTTCTTTTTTGTCGCTTTCGTGCTTTGAGTGTCATTTAAGGGCCCATTCAAGTGTTATCGACATCACGACAACAATCGATATGCAGGCGTTATCGATACAACTTTCGCTAACATTTCATTCAAATTCAATTTAAAATATTTATTTTGAAATTAAACTATTTATTCAAAAACATAAAATTAAAAAAAGGAGAAACTTTAATTTGTATATGTTAAAAAATCTATATATGTATGTATCTATAGCAATCGATATGCAGGCGTTATCGATCAAACTTTCGCTAATATTTTTTTTTTAATTTTATAAAGATTTTAATTATTAAATGAAATTATTATGCAAATATTCAACAAACTATTGATTTGTAAGTAAAGACTATTTTGAAAATACTTACAAATAATTTATATATTTATATTTATTGCTCTGAAATTGTTTTCGCAGAGCATGCCCATAATTTTCAAGTTTTCTCCCAAAAAAAAAAAAATAAAAATAATATAAAGTAAAATGTAAAATGTTGAACTGCGTTGCTTTGGTTGCCTCATCGACAGTTGCAACTTTCAAACAAGTTTAGTACCTCCAACGCCACCAGCTCGATCTTCCAGCTTCCAGCTCAGGCTGAAACTGAAACTGAATCCTGTGTCTTGGCCTGGCCAATGTCCATGTGCATTCACTGTACTCTTGTAGCCACAGTCTGCTCCGCCGTCTGCAGCCGCTGCAGGAATTTTGTGGCTCGTTGTTGGCGGCGTTTGTCATGGCATTTCTTTTTGGCAACGAAATATTTTCAATGTCTCTTGCCAAGCAACAACTTTCGTTGGCTGCCTCGTTTTTTGGGGATATTTTTGAAATTTTATTTTCGGCATATTTATTATTAATTTATATATTTATTACTTGTAATTATTATTATTATTTTTCATATATATCTCTAACTGTGTTGTTATGATACAAATATGTTTGTATGGGTACAGCACTTAATTAATAAATAAAAAAAAAAATGAATTTCTTTGAGTTTATTTTTATAACTAATATTATTTAATTATTTAATAATTATATTATTATAAATCTACATCATTCTTTTTTATTATAATTATATACATATATTTTTTTACATTTTTCTTAGTTTTTTATAGTTTTTTTCTTAAATTTTTTTGTATTGTTTATAATATTTATTTTTAACTTAACTGTTTCTTATTTATTATTATTTTAATTGTTTATCTTATAGTAATTTTCTTAAATTTCGTAATTATTAATTTATTATATTTCATTATATTTATTATATATTTATAAATTTTTATAATTATATACATATGTACATATATTTTTTAAATCACTAATTTTATTATTATATTGTAATATTTATTACTTTTTTTTTCCATAAATTTCTTAAAGCTTAATATTTTATTTATTGTTTTTTTTTTTTTTTTTTTTTTTTTTTTTTGTAATATTTATTGGTATTGCTTTCGATGAGAGAAAACATGCTGCCGCTGCAAATGCGATGGGCGCCGACGCAGCTCAATTGTTATTGTAAATATCACACATACATACATATGTATATGTAATATATACTGTATATGAATGTGTGTATATTTTATTTAAAAAGTGAAAACTGTGCATGCAAATCAAAAATCAAAATATAAGCAGAAAAAAATGTATGCAACAAAAGTGCACTCAAAAAAAGAGGCTCAAATCAAATCGAAAAATTCGCTTGCCAATTGAGTCATTGCAGCTCATTGCACATTTTATTGTGTGTTATTGTTTTTGTTGCCATATGCATGTATGCGTTTGCCTGTATGTGTGTGTGTGTGTTTTTGGGGTGCATTAAACGGCAAATTGTTTCGTGGGATCAACACGCAAAGTGCGTTGATCTCGCAGCGCGACGACAGCAGCAGCAGCAGCATCGCCAACAGCAGCAGCAGCAGCAACAAACACATCAGCTGTAGCTGCAGCTGTATATGAAGTTGATGAAGCTGAAGCAGCAGCAACGCTTTTATTTAAGTTTACAAAAGTGAATGAATCCGTTGACGCTGCCAGCGTCAGCGAAGTCATCGTCGACAGCGGCGGAGAGCAACTGAGACGTAGGCGTAGGCGTAAGCGTTGCCGTCAGCGTAAACGTAAGCGTAAGCGCCAGTCTGCTTTTGCCCCTTTACGCTGTGTTTGGGCGTTACAGATACTAGCTCAATGTGAGTAACAAACAATTAATAAATAATTAATTAGTCAGCAATGCATGTGTGTGTGTGTGTGTGATTGTGAGTCATTGCCAAAAGGCATTACAATCTGCGCAAGGCTATAATAACTTCAACTCGCAAATCGCACTCATTCAAAACTCGCAGTCACAGTCACAGTCACAGTTACATTCACAGTCGCATTCACACTCATTTCACTTCACTACACTTCACTCAACGCGAAAGCAAAAGCAAAACAAAAATTCGCTGCGTTGCGTTGCGCTGCATTTGTGTGAGAGTGTGTGTGTGTGTGTGTGTGAGTGTGAATGTGAATGTGAGTGAGCGCGAACATACATGTGTACGTGTGAACTCTGCTTTTGACCGACGGAGGCAATGTTGTTCGTTGACCTTTCCCAAGTGTTGTTGTAGCTTCTCTTCTTAGTGTTGCTGTAGTTGCTGTTGTTGTTGGCATGAAAGGAGTGCGGAGTGCGAATGCGCGCGTCGTAAGTTGTGGGCGCACTGCTGCTGCTGTCGCTGCTGCTGTTGTTGTTGTTGCTGTTATTCTTGTGACTGTTTGTTTGTTTGGCTGGTGCAGCTTACGCAGCGTCATTGTCACTGGGTTGAAGCTTTTGTTTCATATTTCGGCAAAAGTTTCCTTGGTCATTAAACTCTTTTAATGCAACGACCTTCCATGCGATCAACGCGTCCAACATCACGAATTTCAATTGAAGTTGTTGTTCGCCGATTTCGCTTTTTTTTTTGCTGTTGTTGTTGTTGTTTTCGTTTTTGTTTTTGCCTTTTTGAAGAAGTTTTCGCGTTATTGAAATTAAATTCGTTAACTGACGAGAAGTGGAGCCATTAAGGCCTGGCTCAGACGGTCACTGCTACGCTGCCATGGTGATAGTGACTGTGACTGTGACGGTAACTGTGACTGTGGGCTAGGTTATTGTGTTAGTGCCTTGAATGTGAGCAGTGAACCCGATGCGTCGCAACGGGCTTTTTGGTTTGGGGCTTGGGGCTTGTAGCTTGGGGATACCAAAATAGAGGTTGAAGGTCCACATATTGAACTTTTAAGTACGTCCCAAGCAGAAACTTGTTCATTAACATTACGCATACGTACAAACAATAAAAAATTAATATTAATCATGTGTTCGTCAATCACAACATATGAATTTAGCTATGTTGTCATCGATATAAATTCATCGATTGATACATATCGATGAATGATATACATATTTGCAAAATAGAAACAAACATAAATTAAGTCACATTATAACGTTTAAAAAGTAAAATTAGCTAAATATTTTAGCCATGATATTGTAAATAACTTTATGAAACATAAATTTGTAATATAGGATATTATTTCATAATCAAATATGCTAACATGCTATACCAGTTGAACTTCTAAACAAATATTTATATGTACGTATATTTGCTTTAGATTGTTTCATTTGGGAATTACCTCATCCACATCATAATTATAACTTTTATTTTTTAAATCATTTCATTTCGCAATGAAAAGTAAAATTATAATACCGCTATGCCTGCTGGAGCATCGGCATCGGCCACAACAAAAGCAACAAAAACAAATCATACGGTATTTGCACTTTTTGTTTAACAATGCAGTCAGCAGACAGCAAGAAAGAGACAAATCGAGAGAGAGAGAGAGAGAGAGAGAGAGAGGAGCTGCAACAATAAGAGAGTCGCATAAACGTTGTGCTCTTACGCCTAAACGGCTGTTCATTCTCACTCTCGCACACATACATTAGCGCTTCCTTCGGCTCTCTCAGACTGTGCGCTCTCTCTCAAAAGCTCACTTGTCATGTTGCTGCTGTTGTGTGTGAGTGAGAGCGGCGGCAACTGCAGTCGCGTGTTGGCTGCAACTGCAAGTGATCTCAGAGAGCAGCTTGCATAGGTATGAGTGCGCACGCTTTACATTTATTTTTGTTGTTGTTTTGTTTTGCTTTTTTTTTTTTTGCAATGCATTTTGCCGGCGCGCTTTTCAAAGTTTTCGTCTAATATTTAATGTGTCTGTGTATTGGCTGCTGTCTGGCTGTGTTGGTGTGTGCATGGGCATACATAAGTAGTATAGTCGTGTGTGTGTGTGTGTATTTGTGAGTGTCTGTGTATTAGCGACTAACTTGTTTCTGTTGTTGGTGTTGTTGTTGTTGTTGTTGGTGTTGCTGTCGTCGCCATCGTCGCATTCGACTTTTCAATGAGTCAATCCTTGAAATGTTGACTTCCTGATACGCATATGACTATTGAACAAGTTTGCTTTGTTAGATTTTTTGAAGGTTGCGTATTTTATACAAACTTACACGCACACTCACACACAATCACATACACAAAATACATACAGACATTAAAGCACATGCAGCCGCAGTCTGTATGTATGTACATACATATGTATGTATGTATATAGTTAGATATGCCTTTTGCTTTTAGTGCTTTTTTTTGCCTTTGCTGCTGTTTTGTTTTTGTCTAAGGTTAGTAGCGCTTGACTATTCGGTTTTAATACTAATACTTTATATAATGTATGTATTATGTTTTTTTTTGTTTTTTTTTTTAATTTACAGTTTAGCTACGGCAACAACAACGAACGCACAACTTGTGCGACATTTTGTTGCTGTTCAGTTTTAAGAATCTATGCTGCTCTCTTCACTCGCTCTCTTTCATATTTATACTAGATAGAGACATGCATAATGTATGTATGTATGTATGTATGTATTTAATCTAGTTCTATGTATAGTTTTTGTGTTTTGTTTATCTTGTCTTATTTCTTATGCGACTCGAATCACACTATTTATGGCTGTGAATAAATTGTCCATTTAACATATGTATGTATGAATTTATGGTTATTTCATGAAATTTATTAGAATGCAAGTTGCGCCCAGTTCTTTGTTTGTTTTATTTTCATTTTTTTTTTAAATTTTTTTTTTTTTGCTGATTTTTGTTGATTCTGCTTTTCTGTTTAGTTCGTTATCAACATCAGTTTGCGCTCATAGCATAATCAAATTCTTGGCTTTAATTAAACATACATACATACATACATATGTATGTACATAAATATGTACATATGGACATACATTCCAAGTATGCATGTTCATATGAAGGTTAATTACTATTAAGTTTAAACTATTCTGTTCTCTGCTATTCTCTCCGTTGTGTCTTCACCACGATTTATTTCTGAATTCATTTTGACCAAATAGAATTTATTATTCGCGCCAATTGCAATTTGAACAAAGAATCCTAATATAGTATATAGTACGTATGATAAATGTAAACTATTCTTCTAGACATTTGTATATGTACTATATTTATACATACTATTTTTTTTATTTTTATTTATGGTATGTCTCTTATTATAATTATTAATCCAATGTTCTTGACAGTGGAAGAGCATTGCTTAAAACGAGTGTTAATTATTTAAAAAATTCTTGGAATAAATAGAAATTGAAAGTAATTTTTGACAAATGTAATGTTTTTAAAATTTAGTTAAAAAATATTTAAATATATTCAATTAATTAATAACCAATATGTTAACAATATATTCTTTAAAATAGCTCTTTATTTCTTATGACAAAAGTTAATAATAGTTAAATTAAAATTAAATTATATAATAACTGAAATTAAATAAAAAAATTTATTAAAAATAGAATAAAATAATCTTGAAAATAATAGTTAAATTAAAATTAAATTATATAATAATGGAATTTAATTTAAAAAATAAATAATTAAAAATGAAATAATAATAAATAAATAAAATGAAAATAAAATATTCTTTAAAAAATTAATAATTATTTTTTATAGTTCTTAATTTAATAAATAAAATTTAATTTTAGTTAAGAATAAAAAATAAATATATATTGATAAAAAGATTATGTATTGTTATTATATACTACATAAATATAAAACTCGTTAAAATTTAATTGTTTTAAATTTTTCATAAATTCCAACATAAATATTAATTTAAATTGCTCGAGATTGCAATTTCATTCTGTTTTCGATGAATCATGTGCCACTGTGCCTGGATCGCAGTGCAATAATGCACAGAATCAAACACATCTATGTACATACATATGTATGTCTATGTATGTACATGTGTATGTATGTATTGTGTGTCTGTGTGCATAAAGATACAGATGTACCGTTAAAACGCGCTTTATAATCATAGTTACAGCAGAGCAACAACAGCAACAACAGCAACAACAACAGCAGCAGTTGTCGTTATTGAATCCCCTTCACTGAGTAGCATATAAATCTAAGTCTCGACAGTCTCGAGACTGTTAAATAATAATAACAATAACAATATCTAACTTACAAAATATGCGTGCAGCTCCAACAACAACAATAACAGTAACATTCGTTGCGCCCTTGGACGCGCAACCTGTAACGACAACAACAACAACAATATACCCTCTATGCGCCACATTAGTGGGCATTATCAACTCAAGGGTTGCCTACGTCTATTGTCTCTAGACTCTAGTTGGCTGCGTGGTGAAGAGAGAGTGGGGTGGTGGTGATGGGGGGATGAAGGGCTGTTAGGTGCTATAAGCTAAGCGTTTCGACCTTAAACTTGAATCGATCAGAAGAGAAGGTTACAAGAAAATATCAAGAACAGCAACAACAACAAAATACAAACATAAAACAGAAACAAAAAACGGAGGCAGAAACAGAAACAGAAGCAGAATAATCAGACTTTGCCGTGCAACAAAATATTTTATTTTACTATTTTTTTTTTGCCCTTTTCTGTGGTTACAAAATTTGAGAAAAAAAAGCCAGACCCAAGAAAATTCATTTTTTTTTTTTTTGAAGGTTGCCCACAAAAGTTTTGTTGGCCCACTCGTTAAATTGCTTTTCGATAAAAAAATTGTTGATATTATTTTTTGTAAAAATTTTATTTTGGTTTTGTAGCAAAGTGTTAAATGAATACAAATTAAATTAGTTAATAAAGGACGCAACTAGAACTATGAATATATTAGACAACATGACCTTGAAAACTTCGGAAAACATCTGCAATATACATACATTATATACATATGTACATACATACACATGTATGTATGTATATACATATACATATGTATGTATGTATGTATACATAACTATTTCGATCATCTCTCAACACCTGAGCAACATTATCTCTCACTAAATTATGGCTTCAAAATGACAAGACTTGTGCTTGTATGTATGTACATATGTATGTAGATAATGCATACATATGTATGTATGTATGTATGTATGTACATTGATATTTATTTAGCCGGACAAAGTCGGAAGTAGATGAACAAAGTGACGCGAAGTTTTTGCAAAGCTTTGCAAAGAGAACGCGCTAGCAACAACAACAACAACAACAACAACAACAACAACAACAACAACAACAACAGTAATAATATTAAGTTGGCAAAAATGCGATCTTGAGCGGAACATAAATAATATTTTGTTCAATGAAACACAAGTGTTGTTGTTGTCGTTTAAGCACGAGTCGCTTATGTTCTTCACGCATACAAGCACTTAAACGCCGACAGACGCACAAACAAACACATACACTTACATACATCCATACATACATATGTATGTATGTAGACACACACCAACACTTCGGCACATGGAGCTGCATACAAATTATAAAACGAAAGCTTTTATTTTTATACGATTTTATTCGTAGCCATGACAGTGTGAGAAGGTCACGATGCACAAACACACACATACACACACACACAGCATACAAATGCTTATAATATCACGAATAGACACGTATACAATTTGCCCACACACATACTTACAAACAGGCATAGAGAAGCATATGCCCAACAATTACAAAAGCAAAAGATACTCAGCGATAACAAAAACAACAACAACAGTAGCAGTAGCAGTCACTGCAGTAAGAAGTAAGAGAGGTGAGCGAGAGATATGTATGTATGTATGTGTGCATATGTATTTACGCAGCAAATGAGCATCAACAAAGAAGCCGGGCGCGCGCTCTATCACACCCATAACGATAGACATAACCATAACCATATTGCCATCCTCTTTAGCCCAGTTGGCGCACCCCACGCAGCACCTTATACGATCAACTCTTTACACCTTGTCGCTCTCGCATGCTTTGTTATTATTGTTCTTGCTATCGTTGCTGAGAGCGCAATTCAAACGCATTTTTGTTCAACTATTTGCGTAGCTTTTCGATGGGCGCTCACTTGTTGTTGTTGCTATTGCTTCTGCTGTTCTTGACTAGCCAATGAAAAGCTTTACAGTCGAGTTGTAGTTATTATTTGTTGTTATTACGGCTGCAGGCGAAAGCTCTGTTCATAAAGTATGCGCATGCATAAGTAGATGAGTGTGCAAAACCATAGCATATAGTATGTGCGTGTGTGTGTGTGTGTGTGAGCAGTGTGAACATCTCATTAAATTAGCTTTATCAATTAAGTTTCAAATTGATTAAAATTAAATTAATTAAAATTGTCTGCTCAATGATTGACAATTTATAATTAATTGTATATGTTTCTTTTTTCTTTCATTACAGCAATCGCCGCACAACAATCACAGATAGAGCGAAGATCTCTACCCCTCCCTGTGAGTCTGTCTGCATGTGGGGGCGTGTGTTCTAGTTGGGGCATCTCGGTTGCATCTGGCCCCGTGGCCCTGACTAAATGCCTCAGCGCACGTTTAAACACCATAAATGCGTGCCCAAAGCAGAAAACTGGGAACACATGCAAATTTGGTCAATGTCAGCCATGTTGCAAATGACAATAAAACTTTATACTTGTATATCTATCGCATACGTTGTAAAATAAAACAGCAGCAACAACAACAACATCTTGTAGAACAACGCCAAGAAAGACTTTTATAATTGGCAACAGACTTCCTCACCCCGCGTCTTCTTATACCTAAACAAAAAAAAAAAAAAAAACAAAAGTGAAACACATACAAAAATTTATTAATTGTTTATATATAATTAATAAAAGTACAATTTCGTTTTTGGATAACTTTACACTGCCTTGTGGACTATACAAATATTAAAAATCAAATATACATACATACATAAATATACACATAGTTACGCTACAAAATTAAATAAATATATATATCTATATTTACAAACAAACAAAATATATATATAATGTTAACAAATTTTACGGAACGTGCAACAACATTTTACAACACGCCGTAGCAGGGATAACTCTTGTGCAACATTTATATCCAACTGCAATCAGAGGTAAGTTGGAGTATCATATACATACATAATTTTAGTCTGAAAGACTTTTAAATTCCATAAGATTCTTGTTTTTTTTTTTGAATCTTTATAACTTCACCATATATAATAATTTTAAAATTAAAATATTGAAAATGAGAAAAAGAAAAGAGTTTCAGTTGAAAAATTTCGATTTTACATATCTACAGTTCACTTAAGTTAATCTTAAAACATTAATAAAAAATGAGAATATTTTGGAAAAAAGCAGTATGATTTTAAAAAAATTATATATATTATAATTTTATAATATATTTCTAAGAGAGTAATATTTTTGGTTTCAATCATAATTAATATATAATTCTTTGGCGAAAATTGAGGCTATCTGGTCTTCATAAATATATACTGCTATAGAAATGATCACAATTTATAACTATACTAAAGTGATTAATCTTTAAACTTTATAAAAACAAAACTAGAGTTTATGGGAAAAACGGAATTCGAATTGAAAATAAGAACGATTTTCAGCAAATTTTTAAAAATTGATAAATTTATAAATTCAATCAAAATTAATATATAAGAGTTCTTTTTGGAGGCTTATACTATTTTTATTAATCATTAATCTTTATGAAAAATGAGAAAGTATGCGGAAAAAGAAATATTAGTTGGAAAAATAAAACATTTGTAAGCGACAAATTGCGTTGGCGTTCCCAGCTGATCTAGCAGCCTGTTAAACTCAGACTACAGCTGTAATGAGAATGTTAATTACTTAACAGAGATCTGTTACGAGCAGAGCAGAGTTGTCTCAAAGTTAGGAAAGAAGAAGCGCGTTAGAATAGATACACAAGAAAACTTATATATTTTTGAATTGGAATAAATATCAACCTGATTGTTGTTATATAAACCTGAATCCTGACAAATATAAGAGACTTTATCAAGTGTCTTTTTCACATTTTTAAAGTATATTTATAAGAGAGAAATATTTTTAGTTTAATTGTCTTGATAAAGATATCCTTCATAATTTTTGTATATCCACTGAAATGGAACAACTTTCTTATAAATATTAAGATAATGGAATACGTTTTTCTGTTAGACTCCAATTCTATATACAGATTGATTTATAATAAATTAAGATTATTACAATTATACTCTATAGAGCATTGGGAATCAATGAATATGATTGTACATAGGTCTCTATATCATAAACTATATATTTGAGAGATATTATTCTTAATATTACACTAAAATATAATATGAAAATAAAAAAAAAAACATTATATGGAGATTCGTCAAAGATGCAAAAACTAAAGGGAAGGAGCGTTTAAATTGTGACAAAAGTAAAACTTTTCAAAATTTTCAATTTGGATAGTTTCTTTTTAGGATACTAACTTATATATTTATTAACTAACATGTAATTAACATTTCATTAATTGGCAACTTCACATGTTGAAAGTACTTTCAAAAGGAGTTTCACCTTCATTTGATGCGATTTTATTTTATTTTAATTTTTTTTGCTTTCAATTTCTTAGATGTGATCTAAATTGAGTTTCCTTTAGCCAGAAACCATTGATTGCTCCAAATTATGATATCTTCTCTTAGTTGTAAATGACAACTTTATAGATATTAAGTTGTAAGCACATATACATACATATGTACGTTGAGTTTTCCCATGGCAATCTACAAAATGTGGCAAGCGACATTCGAGACGCGCCCATTTCAAGAATATGACTTAATGCAACATGGCAACAGCTGGCAGCAGCAAGGGGCACCAGGAAGTGCTGCAAGCAACAAATGCAACAGCAGTGTATATCTTTTTTGAGAGAGTGTGTGTGTGTGTTTGTGTGTGTTGTTGCTAATCAATCGTATCGCATCACAGATGCTGTTGTTGTTGTTGTTGTTGCTGTTGATGTTGCTGCTCTAATCAAAGATTGTGTATACGCACCGTTGCTCTGTTATTAGACCTGGGCAAAGGCAATATTTTGCATAAACGTCGACATCTTATAATCAATGTGCATTAGGCGGCAACAACAACAACATCGACAACAACAACAACAACAACAACAACATGAACAACAACAACAGCTGCCAGCACTGGCGCCAGTTTACAACAATAACAATTTCTAATGCAAACGAAAGGTAACTCATTGTCCAGATTGCTGCCTCATGTTGTTGTTGCTGCTGCTGCTGTTGGTGTTGCATGTTGCTTGGCTTTTCTTTCAAGTTTTCTTCTATGAACTTGCTTTTGCTGAAAAGTGAATAGCCGTCGCCGTCTCCGTCTCCGTCGCCGACGCCACAGCCGCAGTTGCAGCGCCAGCTGCTTGTATTGAATAATGGAAAACGAGTTTTCCGTGCCGCATGCGCATCACCAACCAACAACAACATGAACAGCAACAGCAATTGCAAACTGGCATGCAATGGAAAAACCAACGCAGGCGCAACCGACAGCAGCGCAGCGCATGGCAACCAGCGCAACGCAAGCAGCGACGCCAACAGCGACGCAAGCAGCGACAGTAACAGCGACAGCGGCAATGTTGTAATGTCGATTATGCTTGTTGTTATTGTTGTTGCTCTTCAATGCACTCTCTCTTTCTTTCTCATTCTCTCATTCTATCTCTCACTCTTTCTCTATCTCTCTCTCACTCACTCTCTCCATCTATCTGCCGCTCTCTCTCTCACTCACGCCTGGCTGGCAAAATTTTCAGCCAGCAGCTGTTGTTGTTTGCTGCGCTTTGCAGTCAGCAGCAGTTGGCGACGTTGGCGCTGATATCGACGGCGACGGCGACAGCGACGGCGACGTTGACGTCGTCATCTTTCGGTTTGCTTCGTAGTTCAATGTTAACGAACTTTTTGCGCTTGCGAATGCAACTTGCAATTGTTGTTGTTGTTGTTGCTGCTGGTGCTGTTGTTGTTAGACTTTCACTTGCAATGGATTTGGCAGCTTAGAGAGAGCGAAATGCAACAGCAGCAGCAACAGCAACAGCAGCAACAACAACAGCAGCAGCAGTAAAACTTGTTGCTCGTTGTTGTTGTTGTTGTTGCTGTTGCATGCAGTTCAATAACATGTTATGTAAAAAGCATTTTTCCAAAGTTGTTGCTCTTGTTGTTGTTGTTGTTGTTACTGTTGTTGTTGCTGCTGCTGCTTGTTTTGGTTTTTCTTGCTTAAGAAAAATAATTTGAACATCAAGACGCTTGGTTTTTATCTTTCTTTCTCTTATTTTGTTTTCATTTACTTTTTCCTTTTTACCATCTGATTTTTATTTTTTTTTTTATACATATTTTTTTTTTGATTTTCTTTGGCTTTTGTTTTGCAGCTGTTGCACATTTAGTTGCCACTGCCACTGCCACTGCCCATACCCTTCATCATCATCATCATCATCATCATCTCATCGTCAACAGTTTGCTTAGCAGGGCGCCATTTGTTGTTGCCGTGATTGTTGTTATTGTTGTTGTTGTTGCTGTTATGTTGTAATTCGCAATTTGAAATGTTATTGAACTTTAAATGAAATTAACTTTTGATTCAAAAGAAAATTTTGCTACAACCGGAAGCTAAACAACAACAACATCAACATCGATCTAAACAATGTGTTGTGATGAGACTTTCCATCATCATTTTGCTGTCTCTTTCTCTCTCTTTTCATATTCGTATACTCCTGCTAGCTGTCTCACTCACTCTAAGGCAGTCAGCTATAATCTCATCGCCTTCTCATCATTATGCTCATGTTTTGAGTTTTCATTGATAGTTTGTTGACGCTTCTGTTGTTAAATATTATATGAAGACTCCTCATGCATGCGGGAAAATACATGGTGTTGTTTTGGGAAAAGTGAAGAAGCAGAAGTTAAGGAAACATTAATCAAATTAAAAAACAAATTAAAGACAAGGTTTTTCAAAATAAATAGAAATATACATTTTCAAAATTAATAAATTTCTTAATTATATATTATATTATATTATATTATATTATATTATATTATATTATATTATATTATATTATATTATATTATATTATATTATATTATATTATATTATATTATATTATATTATATTATATTATATTATATTATATTATATTATATTATATCCTTGGGAAGCGTCTTTCAATACTGAAAAGGAATCCGAATATCGTTTTGCAACACTATTTTAATCAAATTCAATATCCTCTTTAAAATATACTTTTAAATCGTCCTTATATAGCTTGCATAAAGCTGTGCTATCGAAACTTTAGTTGGGCAATCTAATAATTATTATCAAATAATTCTCTTATCTGAGATGATCGCTATATTAAATATTTACTAAAAATAAGTGACTAAGAGGCTTTTTTTTTAAGATAACATTTAACTATAAAACTGTGGGAGCTGCAGAATCATTGTCATTTAAGTTTTAATTCCTGATGGAATACAGATCTTAAAAACTCCATAGAACTTATTTGAAAAATCATATATAATTTCCAAAAAATTTCATTTCTTTTGCAGATATTCAAGAGCTTATGGAATATATACAACAAATTACAACAATAAATAATTAAAGCCAAAATAAAATAAAAATAAACATTTGAATAAATAATAAAAATAAAACTGAAAAATATATATACATATATTTAAATAAAATATAAATCGGTAATAACTACAATTTAAACGAATTTTCGAGTGTCTTTAACATTTTTTACATTTTATATTATTCGTTAACTGAAAGGGAGACACAGATAGAGAGAAAACGTCCAAAAACTACATTAAAGACTTTCAAAGAAATCTTATCGAAAATCAAAATAAATCTACACATAACTGTAAAGTTATACATAAATCAGAAACCAAACCAAAACCGTCTTTAAAAAGTGCCTACGAAATCAAATTAAAAAACAAACAAAAAAATATACATATTTCAGAAAATATAAATTGTGAGAAATTTGGATTTATAGAAAACGTGTGATAAAAGATATAAGAAAAGTATAAAAATATTTACAAAGAAATATTGAAACCGCAAGTTTGAAATATATAGGTAGAGGATACCTATACAAATAGATATACACTTGATATATATATATAGGCATATATATATATATATATATTCTGATACTGATCCATACATATTTTCGAGTGAGGGGGCAACAGGAAACGGCTACACGCTGGCAGTTAACGGTATTTGCAGTGCAGGCTTTGCCCTCTCAGCGATGCCATTTATCGATGACGCGCTGCTCTGGTGTCCCGATAACGATGGTCGTCTTGTCGGTGGTCTCGATTTGGCAGCATGCATAACGGTAAATATATACAACAAATCCCACATTTATATGTGTATGTAAGTAATGGTAAAGAAAGAGTGTTTTTTTTTTCAATTTAAATACAATACATATTTATTAAGCGGAGAATCAGTACAACTAAAGGGTGCTACAACATCAGAAAAATAAAAGATAAATTTAAAAAAAAAATTAAATGTTAAAATTGCAACTATGCAGTATAATGTGCTTAACTGCCTTAACTATTTCAACACAAAATATAGGGCAGATATTCTAAATATTTCATATTAATTAAATTAATTAATTAAATGTTATAATTTTATTCATATTTTAATACTTGTTTTAAAACGAGAATTTTCTTTTAGAATTTTGTATTTCAACACAAAATATAGTGTAGATATTCTAAATATTCAATTTTAAATAAAATTTAATTTAATTCATATTTAAATACAATATTTAAAATGAGAATTTCTTTACGAACTTCATATTTTAACACAAAATATAGTGCAGACATTCTAAATATTCCATTTTAAATTAAATTTAATTTAATTCATATTTTAATATAATTTTGAAAATGAGAATTTCTTTTTGAACTTCGTATTTTGACACTATATATAGTGTAGATATTCTAAATATTCCATTTCAAATAAAATTTAATTTAATTCATATTTAAATACTATTTTTAAAATTAGACACAAATTATAGTGTAGATATTCTAAATATACAAATTTAAATAAAATTTAATTTAAGTCATATTTTAATTCCATTTTTAAAATTAGAATTTCTTTTCGAACTTTCTATTTATAGCTTGGAATAAAAAGTTTCCATTCGTAGCTTAAAAGCTCATCAAGAAACCCTGCACACTGGTCTCATATTATATAAACTCATATTTGATAAACTCTACAATTTTTATGAATGTGACACAAATATTGCCAAGAATTTAATGCAATTTTGTACTCAAATGAAATGGAGCTAAACTATTTCTTTTTAACAAAATGTTAATTCGATATATAAAAGTAACCCTTGGTCGCAGTTTAGCATTTTATACGTAAATAAAACTAAATAAAAAAAAATAATAAAATAAAAAATTATATATAAATGATATTTCTTTACAATATATTTTAGCTATCATTGATATATTATATTTTGCTTCATTTAAATTTGAAATATTGAATTTATTTAATATATATAGGTTAGAAATAAATTTATTACCTGTGATTATCTCTGAAATCATAATCATAATCTCATTTTCCTGACCATTTTTTTCAATTTCTACTTGCACTTATTTTCTGCTTAGATAAAAGTTTTATAATTTTTCTATTTTGGTGCCAAAAGTCTCCCTATTTTGAAGATTAATATTTTTTTTTACAAAAAATATTTACCATTTGCCAAGTTTGTTTATTAATAAAAAATAGAATTTTTGGCGGTCTGTATATTTTAAGTTTACAACAATTTTCGCCATTGTTAACAACATTTTGTTGTATTCAAATTTGAAACATTTTTTCATTTAAAATATTAGTACTATGGAATACCCAGAAACTAAACTTTTCTAATGTGACCCTCATTCATAAACACTTAAAACGGATTTTATTATAATAACTCTGGTTGATGGTGATTGATCTGATTGCGTTTTCCAATACTTACAATAAATGTGGAATCGATATCAATATTTTCATCATTACAGTTTTACTCAATTTTTCTATAGTTGTGTTATTTTATACTTTTTCGTTTTGTTATAATAGGTATATAATAGTTTTTTCTTAATTTTATTAATTATTTTTTGGTTGTTTTTTCTATTAATTAATTTTAATTTAATTTAATTTTTCGTATCTGACTTTAATAAAAAATTAAATAAATAATACATTTGTAAAAATTAGTTTTAAGCCAAATAAATTAATTTAAGCTAAATAGTTTTTAACAATTAAATACATTAATATATTATGTATATTTTTATCTTGTGAAATTCAGGATGATTCCACGGTCAATGCTGAGAACATAAATCCCACGGTACAAACAGTTGGCACAAACGGCGTCTTGCAACAACAACAACAACTACAATTACAACAACAACAACAACAGCAGCAGCAGCAACTACAACTTCAGCTACAACAACTTCCCCAGCAACAGCAACAGCAGCAACAACAACAACAACAGCAACATCATCACCATCAATCAGGTGGCGGCGTCAATCAGGAGCTGAATGGATCGGCGGCACGCAACGTGAACGTTGTGGTGGAACCACTGTGCGGCAGCGACTCCTCCGACGAGCTTTTTCGAACGCTCTCGGAGAGCAACTTTGAGATCGAAAGCCTGCTGTCCGATTTGGCGACCGTTGAGGTCAAAGTCGAAAATGTATATCCTCCACACAGACAAGTTTTAACAACAAACAAATTCACACACACACACACACACACACACTCTCTCTCATACACATACATGCATACATACAAAGATTCTCTTTCTGATTGCGCAGGACTTTTTTTTTATCGCTTTTAAAACATGCAAACAAAACTTTTATAGTTGATAATTAATTAGTTGATACTACTTATGTTTTATATATTTTCCGTTTGCTCTTTTCTTCCCCAAAACAACAACAACAACAAACCACACAAAACTCTCCTCTATTCTCTTTTCTCTCTCTCTCTCGATCTGATTCTGTGCTGTTTGTTTCCTAGGAGGAGAACAACAACAATGTCATCAGCGACGACGATTTCGCCAGCGTCGCGGCCGCAGTTGTTGCCGGCGATGATCTGCTTGCCAAAGAGAATGTCCAGTTGAGTGTGCAGGGATTGGTGGATACGGTGGGTGCCAGCCTGGGGGATGGTGGCGGTGCCAATGTGCACGGCCAGGCGCTGCTCGCCTTCGGCTCCAGTTCGGCAGCTGCCGGCTCCGTCACAGCGAAACGCTCAGGTAAACTCTGAAATTATTTTCATCTATTTTGAATAAAATGAAACAAATGAATTTTCAGGTTTTTTGCTGCCCTGCGATTTGCTGAACAACAACAACAGCAATGGCGACTGCACGCCGGATGAGTCACGTTTTGTAACTGTTACCAGCGCATCGGCGAATCCATTGCTAGTGGAGAAATTAATGTCGAAGTGCCTCAACATTGATAAGCGCCTGGATAAACTAGATGGTAAGTCTTCAAATTTCCCTACTTCAAATTCAAATTGCGCGCGCTAATGCGATGGATTGGCAGCACTGTTTTGTAAAGTGAAAGCTTTTAAGTGCGACCAACTCACTGCATTTGAAAGCTCTATGCTTGCACCCACAGTTTGAGAAACACTGCGCAGCTGTTAACTTAAAACTTGTTTGTGTCGTGGCTAAGCAGATACATATACCAAGTGGTGGCAAACCAAATTGGTGTACATATACATACATGGTTAGAGTCTTTGCTGCGGCTAGGCAATAAGTTGTAAAGCATACTTTCAGGCGCGGTTTAAAGTTCGACTAAGTGTAGACACAGTGTAGAGTTGAAATTTTCCAAATTGAATTCGTACTGTAGAGTTTGTGTTTATCTTCAAAATCAGCTAAAAGTATGCAATACTTTTAAAAGCACACGCCCCGTCTGCTTCAGCCCTATTATGAAAAAAAGGACATGACACGAGTTTGCGAAATGTGTGGCTTTTATTAAGTCCCGACAGGATGCAGCCCCTACCACGCCAAGTAATAAGCGTCTATTGACACGACAAAGACAACGACTTCTTAGAATATTCACACAGGCACACGCACATACACACTCACGCATATATTTATTTAGACTTGTAGTCCTGGCGGGGAGACATCGCTTACAGTCTATGCGGGCACCTACTTCCTTTTGTAAAAGGCCACAGCCAGACAGAGCTGCGCGGGGACTGCGGGGGCGTCGGCAAATGTTTATGACTGTTGTTGTTGTTGTTGCTTTGCTTTTTTTTTTTGGGGGGAGAGGTTTTCATGCTTCCTTCGGCTGCACCTCCCCCCCCCCCCACGTTGACTCCTGTCGCGCCAGGTCAATAAATTTTGCGTGTGGAAATTCTGTGCTCTCAAGGTCAAAAGGATATTGCCCACCGAGTGCTGTGTGTAGGAAACGCGCTGTCCTTGTATTGGTCACACACACACACACACACATAGATACATATACAAAATGGCGTCTCACACTCATACATGTTGCTGTTTCACTCGCTCTGCCTAACAACCATTTTGGGTTGGTTGCGTGCCTTGGGCCGAGTTCACAGCAGACAAAGGACGAAGTCGTCGTGCCTGCTGCCTACTCCCTCCCACCCCTCACGTCACGCACTCTCTCGCTCTCTCTGTCTCTCTCTTTTTATGCCTCTCTTTCTCTTGCTGTCTTCCACTGTCTGCGCCTGGCTGATTGGAGGTGGAGGAGGAGATGTGGGCGACGCTGCTTTCCGGCAACCTTGAACTTGAAATTTTCGTGCAAGTTGAGGCCGCAAAAGAACCAAAAAAAAAAAAAACAGAGTGAAAGAGAGAAAAGCTAAAAGAGAAAAATATAACTAAAACGAAACGAAACAGACATAAAAATGGGCGCAATCATCATTGTCGCTGCTAGTCAAAGTTGCTCCATGTTGTTGTTGTTATTGTTGTTGTTGCTGTGGGGGAGACTCTGGCTGAGATTGGTTTGAGTCCTGGGTTTGCCTGACAGCCGCTAGACGGCGCTGGCTGGGTCGTGTCCTGTCGCATTTGGCGAGTTCAAGCGCCGCTCAAGCATTGAACTTTAATTTTCAGTTTCAAGGATACGCGCTCTCTACGTTGATGAGTGCCTTCCACCAACAACAACAGCAACAACAACAACAATTTGTCCAATCACTTTGGCGACGTCAACAGCGACAGCGACAGCGACGCTGGCAGCGCCTGTTAAATGTCTCTAACAAGCCGTTGACATTGTAAGCGGCCAACGACGGATGACGACGACGACGACGACGACGACGACGACGACGACGACGACGACGACGACGGCGGCTGCTGCAAAGATTGTTCACTTTTGTTTGGAGGGTTCAGCAACAGTCCAAGGTTCTATTGCGGCCAACAGACGCCTAACCGTCCCCCCGCCCCACCTCCTCCCAACCGCCCATCATCCGTCCTTCGTCCGCCGCCCACTGCTCTGTACACTTTGCCCTCAGTTTGTCTTCATTTCGTTTTGCGTGGCAAAGCGACAACTGGCGGCGAGTGGCGGCAAATGGCGGCAAGTGCGGCCGGCGGCGTCATTTAGTAGGTTCTCTCGCTAGTCTACGACTTCGCCACGCTATTAATGTCAAGGGGTTCCACACACGACCAACAGCAGCAACAACAACAACCAACAACAACAACCAGAGGCAGTTTGTTGAATTTGAAAAGTGCGTTAATTTCTGTTGCGGCTGCTGCTGCTGTTGTTGTTGTTGTTGTTGTTGTTGTTGCCGCTCCATTCGTTTGTTCTGTTGCATTGATTACGCACCCCTCGATTAATAACCGCCGCTCACTTCAGGGCTGCACTAACAACCACTTTTAATTCAAACGGATCGTTGTGAATTTCATATTATTTGACATAATTTATTTATGAAGTTTAAGGCCATTGTTTTAAACAAAATTAGTTCCAAATTTGGAGAATGATGCTTTCGACATAAAGAATATTTTATAAAACTACATTAATTCGAAAATTAAGTATCATAATATAATGCAAGAATATATAAAATAATATAAAGAAGTTAATTTCCACTAATTGACATGTTAAAAAGGTAGAGGGTGTAAAAAAAAAAATGTTCAATATAATAAATTTATATAATATTTTTATATAATATACATAGATTGTTTAGAAATTCAACTATAACCAAACTAAGCTTTCTTAAAAATATATGTATATCAGAAATGACATTGAAAAGTTTCTAAAAATACTATTTCATTAAATTATGAGTTACATATTTAGAAATATATGGCTCCATGAAAGGGAATTTTAAGGCCAATACAATTTGCCAATCTTAATTTTTCCGAAAATGTATTGTTATTCAATTCATGTATTGATTTCAATTTATGCTTTCAAGACCAAACTCTTTCTTTGTAGAACAAATTTTTCTAACTTAATTTTCATGATTTTTCATTTTATTTTTGTGAAATGAAAAAGTAATGAAAATAGTTCATAATAATTCAGAAAATCAATTTGATAAATTCACTTTTTTCTGTTAATAATTTTCAAGTTAGATAAATAAATAAAATGAGACCGTTTCACAGTATTTTTTTTTTAAGTTCAAATATCAATTCAGCTAATATCGATGAGAAGAGTTGAAAAGTAATAGTGAAAATTATGCAATATAGTTCTATAATTATGGCAGCTTTAAGTTTCCACACTGTTAAGAATCGCGAACTTTTGAGAAATTTGTGATAGTGAAAACTATAAGTCAAAATTATAACTATTCAGTTTTTGGCGACTATAGCATAGGGGGCGACCCTTATCAACATGTCAAAAAAGTGAAAATTTTGATATCGTAATTTTTTGTGCCCCTATTGATTTCTAACATCAAAATGGGTATAAAAGCAGAAGAATATTAAAAGTCTTTTAAATTAACAAAAAAAATAAAAAATAAAAGAATATTTAACCGTTGGCAATATAATTTTTGTTTTATTGATTCGAAAATGCATTTTCATTCATCGTAATTAGAATTGTCGTCGATGTTGCATCCCTGGCAATAGTGCAGAGTGCTTCGCTGATTAGTTTAACTGCCATATATATGTATATATCTTTTTTTTATAAATTTAATATATTTTTTTCTATTTTTTTGTATTTTTCTGTCTTGGCAGTTAGTTGTCAATGCGTTTTGCTTTTATGCTTTTAGCCATGGCTCATGGCTAAATCTACAACAACAACAACAACAACTGCAACAAGACGTTGCACGCATTTCTTGGCTGCCTTTTGGCAGTTTACGTTATTTTTATTTTTCTTTATTTTTTTCTTTTGATTTTTATTTTCTATGTTTTTTGCCATTTTTGTTTTTTTTTGCACATTCATTGGCGGCAATTTGAATTTCAAATCGTGTCGCGCAGTTTTCAAAATGTGCGTTGTTATGGCCAAATCAGGATTTCTGCGTGTTCAGTCCCTCGCACCCCCCCCCCAATACCCTGAATAACCACTGCACCACCCCCGTTAACCCCCCTTTGCCCATGAGCTCAACACGGCACAAAATGCGCCTAACAATTACAATTACAACTAAAGCAACAACACACACTAGATACAGATATGCATGCTAGTCTAACAACAACAACAACAAGTGCAACAACAACAACAAGTGCAACTGCAACAACAACAACAATTGCAACGATGTCAGGGGCGTTCATTTGTCCATTGCCAGCCAGCGAACCGAGCGGGCCGAGCACGTCACTGTCACCATCGTCAAAGCAGCGTCAACCCCTCCCTCCCCTCATCCCCTTCACCTTCACCAACCCCCTCCTCAGAGTCTCTCTCTCTTTCTAACTATGTGTGCAGTACTATGCTATAGCCGCAATTGCTGCCACCTTCCACCTCCCGCCTCCCGCCGCCCCCGTCACCATCACCATCACCTACCCCCATAAAACATAGAATATCGGCGAATATCGGGCGTGCCCCCGCCCTCTGCCGCGTTGCGCCTCAAGTGCAAAAGTGTTGCCACTGCGAAATGCACTTTGCAATTTTGTTGATTGGTGGCAATTGTTGTTGTTGCTGTTGTTGCTGCTGCTGTTTATATGTATATGTATATGTTTTCTATATTTATTTTTAGTTTGTTTTTCGCTTGATTTTTTATTTATCTCGTTTTATTTTTCATGCGAATTATCTGAAATTTTTGTTTTTGTTTTTGTTGCTACCACTGCTGCGGCTGCGGCTGCTGTTGTTGTTTGTGGCAAGTAGTTTTGTTGCACGCAAGATGCAGGTGACCGGCCCGGGTTCAACTTTTAACGGATATCAATTTGCATACCCTAAGTTTTTCATAAGCATAGCTAAGGGGTATATTTGAACTATGAGTAATTTTTAAAAATTATGATGGAAAATTTTCAAAATTTATAGAAATTTCAAAGCTTAATGGAAGTTAGAAAATAACGAGAAAGTTGAAGATAATTGAAGTTACTTATAAATATTTATTCGTCAAAAATAGTTTTTTTTTATATTTTAAAATAATTTCCTATTTTAAATTAATTTTAAAATAGTTTCCCTTATAACAGCCTCAGAAATAAACATAATTGATGAATTTATTTTGATTCAAAAATGTTTTCAAAAATCAGATTTTAATAGTAACTTCGTTAAATTACGAAAATTAGAAATGGTATTTTCAATTGAAGATAAATAAAGAATTTAAGTAGAAAAGCGTCTAAATTTGTACATTCAAGTGTTAGAATCATTTTCAATTGGAAGTGATTTAACTTTTTGGAAAATCCCAAATTTTTTCCAGAATTTACAAGTCTTCCTCAAATAAGCGTAATATATATCATAGAAATTAAAAAAAATATGGATAATTTTAACTTGAGTATTTCTCAAACCCCATTTATTCTATTAATTTTCTTGGCAAATTTATTTCACACAATGAATTTATAGGCTTTTAAAATTAAGATTCAATCAAATTGTTTTACAGGGTATTTTGTGGTATAACTGAATAATAAATAGAATAATAAATAATAAATGAATAATAAATCAGAAGCTAAAAAATGAAATAAAAATGACTGAAATATTCTTTAAAAATAGGTCATTTGTAGATACTTACAGGGTATTAAGCAGTCAGTCATTCCAGTCAAGGTATTACTAACTATTTAGAGTCTTAGCTATAAACTAAAATAATACTGCCTTAAAGATACCTCAAATACAACTACTTTTAGATACTTACAGGGTATTCAGCAGTCAGTCATTCCTCAAGAATAAAGTGCATTTGTCAAAATTTTGTATAGAAGTTGGTGGGACAAACGCAGGAGCCTCACCTCGTTCATTCTTGACTTAAGAGTTAAGATGTCGACCATATCTTATGTATGTACATACATACATATGTACATGTGTCTGTATGTATGTACGTATGTATGTATGTCTGCCTTGTGAGCTGAACTCGCGATGATGTCATTTGGTACGCCATTTTGTCAGGAGGATTGATTAATGACGCCTTCATTCGACAGAGTTCGAGAGTTGACTCGAGTCGCGATTGCGTTGAAAATGTTTAATTAGATTTCATTGTAAACCATCCATCTGGCAATATGGCAATCTATCTATCGGGTCAAATTGCAGACAATATGATTTTATATTTATTTCTACATTATTTTATTAGTTATGTTTGGGTGCGTCGCTTCTTGTGGGAAAAGAATTAGACAAATGTCGAGATTTAAATAGAACATCAAGATTGATAAGACAACATATAGAGTATACAATATAGAGTCGTCATAATGTTGAATGAAATGAGGTGTCTAAAAATGATGTATAGATTAATGATATAAATATGAATATTGTATTCTAAGTTTTATAATATATTTATTTATGTATTATATGGTATTGTTATGGTATGAAATTTGAGAGTAATGACAAGAAATATATAAATCTATGGAAATTGTAGAATTTCCAATTACAGTAAAATATTTAAAAATTAATTAACTAAATTAGTTTAGCAAATGTTCAGAGTTTTTAAAAGACAAAGATATACTTTATTAAATACAATTAAATAAAAAAAAAATAAAAAAAATAATTAAATTAATACCAAAGAATATATATTTTTTTCTTTAATAAATTTAATAAGTGAAGAATCCAAATAATAATAAAAAAATATTACATTTAAACAATTCTTATAAATTGGTATACACCTAAACTCATAAATTACTAAAAACAATAATAATAGTAAATAAATAAATAATAATTTCAGTTTATCTTTTTTTAACCTAAAAATTATTAAGTAACATTATTCATTATCATATTTAGCAAGGAACTGCAACCATTTGCAAATTAGATTCAAGAAGAATAAGAAAGAAACAATACCGTCATGCATCTTTTGTAGTCCCTATCGATCCACTTCCAAATGATATCCTAAAACTGACATTTAGGCCACTTCAATGCCTTCGTTAAGCGTCGCATTGAAATGGAGGGGGAAGCACTCTCGATAAGCGCAGCGCACTCACTGTCCTAATTGCACTGTAACCCATTAACACACCAAGCAAGCAAGCAAGCACACAACAACAACAGCAGCAACAACAGCACAACAGCAGTAGCAACAATAACAGCGACAGCGACAGCAATAACAATAACAATAATAACACAAAAGCCCGATCGTCATCCATTGTCGGTCGACGATCGTTGTTAGGCCTCTTTCGGTACGGTGAAAAAGTTTTCACCTTCACCCCACAAGCGCAAAAGCAAAAGCAATTACAATAACAAAAGAAAACAGAAACAAAAACAATCACGAGCAAACTGCAAACAAACAACAATGCAAAAGATGCAAACACACCAAAAACAGACAAACAGGCAAAAATCAAAATAATAGTAATAATCATAATAATGGATGGCAAGGGGAAATGGATCTCGCTCTCTTCCTGCCAGCAGCCTCTCCCACACGTTCACTCTCTCTCATGCGCTTTGTCTGCGATTGCAGCCAATGAAAATGAAATGTGTCCATATCCACGACTTTTTCCTGCATATGCAATGGGACGGCAGCAACAGCAACACATTTCGCTGTCCCCATTACTGCTAGTTTCAATACCAATCTCTCACCTCTCCAGCATCCCCCACTTCACCCCTCGAACAGCAGAGAATCAAGCAAATGAACTGAATATGTACTTTAAACTGGCAGGGGGATGAATTGGATACCGCTGAGAGTAGAGAGTAGAGTTTTGTATACAGTTGTAAATGTGTCAGTGAGTGAGTGTGCTCATGTGTGCGTGTGTGTGTGTATTCAGTTTCAGTTCCAATTCCAGTTCCAGTTCAAGTTTTGCAGTTTGTGCGATGCGCGACGTCCGTTTGCTTTTGATTGCATTAGAGCGTGTGCCGACTTCGCATCTCGTTAAAAGGCACAAATGAAAACAAAAGGCAGCGCCAAATGATGGTGATGGTAAGACGGTGATGGAGATGGAGATGATGACGATCATATTCATGATCATTATGATCACTGTGGTGATGATGATGATGATACACAACCTTACAAAATTCTCAGTCGCAGTCACTGTCGCAGTCGCTAAGTCTCAGTCTCAGTCTGCGTCTTGCGCTTAGCTTTGGTCAGCTTTGAATGTTTAGCGCTGAACTTGTCTTGCCTGCACATCTACACACCCATACCCATACACACATATACATACATGCGCTCGTTTGTGTGCACACTGAGAGCAAAATGGTTCGCTCACAATTGCGCGCTCTCTCGCTCACTCACACACTCAATCGGCCGCCGGGCTAACGAAGCGGAGAGCAACAGCAACAGCAACAGAAACAGCAACACAACTGCACACTAACACATTGAAAGCTTTATTTTCGCTTTGCTGTTGTAGCGTGTGGTATGCAGCCTTGAATTAGTTCGCTGCACTCGCGTGACGCTGTATTTTATGTGTGCGCTCTCGTACATGTGTTTCTCTGTATGTATGCGTGTATGCATGTGTGCTTGTAGTGGTAGCAACAAAACCAAAAACAAGGCAAACATACACTCAAATGCATATACACACACACACACACACACTGACAAAGTGCTTTGCGAGAGTCTGCGAAAGCTCTCCTTTGCCCCGCGACAACAAATACACACATACACAGAAAAACTTAGATGCGCATCGTCAACGACACTCTGCTCAGTCGCGCTGCCAGCGTCGCAGTCGCTTCACTTTCATTGCGCTTCATTATACAAAATAGAAAAAATGCCATGTATTTTTATTTTTGGTTTTTGCTTCTTGTTTGCATATTCATTTTCCGTCTTTGTGCAAACATTTTCTGGGCAGTTCTTAGGTTCTGCATATGTGTTTTGTTATTTATATTTTATTTTATTTTTATTTTGATTCCAGTTCTTATGACCCATTGGCAAACATTCAATAAATATGCATCGACATTCACACTGAGACATGTTGAAATATCAAGTAGCGTGTGCCCCTAATTAGCACCTCCTGTCTGGCAATACGACCCTCCACCCACCACCCCCCTCTATCAGTCATACACTTTTACGATCCGTTGCAACATCTTTGCCATAATCAGTCATATCTAGATATAGTATCCGATAGATATAGCTTTGGGGTGTATAATCCGCCTTATGATCGCCCCTCGACTCTCCGCATATAAAGCAGAGAATAGCTGGGAAAACGGATATGCATGATAGACATTTATCTCACGAGTAAATTTGTTGAAAATAGAAGAGGAAAACAAATTGTTTATAGCAAATGAGGAAAATGAGCGGAAAAGCAAAAGCAGGCGTATCTGTGTTGAATGCGACCGACTAATTGGATATGTATGTATTTATATACATACATATGTACTGTTAGTCGTTGCACTAAATACCATAAAAAATACAATCTTTTCTTCATTTTTAAAAACGAAATGAGGATAATATTGAATTAACTCATTTGGCATTTTCGAGAAAAGTGAATATTGTAAGGAGGTAGTGAAAACATTTCACTATAGATCAAAAATATAAACATTTGAATAGATTTACATATACATTATTAATTCTATTATTGCATTTTAATTTTATGTAAGGTATTCTAAACCTATAAAGTTGCCAATTAAGGTAAAAGAATGCATATTAAATAATAATTTTATAAGTAACAAAATAATGATATAATCCAAAAAGAGTTCATGGCCAACTTCAGCTTCTTCTTATTAATTTACATAACATGTCGAGCGAACTTTTCATTGACAATTATGATTGAGAATTTTACTTAACGATGATTGCCATTCCAACACACACACATGCATACGCATAGAAGAATAACACGGATAATGTGCGCAGAGAGCAGAGTTGTTGCCTTGTTATGCAGCTAGAATGTAAAGTACACATACATACATACATACATACATACGTACACTCTTACATACACACGCACTATCTAAATACAAGTGCGCGAGTGTGTTTGTATTGGGGCGACAGACCATCGCCAGGCGTTGGTCGGTATTCAGATCGACACCCAGGCACATAGACATAGACTGTCTGTCCTTCAAAATGAATAAACAGACACACAAACACACATATGCAACTACATACATACATACAAACATTCATACGTACGCAGAGAACAGACAGACAACTGACACAACGCACGCAAAACTGCAAAACTGAAAGCGAAAATTGCATGCGTAAGAGACAAGCATAAGCACAAGAACAAGAACAACAAGAAGCAAGCAAGAATTGCAGAAAATATTAGGCGGATGTCTGATGACTGCAACGACTACGTGCGCATCTATAATCCGGCTACATATCCATACACATATACCAACATACATATGTATGTATGTAACTATGTATGTCTATAAATGAGTCCATACACACACATACACACACGGCTGCATGTGTGGATTTTAATATTTATAGGCCACAAAGAAGGAACACGAAACGAGACCAAAGACAGCTGCTAACTGGTAACAGGGCGTGGCGAAGGAATCACAGCTAAATTATAGATGCAACAATTAATTGCAACTGCAACAGACGCTCAAGAATATGCTTAACTCTCTGCCAAATACAGTACTGATTCGATAACAGCAACAATGTCCACACTATCGATACACTTTCGATATATGATTGCAGTCGATATCAACTAGTGTGGGTCCAATTTTTGCATATCGATATTTAGCTGCAATCGATTTCAGCTATTAATTAATATATTACTTTGATATGTACTTTACCTATGCCACATAAATAATATTTACAGTGCATTCAAAATCTATATTCATATATCTACATACATACATACATATGTATCTATAACAATGCACATTTGTGTATAATCAAGTGCAAGCGGCACTCGACCGATTGTCAAGTTTATACTTATTTATGTATAGAATCGGGAGTCTCTAGACTTTCGACTAACACTATAACATACATACATCATTACATACATGATATGGTACATACATACATATATTGTGTGTGCATATTTTAGAATGTAATTGTGCATCTGGCCTAGACCTAGAAAAGGAAATTTTGTTGCTATTATTATTATTTATACTCGTTCATTCGTTTCGATTCGTATTTTTGATGTTGTTGCTGTTGTTGTTGTGGCTAGTGCGCTCGTTTGTTTGTTCGTGCATCGCTCGTTTAATTCATTCGTTTTGATACAACAACAACAACAACCTCAATATTCGTGAGTAAGTTCTCTTTTCGTTGTTGTTGCTGCTAACTGAATGCAGTTCATGAATGTGAGAGTGTGTGTGTATGTGCGTGTAGTTCTCTTTATTTACTCTCCTTCCTCGCAAATTAAAAATATGCCTAAGCAAATAGCATACATCTACATGCATACTATGTATATGTATGCCTGTGTGTATATTTATGGTTGTGTGTGTTTTGCTTCAATGGGCAAATTGTTGCCATTACAGGGTGTTGAATCGCCATAATTAACGCAACATAATTTATTGCCTTTAGCTTTCATATCGATATATCGATAGGTTCGTGTTTGCGTGGTCATAACGAATAATCGTGCTAATTAGCATTCAGTTGATCGGTCTGCTTATCGATTACCACTTCACTTACGATGTATCGATATTTTGAGTACTTTTCATTTTGGTTGCCCAGGGACAATTATTAATCGTGCTTATTGCTTAGAAGCACCCATTATCTATAATCAAATCGGCGTTTAGCCATCGGCAGTGGCAACAAATTAACAAACTGCAACAACCCAGTGGCAACAAATGGCAATAGTGGCAACAGCAAATTAAATTGAGATTTGTTTTTTTTTTGCAATTTGGGGTTTTTTATTGTTGCTACCGTCAGGCAGGCAACGCCATAAACGCCATCGGCAACTGTGTCCCCCCCCTGTTAAAACTAACCCGTTGCAACATGCAACAATCGGCGAATATATAGTATTTATGCTGAGAACGAGCAAATAAACAAATAGGCCTTAGGAAAGAGAGAGGGACAGAGAAACCAAACCGAAATGCATAAAATCAAACGAATTCGCCATAGAACTGGGCATGTTTTGAAAACCTCTGTTATATTGCCCCAAAGGGGCATGCACAGAGGGGCAGCAGGGGTGTGGGTGTATTGCACCGTACACTATACTATATCTAAGTGACTTTAGTTGTGTATGTGTCTGTTCTGCCCCCGTGGGGTACATTCAACGCTAACGACGATTCCGATTCCGATTCCGATGCACGTCGAGTTGAGCTATGAAAACGTCGCGTCGTCGAGTGGCGAGTGTCGAGTGTCGAGTACCCGAGACACACACACACACAAACACACACGCATTGGTGGGGTGGGCGGCAGAGAGAGAGAGAGAGGAAGAGGGGCAGCACGCACGCATGTTGTCCATGTCCCCATTCGAGTCAAGTGACGTGTTATCTGTCGCCTTCTCTCAGAACTTTGACTTCTATTGGTTGAATGTCGTTTGCAGTTTGCAGTTCGCAGTTTGTGCAAATTTGACGCTTGACGATTTTATTGTTGTTGTTGATGCAGTTGTTGTTGCTGCTGCTGCTATTGCCATTGCTATTGTTGTAGATCGATCTCACTTAGGCTACCGTATTGCCGCTGTCGCTACACGCCTCACCTCTCTTCTCGTCTCTTGCTGTTGTCTCGTTTCAATGCCAATGAATGGCTGTGTTGTTGTGTGTGTGTGTGTGATTGTTTGTTTATTTCTCTGTGAATTCTCAGTTGCAGCTGTATGTGTGTGTGTGTGCATGTATTATGCGGCATTACGATTGGTATTATTAGCAGCATGCCATGGAAAATGAAAACTGCCAATAGTGGCAAACACTTTCCCTCTCGTTGCTTTCCATTTGCAGTAGCAACAACTTCATCATCCTCATCATCACCATCACACTGTAAAGCATTTAAAAAAAAAAGAGCAAAAAGAAAAAAACCTGCAACTTGCAGCTATGCAGTAATTATTGCACGATCAATTTGCCGGCTGCCGGCCATCCATGTCGCTGGAAAAACTTTCTTCCACCACACATGTATTTAAAAGATAATACACACACACACACACACGCAGAAAGTATAAAGTTATTAACTAGCTGCGCTTTGTCAGCATTGTTGCCAATATAGAGCGCAGTTTCGTCGATAAATGCCAATTTGAGTAGAATACGGTATTCAATGCAGTTGGCAACGCTGCTCAACTATTGGCGATTAATCGTTATCGATAATTGCGTTTTTATCTGTTAAATTCAATTTAGACTCACTTAAAATTAATATTCATGTATGCAAAACTGATTATTTATTCTTTCTAAAATGAAATACATTTATATACAAATATAAAAGTGACAAGGCTAGCTACAGACCTAACCTATGCCAATATATTTCTGATTTCTCGCAGCAAATAAGTTTGTTTTGCAGCGGAAATTCACTCGAAAGCTTAGTTTATATTTCGAGACAGTATCAAAACATTCAAGGTAAATAGTTCATATAATTATGTATAACATTTAGTTAGTAGCAGCTACTTACGAGCTTAACTAATGCGGCGGATGAGCTGTCGCTAACAGCAGCTGCTTGCATATTGCTCGTCGTTTCTGTTGCAGTCGCCGTTGCTGCTGCTGTCAGCGCCAACGTCAAAGCCAGCGTCTGCGTTAGCGTTAACGTTAGCGTCACTGCCCGACTGCGTCTGTTGCGACGACGTCTCTAATGCCTGTCGTCTCTGTCTTCTATGTCCCAATGTCTGCGGTTGACGGTCGTACAGTTAGACGGACGTTTGCTTTTGCTTGCATTTACAACTTACACACACACACGCATATACACAGTATTGCACAGACACAGACAGACAGATAGTGAGCGAGACAGACAGACAGACATGCACAATAATGGCATTGAAAATCTTTTTCAATAAAACACGTAAACAAACAACAAAAACCAAAACCCAAACAAGTAAGACTGCAATGTTAGCGAACTGTTTGACTACGCAGATACCCTAGAGTTGGCATATGCTACGCTAATCGATACTCGCCGATACTCGATTCTTATATATCGATAAATTTAAGTCTTTTGCTAAAAATGAATATATCGAACTTTGAATGCATTATTTACTTAAAGCTTATACATTTTAAATATAGGGTATCAAAATTCAAATGAAAATGAAATTATTATGCAAATATCTCAATAAACGTATATATGTATATGCATTTGTTTAGTTTTAATAAAATTTTGCATTTGGATTGCATTCGATTTGAACTTTGTGTTTTTCAGTTGAAATTATTTTCAGATATTCATAGACATGCTGCCATATTTTCTGGTTTAATCGTAGACTTGTTAATATGTGAAAATTATGTTAATTAATGCTCTTCAACTTATTGTTGTTATTGTTTGGGTGCATCATCTGCAACATTTTTTGTTGTAATATATATACTTGAATATATATATAAGTATGTGTTTTGGAAAATTTCCAGAAAAAAAAACAACTCTTTTCAAATATTGTTTTCATTGTGTTGAACTTGAAAATTGTTGTTGCCCGTTTGTTATTGTATAGTTTAATCAACTTTTGGAGACTTCGAGAAACGTTTCGATATCTATTTTCATTGCGTTTCGATTCGTTCGTTGCATTATTTCCATAATAGTTTTAAACAATGTTGCTGTGGGGATGTAAATTCTTAATAATTAAGTAATAACAATAAAAAGAAATCAGAAATTTCAAAATTTTTCATCGTCTTCAACTTTTCGTTGCATTTTCACACCCATAATCTAATCCAATTAATTATTTCTATAAATACCAGAGATAAATAAAAAAAAACACCAACAGGTTAATTAAACATTTTTCGGATTGCATTAAACAATTGACCTTCAGCTCAAGGCGATTACAAATGTTGATCAAAGATATCCAAGTCAAGAAATTCGATTTGATCAATGTCACATAATGGAAAGGAATACTATCGAATCCAGCGAAAGTTTCTACAAAAAATACTTATCGATAGATTTTTAAGAAATCACAAAGAAAGGAGAACAACTATCGTATGTATGTGTTTGTTGGTCAAGTGGGGAGTATGTGTGGGCTTGAGAGTGGCAAGAGAGTGGGGTATGTGCAACACTTCAACTCTTTTTTCATTAATTTAAATAAATACTTTCCGGCTTGGCAGTTTGCACCGTTGAACTGTAAAATAAATTAAAAAATTAAAGATAAAAAATGAATATTAAAAAAAAAATATTATGTTGAAAAAATAAAAATCAATCGTTGCAAGTATCGAATGTGAAACCGGCCACATATGGCAGACAGATCGACGAACCGCCAGACAAACAGACAGACAGACAGACAGTCAGTTGAGCCGCTGTGAGTTAGAGTTTTCTTTTCTTTTATTTCATTTTATTTGATATTTGCTTTTCAAATATTTTGTTTTTGCAAAGTGATTTCCTTTGGTTTTGCTTTTGACTGTTTACGTTTTCGCCGCATGGCCAAGAAGTCAGTCAGTCAGTCAGTCAGTTAGTCACTGTTACCAGGGCCGAATGCTTATCATGATGATAATGATGATGATGACGATGATGATGGTGGTGGTGGTGGTGGTGATGATGACGATGCCAAATGCGGCCGACAATGCGACCGAGTTGGCCAACAAGTTACTCCAACTGGTTTTTCGCTTACACAGCCAAAGAGAAAGACACAAAGACAGCAAATAGACAGAGATAGAGAGAGACAGAGGGAGAGAGAGAGAGAGATAACAAGAAAATCAGTGAGTAGGTGATAGAGAGAGGGGTGTGTGGAGTTTGACAGCATTAGAAATTAGCCGTATACATGCCACTTGGCCAACAACAAACCAACGGATAAACGTTGGCAAACTGTCCAACTTACCAACAACACCCACCCACCCCACCACCCCTCCACTCCCACTACCACTCCCCACCCCTCCACGCACTCATCACAAAGGAAAAAGAAATGAAAAGAAAAGAAAAACTATGCGAAATTCACTTTCATTATGAATGACCGGCGATGCATACAAATGCAGCGCTGTAAGTGGCAAGTTGTAAGTTGCACGTTGCACGTTGCAAGCTGCAACAACATTTGAAGTCATCCAACCTGCTAAAGTCGGTTAGAAAAATCATGATTTTCATGTTGTGTTTTGCAAGCTGCAATTTGTTGTCAAGTTGCAAGTTGCACGTTGCACGTGACCATTTGCAGCATTTGCAATTGCCGCCCTATTCCACTGACAGCTGCCGCTTTATGAATATATATGATTTCATCAACAATTAGAGCATTTACTAAAATTTTTTCAAATAAGTTATTAACTACGAAAATTAACTGATATTTGAAATCGATTCAAATTGAGGAAAATTTCAATTACTTCTTAAATATATAGTTATTTCTATTAGATTTGTATAACTGTTATTAAAAATTGACAATTAATTCTCTCTTATTTCATCCGACTAAATTAAGAATTTTAAAAAATTTTTAAATTACGTATACGATGAAGATATTAAAACATGTTCATATTAAGTATACGCCACGTGGAATGTCTGAGAGAAGAGATCTTTGTTCTATTCATTTAAATGATTTTCATCGTTTTAAAATGAAAGTTATTTTTACGTTATTTAAGCCAATTGACGAATAGTTAAATAAACTTTTCAATTGAAGTATACTTTGAATATATTTTACATATTCATATATTCATATTAAGTATACGCCATGGGGTGTGCATGGGGAACATGGGGAATCCTCACTTATCCCGTTTACTTAAAATATTGAGAAAATTATTTTCTAAAATCAACTGAAAACTTTTAATTTTTAAACTCTATAAATTTATAAATAATTTGATTGAATTCTGTTTTATTTATTTAATTTATTTTCTTTTGTTTTGTAATTATTAAATTAATTATTAATCATTATTCTTTTTTAATTAAAAAAAAATTTATAATTTTATTTATTAATATTTCAAATCTGAAGAGAGCTCAGCACTAAATTATTTATTTCATAAAGAAATATGTTATCTAATTTTTTTTAATTTAGTCAATAATTTATTCTTCAACTGATTCTTCACTTAAAAACATCAATTATATTTAAATCTACATTTAATAATTGAAAAACATAAACAATTTTGAAGAACGTTCGTAAAGTTTATTTCAGAATTCGACCCTAAAATATAGTAAATAAAAACATAAGTTTTCTGAAATTTTAAGTTTATATTGAAAACTATCGAGTAATTTGTATTTATTATAAAAAATTAACAAAAATTAAATGTGTACTTAACTAAACTAAAAGTTTTCGAGTAAAACAAAATAATTTAACGTATTCAATTTTCATTTAGAAAAAATCTTAAAATAAATTCAAAAATATAAAAGATAATGATATACCACGTTGGTATATAAAGTTTTGCAAACGAAAGAATTTAATTATGTTTTTAATTAAAATTTAAAAATATTATCTAAAATATGATAGATACTGTTATACTATGTTGGGCGCCAACAACTCCATCCCCATTTCTGTAAAGATCTCTCGTCTGGCATCAACAACAATAACATTATCCATACTCGTTTTGACAGCTGTATTTGTTGTTGTTTTCATTGTTGTTGTTGTTGTTGTAGTTGTTGTTGTAGTTGTTGTTGTTGGATTCTAAAGTGGTTGTAATAAAATCAGGCAAGCAATCATAATAACGTCTTCTGCTCTTCCCCAGAGACGAGAGCATTTCAATTTAGGACGCTGCTCGAAGAAGAAGAGAAAAGAAAATCTCATCTCAAGAAAACCCCAATTGCAGTTTTCCCTACACACCAACTGTATGTGTGTGTGTTTCTGACTAATACTATGAAAGGAGTCTAACTAAGTTAGGAGTGAGTTGTCTAACTATATACATAGATACATATATGTATATACATACGTATGTATATGTTTGTTGCATGCCACTGTGCATGTGTGTTGTTGCACTTCTCGCTTTCATTTTCTTTGCAGCAAGCAAAAGTAAAAATAATCTGTTGTTGCTGTTGTTGTTGTTATTCGTCTCAATTTTTTTCTTTATATTTTTTTTCTACGTTTTGTTTTAAATGCGAGAAAATCGAAAGTTTTTCCACACGCCATAATGCAAAAAGAAAGTGCAAGTGCAACATGCGGCCAAAGAAAGGAAAACCGAATGCTGTGGATGCAACGAGACGACGATGACGATGACGATGATGATGATGATGAAAATGACGACGATGACGATGGCGATGATGACGTTGGCGAGTCAAACAATGCCAGCGGGCTAACGGGCCAACGGGGCGTATGAATGTTCGCTGTCTTGTTTTGGCCAAAAGTAGGATGCCATTGTTTGTTGGCTGTTGTTGTTGTTTCTTTTGCTGACGAGTTTTTCTTGCTTGGCATATGTTGTTGTTTCTTTTGTAGCATTTTCGTTGTCAAGTGCAAGTGGAAAATCGCTGGCAGTTGTCTGCTCCATTTGCTGTTGGCCAACACAAAAACAGCAGCTATTTCCTTTGCGCCATATTAAATGTTGGCTTTGTCTCCCCATCTCCCCCTCTGTCTGTCAGTCTCTCTGTCTGTTTATCTGTCTGTCTGTCTGTTGATGGCTTTCGATTTCGTTGCGGTTTAATTGAAACGCATAAAAGTCAGCTCGTCTCAGACAGGACATTAAGCAGGATAACCTGGACTGCACTTAGCCGCATCAGCACAAACAGTTAACAACTATCTGGCCAACTATCTACAGTTAAAGTGCAGCTCTAAACAAATTCTCATATAGATATGCAAATTTGTTGCCATTCTCATTTGGCTATGCTCGACAACTTCTGCTGCAGTTTCTTGGCTTTCAATAACAAGTCCAAGTGCAGGCCAAGTTGGTAGAATCGCAAAGCGATACGAAACTGGGTAGGCAGATAGACGGCGATGACGTGGTAGTTGGCCAAAAAGTCAGGGCCATTATTGCATTTGGTAAGCACTTGTAATTGCCATGTTACAAGACTCGACTGCCGCTTACACACATTACAAACACACATTAATCATACGCACCGTTGTCTGCTTGGCCAAAAGAGTTGACAACGTTTGCTGTCATGTTGTTTTCTTGTTTACCGTTTTATTTTGTTTTTCTTTTTCAGTTTTGTTTTTGTTTCTTTGTTTTTTTTTTGGTGTTTTGGTTTTTGGTTTTTTGGGGTCCAATGTTAATTATAACAATGATGATTATGTCTTTCGCTGACGGTCAAGTGCAACGCTTCTCTCTGTTAACTCTTTGCTGAACTTCTTTAATTTAATTTCATTTTTTGTATCTTATTGTTTTTTTTTTTTTGAAGAGAGGGGGTATGTTGTTGTTGTTGTTGTTAAGAAATGGGGAAACAGTTGCACACTGAAGGTTGCCGCTGTTGTGAGGCAACTTTACTGCTGAGCTAGTTACTTTTTGAATGAAAAGGTGAATGCCAAATACACTACCAACAACAACAACAACAACAACAACTCAAATTGCAACAATATATACATATGATATATATAGTTTTGTGAAAATGTACATTGAAAATTTCCTGAATTTTATTTCAGTTGCTTATGAAAATTTGATAGAGTCAGCATTTACTCTTAACGGTTTTATTGACATCATTATACGAGTTGCCGAACATGCGATGACTCAACTATAAACTAACAGTATCTTTTCAGCAGATACTTCACATTTTGATGAGCACTCTTAATTAGAAATGATCATCATAAAAATCGTCGTTATGAACTCCCAATGGATTATTCACTTAATTCGCATAATATTGTGTTGAAACTTGAAGAGTTCATCAGTTTTTTTTGATTAGCCTTTTTTTGGATTCTGGATTTGAAATATTTTATTTTTCTCTATATATATGTTCCTTGAAAAGTTGCCAAAATAGGCTAAAAGAATGCATGTTAATTAGTAAATTAATAAGTTAATTTCTCAAAACAAAAAATTATTTTTTTTTTAACTTTGCAAATTTGTTATGTCAGCTAATTTTATATTAGCAATAAAATTTGTGATCAATGTGATCAATTTTTTCATATATGTAATTTGAATTAAATTAATAGGTTTTAAATTAAATTTAATTTAAAAATAAAATATAGTAAAAAATAATTACATTAAATAACAAAAAATATTCGAAGTAGTTTTTGAATAGACAGAAAGATTCTTAGAAAATTTTGGAATACCTTAAAAATTTTCGACTGGCATAGACAGTTTCTCACGCCCCTTTCGAGGGAGTGAAAAATTCATCGAGCTTGGCTTCTTCCTATTACAGAACAGTATATCCTCCCGATTTTCATGAATTCACATTTTAAAGATCAATATAGTTCAAAATATATATAAATATATATATATATATAATATAGTCAAAAAGCGTAAAAGGCAATTTTAACTTCTTTAAAGATAAACATTTTTTTAATTATTTCGAATATCAATTTTTTTCAATTATTTTGCACTTTAGACAATAAAAATGAGAACAATTAGAAATAATATAAATAATTATATAAACTGAAAAATTACATAATTTGAAGAAATTTTGAAATTTCTCAAGTATAAAACGTTTTGAATCAGTTAACATGTCAATTTTTAAATTGTAGAGTGCTTTAGAAAACAAAAAAAATTTAATTACAAAAAATTTCAAAAATTCCAAGAACAATTTTAAAAGTTTTTTTGTGAAAAAATAACATATAAACTTATTAATTAACTTGCATTATATTACCTGAAAGGCAACTTAACGGGTTATATATGAAACATGAAAATGGATTTTTCAATAAATTTAATAAGTAAAGAATCTGTGCCAACCAAAAAAGTGATTTCGAAAATAGCCGAAAAATAATTTCGAAAATTCCGATTATCTCGTAATATTTCACATACTTGTGTATTCAAAGAAAAAAAGAAAGTATTTTGGTGTAGAAATATCAGGATTCCATTATCCTTTTCTCCCACCTAGTTTTACATTTTTTTTATTACATTTCTATTTTAATAAGTTACGGGTTGTTTTAAAATGATTTGAAATTCTACACATGCATTTGTCCAACTGAATAATCATGCCTTATCAGATATGATTGTATGGTTTAAAGGAATTCGCTTAACCTACAAGTGACCCGGGCACCATCCTGCCCACAGCACTCCGCTTTCCATATCATACTCCTGGCCAGCCTGCAGCGCAGACAAAGAGCCAACATCATTGACCAGATTACCAACCGCTGAACAAAGAGATCCTGCCAGACCCGCCTCCGTATCTAGCCAGCCTGATAGCTTCCCCCACATTCCACATCCCACATCCTTGAACAGCAGCAGTCGCAATCGTAACAATTACAAGTCTGATGATGTAGCGCGAATGAGGAGCATGAAGGAGCACAAAAATAAGTTTGACAAACGTCAACGTCGCCGTCGTTGCCATCGTAATCGACCCAAACAGAGAGTGAGAGAGAGAGAGAGAGAGTGATTGAGCTTCGCATCTCTGTCTGCTGGCAACTCTGTCGGCGAGAGGGAGAGTTGCCAGGCAAGCGGAGCAGTCGAAGCAGTCGAAGAAGGCAGCCAGCGTCAATTTTTGCTTGATTTTATTTTATTTGTTGTTTCTCTTTTTATTTTTTGGGAGGTTTGAGTGCATGGCGCGTGTATTAGATGATATGAGGTCATTCACTGCTGTTTACTCCGAAAATGTTGTCTCGCCGCCGTCGTCGTCGTTGTCGTTGTCGTCGTCGCAGTCGATGACGCGGCGATTCGCATCATTTTGTCGGTGGAAAGAAGCAAAAGAAGCTTAGCTTTCGTTTGCGTAGCGGGGGCTGCAGTGGGTGCAGTCAGTATCCCCAGCACCCATCAAAGTAAAGCGATACATTTCCGACACTTCTCAGTCGTCGTTCTGTTGCTGTTCGTCTGTTCTTCTGTCGCAGCAGGAATCGTAGTGGGTGCAAAGTAGATGTGGATTTGCAGTCGTCGTTGTCGTCGTCGTCGTCGTCTGTTCAATGACTTTTGTTGAAACATGAATCGACTACACAAGCCTAACAGCTCCTGCCATATCCTAAAACCAAAAGTCCGTCTCCCTCCCCCAGTGACAGTTCCATTTCCACCTAGCAAACTGCTATTCAGAGTCAACAACAACAATCCCGACAAGTCGAGGAGCCCAGCCCAAGCAGAGCCACCTAATACGCTTCCTCTACGAAATTCTTTTACGGCTCTATGTCTGTTTAACTCCCTATCTTCCTCTTTCCCTTGCTCTGACAGCATTTTCACTGTCTCTGTGTGTGTACGTGTGCGTGTGTGTGTTTATTGAAGCCAAAGGAGTCGTCTGTCTACCCCTCCCATGCGCCTCTTTCGACCGGCTGGCTACCAGTTGTCGGTACATTGGACTCATTTCGTACTCACACAAGCATAGCAAAAGTATGTCTGTGTCGCGTTTGCCTTCTTTTTCGCCATCGCCATCGCCATCGTCGTCGTCGTCGCCTCATTAAAGTTCTCCCCATGGCTTCCACCGCCGCCCCCATTGCACCCAAGCCAGAGCGACGAAACTCTTCCTACAGTTTCTCATCTTCTTCTACTGCTCTTGTTCTGCTTCCTTTATTTGCAATATTCAGACACATATCATGTACATACACGTTTGTGTGTGAGTGTATGCATATATGCACGAACAAGAGAGACACGAACGCACACATACACCACCTCACACAGTTGCAATTGCCAAGTAAATGGAAAGGCCCCCAACAACTAAACAAACGGAAAGTGAAAATTTGCTCTACTGGCATCGTCAAACGATGTCGGCAGCTGAGAAAAAGAGTGAAGAAGAGAGAGAGATTGAGAGGCGAAACGAAGCGAGAGTCAGTGAGAGCAATTTTGCGCGTTCTCTCTTCACCAACACACACAGGCAGCGCACATACATTTATTGAGTCATAATCGTGCCGATTGCACGACGATTGCAGCAGCGCCGACGTCGACGTCGTAGCAACAACTACTATAGTATCGCCTGCTCACTTGTCGTGCTCTCGCTCACGCACAAAGCGACAAACACAGATGTTTAACACGCTCTCTGCCGCTGCTGCTGCTTCTGCTTCTGCTGCCAGCTGCTGCTCCCCCATGATCGCACAGCCCTTTTGACTTGGCCTGACCCATTTGGGGACCAGATAGTAACTAGTAGCTGCAATTGCTCTCCACTTGCTCCACTCAAGTGAACGCACTGGGTCTGGGTCGCAGCAGCTATTGGACAGAGCCAGCACAATTCTTTCTCCTCTCTCCTCAATATAGTAACTTCATACATGTACATGTACATGTACATGTACATGTGTATGTATGAGTATATGAACATGAACGCGCAAGTATGAAAAAATGTGTAAAGGATCACGCTAAGTAGAAAAAATTTCGAATTATGAAATGAAATTAAATGATAATTACATACTCTCAGTGCAACGCTGATAACAGATCATTGCGATAGGCATTAAATATTAAATAATATTACTAGTCCAGTTTATTAACATGTCATGATGTGCTTAATTAATTACGGCATAGAACACTTAATCAGATAGTGTTATCACATTCTATTTAATAATAAAATATGCAGTACAATATTACTTATATTAGTGAATTTTTTAACTGTTTGCTCCACTGTCCTGTTGCCGCTGCTACTCAATATCCCCAAAGGAGAAATGCAATGTAAATGCGCATGTGGTACACGCACACAACTACAACTATTCTCAGCTGCAGCAGCAATAAGATATCTCTACTCACCAACACACACAGACACAGTGGCACAGACACAAGCAGACAGTCGGACATAAACAGCAACATACACAGCAAGCAGAGAGCTTCAAACATTTGCTCTCGCAAAGCAAAACTGTTACGTTCGCTTTGCCTTTTTGGCGCGCTCATAACAAACCGACTGCTACTGAGACGGCGACTGCGACAGCGGCAGCGACGCCGGCATCGTTTTCGCAATAACCAGCGCCAACAACATATTCGTGGCTCGCGCTCTTCCAGTTGGCGCGAGCCGAGCAAGCGAGCCCCATTCAGTCGCCGTCACCGTCACCGTCGCAGTCGTTTGCTCATTTTTATACTTTTTGTTTTTGTTATTCGTCTTTGCCTTCCCACCTGTCTCTCTCGCTGCCGACGCGTCGCTACAGTGTGCTAGTGTATGTGTATGTGTGCGTATGGCTGTACGGCTGTATCAGTGAGTGGGGCGCGCGCGCGCTTTGCCAGAAACGTCGACGTCGATGTCGACGTTGCCATCGTCATCGTCATCGGCATCGCCATCGCCATCGCCATCAACAACATCGAATACGACGGCAACGACAGCGTACGTTGCAGTCGCGTCGCAGTCGCCGCCTGCAACGTTTGTTTGCGCCTAATAAACACTCGGCAGTGCTTTTTGTGCTGACTTTAGATTTTAGTTTAGTTTTGCTGATACCGTAAGAGATAAATGACGTGCCGCGGCAGACAGCAAACCGAAACACATAGCAAAGCAAAGCGTAGCAAATATCAAAAGCAAAACCTACATTTCGTTTGCTTACTTACACCTTTACGTCAACGTCGACGAGAACGAGAACGTTAACGTCAACGTTTCCGCATTTATGTTACGCGTCTCGGGTTGCGCGTTTGAATGGGCCTGCCACAAAAATGTGTTTGAAGTGCTGCAGGCGACGCCGGCAAACAAATCTATAAATATACAAAATATAGTTAAATAATATCAAATTTGTGAAACAAATAATTACCTCAATGTTGTAACAACGTAACGTAACGTAACGTAACGTGTAACGTAAAGTGACAGCTAACGTAACGCGGAGGCAAAGAATACTATGTGCAACAACGTGGTGTGAACGTGTTTTATTCAGAAACTGCAAATATGATAATGGTGCAACATTTGGTGGCCGCCACGGCGCACAATTTTGCGACGGCGGCACTCTCAAGCGTCTCCTCATCGTCCAGCTCCAGTTCGTCATCATCGTCATCGTCATCGTCGTCATCATCATCATCATCGCTGTTGTCGCTATCATCCGCCTGCTCCACATCCTCGGCCTCTGCCTCCCCGGCAGCATCGCCCACAGCTGCTGCCAGCGCCACGCCTACGCCTACACCAGTCGGTTCGCCCCTGGCGCCCAATACGCCCACATCACCGGAGCCAGCGACAGTCAAGGAGTCGCAGCTTGTGGCAGAAGCAGAAGCTGCCACAGCCGCAGTAACACCACTACCGCCACCACCACCACCACTTCTGGTGGAAGAAGAAACAGCAACAGCTGCAGCAGCAACAACAATAGAAACCACAACAACTGCAACAACAATTGAAGGTGCCATAGATAATATCAAGTCAGAGCGACAGAGTCCTAGGCCAGTGGCAAGTTCAAGTCCAGAAGCGGCACAAGTTGCCACAGAGCATGTTCCAGAGATTCCAGTTGCAGTTGCAGCAACAGTTGCTGACAACGATGAGTTGAAACTGGAAGAAATGCAGCTGGAAGAGACTCCAGTTGCGGAAAGGAAGGAGGTGGCAGCCACCGAGGAATCCGATGGCATTGCAACCGATTGTCGCGAGTTCAAAGTGCTCTACAATCACCTGCGGCAGCAACATCATCATCATCAATCCGAGCCAGATAAAACCCGTAGCACATTGGACGATGTGTCCAAGATACTTTGGGAGCGCAAGCAACAGTTGCAACGGAGCAGTGTCATCACCAGCAGCAACGAGTTGCAACAGCAGCAACATCAGCAGCACCGCCAGCAACACGAGCAGCAACAGCAGCAACAAATGAGCGACATTGAGGATGAGGAGACGCTCGAGGAGGATGTCGATGCGGATATTGAGGCGGATGCGGATGATGAGGAGCTGCTGGAATTGCAGTACCAAGATGGCTATGACTCTCCATTGGATCTCTCGCTGAGCAGCACAACGACGGCGGCAGCACATGTTGTTGGAGCAGCAACAGCAGCAGCAGCCGCAACAACAGTCAATGGGTCCGTCATGAGCAGCAGGCGACGCGGACGCACTTACTCCGGCACCGAGTCCGACGAGGAGACAGCGTCGCACTGCGAAAGGACGAGAATGCGCCTGAAACCCGCTGAACGTTCCGCCGCCTACAAAAAGAGCTTGATGAAGCGCTACTGTAAGTGAGAAAGAGATATCAATAGGAGAAATGGAAAAAAGAATGTGAATGGGAATGGGAAAGGAAAAGTGTTCTAGAAACTATCGCAGGTTTATCGATAATATCGATTTAAAAGTTGTGGAAAAATGTATGTATTTATGCCCCATGGGAATGTTGAGAGGAGCAACAGCTGTTGATCACCTGTTAGCTAGAATACTTTTACGACCCACTGTAATTACATAGGAAACTGTTTGCGAATTTGAAAATTCAATTAATACTTAATTCAGTTTGTTTGCTGCCTCTTTCACCTAGACAATATTGTGAAATGTCAATTTGGCAATACTAGCAACAATAATACGCTGGGTAAATTTATAACAAACAACAATAAAAAAGAGACTAACAAAATATATGTTCATATGTATATGCTCCCCCAGCAGCAGCAGCGGCAGCAGCAGCAGCAGCAAAACAAAAAACAAAGACGTCCAAACGCAAAATAAACATTATTTAAAATAGCGCAATTTCCGCTGACGGCGACGTTACTGCTGCTGTAGCTGCTGCTGCTGCCAACGTCGCTGCCAGAGCTGAGCAAAAAAGAGCGACAGCGGCAGCTTCGTAACAGTTTCCTAACCCACCTCAACAATTTTATTGATTACTTTAGGCGGCAAACGCACAGTCAGAGCAGCAGCAACAACAGCAAAAGCAACTACAACTACAAGCAGAGAGCCAAAGAGCCACGTGAGAGTGAGAGAGCATGCTAATGTGCGAGGAGGTTTCTAGTGAGCGGCACTGCCGACGCGACGCTCCAACAACTATCAAATGCCTTTGCTTTGCTTTGCTCTCTCTTGACGTTGCTCTTGCTCTTTGCTTTGCTATTCGCGCTGCATTCACTAGCTGACTTTGTACGTGTGTGTGTGTGTGTCTGTGTGTTTGAGAGTGGGTATTGTAAATAGTAATGTTAGCGTGTATGTATCTGTGTGTGTGTGTGTGAAATAGTTTCTCAGTCAGTTAAGCGCTGCTGCTGCTGCAAAGTGCCAAGGCGCCAACTGCCGACTGGGGGACAACTACATGTAACGTGTATGAGTGTGTTGGCACTTGTTACATACATGCATGTGTATATATAAGTGAGACTGGCTAGGTAACCCTTCGGTATTAAGCAGCCAAGGCAGCAGCAGCAGCAGCAGCAACTTGTTTCCTCTATTTGATACGGACGTCTCTTTTGACTTTTGCAAGCGTCTGTTTCGTTGTTGTTGTTGTTGTTGTTGCTGTTGCCTTTGCTCCGATTTGGCTACGGGGAATCTGAAGATAAATACGAAAAGAGACTACAAGTACACACACTATGTACTTCTACTTCTGTATTTATATAGTCAAAGGCTGGAGCGAGAACAACTACTATGTGAAGTCGTATTTACTTAAGATTTGTAAGTTTCTTTGTCAAAAGTACCTGTAAAATATTGTATTAGCGAAAATTCAAGTCGATTCGTAACTTGTGTAGTATGGGGAGTGAAGTTGGGAAATTGTTGATTATTGAGCATATGGCAGTGACAGAATCATGCAGTTCTCGTTAGTTTACTCAATGCATACAGTGCAATTATAAGGAATTTTTCTGGGGAACAAAATGTACACACAATTTTGTCGATACTTTGCCTGTATGGAAGTTGACACATATTCAGAAAATGTGGGACGCTTATCAGAGCTCAGATACAGCCCGTAATATGTGCATTTTCTGGAAATGCGCTTTAAAAAGAAGTGCTTCCTGCTTCTGACCACAATGGCCCGCAGAATGTGTGGTGCGCAAAATGCTGCTGGTCTCGTTGATATTTCCTTAAATCTAATCAAAATGCCAATGGGTTGAAAAATCAGCACATTTCTGTTAAAGCTTTAACTGTAACTGAAGTGGGAGCTTTAACTGCGTCCTCTCTCTCTCTCTCTCTCTCTCTCTGGAAGGATCGAACAGTCGAACAGTCGAACAGTTCAACATGATGATCATCATTAACATCTTGCAAATTCTTTTGAAATTTTCACAAAAATACACGGAAAATGTTTCGCTTTTTGTTGCTTTCATTTACGAAACTCTTTTGACAAAACTTTATTTGGGTATTTTACACACACACACATACATGCATACACACTTACTCACTGAGACATTATTTTATATACTACAGCCATATATATTTGTATATGTGTGTGTGTTTCTATATTCCATTTTCTTGCTTACAACATGCAATCATTTTTATTTTAACCTTTTTCCTACACGATTTTACTTCTCCTCTCTTCATTTATTTGCATTTCATTTTGTATTTTGTTTTGCTTTTGATTTTGTTTTGTGTTTTTGTTTTACCTTCAACCTTTTGGGGTTTCAACCGCAACACCGTTCACCTCACTAGACTTCCTCTGCCTTTGCCGCTACCTATCCCAATTCTTCGCCACCCACACTCACACTCATACTCTCATACAAGTAAGCACACGAATAGACCCACACACACACACACACACACATTTAAAGGCAGAGCAGAATGCTAGGCAACTTTCAATTGCGACATGAGGCGAAGAGCGAACGAACGAACGAACGTAACGAGCTTACAAGCTTGTACATGCTTGCTCTCTTCTCTTTGTATAGCTCTCTCGTTTCGTTGCTAACGCTCTCACACTCTCTCACTCGCGCTCGGTGTCTATGGCTATGTGTCTTATGCTCCCCTTACATGCCAAAACCAGCCCAGCTTCAGCTTCTGTAAACGTGCGTGCAAGTGTATGTACAGATGTATGTATGTCTACTCGTTTGGTGTGTCGGTGTATGCGTGAGTCGTTGCTGCTGTGGGAAATAGTGGAAAAAGAGCGACATCGTCGTCGCGCTGTTTCCTACTGTTTGCCTCCCCCTCACCCCTTTTTTACACGAATACCCAACAGCAGCAGCTGCACAACGAGGTCTGTTGCTTTGAGGCCTAACGCAAAACATTTTGAGGTAGGTTGGGAATAGATTGGCAACAACTGAGCATACACACACACTTACACTCTCGCATACACACAGACTTGGCATATAGTACATGGTCACAGTGCGAGCGACAGAGATAGCTAAATGGCATGCATCGCTCGCACGGAAAACTTAAATTTCTCGTTTCAGCGCAAGAAATTAGCAAATCATTTTCTTTAGCTTAACCCAAATACAGCTAAAGTTTTTAGAATTATGTAAGCTGCATGTCTCGCCTGCTGTCTATAAACATACCTATGTATATATGTGTATATACCATATGTGTGTGTGTGTGTATGTGTTTTGTAAGCGAATTTAATTGCCTGTGGCGGGTTCTCTATGTAGCATTTGTTGCCCAGCATGGGTATTGGTTGTGGGGTCTCCTTATCTGTCTATTGATTGCACTGCGATAATTGATAATGGGCATGGAAAGAAAGAGAGTTAACGAGAGCGAGCCAGCGAATGTGCGTAACGAGAGAAAGAGAGAGAGAGAGAGCGAGAGAGAGAGATACGAAGATTATGTCACATTATTACTATAAGCATTAGACGCAGACGTAGACGTAAAAGTAGACGACCAATATTGTGTCGCAATGAAAAAATTACAAAATCTGATTGAACGCAATTAGTTAATCAGGTACTCGCAATATTTACCCTTATTGAGCAGTCCACAAAGATAAGAATGAGGAACTATTTATAAACACCAACGAGGGTTAAAGTGTATAGGGCAGATCTCATCAACTAAATCATGGAATATATTTAATAAATTCTTATAAAACTAAATAAAAAAATTAAGTAGAATAAACAATAATAATTTTTTAAAAATTCAGAAACTCTACACAAGTATTCGAAATAAATAGAATTTGTCAATACATCGAGGCCAGACGAATATTTCTGATTTTCGAAATTATTCTATATGTCTTTACTCTATATCAGAGGAATCTGCAGAGAGAAAGTGCTAATTAGAACAAGTGTGAGAATTGACAGCAAAAAAATGGATGAGCTTTTAATGAAATTATGCAAGAAAAATGTATTGGCTTAAAAAGCATTATAGCAACTGTGCTATAAAAATATATGTATATTTATTAAAAAGATAAATAATTCTGCATTCGCTTAAGGAACTCGCTTGACAACAACAATTCATCTGAGAAGTACTCACAGTATTGTGAGATTCTTAAAAGTTTTGAAAAGTATTTAAACGATTCCCTCTTTATATGATCAGAATCGATATTAATCGATATTCCTATTTACATGCTATACAGGCTATAAATTATAATTTTAGTGCATAATTATTGGTAATCATTAATTATTATTAGTTAATTTTCAATTATATAATACATTAGATACAAATTACAGTATTCATCGATAAATGCAAATCTGAAAACATTTAAAATCCGATCTCCACGAATTACGCATTTCCTATAATAAGAATCTTATTAGTAATTTCTCCAGTTATGCTTGTGATGAATTCATCTCCTCCTGTGGTGAATATATGGCTTGGTAATGATCAGATGGAGAAAACAAAACTGATGATGATATTTACATAATGTACTCAAAATGGAAAAGTTTATACATATATTTCTACTAAATTCCAGCATATGATTTATTCTATTATCTCTTGAAATTTTTTAAACTTTTTTGTTTTGGGGTTGGTGGTTGAGTTACGATTGTGGCCCACTGTGCATATGCTTACATGCGAAAGGGAATGTACATTCTGAGTGCATGTGTGTGTGTGTGTGTGTATTTTATACTGTATAGATTTATTACATCCGTCTCTTGAAACATATAAAGCAGCAAGATTTAGCTCGCGAGATACGCAAAAAGACACAAAAATTGTTACAAAATTCATTTCATTAGCTAATAAATTGCGTTTTAAACAAATGACTCAATCCTTATATACAAATATATATACATACATATGTATATAATATACAGTTGTTTTAAAATGCAGCTTTAAAAACATACACAAAAACATTCTCGATAATAATACGAATAATAATATACATATTTACAAGTGTGCAAACATATCTACTTTCTATACATATTTACTTGTCAGTTGAGTAGGAAAGGGATAGCCATATTGAGGAGTGGGTGAAATGGCAGTAAGAATTAATAATATGAAATAAACTCGTATCATTTCTTAATGCGGAAATATTGACGAATAATTTTGTAGTCGCAGCGTTTCTTCTATATTATTTTGCTGCTGCTCCTTATATTTGTTGATATATTATATGTATGCACATATGTACACATGTTTTAATAATAAAATACAATATACGAAAAAAGAGCGACAAAAAGTAAACACACAGTTATAATACAGATGCACTTAACGAGAACTCGCTTTCTATACAAGCATGTGTGCATGTGTATATGTAGCAATAAGAATCACAAACACACACATGCTCACTTCGTCTCGCACTTGTTTGCATGTGTGTGCGTGCGTTATCCGCGAGACCTTGAACTTGAGACTGAATTTCCAAAAAGCGTACAAAAACAGCACTCACTCACACACACACACTCACTCTTCCATACGTCGCACACAGACCCAGTCAAATAAATGTGGCAGAGGAGCAGCAACGAAAGCGACTCACAAATACAAGAACAAAAGAAATAAAACACAACTACAACGATAGCCGACTGCGGCTTTTATTCTTTGCACCCCTATACAGAGGCAATGTGAAAGATACACGCACACAGGCACTCTCAGGCATATTAAGCGAGAGAGCAGCCAGCAGAGGCATGAAAGCCAAAATAAGCCAGAACAGGAATTTAGCAAAAAAATGAGAGAGAGAGCAACAGTGAGCAGAACAACAAGTGAGAGTGTGGGCAGAACAAGACGCGGGCAGAGCGGAGCAGAGCAGAGCGGCATAGGTGATGAGAGCGTGCTCAGCCCAAAACTGGGAATGAAAAGTGGGAATGAACTGGGAACTGAGTTCGCTGACGGAAGCAAGCAGACCAACCAAGATGGGTATGCGGGAATAGGGAAGATAGCTGAAATACAACAACTACACAATTGTACAAATATACATACATACATACATACATACAGTATGCGATGTATGCATGTAGGAATGTGCATACATACATACATATGTATGTATGTATGTATGTAGGTATGTACATACAATAGCCAAACAAACACATAAATTATAATATTTAAATATAGAACTTTTGAGTTGTTGTCGCCGTTGTCGTTGTTCTGTGTTGTGCTTTCTTCTCTCCCTCTCTCTTTCTCGCTGTGTCCCTCTCTGTTATTCGCATATAACTTTTGGTTAATCGGTCGTCAGCGTCACAACAGTTGTTTGTTGTTCGTTGTTGTTGTTGCTGCTGCTGTTACTCTTATTTGTGTAGTTGTTAAAGTCAAATCGAAATTGCTTTCGCTGAAACACACACATACAGAGTCACTCTTATACAGATGACTACGCATATGCACGCACACACATAGGAATGCACATAAATTTGTATAATTTTTTTTTTCTCTTTTTCGTTTTTTCGTTCTTTTTTGGCTGTTGTTATTATCGTTAGCTTCATTTTGGCACTGCAATAAAGTATATACAGACATACATATATTTATATGCATACATTATCTGGATACTGCATATAGTATTTATCTACGTATACACATTTATTATTATTGTCAATATTTAAATTCACATTAATATTATTAGACGCATTCAAAACACTTCCTCTATTATTGCTATCTATTTTGTTGCTTACGCTTTGGCAATTATTCACTTAAATACTTTGCCAAATGTGTCAAATAAAATTCAACTTAATTAGATATACATACATACATTCATATGTACATATGTGTGCTCTTTTATTTATTATTGTTAATTGCAGTTGAGCTATTTATAGCTACTAATTATAGCAGTGCAGTAAATTCGTTGCTATTTTTATTACAAGCGCTGTAGTGTGATTTTACATGCACACACACATACACATACATATGTATATAGGACTGTAAAAGTGTGCGTGTGACGAAAGTTGAACTTCAGTTGGAATCGCGATCAAAAAGGAATCGATAAATTGTGAGCGTTGCGGGGGAGGGAATTTCTCATAGCATCAACTTAGAAATGTTTGCAAATTTATTCAAAAATTACATGAAAAATATATCTTTCAAAAATTTAACATCAATTAATAATTATATAAATGTTTAAATATCGAATTATTAAAAATGACATTTTAGAAATATCAATATCTTTGAATTTCTTCTACCCATAAAATGATTTTATCTCTCAATTAATCAAGCTAAAAATGCAAATTTTTATTGTGCGCAAAATATTTGAAACTACGTTTTTTTTTTAGATTTTTTTGTGGCAACTATAGAATAGAACTAACAAGTTTAGCAAAAGTAAATGTCAGAAGTTTAAATAGTTGTTTAAAAGAAAATATTTTCTAAACAGAAATGATTTTTAGAAAATATTTTCTTTTTTGAAATAAAATAAAAATATTTTCTTTAAACATGATTTTTAGACAATATTTTCTTCTAAAATAAAATAAAAATATTTTCTTTTAACAAATATTTTCTTAAAATCATTTCTTTTTAGAAAATATATAATTTATATATTTGTTAATTAATATGCATTCTACGAAGCTCTTAAATAGTTAATATAAAATCAACAAGTAAAATTTGAAGATAATTGCTTTGATGTAAATAAGGAAATTTTTTAAAGCTTTATACATACATACGAGGGCAGTCCGATAAGTACTTACAACCGCCCGATGGCGTATATATACATACATATACATATGTATGTATGCAAAATATAATTGCAAAAACAATGCATGGTATATTCAAGATTTGCCATAACTATTTAATTGAAATTAGTTATCTTGTTTTTTGTTGTTACTTTTTGGGCTTTCTTATAGATTTATGCACGCACAAAAGAAATTATTGATTTGATTTATGATTATTATTTTGTGATATTTTGAACGCCCACAAAGCATCAGTTAAATAGGCCAGTAAACAAAATGACGAAGCAATAACAACAACATCACATTCACCACAGGTGTTGTTGTTGTTGTTGTTGTTGCAGCATTCGACAGACAACCGCAATTGAAGCTGATCGACTATGACATACCCCAATGTACGTTTGCAATGTGAAAGACTTTTTAGCACATGCAACCCTGCGTCAAATGCCAAAAGACAACGAATCATAGCAGCAACAACAACAAATGAACAAATGTTGTGTACAGTGTACACTGTGCATACCTACATACATTGACCTACTATTTGCAAATGCTGCGGCTCCATTGTGACTGTGAATTGTGAATTGTGATGTAACTGTCCCAAAACGCTGCACACATATCAACGAGGCAGTTCAAGTCCAAATTCGGCTAGGAAAATACAACAACAGCACATGACTTTACCGTTAATTACACACACACACACACACATACACATATACAATTATAAATATATTTGTATAGTATGTATGTATAAAAATATTTAAACTCCTTCCCCCCAAATGATTGCCCCCTTTCAGGCAGGTTGGCCAATTTCGTTATTTCTCTTGTGTGTTTTTTTCTTCTTCTTATAATATATTAAACGGTTGTTTTGCTTTTTATTTTCGTATTTTTATTAGACCGCATTTTTAGAGGTCACCGCACATTTGGCGCAACATTGCAATGCAAAATATGTGTGTGTGTATCTATGTGTGTGTGTGTGTGTGTAGAAATGGGTGTAAAAATGGTTTTTGGTTTTTTTTTTCAATTCAATTTGGATTTGGAGTTCGTTACCATTGCCAGGCATTACATTACACTTTCAAAAACACAATTTACATTTTTCTGTTTTCTGTTTTTTTTTCTCGTCGCAATCTATACGTATACGTAATATTACGCATACGTTCGCTGATGTCGAGCTACAGAAATTCGTGAAGCTTCTCGCAAGTACATATGTATATTTTGTGTTTACACACTTCGATGTCAATTCCACGTGATCCTATTTCCCCATACGTATTTCAGCAATTCAATTGACAGGCATTTCCGCCAAAGCAAAACTAAAAAAGAAAAAAGTAAAATCAAAAGAAACAAATTCTAAAGCTGAGCAGCAATAATCTTTTTTCATACGTTTTCCATCTAATGTTTATAGTTTCCGCCAAAGAAATAAAAGTTGTTTTCTCATTGCATGAAGAAAAACAAAAAAAAAATGGAAATAAATTCGTACCCGCGTTGGCTGCAGTTTTGCACGAAAAGAGCGGGGGAAGACACAAGATAGCGGCACAGAGACAGAGAAAGAGACAGAGACAGAGTCTGAGAACAGGTAGAGTGGCCACAGCTGATTTTGCCGTCTCCGTCTGTCCGCAATTTCCGTCACGAGTTGCCAGATATCGTACAAAACGCAGGTCGATCGAATGCCTGTTTTTTGTTGGATAAATATACATACATATGTACATATTCACACTGATACCAACCATATTTTTACAGCAGTTTTATTTTTTGTGAATTTTTATATGCATATATAAATATGTATGTATGTACATGCATTCATATATTTAATTTTACATGCCTCTCATTCACCCACAACAACCGAATGAACGAACAAAACGATATGAGAAGAGCGAGCAGCAATCAAAACGAGACGAGGCAGCGAGCGAATTGCCTGTAAAACACACTCCAGTATCATAGTGTGTGTGTGTGTGTATTTAAAAAGCTGTAAAAAGCACAAACAGACAAACACACACAAACACACAATTACAGACAGACACTCACACATTCATACGAGACGAACGTAGCACAACATGCAATAATGCAGCCAGCAAAGCATAAATTGTAAACTCGTCGCCAGCAACAACTACAACTACAACAACGCCGACAAGCCTTGACCTGATTTCTCTTCCTCTCTTGCTGCCAATTGTACGAGTGTATGTGTGTGTGTCTCTGCCTCTGCTTCTGTCTGCCTGTGTGTGCGTTTGCGTTTGCATGCAAGCTTTATTGCTGCCAAGTGCTGTGTTTGTCGTTGTTGTTGTTGTTGCTATACTGTATGCCTGCATAATGCACATGCGAGAGTGAGACAACCCGTATGCCAATCGCAAAAGTATATGTGTGTGTGTGTGTGTCGGTGTGTCTCTGCTGTGTGTGAACAGCTTGACATTCAATGCAATTCTGTTTTTGCTGCTGATGATAATGTCGTTGTTATTATTATTGTTGTTGTTGTTGTCATTTTTGCCTTTGCTGCTGTCTCCGCTGCATTGCCGTTTCGCATAAAATAAGTGAAAATGCACTTTTACTTTTCAGCAGCAACAACAAGAGATGCAAAAAAAAAATATAATGAAAAATGTAAAAGCAAAAGGAATGAAAGAAAAACAACAGCTAGAGTGCATTTCTGTTGCGTTGCGCCTCAATGCACAGACAGACCGACAGACGGACAGTCGTCAGTGGTGGTAGTGGTACTACTGGTGGCTGCAAAACGTAAAAGAAAGTGAGATGCAATTTTCTGTTTCACTTTCATAGTTGTTGTTGGCGTTGCTGCTGTTTCTTTTTCTCACTTTGCATTTCTTTTGTCATTGATTTTAACGCTTGACGTAGTTGCTGTTGTTGCTTTGAGTTCATGGCTCGCCAAATTGGGGCATTTCAATTGCGAATGTATGCGTGAGAGTCTGTGAGTATGTGTGTGTGAGTTTTGTTCGCATGTCGTTGTTTCTTTTCTTTTTCTTTCTTTCTACCCTCTTGGCGACTTTTGCATGTCGCTCAACATACAACAACAACAATAACAACGAGTTGATGTATAATTATGTTTTGTTGCGAATTATTCAAGTATTATTAGCTTTAAATTCCAAGCGAGTTTAGACATTTTGACGGGTTTCGGTTACTCGCAGAGGGCGGCACTTGAGAAGAGGTCGCTTTTAAAGCTGTTATTGTTGTTCACGTTGAGATAAAGTTGTATTTATATCTACATACATACATACATACATATCCATACATATATATAATTATAATTGGGTCGCAACAGTTGCCACTTGGCTAATTGTGTCGAGTGACAAATGAAGCCTTAAATTAGCCAAGAAAAAAAAATTAACATACATACCTCGCAAATGTTTAAACAATTGAATAATTATAATTAAATTTTGTTGCTTTCTCCACTATTATCTTATTTTATAGATACTGAAATTCCTATTGTCAAACAATCAACCAGTCCGTCACCTCATCAGCAACAGCAGCAGCATCAGCAACATCAGCAGCAGCAACATCAGCAGCAGCAGCAACATCAGCAGCAGCACCTTCAGCAACAACACCTGCCACAGAATCCACAACAACAACAGACATTTGGTGGACCAACCACATTGTTGCACATTAAAACGGAACAGAATGCGTTATTGACACCGCTGCAACAGAATCAGCAGCAACAGCAACAACACAGTTTACAAAACAACAATAATGCACACCAGCAGCAACAGCAACAGCAGCAACAACAACAACAACCGTTGGCCATACCACATAGGCCACTGCTGCACAATCTGCTCAGCGGCGGTGCAATCCACAATCCCCATCACAGAAATTACACGACGGCCACAACAGGTGAGTAATCGAGACAGGGTAGCCTTGCTGCCACTACTACTACCACTACCATTACCAGTGGAGACCCAAATCCAAAACCAGAGACTCTATTGAAGGTGAACCGCTTAACCAGTGGAACACGCCCTCAAGTGACTTGCCCCAATCGCTGACTTGTTAATTTCATCTCTCTTTCTCTCTCTCTCTCTCTTTTTGTGTTTTCGTCCTTCCTTTTCGTTTGGGACAGGTTCATTTCCGCCCAGTCCGGCGGATAGCGGTGTCTCGGATGTGGACAGTTCCAGTTCCGGCGGCCAGCCATGCGCAGACGAATTGAAGGCGCGCCTGGGCATGCCCACACCAGCATCAGCATCAGCAACATCATCATCATCAGCAGCAGCGGCAGCAGCAGTAGCATCGGCGTCTGTATCACAAGCGGCAGCTGTTGCCGCCGCAGCCACCCACTCAGCAGCGGCAGCGGCCGCAGCAGCGGCGGCGGCAGCAGCGCACCTGCACAACACGGGCACATTTCTGCATCCGAATTTATACCAGAATAATGCGGCGAATTCGCTGCGGAATATATGGAATCGCAGTGTTGGGGGTGAGTATATTCACAAGTATACACAACATACTATATAGTATTAACTAAATATGTATGTATATTATAATAATACTTACAAACGGACATACTCAGTGTGACACAAAAGTTCAGCAAACGAAAAATGACTGAGAATAGCAAACAAGAGAACACCAGATAGCTACAATACAATACATACATATGCACACACACACACACATACGACACAATCAATTGCAATAAGAATGTGCTGCACTCGTCGTCGATTTTATGCTTTTGCCTCGCTTCGTGCCAGTGTATGTTTATGTGTTGTGCTCGTATTCGTGTTCGTTTGTGTGTGAGTGTCTTGGCTGTGTAAAATCTGTGGTCATCGACACATTGCCTTTGCGCAAATTGTGAAGGTCACAACGACATCGACATCGACAACGACAGAAACAGCAACAGCAACAGCAACAACAGCAACAGCAGCGACAAACACTCAGCCAGCGCCAATGTGTGGCAATGCTGACGCTGTGAGCAGCGTCTCCCGATTTTACGCTCAGAGAGCGTCGTCAGCTCTCCCATACACACCAACGCGATTGCAATAATGCGATGAAGCGAACAACGACGACAACACACACGAACAAAACCGAACGAAAGCGTGCGTTGCTCTCACTTGGGGCAGCGCAGTTACAGCGCAGCGCTTGTTGCTTTTGCTCTCCACTCACCTATACTGCATACGTGTTTGTGAGCGACAACTTTTGATTTTATTCGCTCTCTTGGTCTCTGACTGACTTGTGGCCACCCTACGTCAACCCGACCCGTTGCCCCCACCAACTACATAGCTAAACTGCCAGCCAGTTGAATTGGGCAACTTGGGCAACGGCTGCGCTGTTGACGCCGGATGTAAAACAAAACTTACTAAATAGCATTCAAAATTACAAACAAACACATGTACGTATGCATGTACATATATGTGTGTGTGTAGTTGTGTGCACTGTGAAATAGTCACGAAAGAGCAAGGCACAGTGGAGTGCATTACTTAAAACGCAGGCAAAAATTTAAACTAATTTTTACTTATTAAAATTTTTTTGAGAAATTTAAAATTAATTGAATTGAAATTTTGTTACAGTGCCCGACAATTATTATGGCAGCAGTGGGTCAAATGGCGGCGGTGGCGTCAACAATGGAGCGCCAGGTGCGCCCAACTATCTGTCAACGTCCTACTTCAATGCGCCGACGGCGGCAGCAGCAGCGGCTCAGCGCAACGCCGCTGGCAATGCCTTCGGCGCGCATCAGCATCATTCCCTGCAACATCAGCAGCAGCAGCAGCAGCAACATGCCGCGCAACAGCAGCAGCAGCAGCAATTGTCGCATCACCAACAGCAGCAGCAGTTGCACCATCAGCAGCAGCAACAACAACAGCAGCAGCAACAGCAGCAGCAGCAGCACCCGCAATCACAGCTCACGGCGGGACAACAGCTGACATCAACACATCCCCATCAGCTGCATAGTGCAGCACAGCACACGCATTCCACGATTGCCAATGCGGCGGCTGCGGCAGCGGCAGCATCGGTTGTGAGCAGCAGCAGCGCTGTGGCAGCGGCGGCAATGCTGAGCTCTGGCGTCGGCGGCTCGCAGAGCGTCATACAGCAGCCAGCGACATCGAGCGTTAACTATGATCTCTCTTACATGCTAGAGCTGGGCGGTTTCCAGCAACGCAAGGCGAAAAAGCCCCGGAAGCCGAAGCTGGAGATGGGCGTGAAGCGACGCAGCCGCGAAGGATCTACCACGTATCTGTGGGAGTTCCTGCTGAAGCTGCTGCAGGATCGCGAATACTGTCCGCGCTTCATCAAATGGACGAACCGAGAGAAGGGCGTCTTCAAGCTGGTCGACTCCAAGGCTGTCTCCCGCCTCTGGGGCATGCACAAGAACAAACCGGACATGAACTACGAGACAATGGGGCGTGCATTGCGGTACTATTATCAACGCGGCATATTGGCCAAGGTGGATGGACAGCGGCTGGTCTATCAGTTTGTGGATGTGCCCAAGGATATAGTTGAGATCGATTGCAATGGTGTATAAGGCACAGAGGAGAAAAGATCGATAAAGGATCAGAGACATTAACAGAGAGAAAGAGAGCATGTAAATAGACGTAACCTTACGGAATCGGTGGCAATAGAATGGGAGCTGAAAACCGGATAGCGGCAATAGTAGAAATATATAGTATATATATATATAAAGGAGTATATAATATACATACATATGCATATAGTATGTATGTATTTTGTGGTATGCTACATTTAATTGTTTCGATAATTGTGAGGAGGTTTTTTGTACATGTTGAGTTTTTTTAGGTCTAAGCTAAACTAATATATGATATATATTAGAGATAAAGATTTTTGTTTAAGATTTAGCCTAATAACAGTACAGTTTTAAGCAGTTGTATTCTAGAAAAGCGTGAAGAGTATAAATTACATAGTTGCTAGGCACATGCATAAAGATATACCCCATTATAAACATAGTTATGTGTACATATAAATATATAAATAATACTACATTTTATGTATACACAACAAATTGGAGAAAAAATGATGCAGAGAAAACAGAAGTGATGAGAGAGAGAGAGAGAGGATGATATAAGAAATTCGGTAGTAATTAATGATCTATTCATTGGCTTTAGTGTTTTAATTGTAACATTTAATTAATTATTGTTATCATTATTATTATTATTGATTATTATTATTATATTATTATTATTGAAGCGTTCTTATTGATATTTGATAAATGTAAGTGAATGGACAACTTTTTAGCTACGAATTACTCTATACCTACAAATACCTAGCCTAATACTATTATACAAGAAAAAAACCCTATACACCCCATTGCTTCCCTTAACCAATCAAAGACCCTACAGGACACACACACACACACACGCGCGCAGGCAGACGCTAAGCAGCACTAATACATGCATATACAAATACTGTACAGTTTGCAGCTGGCGATGCAGTCAGCGTCTTCTGCCGCTGCATCTGCCTCTGCTGACGTCGCGTGCAGTGCTGTGCGTATGTATGTTTGTTGGGCTCATTGTTTTTGTTGCTTATTTTATAGAGATGCGAAAGAAAGAAAGAAAGAGAGAGAATATTTCATAGTTGTAATTCTAGTTTTTTGTAACATTATGCATAGTATATTTATTTAAGTGTTCCCCCCCCCTCTGACATCTACTGCCCAAAATAACTGCAGCAAACACACACACACAAACACACTCGTTACAGCAACTCTTTCTTTGATTGTAATTATTATTGAATAAGTTTTTTTTGTATATTTTAAAAGAACAGAAATCAAAACAGAGCAAAAACTACAAATGCAGCCCTGCTGCACTGCACTGCACAGCACTGCATGGCAAGCAGTGCAGCAGGCGGACATACGCAAACGGGCAAGCAGTTCGAAGAGAAAGAGACGAAAAGAAAATGATCTGAAATGAAGAATTAATTTTGTCAATTTGCTTTTATATTTCATTACATACTTTACACTGCCACAAACCAACAGCAAAACAACTCAAACAATGTATGAGAAACAGAAAACAAAACAAAAAAAAAATAGTTACACTCACTACCACAACAGCAACAACGATTTCCAAACACTGCCCAAAAGTGCAATCTCTTAAATGCATAAACTAAACTAAAAACAATACTACAATTAACAAAAAAGTAAACAAAAAAAGTGTATACATAAACCAACAACAAACTCCTAGTACTATTCTATATGATATTTCTTTTATATTTTATAATATACGTATGTAGTTTTTGCGTTCTCTAAGTACCTTTATCTTAAATCTTTAAACTTAATCTCGAGCAAAGAAGAAGAAGAAGATAAGAGTAGATGAAAAAGACGTTATAAGTTTGAATTTGGTTTTCATTTGCATATGTTGAAGGATTGCGAGAGAAAGAAAGTGAAGAAAATAAACAACAAAAGTGAGTTTTGAGTTCAACTCTGTTCATTGTAAACAATTTTTATGCTTACTGAATACTTTTTTATTTTTATTATTATTAAAATAAAAATTATTATTTCAAATCTGCATGAGTTTTATTTCGATGAAGGATGCGATGATCAAGAAATCAAAAAACATACACAAAACATTGAAAATTGTGAAAAATAATACAAATATTTGCAACCCGCTACAAATTTGAAATCTACATATACCTCCCATTAAGAGTACATAAATATATAAATATATATAATATATATAGTCTATAAAATATTTATGCCATGTGCAGTTGAAACACACATAACATATTTTAGATAAATTTAGAATGCGAATATTTTGGTAGCTTAAGTCATAATAAGTCTCCTGTCTCTTAACTCTACAAGATGTGGACTCAGTTTTTGAGGTTTCGAAATCGGTACAGATAATTACATATAATTCTAAACTGTAACAGACAATTCTTAGATGATCTGAAGAATCTGAATCGTAATATGAAATCTAAAACGAACAATATTTTAAAAAACAATTCTGAAGTACAACGAATCGATCCGAAAGATATACACAATATATATTACAGAATGAAACTCTCCCTACAGCTTTATGAATAACTATAGTTACCCGATAAAAGCACTACCATAGATAGTTAGATACCGTTGATTTTCTCGGGAGATACCCTTAAGAATACATCGAAACACCTTTGAAAAACCGCCATGCACTCGATATTCAATATATATATATATATATACATCTATATCTATATATATGATATTTGTATGTAAAAAATCAACTTCTGGACCTCATGTTTCGCATACACTTACCACATAGATATATTATATATATTATATATTAGTCTAGATATAGTCTAAGGATTTTCGAAAGAAACACACACACATGCTGGACAAGACCAACTAAATTAATTATGAACGATGATACCAGATCCGATCACAAAAGATCGATCTGAACATATATGATATAGTATGTATACATACAGTTAAGTGCGAAAATAATTACTTTATTGGAATATAATTTATTATATGTATGTATGTATATGTATTAGTTTTAAGTGGGATTGAGTCTAGTAGAGTTTGCAATTGTTTGAGAAGTCCGAATCGGTGAGGATCGGGAAACTTCCCCTAGTTAGTTGAAATGTTAAACGGATTGAATTCGGATTTAGATTGGGAATGAGTTTAGCCAATATGTTGCAAGCATAGTTTATAACTTATTATTAATCGTATATGTATTTATATTTTATTTGTGTACATTCAAAACAGACGCATTCGCATTGTCAATCGTCTGTCAAAAACATCAGCAAACTCGAGCCACAAAATTAGAAATTAGCGATTTAAAACAAAAAATACCGTTAGAATGGCAATTGGAATAATTTGGGTGACATTATGGATTGCGGTTGGTAATATATGTAACTAAGGTTTTAGTTTTAAAACTATTGATATATTTATGATAATCTAGCATAATTATTTACTGTTATGGCAACCGTTAGAGTTTTAAGATTTTTAGCTAAATTTTGTATATTTTAATCAACTGATTGCTAAACGGTCTCGGAAACGGACAGCAAAGTCATATATTAAATGAAATGAAAATATATATGTATATACATACCTTTATATTATCTGTTTTATATAAATAACATAAATAAATGAGACTACAAAACAAATCACGACGGTTTTTCCATATTCAAAATACCGGGAATCCAATGAAGGACTGCTTTATTGCGCTGCTCCCACTTTAAATTACTCAACTGCTTTCAGTCATGTGAATTTGAACTGCTTGCAACTAAAGAAATGAGTCACGACTCCCCGTCAACTATCGATAAAATTGATGATTATCTCAAATTAATGGCTGAGACTCACATTAATATAATGAAATCTAATAAAAAACTGTCTACTTAATTATAATTACATAAAAAACAATATGTTTTAATTCATGACTTAAATATCGATAAGCAAACAGGTGTTTGTGATGAGCATGACAATAGGGTGACCGTAGCATTGTTACAAACAGCTCTAATATATAAATATATATTCAACGGTCCCCAAATAATTGGCACAATATTAAAAATTAGCTTTCTTCAATAAATTAATACAAAATTAGCAGATGTTGCTTAATAAAATCAAACACTAATTTTTTGCGATATTTTGGTATTTGGTATATATCGGTAAGAGAATACTATCGCATTGTAGTGTTTCGCATGCGGTTGGCGATAGTTTGACATGTCAATGTGCAGTATCGATAGTCATGAATGACTGCGACGGCCATACTGTAAATACATATACATACATACATTTTTTCTTTTTGTGTCATTGTGCGTTCCAAAACCAAAATCACATTTTTGCGATGCATTTGCATTGCAAATAATTGAACAAAAATGTTAAGTTTTTGTGCTATGAAATGGGAATTTGAGCAATGATAACAATGAATTGATGTAAAAGTTGCATAACAAACGGTCGTCGCAGGCTCGTCTCTGTGTGTGTACGTCGTTCCGAGCAGTCGCAATTTCCAGAAAATCACACACACACACATACTAGCACAAACTCATGCTCTACGCCATCAAAACAGCAGAAAAAAAGCTGAATTTTGAGTGGTGAACATTGTGTGAATTTGATTTGGAAGCAGCAAAAATCATATCCAAATTAAAATTGAATGTGTATGTTATTGGTTTGTGCATAGCAAATGTGTTGTGATAGCGATAGACGCGCACCACAGCCAGCGTCAGCCACCTTTCCCGTCTCTACCTGTAGTTGTCGTCGACTGCGACGTCGACGTCGTCAGCCCACGCCACAGGCAGCAGAAGCAGCAGCAGCAGTCGCAGCAGCAGCGGTCGCAGCCGCAGCAGCAGCAACGCAACGCAGGCAGCTGACGACAAAGAATATAAACAACACATCCTCTCATAAACGTCATCATCATCCGCATCATAATCACAATCGTTCAGTCCTTTGGACAGAAACAACATCAATCGGAGCAATTGTTAAACGGAAACAAGTTCAAGTTGAAAAGGAATCTGTCAGATATTCTTTGTGCACTAAACAAACGAGAGGCTTGCATGCGAATTTTAAATTATATATAAACAATATTCAATCGAGAATACGACAACAACAACAACAACAGGGCGCGATATACACTGTGCGTGTGGTGAGAAATGAGTCTCTTGGGATCGACGTCGGGCATTCCGCCTGCCGGTGGCTCCAGTTCGTCTGGGGGTATCCCCACCAGCGGCGGTGGCGGCGGCGGCAGTAACAATAACAGTGGTAATGCTGCTGGGCCCAGTGCGAGCAGCAGCAGCAGCAGCTCCAGTGGAGGCAACAGCAACAATAACCTGCCATTCGAAAAGGATAAAATTTGGTATTTCACAAATGAGCAGCTGATGAACTCGCCGAGTCGCCGATGTGGCATCAAGATCGACGAGGAGCTGCAATATCGCCAGATGACGGCGTACTTGATACAGGAGATGGGCCAGAGATTGCAAGTGTCACAGCTGTGCATCAATACGGCCATTGTCTATATGCATCGCTTCTATGCGTTCCATTCGTTCACACATTTCCATCGCAATTCCATGGCATCCGCCAGCCTCTTTCTGGCCGCCAAGGTGGAGGAGCAGCCCAGGAAGCTGGAGCACGTGATAAGGGCGGCCAACAAGTGCCTCACGCCCACCATTGAGCAGAACTATGCCGATCTCGCCCAGGAGCTCGTCTTCAACGAGAATGTGCTGCTCCAGACGCTCGGCTTCGATGTGGCCATAGATCACCCACATACGCATGTGGTGCGCACTTGCCAGCTGGTCAAAGGTATGCAGCATGACCCCTTCTAACCCATATATATTATATACATATACTATATATATATCACCTATATATATGTATGTATATCTATATGAGTATATGGTTGGAACAATTCTTGATATTGATTTGATTATTGTCATGTATTTTAGCATGCAAGGACCTGGCGCAAACCTCCTACTTCTTGGCCTCAAACAGGTATGCTCATGGACTACTATATGGCCCATTTCTTGGGGACTGTACGATATATTAGATATATCTATCTATGTATATAGCCATATAATGTGTGTATCTTAGCTAGGGAATATCCTTGCCCAGCACAGATGGTCCTTTGACCGGCAGCTGTGGGTGGATTATGAGGGTAATTAGCTTAGCTACCTGTGTGCAACCTCTTGATCCTCTTGTTCACTTTATGACACCTTCGACTCAGCATATGTCACTTGACTTACTAAGAATGTCATTAGGGTATGTCCTGGCGGCAGGAGCTGAAGAGGTAAAAGATCAAGAGCAGCGGATTAGCGCTTCTGCAAATTATGTATATATTTATATTGCAATTAGGGAAATTTTAACGCGTCCTGACAGCTGCAGTTGTTGCAAGGATCGGGGCTATAAAGATCACTTTTAGATTTTCCAGCACTCTCTTGTGCCCTTTCAACGTAATGTAACCTAATCTAATAATCCAACTGTACACACATCCTAACATATCCTTTGTTATGCCTGGCATATCCTTAATATGAATATATGATGAATTTACAGCTTGCATCTTACCTCGATGTGCCTGCAATATCGTCCGACAGTCGTTGCCTGCTTCTGCATTTACTTGGCCTGCAAGTGGTCACGCTGGGAGATACCGCAGTCCACGGAGGGCAAGCATTGGTTCTACTATGTGGACAAGAGCGTATCGCTGGAGCTGCTCAAGCAGCTGACGGACGAGTTCATTGCCATCTATGAGAAGAGTCCGGCTCGCCTCAAGTCCAAGCTCAACTCGATCAAGGCGATTGCCCAGGGCGCCAGCAATCGTACGGCCGCCAGCAGCAAGGATAACAAGCCCAAGGACGACTGGAAAATGGGTGACATGATGAAGGGCTATCATTCGAACATTACTGCGCCGCCGGAGCTAATGAATGGAGCTGATGGCCGGGATGGCCAGCAGTCGCAGGCGCCATTGTTGCCGCCACCGGCGATGGTGCCACCGTCGCAACAGCGACGCAGCGATAGCAGTCATGGGCGCTCCTCGTCTTCGGTGGTGGGACCACAGGGTAACTCATCATCGTCCTCTACCTCCAGCTCGTCCAATCACAAGTTGCCAAATTATCCGGGGGCAATGCCGCCAGATGCACATGGAGGTAAGTGAAACTCTGCATTTGTTTCCACCAGCTGATACTCATGGCCATCCTTCCTTTGTAGATCACAAATCCAAGCAGCCCGGCTACAGCAGTCGTCCATCCTCCAGCCATCAGTCGAGCTCCTCATCATCTGCACAGCGTAGCAGCAGCAGCAGCGGCAGCTCTTCCTCCTCGAGCAGCAGTCAGCGTAACGCTGTGCCTGTCCAGCCGGGCAGTGGACGACCCATGCCCATGGATTACCATAAGTCCACGAGGGGCATGCCGCCCGTTGGCATGCCTCCACACGGCGCCCACAAGATGTCGTCAAGCTCGAAGCCGCCGCCCCCACTGATGGATGGCCGCACAGGCAGTTCGTCCTCATCCAATTCAGCAACGTCCTCCAAGGACATGAGCAAGTCGAGCGGCAGTAGTAGCAGCAGCAGCAGCAGCAGTAAAATGTATCCTAATGCACCGCCAACGTACGGCAACAGCGGATCCACGAATCCCCTCATGTCCCGCGGCGGTTATCCAGCCAATCCGAGTGGCAGCAATGGAGGAGCACCGCAAGCGGCTGCTTATGGCAGCAGTCATGGCTCTCATCGCAGCAGTAAATCCGTCTCATCGTCATCCAACGCATCATCATCATCCGTCCACAGCATGCCGCCGTATGAGCAGCAACTGCCCTATGGCCAAAACCAGAGTGTGCCCAGCTACAGTCACATGCCCCCAGAGGCTAACCCCACAACCATGCAACAGTCCCAACAACAACAGCAGCAACAACAGCAGCAGCAGCAACAACCACAGCTGGGTAAGAATAATTCCCTCTTTAGTCCCGAGTGGAGTGAACTCAAGAAGGAGTCGCATTTCAATGGATTACTGCCTCCACCGCCTCCCGGTCCCGGGCATGAGAGTATGAGCTACAAGCTGAATACTCATGGTCGCGACAGGGACAGGGACAGTCCCAAGAAGGATCGCCTGACGCCTACCAAAAAGGAGAAACATCGAAGTGGCATGCCGCACAGCGGTGGATCAGGCTCCTCTGGCAGCTCCGCCTCCTCCAAGCCCATGCTGCCACCACATAAGAAGCCACACGGTGACTTGCTGGCACCACCCATGAATCCCAATGAACTGGCGGCGGGAGCAGGCAACACATTGAAGCGCGCCAACGAGATCTCCGGCAGCCAGTATGGACTCAACAAGCTGGACGAGCACGATGGCAGCCTGCCCCGTGACAAGGTGCGTAAGCTGGACAGCAGTTCGGGATTGCCCGGGTATGCCAGCTATGAGGATAAGCATGCTCCGCTCTCCATGTCCAATGGCAGCGGCATTGAGACAACGCCTGACCTGGTGCGCAGCCTGCTCAAGGAGAGTCTGTGCACCACCAATGCCTCACTGCTGAAGCCCGATTCGCTGACCATGCCCGGACTGAAGCCGCCCGCAGAGCTCTTGGAGCCCATGCCGCCGGCGGCGCCAATCCATCAGCAGCAGCAACAACAACATATTAAGAAGGAGTCATCCTCGTTGTCATTATCATCAGCATCAGCTCTAAGTGCGCCCACAAATCTGTTGCCAGCAACTGGCATGGAAGTGGATGCGCTGACGCAGCTGACGCCGGGTGAAGGAGGCAAGGATCAGGATAGCAGTGGCAAGTCCGAGAAGAAGAAGAAGAAGGATAAGCATAAACACAAGGAGAAGGACAAGTCGAAGGACAAGCCCGACAAGGAGGAACGCAAGAAACACAAAAAGGATAAACAGAAGGAGCGCAGCAGCAGCAGCAGCAAGGACACCACTTCCATGGATTCCCTCAAGCTGGTCATCAAGACCAATCTGGCAGCTGCCAATCCCAATGGCAACCTCCAAGTGGGTGCTGCCGCTCCGCTCAAGCTCAAGATATCCAAGAGCAAAGTGGAGCCCACAAACTACTCCTCAGCTGCCGGCGGTGGCATGCCAGCATTGGGAACGGCGGCTGCCTTCGGCATGCCCACGACAGCTGCAACTGGCCAAGTGACACCAACGGCTGGAGTTGGGGGAGGAGCAGGAGCAGGAGTGCAGATGGCGCCCTACAGTGGCTACAATTCGTCGGGCAACTCGAGTAGTAGTGGCAGCAGTGGCAAGAAGAAGCACAGCGATCGAGAACGGGACAAGGATGCCAAGAAGAGCAAAAGTCAGGACTACACCAAGTACAGTGGAGTAGCTGGAGGTGGCAGCAGTAGTGGTGGTGGCATGTATGCAGGTCTAGGCGGTGCTGGCGCCGCGCCCAATTCGCAGGCAGCCGTCACCGGCCTGATGATGGGCATGATGCCCACCACCATGACGACGGCATCGTCAACTGCCAACTCCAACATGGTAATGACTCAAGCTGGTAATGCTCCTGCCTCTGCGCTCCCCATCTACAACAAGAAATAGTCGTAGTTTCCATAGGCGTACCTCACTTCCCCCCCCCATCTACCTACCACCCTCCCTCCCTCCCTCACTCACACACACACACACTCACATACAAATAATTGTAAATGGAAATGAAAACTTATAAAACACAACGTTAGTTAATTAATTAATTAAAAGTTGGTGAGAGAAGAATTAGTTGGATAAGTTATTATTGATTCATTATAGTTGTAGCTCCACACACATACACACTTTTTAAAGGACCTCCTCTACAATCAGATGAAATCCCAGAACGACAACAAAGAGAGTCCCGAATTATTCCCCGAGATGATAACTGATCCAATAAAAACAAAACACATGTCTGTACAGCATTAATTAATTCGTAACGATTATAAACACATATTACATTAACATTTATCATATATATACATATACATATATATATACACTCACGATAATTATGAAATTAACGAACAGGATTGCGAAAGGACTGCTGATTGTGACAAGTCCTTGGCATGTAATTCAGTTATTAATATATACACACTATTATGAAACTGGGCCAAGAAAGCCTGTTTAGCTTGTAAGTTAGTAAATCAAATACCACTCCCCTCCCCCAACCGTCACACATACATACATGCACACACACACAGTTACACGAACTATTGTATATAGCCAACTTGAGATAAAAGATACTTCCGCTTAGATAAAAAATTATTATGATATATGTATATGCGATTCTTGGTAGAGTTTGTCCTGGGAATGAACTAAGAAAATAAATACGAAAATAGCAAAAATACTTTAATTCAAAATTAAAGTATATCCTAAACAAGAAATACACACACATACACATACATTTATATATAAATCTATATATATATATAAATTATTTAAAGTAATATTTAAAAAAAAAACAACATAAACAAAACAAAGGCGATGTATGAAATTATTATTTAGTAAGTCAAGAGGAGTATGCGTTTTTATCAGTTCATAAATTAGTTTATATCAAATTTTCATACATTTATTATTATTATTATTTGTAATATTACGCATTATTTATAAATTTAATGAACAACAACAAAAACAACCGATGAAGAGAAGGAAACTATGTTGAGATCGGGATGTAAACGTAAAGAGTCTGCAAACAAACAAACAAACAAAAAAATTGAGAAAGTAGCTTTCAGTTGTTTTTACTTTTAGTTTTACATTTAAATAGCATTAAAATCGATTAATACTATTAACGAGAATATATATTAAACCTATGAAATATATACATATATATATCCAACTAAAACAGAAACAAACAAAAAACAAATATATATATATATGTATTATCAAAGGGAATATAAAACTTATGTAATTTTTGGACTAGATCAAAGTAAAAAGAAAAAAAAAATTTGAAAAGATATGTAATCAAACGTTGCGCGTTTCTATTCACAATTCGATTTCGAAAATATTTGCATTAAGCTATCAAAAGTATGCGAAAAATGAGAGGAAAGTAAATTAATGCCTATACATACGTTTAAGATTACATACTATCCTATCCTATCCTACCACGCATACAACGCATACACCCCATTACAAAATATACCCTATACCTACATTTAACATGCATATGTATGCATATTTGCAACTTTAACAGATAGCAGCCATGTTATCTAACAGAACAATGTTATTTGAGTTTATTCCAGTAAGATACGAAACGAAAACAAAAACAAACTGCAATCGCACTTGAATAACTTGTAAACAACAACAACAACAAAAACCTAAATGTAAACGATATTTCGTAATTTCTATATCTTAATTTTCACCACGTCTCTAATTTTTAAGTTTTGTACATAGCTGAACAACATCAACAACGATTATGAATGAAAACAACAAAAAAGTATAAAAGATCAAAATGGCAGTCGAGGAGCGATCGCGTTTGGGGTTTCAATGGGATCGTCGCTCCGAATTTGAATACTCTGCAAATACGCAACTTGTGCGTTCTTCGATGAACCGACTAAAAAATTTCAAAGCCCAAACATAAACTAAAAAAAAAATAAATAAATAAAAAACAATAAAAAAAAATTGGAAAAAAAAAACATAAAACTAAATCTTTGAAATTGTCTTTTTATTTTTAATATATCACTAAACTACGATAGCTCATTTGGATAACAATTTCAGTTCATGGAGAAGGCAAATGATATTTTCAGGATTGTCAGTAGAAATAACATCCATTTTATGTCTACAATTCCAAGAACTAAGTCTTTAGTTTATTTGAAGTTCGAATACTGTTTTCATAACACATGATAGTGATAGTAATGATAGTACTTTACTAAGCAAAAGATAATTTATTCCATGTCTACAATTTAAAGAGCTCTTTAAAAGTAATCCCATATGTATACAGAAGCATATCTTCCACTAGAGAAGCGCTAAGCAAAACTTTAAGTTTAATTTGCCCAGCTATAAATCATATCTTTTTTTGTCTTGCTTTCACAAGAGTCTATCCTTTTTCTAGCCATTTTTATGCTAAAATAATTCATTGCCAACACTGGAGCAGCCTAAAGATAATCACAACAATGCGAAGAATTGCCAAGCGCTCTCTGAGAGAGTAGCTGCAACAAGAAAAAAACCAAAAGAGAAATCAAAGAGAAACTTCTTGCTTAGCAGCCTGAATCAATGTCAAAGATAGTGCGCAAACACAAATTCTAACTCAGAGAACTTAGATAAAAAGATAAGCGAACAGAATCTTTTTGAGCAAACAGCAAAAGCAAAATAAGAGAGTTAGCAGCAGTAATGCATATTATGAGGCAAATAACTCAACAATACGCAACTTATGTTGTGTAATACATTTTAAATATCAATTCAATTACAAATTTTGTAATCGCTTACACTTTGCTTAGTCTAAGTTGTTCAGAAAAAATAAATTTGTGCGCAAAGACAATTGCTTTTGTAGAGAGTTTTAGCAGAAGCAAAAACAAAAATGGACGCAAATAACAAGTAGCAAATGCAATTTATAGACTTGCGGAGAGAGTTAAGGGAGAGAGATTGAGATCAGTCCATAACTTTCTTATACATCGAAATAAATTAATTAAAAAGTAAATCACAGTCAAGCCACGCAATACATACGTTTTGCCAATATTTATGGTAAATTACATTAAATTAATTGCATATACAAATTCAATATCTCATCTCGCTCTCTTAATTTCCGTTCTCTTTTTATTACTCAATCAGCCAATCAGCAGCCAGCACTTTTTAAGAGCTTCTCTTTTGTTTGATTGACACCTGTTGTTATTGGTTATTGGTTGGCAATAATTTGAATTGAAAATATTGTAAAAAATTTTACAAAAATTCAAAGTTCAAAAAGTAATATTTTTTTAAATATTTTAATCGAATGAATTTATTGGGAAATCGTTGTCATTTATTTGTTGACCACACCGGAGTGCTCCTCAATCCAATCCAAGTAGGCAGTGATTCTGGTGAAGACAGCGGGATAGCCCTTCTCGCAACCCAAGGCCAAGCCGAAGGAGGTGGCACCGATCAGAATGTTCTCGCCGTTCTCCTTGTGGATCAGAGGACCGCCAGAGTCACCATTGCAAGTGGACTTGCCGCCCTTGGTGCTCATGCAGATGGTAGATTCGGTGATGAGGCCAAACCAGTACTTGTTGCAGCTGCTTGAGGCCATGATGGGCATCTCGACGTAGCGCAGCACCTCGGACACAGATGTGGCTCCATGCTTGTCCAGTCCCCAACCGGAGGCAATTGCTTCCTCGCCAGCATAGGTGGAGTAGCGACCATCCTTCTTTGGCAGAGTGGCGGCTCTGACGCGATCGTTGAATTCCAGAGCATGGGGCAGCTTAATGAGGGCAATATCGTTGGTAACCGTGGCGCTATCCCAGTCCTTATGGGTGATAATATCTTCCTTGGCAACATCGATACGCTTCTGTCCAGGCTCCTCCTTCCTGATGTTGATGGCGCCCACATACACGGTGGCACCATCGGCACCATCTGTGCAGTGCGCTGCGGTCACGACCCAACGGTCCGAAATCAAGGTACCTCCGCACCATGCACTCGAGTCACCCAACCGCAGGCTAAGCCCAACCTGGTATGGGAACTGACCCTCATGGGCCTCATCACCGTTGGTGATGCGACCGTCCATGGGTCCAGCCAGGGCACAGGCGAGGATAGCGGAGAGTGCAACAAACAATTTCATGATTCCTTTCAGAGAACCTTTCTGACTTCTCCAATGCTCCACTCTCCATATTTATACACATGCTCCAAGCAGTGCCCACGTCCTCACCTTAATACACAGTATCTTATCAAGGGATCTGCCTGCGGAGCAAACCTCTTAATGAATTGATAATGGACGTGTGCGAGCCCCTATCCATGATCCGTACTCTTGAACTACATATATCTGATAATATATGTTTTTTTTACGTTTTATTCAAGAAAATGCACAGAATTCGCTAGAAAAATAACAATTGATACTTCAAGTATTTCAATTAATATAGGAAATCAGTCTACGATATGATTATAATCTAATTCTGGAACTGATCTATTCGAAGTTATTAACCCAATCGAGGGGTCTGATAAGCACTTTTAAAGAACTGATAGATATTACTTTGGAGATAATTTCTAGAGATTGGTATTATTTGCCAAAATCATGCCACCACACAATACTTGAATCAAGATCTATGGCAATTCATGAAGGATTAGCAACAGTCCAAAAAAAACTTGATGGGCGTGTGTCCATTACTTAATGAACTCTCCCTATCTATTGATAAGTTCTCTCAAGGGTCGGTCGTGTTTCAATTCAAGGTGACAAACGGCAGACTCAATGACGGATATTTCCACTAAAATAATGTAAATCTATGAGAATATGAGAATAATATTCGAAATAATATTAATGAAAATCTGGATTTTTGGGTACTTTACCGCATTGTTGATAATGCAAAACTCTTTAGATAATAAACCAACGAACTAATTCCAAATTTTGGCATATCTTAACTTTTGGCTAAACAAAAAATAAGTCAAGTCATTGAAAAATAACTGAACAGAACTGAGAGACATCAACGCATATATACCACGTAATTATTAATTGTCAATAATTGAGGAATTATTGAGATTTTTGGATTTTTTTCAGAAAACATAACTATTCAATTTATTAATTAACATAAATTTATGAATTAATTTTTCTAAAATAAAAATCAAAAATAAAAACTGTATAAAGTCCTTTTTTTTTTGGATAAGAATAGAATTTGATAATAATACGTAGATTGTAAAGTTTTTTCAAGAAATTGTTTCCTTTTAGAAATTTTCTCCAAGAGCTCTTAAACTGTGTGGAAGTTGGAAGCTTCCTATAATCTTATCATATGTGGACATATCCTTTCTTTCGAAATGCATTTTTACAAGTTAACCTCAAATTGGATATAAACAAAATAAATATGCCAGGTAATCAGACCGGTTCTCATTTCCGTATCCGCAGGAAAAGTGAGGGTTTGGCATTGGTACCCATATTAAAACCGCACGTTTCGTGCGGATTCAGAATTGAGAACAGGGCTGAACATTAAGCTACTTCAAAGAGTATCGGGAGCTTAAGGTATATTTATCATTTCCGTAGAGCGTAGTACATCATTCTGGATAAACTTAATATACTCGCATCGGTCCGCAATCACTTGGTATTAGATTAATTTTTAAAAAAATTGATAAGCTTGGGAAAGTTACACGAGGAACTCGAACCCTTGCCACTTGAGCAGGTGTCCGAACAACAACTATATCATATACACATATGTTTATGGGTTACACAAAGAATGATAGACGTCATTCGGGAGTTGATTCCTATATAAGACCACTGTCTGCTGGAAATGGGCTACAGTTTATTCATAGCTATCAACATGAAGGTACTGATCGTATTTGCTCTGGCCCTGGCCTACGCCTCGGCATCTGCCCTGCGCGCCGATTGGGAAATCCAGCCACGTGAGGTGTACGCTCCCACCTTGGAGGGTCCTGATGGCCGCATCACCAACGGACATGATGCCCGTGAGGGTGAGTTCCCATACCAGGTTGGACTTTCTCTGCACCTTGACGGCGGCAACGCCTGGTGCGGTGGCTCTCTGCTTGGCCACGAATGGGTTCTGACCGCTGCTCACTGCACCGATGGGTAAGCTCTTGTGTTTGTAGTACCAAGTCAATTGGTTGGCTAATCTGAATCCATTTTTGGATAGTGTTAAGTCCGTTACCGTTCAGTTGGGTGGTGTTGAGCGCGCCAACCCCAAGGTGAAGCACACTGTTGACAAGAAGGACATCATCATTCACTCTGGCTGGAACAGCAGGACTCTGTTGAACGACATTTCCCTGATCCGTATCCCACATGTCGATTTCACCGATGACATCAAAGCCGTCAAGCTGCCCAGGATCGAATCCCACTACTCCACTTATGATGATGATGAGGTTATTGCCTCCGGCTGGGGTCGTTCCTCTGATTCTTCCAACGGTGTTGCATCCCACCTGCAGTATGCCTACATGAGGACCATAACCAATGGCAAGTGCCAACGCACCTATCTTACCACTATTCGCCCATCCAACATTTGTGTGGACACCTCCGCTGCCGTCTCCACCTGCAATGGTGATTCTGGTGGCCCATTGGTCCTGTCCTCCAGCAAGGTCCAGATCGGTTTGACCTCCTTCGGCTCCGCTTCCGGCTGCGAGAAGAAGCTGCCAGCTGCCTTCACCCGCGTCACCAGCTACCTTGACTGGATTAAGGACCACACTGGTATCAGCGCATAAGCACTTCCTTGATGCCATTAACTCTTTTAACTTTTTTTCAAATAAAATAATTGAATATTAAAATAAACCTACATTTTGAACATTTTTAAAATGCAAGAGGATTTCTAAAAATAAAACAATCTATTGCCGGACGGACATATCTGGATATGTATCTCTATTTATCCTTTTCCGTGGCATGAAGATTTGCTCAAGATTACAATAACCTCTTCCAATTTGCAATGAATGTAAGTTATATCATTTAATTAGTATATATCGATATCTGCCGTTGTAGGTCCTCTTCCCAGATAACCCTTTATTTTCCTTAAATTTTAACATATTTTTGGCCATCCTTTCTAAAATATTAGTCCAAATACCTTGGGGAAAGTTCTGATAGCAGAAATCGATTAGGCGCAATAATTTTCGATTTGAAAATTTTCACACTTTTTGATTTTTTGCCAAGGACAAAAAAATCAGACAAAAAGTCAAAAATTTAAAAATTGCCACTGTCAAAAAAATTTGAATGCAGTTCTATTGCATTAACCATTTACGGAGGTCCAAAAATTTGAAAAATCGGTTGATTTTTGGCTGTTGAAAGTTTAAAAGATACATTTCCTATAGAAAAACACTAATTTCTTGGAGCTGTTTCACATTTTTCGTCATATCTTCCAAAATATTTGACCATATCGTCTCAAGTAAAGTTTTTCTGTCAATTACGAAAGCAGATATAAATAGCTCAAAAATATTTCAAATCATTTAAGATTTGTAAATGTTTTGCGAGTTCAAGGTTTGAAAAAATCACCATTTTTTTTTATTTAATTTTTTACACATTTTTGGCCATATTTTCTAAAATATTAGTCCAAATACCTTGAGGAAAGTTTTTTATGCATATTTTGATTCCAGAAATCGATAAGGCACAAAAATTTCGATTTGAAAATTTTCACATTTTTTCACTTTTTGTTAAAGGATTAGTATGCAAATTCGGGCACAAACTCGAAAATTTTTAAACTTCCAATATCAACGAAACTTGAATGCAGTTCTATTGCATCATCAAAACCATTGACGGAGGTGCAAAAATTTGAAAAATCGATTGATTTTGGGCAAAGTTATGGCTGTTCAAAGTTTAAAAAGGTCCATCCTCTATAGTTGTTTCACGTTTTTTGTCGTATCTTCTAAAATATTTGAGCAAAAGCAGAAATTATAAATATTTAAAATCACTTTGGAATTGTAAATTTTATGAGAGTTCAAAGTTTGGAAAATAAACCGTCCATAGAGAACCCTCAATTTCGCTTCAATTTGCCACCTTTTTGGTGTATCCGCTATCTGGTATTTTGTACTGATTTTCATCATTTTAGGTATTCGAATTATTGCGGGATCAGGAGGACAATCTTCTTCAAATAGAACACCCTCACCGTCCTCCATACGCCAAGACATTTTGTAGTTTTCGGCCACAGTTGTTAAAAATCACTATTTATATATTTTCTTCGAATTTGTATCAGTTGTAAACTTTTTTATTTGCATTTCATAATCATAATTTGACTTAAAAGTTCAGTTTTTTTTTTGTAGGCTTTAATCGGCTTCATAGTTATATATATTTATATATCGGTAACCATTAATTGTTTCTGTTTGTTATTTTCTTGTTAATAAACATTTGGAATGCATTATATAATTTAAATTTAACAATATACATAAATTTGATTACCGTTTCAGTAGTATTTTGTTTATGTTGTAATTATTTATTAACTTTTATTATTAAAAATTGCAGATCCAACATGTAATCATTATTATCAGTATCATTATTATTCAGTTGTTTCATACATATACAAAATAAAAAAGTTATACAATATATATTTGAATGGTCTTTATCAGATGTCAATTAGGCATAACTTTTCCATTTGATAGACGTAGACGAATTTCGCATAAAAATAACAATTATAAAAAAGTTATATATAATATATTTTTCCCATTATCTCTTTTTTAGTTTTAACCTGGTTTTGTTGTATATATAGTATGTTGATTGTAGGAGTGGTTAGCTACTATATTTTGTATTCTTTACAATTGTTGGCATATCTTAACAGGCGAAAACTTAAATACAATCCAATAATGATGAAGTTTGTGTTTGTTGTGAGTTTCCGCCAAGTCAGAAATACATTCGGAACAGTACGAAACAAGCAAAACTTATTATAATACAAAAGCAAACAAACAGATAAGTACACGAATGGTTGGCGGTGTTGTTTAAGGTATTTGCAATGCGGTTGCGGTTACAGTTGTCCCGATGATGCTGCAGTTGCTGTTGGTCTCGTTGTTGTGGATGTTGTGATGTAGTGTGTCGTCGTTGTTGTTGTTGTTGTTGCTGTTGCTGCTGATGCTCCTGCTGCTGTTGATATAGTTGATGCACTGTTTGCCACAGCCAGGTACTCTCGTCACCCGCATTGCCAACGCCGTCGCACACTGGACCAGTGTTATTAATCCACGCCAGCGAATCCCTGGCTGCCCTCAATGGCCTTGATCAACTTATCCTTCAGCTGCAGATAGCCCTCATAAGGCGGCAGATCCAAACGATTGAAGCTGTCAATTAAATTCATCAAATTATAATTAAGTGATTTAATATAATTAAATTCAATTATCTGTCTTACCAGGTGTGTGCACGCGGGAAGTTGTTGGGGGATCCCCACTTTTCGATCGTAAACATCTGCGGACCGTTGGAGCCGTAGAGCTCCTTGAACCCATTCATGGGCACACGCGACGTACCGGTCACGAACTGCAACAGACGTGATCGCATCTCGTTGGAGAAGGAGAGGACGGCACGCCAGAACCATTGAATGATAATATGATTCATGTGGTAATCACCCTTGTAGAGGGTGTTCTCTCGCCAATCTCGGACATCGATGTTCTGAATGCCGCACATGAGCAGCTCCAGCTCATGCTCGTCAAAGATTTTGATCAAATTCAACGGAATTATGGAACCAAAGCCATCCAAAAATGCAGTCATTTGATCCTTGACGCGAGCCACGAAGCGCCACTCGATGACGAGTCTACGAAATTAATAAATTATGAATTAATATCGCATGTTACTCTATAATTTAGCTGTTCACTCACTTAATGTATTCATCTTTGTTTTCATTTGTGACGTCAATATTGGCGCCACCTGGTTTAAGTTCGTGCTGACTCTTCTGTCCAAACACATCCTCGTCCAGGCAGAATGTCAACTCCAGTATGCGCGGATCGTTCTCCTTGATCCACATCAACGAATTGTAGTATTCCGTGTCCACAGATTCCATATCCTTCAGATCAATGGACTTCTGCAGCATCATCTTATAAAATGGACGAATGAAGAACGCATCCAACAGCTTGCCATGATACACAGCCATGCCCGCTATGCGTCCAATGAATCTATAAAATCGAAAGTACATTTAATGAAATAATAATACGATTAAATTAAATCATTCATTCAGTTAAAATTAAATCAATAATTACTTGAAGTAACTTAAATGCTCCTCGTTGCACAACCCACTGCCATTGTTGATTTGTAGGGTATAGTTATCCATAGCTGAGTACTCAAAGAGACCGTAGTACGGATTGAACATTTCTTTGGATAACAAATAGAACCACTCTCGAGCAAGGCCACCATAATCTGCATAAAACATCATATCTCATTATTTGCTGTGCCATGTGAGGCAAGAAATTTGCTTTAACTTACCTAAACCAGTTTCTCCTTCAAATTCTACCCATAATTTAGTCTTTAATAAATCGGTTTTCGTTACCGAACTAATAATTCTATACGAGTCCTCCAATATTGATGTTCGGCGAATGCGTATCTCAAATTTATTTGGTACATTTGTCTGCAAATATAAGTATGTATTTAAATATTATAACATCAAATCATAAATATGTGTTTAAGTAAAGTGACATAAATGCTATCATTTGTTGTTGGAAAAACTAATTTGACTAATCCCTAATAACAAATTCATGTTAATTAATAAAATTATATTTTTTTCCGAAAATATAAGGCGGACTCTAAAATATAATAACATAATTTGTTTAATGCTTATTATAAAAATTATTTAGCAATTACTTATTTCCTTTTATTATTATATTTTATTTTTATTATTACACATTTTTTTTTTCATCTTTTTAAAACTTATTTTAAAACCAGTCGATAATAATTTTTACTATTAATGTTATTATTATTATTTAAAATATGTTTAGAAAATAAAATAATAATATACTTTTTGTAACATAATAATATAATATACTTTTATTAATGTTTTTCTTATTTTATTTTAATTGTATTAAATAAATAATAATTATTAAAAAAATATGTTTTAACATAAAATATGTATTAAAATCATACTTTCTACATTTTTTAAACATACTTTTAATTTGTCCAATATTGAATTCAATTTGTATACTCACAGGCTTCCTAATATGACTCTTGAAATACTCGTATTTCTGTTTGTAATCTCGCGAATAGGGCACCGCTTGTCCGGCAATATTTGGATTTGATAACCGTGGATCCTCCCACTTAGTCGTCCTGGTATCTGTGCACAGAAATCAAAATTGAATAAAAGTGGGATAAATTTATGAATTTCCCTTACTATGATCTATGTAGAACACGCGACCATCTGAGTGCACGCGTTCCTCCCAGCCCTCTGGCAGTGGTCCCAGATCATCTTCGACGCGGCGTGTCTGGTTTGGCATTGGACTGGCGCGACCGTTGCGTGGATCAATCCAAGTAGTACGGCGTGCCTCATGATCAATGAAGAAGGTACGTCCGTTGGGTGCGACCTGCATAGACCAGCCCGAGGGCAGGGCTTCCTCTTCGTTGGCTGCGGTCTGCAAAAGTTACAAAAATTTAATAGCAATGTTTTTAGGTTGATAAAATTATTGATCTATAGAACTTCATGCGCTTAATTGTTTTTATTTATTTATTTTTTTTTTTTTGTAAATTCGGTGCATGTTGTCTTTTAATATGAATTGAACTTTACTTGATCCGTGGGAACAGCCGCGTTGTCTTCCTCGGAATTGCGTCGCGTAGACGGAGCTGAGATCTCTGAGGGATTGTGGCTGTCTGTGTGATCGGTGTCTTCACTCTAATTAAATATGATTGCAATTTTTGCGTTTACATATGGATTTTTGTTTGTTGATTGCAATCGGAAGAGAAACAAAAAAAGAAACAAAAAAATTATAAATAATTTTGCACAAAACACGATCAATTCTAATTTAAAGCAGAAGGCAGAACAACATAAACAAATCAAATGCGAAAGCCAATCAAAATTTGTTTGCAAATGGAATACATTTAACGATATTTGACGAAAGAATGGAGGATTATTATTACAACTACAGAAAAATGAGAAATGTTTGGTTAGTATGTTAGACTACTTAGCTGATCTCTCCAGTAATGTTGCCTTACCCTTACCCTTACCCTTACCCTATGCGCAACACGCGACCAAATTGAACCCATTCAAAAATTGAGCTTAGAGTATGGTAACTATTTTGAAACAATGTTATACATTTAAAATTTGAAACAAATGCAATAATAGTTGGCTATCATTTGTGGTCAATATATTGTAGTTATTTGGTCAATAATGCATCACAGCCACTTCAATATTCAATTACGAAAACATCAATTTACACAAAAATTACGTTGACATCTAATGAAAAGATCAAATGACCAAACATACATATCTATTCATAGTAAATACCAGGGATCCAAAGTAATAATTGTGTGTTTTATACGAATTAAAACCCAAAAAGATTTTCATTTACATTTACTTATTTACATATAAACACATATACAGTAGAGTCGTGATAATTCAAGACCTGCTATTTTGAAATTCTCACTAATTAGTAACCTACAAAAAATTCTATAATTTTTAAAAATTTCATACATTTTGGTCTTCTCGTTCATTAGTGATATTTTTCGCAGCGAAAAGAATATTAAAACTGTTAAAAAGTTAAATTTGTTTTCTAATCTCTTAGAATTCGTAATGCAATGCGATATTGTTCAAAGTTAAGTTGCTGTTAGATTTTTGATACTTTAACTATCGACATAATATGACCATATACATGCTAAGTTTTGTTATATTTTTATAATATTCTTCTGATTAATTGCATTAATTGTTTGTTATAACTTTATGATACTGTTTAATTAAGACCACCAATATGATTTAAAATACAAAAGCCACCTTAATATTTTTTTTCAAATGGTAAAAAATTGTTCGAATTATTGAAAATTTCGAATTATCGGAGTACGAATTATGGCGACTCAACTGTTGTTATGAAAAAAATGTTTGAATTTGTTGAAACAAATTGAATTACGTTAAATATATAAAATATCTATCGTTTTACTTTTGGATCCTGGTAAATACTAACTAAAATAGTTATCATGCTCTAATATATACTATGTTTGAATATGTTTAGTATGCGTATGTGTGTGTGTGTGTGTGAGTTGTAGTATGCGGATGTGGATGCGTGTTGTGTGGATTGTTGAGTATGCTAACCAAGTGGCTATGGACTTGCTGCAGCCGCCGTCGTCGGTGTTGCCTTTGCTCCAATTGCTGTCGACCCAAGCTGTTGTCATTGGCACGCCGCGTTATTAGATTGGTGATGGCCATGTTAACAATGTTACCACCATCGGGTGACTCACGCACCACCCGCAAATCATTTTGCAAACTGGTTGCTGACACTTGCGGTCCCCCACGACCATCGGGATGTTGGAGTGAATTGTAAACAAAACTGAATTTCACAAAAACCAAAACAAAGCAAAAAAATAAGTAAAACAAGTTAAGAATGTTCTGAGAGAAATAGTGAGAGGGGTAGTGGAAGAGAGACGTACTCTCTCAGACACGTAGGGATTGAATTTGAGCCATAATGGGATGGAATACAGACACGATATAATTATCAGGAGTTTTATAAATATCTTGTTGATAACATATCATCTATCACAAAAAAAAAAGAATCACAGTATATTGAAATTTGTATATTATTTCATTTAAAAAAAATATTAAATGTATACTTTTTGAAAACTTGTATATTGTAGAAAGTGCAATCAAAATCGAATTGAATCGAATTGAAAATGATTGAAAATGTTTGCTTTATTTATATATTTGATTTTCCTTTAAAATATTCCATAGTATAATCAATGCAAAAATAGTAAACATTATATATTTCCATCATAATTATAAAATTAATAAAAATAAAAATCTAATTGATATTATGATATATTATCAGCAATCCAAATAATAAGAAACAATATATTTTTGGGGATATCATATTTAGATTTCTACTCTCAAAGGAATTATCATTCGTTGTATAGTATATTGACCTGGTGGGATCCTCAATATGCAAATCGTTATTGTTGTCGGCGGTGTCGTGGTCATTATTATTATTGTTGTTGATGTTGTTGTTGATATTCGAACTGGTTGCCGTTTGGTTGTTAAATGAGAGTTGTGACTGAGTGCGTGAGATTATTGTTGGGGTTGGTGTTGTTGCTGTCGTTGGCGTTGTATTGTTATTGTTGCCCTCAACGTTTGTTAGACTGATGTTATCCTAAGTGTGGGACAAGGCATATACAGGGCGGAATTACATTGATAATCAAATTATAAAACAATAAATTGATAATATAATCGCTCTACAAATGGACGAGAATGTACGAAATAAATATCGTCTATGGCGAAGAATGTATCTTAAACTGGCCTAATGAACGTGATCACTGATCAGACTAGGGTTGATGAATACTTTTCAAATATCATACCAATTATATAGCGACATACTAAAATATATTAATCTTTAAAAATATAGACAAATTTCACATTTTTCAATGAAAACGTTAAATTTCAATAATAGCATAGATAAATAAAATATTAAATTAATCTTCGATATATAATTGAGAATCCTAGTTTAGAGATAAACGCAACTGTGCCTAGCGACAACAACAGAGTAAAAGAGATTCTTTTGCCATTACAAACATGCGACGCAGATACAAATTGCTGTCGAGTATATCACAGTGTTGAGAGCTGTCTCTTCTGTCTGCCTCTAGCTGCTCCACTTCACGCGTGCCACCACAATGCTGACAACTGTCCTGGACATGACCAGCATCTGGTTCATCGTCGCTGCTGTTGCTGTTACTGCTATCAGCGCTACTCTCGTCTAACAGCTCCTCTAATTGATTATGCGTGATCTTCTGCTGTTAGTAATTTGTGTGTGTATTTAGAATATTTATTATTATATGACTCACAATCAATGAGTGTGCGTGAGTGTATGTGTGTGTGTGTGTGTGTGTGTGTGTTTGTTGTGTTTACGTATAAAATTCATGCATAACAATTGTGTCAATTGCAATTGTCAAACACACATGCAGCATAATATAAGTAATAAGTAGTAGTAGTAGTAGTAGTAGTAGAAAATAATAGTAGTAGTAATAATAGTAGTAGAATTTAAAATCCATTGTTAAGATATGTGTTATGCATCCCTGGGACTTACCGATCCACGTGCCGGCTCCGTTTCATCCACACTAATGTGAAAACGTCTTTGGAAATCTGAAGCCAGTTGTTCAGTTGTTTGGCTATTGTTGCTAGTCAAGCTAAAAGATACATTTTCATTAATTGATTGATTGATCTGATCTGATTGACAACCTTTTAGGTACTTACATGGTTGGCCTTTCCCATTGCGTTGTACGCGCCGTATGATTTACATAGTATGTACGTCCGTTGGCATCCTGTCGCTCCTCCCAGCCAGCTGGCAAGGCATCATGACCAGCACTAGGGAAAGGATGCTAAAAAAAAAACAAAACTTATTTAATCAATCACATAATTATAATTTTAAGAAAAAAAAACAATTTTTTTTGTTGAAAATTCAATAAAGTAGAAAACAAAAATAATTATAAAAATTTTAATATTATCCCAATGGACACTTTTAATTCTAAATATGAAACTTTTTTACTTTACGTTATCAGAAAAGACTCCTAAAAAAGTGCTCCCCCTTGGCACATGAGACCTGCTAAGGGATTAATGAGCGCTATGTTTATCGAAGTATGATATTGTCATCAAAAAAGTCTCAATACAGATCAATTAAATAATTCCCTTTAACATATCAAGCATATCAAGAAAACAAATTCCTTTCTACAGGATTTCCTAAATTTGATTACCCTCACTTTTGTTTTTGACTCCCGAAAATCACCTGTTGATATTATATTTATATTAACAATCAGATAATGAATAGATCTATAATTTCATATTTAAGGAATTACAATTTTGACCAAATCACGAAAAATTAAAACCAATGATATGCTAAAGATGGTTAATTCTACTTTGAACCCCTCCCACATCAAAGAATCCGGAAAGTGTCAATTATTTTTAATTATGTTGGGTTTGAAAACAAATATTGATATCAATCTAGTTATTATAACTTTTCTTCATAGTTGTAAATTATCTACATTATTAGTGGCGTATATTATGAAGATTCTAACTAATTCAATACTTTGAACACCTCTAGGAGGTGTTATAACTCGGAACTTTTCTTTACAGATCCCGCTATTTTATTAAGTGAAGTTAAAGATCACATTGTGGGCAAATGTACTCACAGGCTGGGATGACACTTCGCTGGCATTTGTTGGCTCAACATGCTCCCAGTCGCCGTCGCTGCTGTTGCCGGTCGTCGGTTCGCTCTGTTCGCGTGTTTCGCGTATGAATGCATGGTATATCTCCAATGTCCCCTTGATGCGTGATTTGGCGCTATATTTGTAAATGCGGGAAAAGAGGAAACAAAACATTGCATGAATGACAGACAGTGTATTTAAGGCACAAGGCAAGGTCAACACAAATACATATCACCACACACAAACACACACACACACACACCTACACTCATACAGAGATAATACGATAATGAGTTGCACAATATGGATAAACAATTACTGAAAGAAGCATTGACTAGAATTTCAACTAAAGGCAAATGAATACATAAATATTTATCTAACGGTTTTCCAATTTCAAACAGAAGAAAAGGAAGCAATTACAGAAAGACAGAGAGTACAACAACAACAAATGATAAAGAGTGTTTTTGAGATATGTATATGTACATGAATTTTCTAATTGAGAGCTATGTATACATACATATGTACTAAATATTGTGACTATTTTGTTATGTGGTGTAACTAACAGATTTACAGATATACAGATAAATTTGAAGTTGAATTCATTTCTGGTCTTTACTATACATTTCTTTTATCTTTGTCTATTTTCATTTCTTTTTTTATGTTGTTGTTTAAATGAACTGAAATTAAATAAAGGAAATCAAACTGCAACTTAAATAAACATACCCTACTGACCTGCGCGGACGCAGCGTATAGCTTTGTGAACCGATCGTTCGACCCTCCTGCTCCGTGGGTAAGTTGACCAGGGTCAGCTCGACCATCCCCAGGAAGTCATCACGTGTCAAGCGATTCTCGTCAAATACTTGAAACACAAGTTTATGCTCAGACGGTTTAACCTGCAACAAAATGTAAATCATTAAGTAAATCATAAGTATGTTTGATTCCACAGAAGGGAACGCCCCTATGGGGATAGTTTTAAATTTCTATTTCTTTTATTGTTTGTACAGATTTTGTTTACTTAATAAATATCTATGAAATGATAAAGTTAATATACATATATATATTTTTGTAAGAATGTTTTACTTTTTTTTGTACATATTTCAAAGTTAATTTTGATATTTTTCATTGGTTTTATTTATAACAGATAGATTATAACTATTTTTACAAAAACAAAATATTTTTAATTTCTTTTCTTAAATTTTTTTGATCAAAAGCATCTACAATCTATGAATATTATAAAAAAAAAACGAAATTTAATATTTATTTAAATATTTTTGACTATTTAATATTTACATAACTTATAAATTCATAAAAATCCTTTTATAATTCTTGAAAAGTTGGCATATTATCTATTCGATATACTCACTCTGAAGATGAACTCCTCGTTCCAGGATGGATTCAGTGTCTGCAATACAATAATACAGATATTTTCATATTATATTTATGTTACAACATTTAGTTGATCGGGCAATGACTAATGAAAGTGGCGACGACCTTTTTGGCCATACTGAAGAAATGATTACTCATTGCAGCCAAAGAAATTTACTGATAAGATAAGCACTGATTATGCTGCCCCCGCAATTTTAGTTACCTTCTTTTTAGTTTTAGTTAAAACCGAGTCAATATTTATATCACCATTAATTGTATTCAAATCGATTCTGACATAGGGATCACTGCGTAGAAGAAGAGCATAGATTAGGCATGAGGCTGACTTTAATTACTTTAATTATTTATTGATGTGGACCTACCTGGCGCCAAATATATCCTTTTTGGCCAAGGATTTGCCGCTCAGCACAACAATGCGCAAGTGACACGAGTCACCAGAGTCATTCTGTAACAAAAGAGAAGACAATGAAGTTAATTTAAATATGAATAGACAACAAAATGTGACGTGATTTGTGAAAGGAACTATCGACCTAATTACCGTCAAGTTTAAAAGATATATTTAACATTCTCTTCATTAATAAAAATAGATTACTCTTATATAAGAATAGTATTAAAAGAAATTCATAAACTTTTGACATTGTCAAGATGTACGGAATAATAATTTAATTTGATTTTTTTTTTGTTATTTTTATTTATAATAGATATACTTGTATCTAAATGCTTGGAATCAGAATATTATTAAGACAACTGACTTTATCTGTGCTAAACTCGATAGCTTAGGTCGGGAAAATTAGAAGTTTCGTGAGGAAATCTGTTTTATTTCCCGCTTTTTTAATCAACATTATAAACATTCATAAAAATATTACTATCACAAATAATAGAAAATGTCAAAAAGAAAAAAAAATTAAATATTAATATAAAGAAAATATTGGGATTAATTTCACAATTAGGAAGTGTGAATATTTATATATAGTATTTATTTATAGTATTTTAAAATATCCATAAATAATATAGACACATTTGTTTTAGATAATAATAGGTCAGTTAAATAAATGGAAAAGTGTGAATTTCAAGAAATTCATAAATATGACAAATAAATGATTTCCATTTTTTTTCTTTAAAGTAAGCGGATGTTGACAGTTCTTGGGAGGAACTACATCAGTTATAAAATAATTATAAATTATATTTATTGAATTAATTTGCAAACAGAACTGTGGAACATTTCAAGAGACCCCATGCATAAGCAACATAATAACTTTCACCAAAATCTCAAGCAGCAATTTTAAGACCTTAAGCCTGTTTCCATGTGTATGTATCTATGTGATGGTGTACGTAATGTAAGACATCTTAGAGAGCTGAGATTACGCTGCGTATACTTAATGCCAGTGATTACGCATACGCAACGTTGCCTGCCGACTGACTGTGGTGGCTAAGGCTAATTTATGCATCTTAATGCTGAAATAAATGTATATAAAGGATGTTTTGTGGGTCGCACAAAGAGCTTTCGCCTGTGTCTGTGCCTGTGTCTGACCTGCCATACAACTTTGTCAAGTAGACATACATATATACATATTTAGGTGGCCTTGACCCAACTATTCACATACAGAAGAAAGACAAGGAGTTTTCGCACTCGATGATAATTAAAAAGCATAACGTATACATACTTCAGCCAGGACATGCATACAGAGAACGTTTGTGTTTCCATTTTATGTCAATACGCCACAAACATTTTTGTATATATTTTATTTGTCAACAATTTCTAAGCTTGCTTGTGTTTATGTTTCGACCAGGCCGCCATTCAGTCGCCATCTTGGCCATGTTGACACTCATGGATTATGATAAATGAAATTCAAACTCTGCCGTTGGCCAGTATTATTGTGCGGAAAAACTCTGTCGACATGATGTCATTGAGCTCAAGTTCGAGTTTACATTTCATTTACTTTTCAACATACATAGTATATATATATATGTGTATATATAGTTTGCATATAGTGGACACGATTAACCGGCATAACACAATGCACACAACGTTGGCATTTTGTTGTTGTTGCTGTTGTTTTTGTCCGTGGCCTTTTCCATGAACTTGCTGTATTGATTTTTAAAAGGTTTTCCCATCTTGGAATGTCAACTGCTGTCGAGCGGAATCAATGCTGAAAATCCACACAATTCGTAGATATTACAATTTAATTGCGGTCTCAATGCGCTGCATCAGCTGTGGCCAAAACGGTCAATCAAAGTGCCAACAGCCAACAGACAACAGCTGTTGCCAATTCGCCATGACGCTAAGCCGTAATCTGATTAAATCTATGGCCAAGAAGACGGCAATAAATTTGCTGCAAGTTGCACTTAATGTCTCTGAACATAAAGAACACGACTTTAGGTCGTTGCTTATGTTTCTGCATATTATACAACTAAAATTTATCGCTTACATGAACAATTTATAGATAAATAAATGATCGCACATTTTTCTGTTAGCAATAACTTTGCTCTGTTTCGCAAAATTATATACTTACAAAGAATAATTATTATTTTTAAATATTCTGTGAAATAAATTTTCCCCTTTAATTTCTATGCCCTGTCTTGTTTGAAAAAGATATAAAAAAATAGGGTATGATAGTCTTGTGCAAATTTGCGAAATAGAGTGGTGGACTTTCCCACCCCCATAAAGTATACTAATTCAACAGAGAAATCTATTGAGGCCTGTCCGTTAGTCCCTCCGTCTGCCTGTCCGCCTATGGGACTACTTATACGCATGATCTAGGATTATGAGATCTATCTAAGAAACTTTAAGAGCTAGATTCCGTATGTAGGTTCAAATGTATATACCATACGCTGATCAAGTATATCTTTCTTAGATTCCACGCTCCTTTCACCTGATAGAGAAAAACGATTTTTTCCTTTTAGTGCCATTTTCTCAGAGACTATAATAGCTAGCATTGAAATTCAAATTTGGCAGTCAGATTTTTTGATACTAAACGAAGAAAATGTACTCTCAGTTTTTGGATACCTCGATCGTTACGCCCCCTAATCAGAAATCAAATTCATTTAATAACCTTATGAAATTCGACTTTTATGTATAAATAAATCATTTATGAATAAATTATGCAGATTATTTCATCTTTATTTTTGGATTCAACACTGTCTATGCCCACAATTTCAAAAAAATAAAGAAACAATTGGTTTTTAAGGCAGATTCTTCAAATATGGTATATACACTGTCGGTCAAAATAATATGTAAAGTAGACCACAAGATTTTCCTAATCAAGATTGTCTTAATTGTAAATATTGTAAATTTCCAACCATAGTTTATCTAGACATAGTTTTACTTTTAATTATTATTTTCTCATTAGCTTAAGTTGCCACAAAGGTAATAGAATACTATTCAGCTGTAATCAATATTTATAATAAATAATAAAACTTTTGTATGCTCTTTAAAAAAAATTTTTTTTTTTTTTTAATTTCGTTTCGTTTTCCAAATTATATTATAATATATATCAAAAGAATTGTCTAATTCTACTTTATTTTCTACAATAAATTCGTTAAGATAGGTTGACCAATAGTGCATATTATATACCATATACTATATTGTAAAATTCAAATCAATCATATAAGAATCATACGCTTTATTCATGAAACCAATTCGCATGAAAAACATCGAACAGGGTATCTCATAGCCGACCCCATTCAATTATAGCGTTCTTTTGTGTGTTTCTCGTGGTGTTCACCTATAAGAAAACATTTAAAACTATATGTATGATTAATCGTCATGTGTGTGCTGATAAGTTGACTGATTGTGAAGCTCTTGGCCAAGCTGGAAATGAATATGCAAGAAGTATCCACCGGATGGAAGTTGGAAGCATTATCATTTGGATCAAGTCAAGCAGCCAACAATTTAATCGAATAAGTTAACTGCAACACATGACACTTTGCTGATAAAAATAGCAACAATATATACATCAAGTAGAAAGTTCAATAAATATCATTAACCAAATTGATTTAATTGATTTTCATTTACGCACTTTCCCCAAAATGTCAATCCAAAAGTTCATTACACAAATTGAACTGATGTCCCTAACGCAATTGGATGGATGGATGGATGTACGATGATGGTTAGATGGGGATTGGGATTACGGATTATGCGATGAAGTTCACACCACTTGGTAAATCGATTTTTTCAAAATATGCAGGTAGTATGATTAATCCAAGGGGATTCAACGAATTGTGAAATTGGCATTGATAGCGAAAATCCCTGTGAATAATAATTTATAAATAATACATATATTTCTATTCCAGAATGACCATAATATTTTAAAATATAATAACTAGGTCAAACTATCTCAAAATGTGCGAAACAATATAAATAATTATCATACTGAACAAACTAAAACTCAAACTGGTTTTCAATATGAAAAACTTTCAGTTGAAAAATATAAGGCATAAGTTTTATCTCATTTCTCATATTCAAATAGGAAAAGTATGTTGAAAATTGAAGGTCTTTAAGAACCATTGACCTCGACACACGATACACAAATTTTACACACATTCAACAGATTAATGCCAGAAATGCCAAATTCCAAATCTAGTTCCAAACACAAATCCAATGAATAAACATTTAATGAAATAAGTGCGAGAGAAGAGAAGAATCTACAGCATACAATATTATATAAGCGAAGAGTGTGTCTATGTATAAATGAAATACACATACATATATATGTACATATGCATGTATGTAAGTGTATTAAAATACATACTATTAAATCAGAGATCGATGAATATCAAAAATATCAAACTAATGTTAATTATATAGCAAGAGAAGTTGATACGATAATATCTCGTTATAACTGCATTAGCTGGGCGAGATCAACGAATAGCAAGAGAGTATAAAAAGAGATAGAGAGAGAGAGAGAGAGTCGAGAGCGTAGAGATTTGGGAATGTCACCGGAACTTACATCACTGTTATTGTAGCCATGAATCTGACCATCCTCAGCGGATGCGGATGCTGCTGCTGCCTCTGGTGTTGATTCAGCCATTTTATTTATTAATATTAATATTGATATTGATCAATGTTATTTTGTTTATCTGCGTTGTATTTCGTCGCTGTTTTATTGAACTATTTGTTTGCGTGCTAATTAAACTAAAATAAACAACAATAAATATTCATGTTTACTAAGATGCCCAGCAATTGGATTTAACTGCATTCATCAAGTTGCTCAACACACACATATTTTATATTTTGAAATATTTTGGCGCGAGAATGGAAACTTTTACAATTCACAAGTATATAAATATATTTTCATCATTTCTAAGCATCACATTAAAACAAAACATTTCGGGATGACTAATCAGATGCCCAAAGAGACTCTCCAAAATAGAAATATTATAAGAGAACGAGAGAGAGCCAAAAAGCGTAACCGTAAAACGCGGAGAACGGCAGCCACAAAAAGTAATACGCGATGGCGAATCTTGTTTTCACAGTGCGACGTTCATTCTTAGCTCACCACGCCAACAACAATTATAACAACAACACAACAACAACAACCAAATCGACCACAAACACAACGAGACAACTGCAAAAGGCTGGGCCCTGCCTGGTTTTGACTGTTGCTTTTTATGTACACATTTATTTATATACAAATACGAATACACAAACACATGCATATGTACGCAATGCATGTGTATGTAGATTTTTATTTTATATAATTAACACATTTTCACACAATTGTAGTCTACAACATCATATAATCAGTTAGAAACGCGTGCGGCATTTTTAATTCTTTATATCTACATACGTATGTACGTACGAACGTATGTAGTATATGTATGGGCACATAATTTAATTATTCATTTATTTATCACTCATTAACAACACAAGCGCAAAAGCACTGCAACAGAGCTGCCACTACCGATAGAGGCAATAACAACAAGAACAAGAACAGCAATAACCACAACACACCAATACTTTTAAAGAAACATGTTCTACGTCACTCTTCCCCACTTTTTATATACTGTGTGTGCTTGTATTTGTACAACTACAAATGATTCGAAACAACAACAACAACAACACGGCTCCCGCCGTCAAAAGCAATGGGAGCTCTCGTTCACGTTCTAAGCTAAACTAAAATAGTGCTCCACCGCAGTGTGACCAAATGCTCATAAATTGGAAATGCTACATGCCTAACAAAATCGAGCCAACCCCAAAATGTGACTAATAAAACACGTACAACTCAAAAAATGTTATTAACATCGACGAAGAAATATTTAAATTATGAGCTAACATGTAATAAACACAACATTAACATGTAAACAATTTTTAAAGCAAATAATCAAAGCCTCATATTCGCAGATTTGCAGAGTTACCATGCTCAAATAAATACTGAATATGGTAAGGTCGGTTTTTATCGGTACGCGCACACTCTGAATCCAGCAACTCATCTGGCAGCTCTGCGGCAGCTGCTTGACGAACAAGTGGGCAAAGTATCAAAACAAAAACAGATGTTTGAAAGCAAGTATATCATGCATACATACAAACATACATATGCGCATGTTGAATATGTAAATGTATTTGCATTTTTCAATAATGTTTTAAAAGTACCGGCAAATAAAACTTGATATTTAAAAGTCTTAAATCATAAACTATGCTCAGTTCAGTTTCTAGCCTAGTAAATAAGGAAAAACACGAAAAATGTGGCTTGCTCAGTATTGGTGACAAGTGAATGACGCCAACTGCGACGTTGGCAGCGACTGTGACTATGGTTAACACAAGCGCACTAATGAAGATAAAAAGAGCAGCTGCTATTAGTGCTGACAGACCAGTCGCCTCGCCTCGCCTCGCTCGTTGTGGCGCTAAATGAGTTAAGCAAATAACTTGAAATCACTCAACTCATTGAGGGCTTAATTTACGCACATTAAGGAGCTGACGATTGCCGTTAATAAATTCAATTACCAGGGGTAATCTGTTTATAGACAGACTGTTGTCTCTTTTCTACTTCGGTAAAGATATATATTATGAAAAGATGTGTCGATTTTTCGTTGTTTGTTTGTGATAACTTCCACTATATTTGCTACGCCAAGCAAATACGCTTATATTGTTTGTTTGGTTAAGTTCACCAATTAGATTCCCAGGCAGATGTCCAGCACTTTACAGCAGCCATCATCACATCTATGTAAGTCGCCAAAAGGCAAAAACGTGCCGCTTTAAAGATCTGGTATTTTATAATCGCATTGTTCTTTAGATACGCTTATCAAACGAAATCGTTCTCGTTATCTCTCTCCCACCACTGGCAGCAAGCAAGAAAGCGAACGAATCAACGAACAAAAGCACACAAAAATATGCAGCTGCTGCCATATTCATTTTCATTCGTATTTAACAGACATGTTGACATGTGAAACAACAACAACAGAAGAAATTAATACGTATTATATTAATAAATATTGCAATTCGATTACAATTCAAATTATCGATAGCATCAATCCATATTTGAGCGTAATAAGCCTCCCGTCCCCCAAAGACCTTTAATATTCCTGATCTTATTCCCATGACCCGCTGCGATTAGATTCACAGTGCAAACACCGTAAAGCGAATTCAGTGATAAACGAGTGCTCATCTCTGGCGGACTTACCACAGCGGCCAACGATCTACGTGGCGCGTGTCCGTTGTAATCTAGGCGCTGCTGTTGTCCTGCAATAACTGAGGCGGCGCGACGTCTTGGTGGTGGGCGTGGCACATCAACCGCAGAGGATGAGGCCGACACAGTACTAATACTGCTATTGCGTGCTGACATTCTCACAATTCGCACTAACTGTAAACAAGAGAAACGAAAACGCATAAAATAAACGGAAGATCAAATTGAACGCATACGAATATAAGTTCACAAGTAATTATGTATGTATGTATGTAGGTATGTCATGTACGTATATGTATGTGTATGTGTATGTGTATGTAAAAGTAAGTTCTTCAGAGGTGACAATAACTGGAAGCTGTGCAAGGCCATATCGCATAGCAGACAACAAAGGAGACCCGAACTTGCTGCTCTTCTCTTTACATACGTACATACATACACACATACAAATACAGCTCATGTGTGTGTAGTTACAAAAGAGTATATGCTCTAGGTATGCAAGTAATTCTCCATACATACATATGTATGTTTATGTGTACGTGAATATGCATAGTTATGCATGTATGTGTGGGCGAGAGCACAGAATAATACTTGGTGGAAAAGCCCATTAAATCAAGTAATTATCCAACCGCAAAAGGTTCATCGCCGCGACCGCGACTGCGACCTGCCCGGCTTTCCTCATACTCATACATGCATACATTCATAGGCTTCCTCCAAATTTTACTTAAGCTTTATGCAAGACACCAACACAGTCAAGCCGCAATCAGTGTAGTATATCTACACAATAATTTATCTTGATTTATGTTGTATTTTTAACTAAATTGTTCTACTATAAAATGTGGACAAGTGTATGTGAATCTATGCATGTATGTATGTAACTATCTGGGTAGGTGAGTGTGCATATGTATGGGCGATTATACTGATATACTTGAGGAAAAACTCATCACGTACATTTGTTTTTACAATATCAACTATACAGTACACTTGGTATTCGTTTTAATTACCCGCACACTTTTAACTTCGCTTACATCTTATGATTAATATATATGAGCTTTATCGTTTTCGAATAAAAAATTTTTGCGAAACAACTATTTAACTTTCACACAACACAGCACGCCCGACTAAATCCGACAACCAACTAAAAACGATATTTTGCACGATAACTTTTCATCGCAACTCGTCCGCTAAAGATGAGCGATTTGCTGTAATTCATCGTGAATATCGTTGGTATTGTTACACTTGTTTCATGTTCTTTATAAAGTCACACCTGTGCATTGACTAAATTGAAAGAGATTCAATTATTTGCATATTCAAATTTTGGATAGTGAATTTTGAAAAGTTTTAACTAATGCGCCAATCATCGATTAAAATGCAAATAACATAATTTCAGTCACAGTTACTGAATAACGAGTAGTGCGATGTTATATGATATTTTGTGCACAGCACGCAAATATCGTCCGTCTCTAACGAAAACGTAAATGCGAAAGGCAGTGAAAAAATTTAAAAGAAACAATAGAAATTTTATTCCAGTTTTAATGCAGAATTAAACACAATAGATTTAATGGATTAACGAGGCAGAGCTAATAACCCAAACGCCTTTGATATTTGAAAACAATTGGAATATCCACAGTATAACTACGTTTCAATTATATCCGTGCTCGACTCGGTGCGTGGTAATTGCGTATTAAACAACAAAACCAACAACAACAACAGCAACAGCTTGCAAACAATCTGCAAACGCTGGCAAAAAATAAACTTGGGGACTGGCGAAACAATCAAAAGTGGAAAACGAAACGAACGCTTGCAAAAGAAAAGAATTAACAATTTTTTTATTGTCGTGAGTTAGTTTTTACATGGGTTTAACAGATCAAGACTGGATTGGCAGTGCGGTCAGCTTGACCTGCGACGACGAGTTGGGCGTATTCCAGGGTCTGATTAAGAAGATTTCTGCCGAAGAGATAACGATTGTGCGCGCTTTCCGTAACGGTGTCCCACTACGTAAGCAAAACGCGGAGGTTGTGCTGCGCTGCACCGACATCAAGAGCATAAATCTCATTGAGCCCGTGAAGGATATTGAGACGACGGCTCTGACGGTTATCAACAAGCCCACGCCGGTGAAATTGCCGAATTTCTCCAACATCCTTGGCAAACAGCAGCAATTGCAGTTGCTGCAACAACAACAACAGCAGCAACAAAGGCAAGAGCGGGAGCAGGAGCAGCCAGTGACGCCAAGAGCACGGACCAACGGACATGCCAATACAGGGAGAAATGGTGGACCGAGCACTTCGAGCGCGAATTCGGCACTTAGTGATAAGATGCAGAAACTAATGCTCAACACAAATGTAAATGCTAATCCCAATGGCCTTAATGGGACGCGAAGGTATTGTCATATTTGCGTCATTGGCTATTGGAATTGTTTATCTTATTTGAATCCATTTGTATTGCTCCTATTGCAGAACACCGCAAAACTCGCGTGAAATTGCGACCACACCCAATAGTGTTGCTGCCTTCTTTGGCAACATGATTCCGTCGAAGGTGGAGGTGAAGCTGGGCAGCTCAGCCTACAATCCCGGTGGCAGTAACATGGAGAGCTATGCCAGCACCAGTGCTGAAGGCACCAGCGGCAGTGGTAACGGAGACTTGGCTGTACCTAGCACCAGCAGCAGACCCATTGATATCAATAATAGTAATGGCAATGCCAATAATGGCGGTTACTATAACCAGGCCGCATATAGTTTTGGCAAACGGAATGGGAATGGAAATGGGAATGCCAATGGCAATGGCAGTTTCAATTCCAATTCATTTACTGCGAATTCCAATGGAAATTCCAATGGGAATGGCAATGGGAATGGAAATGGCAACGGAAATGGGAAGAACAAGCAGCGAAATCGAGTAAGAAGGGAGAGCAGCATGCGGCAACAGCAGCAACAGACCTTTGGCAACGAAGCCGATGATCCGCTTTTCCATGAGGACTTTGACTTTGAGGGTAACCTGGCGCTGTTCGATAAGCAGGCCATTTGGGATGATATTGAGTCGACGCACCAAAAGCCAGATGTGGTGCGTCATGCGGTGCATGTGCAGCACCAGCAGCCAGAGAAAAAGTATCGACATGATGAAAACATTTTGGCCAGAAAGCCGCTGCAGTTACGACAGATTGAGAGTGTCTTTGATGGCAGCAAGGATTTCGTCACCGATGATGGGCTCATCATACCCACCATTCCGGCCTATGTGCGCAATCGCATCGAGCTGAGTGCGGAGCGCGCTGGTCTCTCAGTGCAGCGCCAGATTGACACATTGGCGCGTGGCGCCAGCGACTTGGCCATAACATTGCTAGGAGGAGCACGTCGCTTGACGCCAGCCAATAACCATCAATGGCCCAAGATTGTTATCATTTGCGATGGTGTTAATACAATTAGGTGAGATTTTAAAATAGTTCTTAAAATATCCTTGCGGAATTTCATTGTAATTGTGAAATCTTCATTGCCTTTAGAATGATCAACGTTGGAGCTGCTACAGGACGATTGCTAGCGTCCCATGGACTCACTGTTCTCCTGTATGTGGAACAGGCTGAATTAATAGAACAAAACGGCAGCCTAGAGATATCCTTGTTCAAGGCTACCGATAATATTATTGTACATTCTGTTGACGGTAAGCTAAATGTTATCTTTCATAAGTGAACCAATCAATTTATTATTTTACATTATTATAGCTTTGCCTACTCCCGATCTTGTGATACTATCGACGAATACCGTTAACCTATCGGATGCAATTAAGAAGTGGCTAAGCTTTAATCGGTAAATATATTCAAATATCAGATATCGTTACAACTTTATTAATTAACATCCATTTTGGGAAATGATGATTGAATTGTGCATATTTAGTTAGCAAATAATATTGAACATTTTCTTCTTGCTTTGACTATTATAGTTCATCGGTGCTGGCAATTGATCCGCCGCCATGTGGCATTAAAGATGTGGCCATCAAGTACTCAATATTACCAATATTACCATTAATCCAAGATGCAAGTACATCGGCTGCTGCTGCTGCTGCCTCTGTTGCAACCGAAGCTCCGTCAACGAATAATTGTGGCAAACTGTATTTATGTAATTTAGGTATACCAGATAAATTTTATCGTGATTGTGGCATTAAGTACAAAAGTCCATATGGACATAAATATGTGATACCGATTCACTCAAAGGACTGAAACAACGACAACAACAACAGCAACCAAACAGACATATAAACAATCAACAATAATAACAACAACAACAACCAACAATAATCAATCATCAGACGACAACCTATATAAACAATGAAAACATCATACACTATTTTAACTCCATTCACTGTATAGACACACACACACACACACACACACACACACACACACACACACACACACACACACACACACATACACACATTCAAATCACATACATGTGATGATCATCAAAGTCCTGTTTCCTGTGAATCCTAGCTAGCTGTTAGATGTCTCATTTATGACTCAATTTAATCATTTGATAATTTCAAATTCAATTTAAATTTAAAATTAAACAATTTTATATATTGATTGGTAACAATCTAGAGCTGCCCTACTTTAGTTTACAACTAATAGTTTAATGGTATATTTCATATATTTATTAATACATACTATGTGTTTGTACAATCCCCCGCACAGAACGCTAGTCCATCATTATTTTAGTCTTTTTTTTGCCAATACTTTTGCATTTTAAAAAACCGTTATAGGACCTACTATAAATCTTCCTGCATTTTAATGCTCTCCCCTGTACGAGATTAATCTTCATATTAATATTAAAACACATACATTAAGCATGGATACACGGTACTCCCTTTCAACCAGGAAATTAAGACAAAAAGAAAAAACAAAACAATTTTAAAATTGAGTTGTAAATAATTGTTCGTGTGTATGGGGAATTATCTCAATTAAATGATGTTTGTGTGAGATTGAAGATTGAGCTAAGTATGCGCAATACATGCCAAATTAAATGTCTATATTTTAAGCATAAAACTACCAATAACTATAAATCATATATGATAAATTGAAAACAATACAATTACAAATTACAAATAGGTGTAAGTTAGTTTTGTAATCAGTAAGGATTTAACAAGAACATCATCTACAACACACAAAGATATGAAAGAACTTTAATCTGTATTTAGATATTAGCAAATAAGCATATGTAAACCCTTATTTTTTAAACCCCTCTCCCCCATCGAATACTGATAGGAAAAATCAACAACAATATTTCAAATGTATCACGATGATTTTTATGACTTAAACTTAAATCAAATTGTATAAGAAATATCAAAATATCAAAAATCCGAACTAATAGTAAAAATGTTAGCCTATCGCAACCAAAAAACCTTAACTAATTGTTGTAAAAATATTATATTATATTATGTAGATTCTAAATTCCAATTGTTGACGATCAATTTTTGCAAATTTCAATTTGCACTAAGTTGTTTCATACTTAAAAACAAACACACAAAAGAAAAAACCAACAAAAATCCCAAACAAAACATATACAGTATGTAAAAATATAAAGGCTTTTCCATAATGGAAAAGCGTTAACACTGTTTTGAGTTAGGAGTAGGCGAGCTGTGGCAGCACGTTAAGGAGCGGGGTAAGGAAAATTCAGTAATTTTATAAAAAAAAAAAACGTTTTGGCGATAAACAAATCGCAAATTCATTATTTACATTGTCACAAAATAAGATAATTGTGTTAAATTACACTTCCATCAATTTCCCGAAATTTGAAATTTTCAACATTGAACACCGAATATTCAACAACCCATAACTTTGTCAATTTAGTTAAACAATAATCTTGAAAACAATGTATATACAAAACTTGCCAACAAAAAAAATAAAATAAAAAAAAGCAAGTAATTACCTTACCCCACATGATTTTAGAGGAAGGATGAGTTGAAGGTGAGAAGGTTATTTCCAATTGAATACAAGAACAAAAACAAGAAAAAGAAGAACCACAGATTTTGGTAAATGCTTTAAAAATTGTAAATGAAAAAATCTATTTTTCGGTCCAATTGTATAAGAAAACAAAACATCATTTGTGTAATTCATGAGAAATTTGAAAATATGCCGACAAATCAAATCAAACAAAAACACGAGTTAACTTAACTTAACAGCTAATATATACAAACAAGAAACAATATTAAAAGAACAACACCGAAAGCCTTCTCGTGGAAACAAAAAAACATTTGTGTATTTTATTTAAACATTTATAACGTTCTTTTACAGTGGACTTGGTAGGTGTGTTTCATCTACATAAATGGAAAGATTTTCATTTTCTTTAAACTGGAAATATTAAACATATATGATAAATATCAAATTAAAGAATAAGTTTTAGGCTCTTCAGTTGCCTTCAATTGTGCAATACAAATCAAGTCAGATTGTCATTGTCATTCTTGAGACGCTTCACATCAGGATTCTCGACATCTTGCGAGTTTCTACGTTTAACGGCAGTACGAAATTCGTGGGCACGATTCTCTAAATGCAATGTAAGCAATTTCATCTTGCCTCCCTCAACGGAATCCTCTTGAATCTTGGGTGTTGTCAGTTGGTCTTCGAAGCCGGAGTCGCATATTCGCGAGTTAAGAGACTCCATTTGCATTTTCTCTTCGATAATCACAAGAACTTTGAAATAATCCTCGATCTCCTCCTCAGTATAGGATGTCAATTTGGTTAGATGAGGAGTCCAGACTTGTGGCAAGCCGCTCACCTGTCGTGCAGCTGCAATGCAACTAGCTGCCAGCAATGATGGTGCAACATTTCCAAATCTGTAAACTATTACAAAAATATTTATTATTGTTTGTTTATTTAAAATAGTATAATTATTTTTAAAAATATCACAATAAAATTCATTTAGGATGAAACAAGTTCCAACTTTTTAATCCCATCTTTTCCTGAAATTAAAAGGTTTTTTTATGTAAATTTTAGAGCTCCATAAATACAGAATATTCGAAATATTTAGAATCAAATAATTATATGTTTCATGTAATTAAAATCAAACGAATTATAAGTTAACAGTCTTCAGATTAACATTTTTTTTTAGAAAAAATATCTCATAATTAATAAATATTTTTCAATTCTGGGAAAAATAAATCAACAATATACAATAATTTAATTCGTTTATTTAGTTTAAATATGATGATTATATAATATAATTATTATTTTCCTATATACAGTTTAATCGCGAAAATTCGTACCCGTCCATTTCGAAATTCACCATAATTCGATAAAAATTTCGACCCATTGAATATTTTCAATAAATCGTAAAAATTGTATACATGTTGGGCCTCTTGTTAATATGTAATCTTTTTAGTATCGTAACCTCTTATAATTCGTAATGCATATCGAAATTTTTGATAGTTAAGTCGCTGTTAGGTTTTATAGTATTTATTTAGATCTTACAAGCCAGGACTAATACCACAACTGAGTCGTTATTTTTAATCTATGGTGTCTTCAACAACATACATATGTATGCTCAGAAAATCTAGACATAAAGGAATCCAATATTATAAATTACTTTTAAACTTGGATTTTCCTATTTCTGATATATTATCATAATTAGTTGATATTATAATTACATGTTACTATTTAATTTGCATTTTGCATACATATAAAGAAATATCTAAAAATAAAAGCCTCGTTAATTCGATTTTTTCTTTTATGTCTTTCGTTAAATGAAAATCTAGCTAATTTTATAAAAATTATTTTACTTTGTTCTAATATAGATATATATCTATATCTAAAAATAATAATTAATAATAACATAATATGGGGTCAGGTCACTGGCTTCAAATATTAGGTTCGCTTTTAAATACACAATATATATAGGAAATATGTTGAATTCCTGAGATATTTATGTGAGATTATTAAGCAATGTGTAAATCTTTTCTTAATCTGACAAAATTATGAAAATGAGGACATCCTAGTTACATATTTGGGTGGTCTAATAATATTTCACTTACCATTGAGCGTGTAATCGGAGATGCGGAGCAAAAGCTGCGCCATGGCAGCCATCATTTCTTCGAAGGAAGCGATGCGCGGAAATGCAGCTGAAAGAGCCTCAGATGCATTCAGTACTTGGCAATAGGAGTCATAATCTTCCAGTGTGATCGTTTGGTGTGCAAACATTTCCACAAAACTGGCTGTGGTGGGCCGCATTAGCTCAAAATCGAAGAATCGCAGCATTTTACTTTCCACGCACCTAAACTCGAAGCCAATGTAGCTTTTGTTCACGAGGTTAAGGTTCATGTCACTGTATCGCGGCAGCCGATATTCATTGCTCTCAATCTGTGCCGCAAGATGAACGCAAGTGAGTGCAACTAGGTCCAGTTTATCCCTGCTCACTGTGTACGAGTCCATATAGCGATCCAGATAATATATAGCTATGAATCGAAAATTCATTTCATCTACAGATATGACTCCAGCTAGAAGAACTATCGTGCTTATTAATCGGCTACTTACACAAATGAAAAGCACATCGGCCCAGCCTGAAAGTGTTCGTCATTTGTTGGCACAGTTGGATCAGAGATTGCCTTTCCTTAACTTGAGATGACAAGAAGTACATTGGTCGCCGTCGATTCTCCGACTCAAGCATCGTCTCGAATATGTCGTCTGCATAGTCGCTTATCCAGTGAAATTTCGCAATCCGCTCCTGCAAAACCAACAACCAAAATAAGTAAACAAACTTAAAATCCTACGCATTGTTAAAGCAAACTTCATTTGTATATCCAGCATGCTCATTTATTTCATTGAGCACAATGATATTCTGTTCGATCGCAGGGTTTGTCATGCTGCAAACAAAACTTTGTGTAGCCTGCTTTGATTTTTAGATTATTATATTCTTTAAACACATTGCGTCGTACACTATGTTTTTAGTGTCTATTCTGGAAAGATGGCCGGCAGTAACGGTTAAAATATACAGTTCAATGCTGAAATTACAGTGTTGCATTTCAATTTGCTGAATGTTATAAATTTTTGTTTACAGTGCGTTGCCGCTGTTATTTGGCAGCCTGCACGAAACAGAGTTGCCAGCCATCGTTCAGAAATACGCTGCTAAAGAATAAATAATGAAAATTGAAAAAGATCGTCCAATTTTCTAAAGTTATGCACCAAAGTTATAGCGTTGAAATTTCGGTACCGAAATCTCAACATCGAAAAGTTAAAGTTGATTTTTTATCTGTTTTGGCTTGTCGATAAATACAGGTTTTCAAATGTCCCATCGGTCAGTACAAAAATCTCATTATTGCAAATTGTAGGATATGGATATTAAATTTTCATCCGATTTTTAAAAATACCACGAGAATCATAGATCCCAAAATCTATAAGAGTTACAGCCCCTCCGAAAAACAGTAGATAGATTTGTGTATACCATACACTCATAAAGTTTTTCCAGTTTTCCAATGCCATGCTTCGCTTACAAATTGAAAAAATTTAATATATTTTTGAGTTTTTCAGTTAGAATCCTTATACTCGGATAATTCATATATGATAATGATATATTATTGGCCTACACTTTTAATAAGAATGATGGGAGTTATTCTCGAATTTAATTAGCCGCATCTAATGTGCAAGTTCACTAATATTTGGAGGAACAGTGTATCTCATAGTTAGACTAAAACATTATTAATTGTTTAGCATTTCAAATTTATGTCTGAGGGAAAATATTTCCAAGTTTAGTTTTAACTAACTGAATACTTGTCATGATGTCAATAAATCTCTCACCTGAAATCATTACCTAAAAACAGCTTCTTGGAATATGGGAAGGAGTTCGAAATAAACTGATAATTAAGTATTTATTTCAATTTTGGTTACAGTAATTTCCAATGAAATTATTTTAATTATAAGTAACATATTCGGAACGTTTTCAATGAAAATAAATTTCATGTTTTTCTTTTTTTTGTTTTTTTGGATAAATCTAGCTTGTGAAAATATAAATTTAAGTATTCGGTCAATGGGCCTGACCTTAAGGCACTCAGGAAAGATCATTATAATCTCAATTATTGACATCATCATCGTGTCCATTTACAATTCTGCTCGGCAATTCGCAGCCGAAATAGGCGTTGTTATTGGCACAATACGTGATATAGTAACGCCACCAAATATCATAAGATAGAAGATTGGGATTCCCGAATACGATCATGAAGCAACGTGCTCGAGATGTGGCCACGTTCATGCGTTTCTTGCTGCTAACAAATCCCAAGTTATGTATCAAATCTGTGGATACCAGAGACTTTGTAGATCTGACAGTGGAAATTAGGATAATATCACGTTCCTGTAAGAATCAATTAATAAATTATTGCTATTTTTATAAATTATATTGTTATTTACCAGTCCCTGGAACTCTTCGACCGTGCCAATTTTGGGCATCTTAATATCCGTATCCACAAACATGGATCTCAAATTCTTAACTTGCTTGCTATACGGAGTTATAATCCCAATTTGATCGGGTTGAATATTTTTCTGATACATACGTAAAGTGGTTAGGAAGACCTCTCGTGCCTCATCCATATTGAACCACGATGGAGAATCTTCAGCCTTTGCGTTTACTCCCAGTATTCCATAGAAGAACGCGCCATGCTTGTAAGGCATGGATGCTTCGGGTCCAAAAATAGTTTGTAATTCCTTCAGCAAACTTGCTTCCCTTGAACTCTCATCCGAGATGACAGGGACTAGTTCCTCGTCATAGAACAACTTATTATACACTGACATGACAGAGGGCAGAGCCCGATAATTGTTCAACAGCTTGGTTACTACTGCAGGATTATAGCCGCAGTATTTCGGAAACTTCGTCAAGTCCTTTTGGTACAGCGGAAAACTGAGAATGCGCTCCAGGAACGATTTATCCATTCCAAGCTCGGCTGCTTGCCGAGAAAATGTAATGGGCTGGAGCTGGTTATGGTCCCCGACAAGCACAATTTGACTCTTATGACCCAAGACAATGGGCATTATGGTTTCCGGCTCAGTGCATTGGCCTGCTTCGTCGATCAGCACATGAGTGAAATGATTCTCGGGCAAGTCCATTTCAAAAATATTTCCCAGGGTTGCACAGGTCCCGATGATGACACGATGATTTATCACAAACTTTGATTTGGGTCGCAGCTTTACTCCCGCATCTGAAGCACCCATCTGGAAATATAAAAGTGGACCAATAAAAAAATTTTCATTGGGAGGTCAAACTACGTATAGGATTCCCACATTAGCGTGGGCCTCCCATTAGTCTTTTTAGTCGATCTCTAAACTTTCATAATTGTCATCCTATCTCAAGAGTGTGTAGAAATTTATCTACTACCTTTGATACGTCTAATAAAATAATTTAGGATCGTTAAAACTTACCGGATTTTGACTGGAAATCGATTTGTCGACATCCAAAGTAGCACAGAACTGTTTCAGTTCCTCTGGAATTAGATCCCTCTCCACTTGATTATGGGAAACCAAACGTATGAATTGTCCATTCTCCAACAGGTTACCATCAACGATTCGCTTCGTGATGAGATTGGCAGAGCTGTTCGATGGCGTGCCAACCAATATACGGACGCCCGGTAGATTTTCCACCAACTGTACCAGGGTCTCCACCAGAGTTACTGTCTTTCCTGTGCCCGGCGGCCCGTATATGACGTAAGGCAGGTTCAAAACTTCGCCTCGAAGTATATTGAAAACGGCTCTTTTCTGAATTGAATTTAAGGTGGTATCGTACCACTTGAGCTTCTCGTTGTCCAGGAACATGTTGCCATCCGTGAAAGTAACCTTTAATTGGGGACGGTCACGTCTTATCAATTCGTTGGGAAACAAGAGGTTTTTATTTAAGAGTCTGGTTGCAAGTTTTAGACCATGGTGTTGTTTCCGAAATGTATATCTGGAGAACTGAAAAGTCAAATGATAATCTTCGCCATTATATTTCTGCTGGAATCTCTCATCAAATTTGATGAAAACCCGATCGCTGCACACTTTATGAATGAAGCCTCTGTGGAGGACAAGATTTTCGGCTTCCAACCAGGGACTACTGGCAATAATCATATCACCAATCACCAGGGATGGGCGACGCTCGGCCAGATTTTCGATTTGCAGTGAGAGGTATTCCTTCTCACGCTGAAAGTGGGCACGTTCTCGGTCATAGTTGCGGAAATTCACAGTTTGTTCGATCTCCTCCAAATGTAGGAGCAATTGGAATCGTTTCCTATAGTTATCCATGCATAGGCATCCCTTAAGGCATTGAAACTCATCTTTCAAAGTGTCCACAATGGTACCTCTGCGATCTGAGGTTAACAAAATCTCACGTAGATATTCGGGTACTTCGTGTGAATCGAGGCGAATCGCATGACTTTTATTGTCATTTTTAAACTGAGTCCTCGGAGCAGGTGCACGACCCGAAATTATTGTGCCCTTCTGATTCATTGACCACACTTGGTTAGCATAATGGCGCGACCTTTGACCGATTGTATAGCCCGAGGCCTTCATCCTCTCTGCCGCCAACAAACGCAACTCTGTCTTTTTGGCATCCTCAGCTGAATCGCATACAGCAATCGTGAGACGCTGCTTGGTTTCAAAAGTGTCAAAGACCAGGGTATAGAACTCTTCCCATTCTCCAATGAAATTCGCACTTATGCTAAATGTTACTGTTATTTCACCATACGCATCGATGCGCCTCGAATTCAGAGGTTCCACCAATTTGATTTGAGATTCCCTCGTCTTGTCGATCTCAATCTTTTGTAGATTGATGGACTGGTGTCTATTGTTCTTGATTTTCAATGAGGTGTTTTGCTTGCTATATTGATTGGAAATTATAATGTGCTGATTTCCAATTATGCTGACTGCGTGCGATTTCCCATTGGAATTTCCTGGAAGTTTTTGATTAATTTTACCAAAATTTTTCTCCAATATCGACAAATGAATTGCACGACGAACGTATTTGAGCTAAAAATATTATGGAGTAATCCAATAAATAAATTAATTTAATCAATATAGTTTAATAAAATATACAAATTTTTATAAATAATTGTACGACGATAATAATAAAAGTATAATAAATAATTCTTAATAAATAAAATATACGCAGCTTTAAAAAATAAAAATAATACTACAAAAAAAAAAAAAAAAAAAAAAAAAAAATAAAGCCTACATATATAAAAAAAACTTTAAATCTAAATAAACAATGTTACTTACATGTTGGCACTCTATCAAATCGGCTTGAACAATATCTCCGAGATGCAACTCCTTGGGCATATCGGCCTTTAGCACATATATGTTCGGATGCAGCACTGCGAAATCCTCAAAGACACTTTCAACGACACACGATTCAAAGGTTTCTAAGCGCCCAGGACTTATCTTGCTTACTTCCAGTATTTCGCCTTGTCCATAATCGTCATTTAACTGGATCGTGCAATCCAGGGCTACATTATCACCTTTCCGTGGTGTAAATGTTTTCAAAACTTTGCTCAAACTAACATCAATCTCGCCATAATCGGTCTCAATTTCCACAGATGTGTTCGAAGCCTCCGTAATAATGCCGAGAATCTTGCGATTCGTGACATTGTAAAAAGTAGGTTTTTCCGCATTAAGAGATTCTTTAATTGCTGCTATCTGAAATGCGATATATACAGTTTGAATTATGTATGTAAGGCGTGATTTATTTTCAATCTTTTACCTTTGAGGTATCTTCTTCCTCCCAAACTTCCTCAGTAATTTGGATAATTTTGACAATAATTTCTTCATTATCATCGTTTTTATACGCCAAGTACTCGACGACACAACCTACTGATATATCCGAAAAAAGATGCTTGGCCTTTCTCCTATTGAATTGCAGTTTATTGTCGAGTACCGCATACTCGTCATTGATAAATGTAACTGTTCCTTGTCGTGACAAACACGTGGTAGGTGAAGTTTCACAATTTTCCACACTTGCTTTATTCTCATCTTTCTCTCGCTTTACTTCCTTAGTTACATTTCCTTTATCGGCTTCATCTAATATTTCATTCTCGATATTAAGAAGGTCAAACTTGTTTTTTAGACTTTGCTCCGACTCGGGAAAAATCTTATGGAAAATATTAAGCATTTTATGTTTTTTAATTTATTGTTGTTTCTTTTCTAGACTCTCGTACATCCAATCCGTGTCGTTAATATAACTCAATTCGTTACGTAGATTTTGTAGCCGATTCAAGTGGCTCTCGTCTGTTTCCTCCTTCAAGGCGTTGTCGCTGTTTATAAGTGATATTACTTTGTTTGAGGGATTGTTCTCAAGTTTCTTCGTCTGGAACAAAAAAGGCACAAATCTTTCATTAATATGTAAACAAAACCACCATTTGACTTTTGTTTATGCTTACTTCAGCAGTATTATTGCTGATGCTGCTGCTTTCGAGAATCTGCGATGGATTTGGCGTACTGCTCTCACTGATACCGCTCGCTTCACCCGACATGGACATAGCTATGCTCGCTTATGATAGAATGCCGGCACTATAATGACGCCGAACAACATAACACAATACAACATAACACTGTTGGAACAACAGCAGTGTTGTCAACTTATCTGTCAAAAATAGCTATTTTTGAATTGTGCGGCTCTTATATCCTATGGCTCTTATTGTGGATTTTGCATGAGCAGAACCTTTTGACCAGACGGCAAAGTGAACGACTGTCGTATAAGGGAAAATACATCGATATTTTTATTATTATAGCATCATCAGCAATATATTACAATGATTTAGTAATACCAATTCTTTTTACTAATTGAGTTAATTTGTTAATATTGAAAACATAAAATCATTCGGATTTTATAAATTAAAAATTTACAAAACCCGCTGTTCTCTGTTTCAGAATTTCTTCAAAACACGGCGCAAAAATATGCCCAGCCATGACGGAAAAATAGCTGAATTGCCAACACTGGACAACAGGGCTATCGTATTAATGGGAGTGTGACCATCATTACGACTCATTTTGGCGCTGTTAAGTTAACAGAATTAAAATTGCAGTTTAAATTTCAATCACTCATTCATCCAAGATCAATATGAAAATATTGAATCAATCTGTGGACAATTTCAAATTTATAAAATAAAATAATAAAATTAGTTCAATGTCATTTTTTATTATTATGAATTGAACAGTAAAGTTGAGGAGGCGCACAGTTCTTAAATTCGTAAATTAAATTCAATTTATATTATTTTCATAATAATGCATAAAGACAGATTTAAGTAAAACTGAAGCATGTTGTGTGCTTTTTATCAAAAATTAATTTAAAATATCGAAAACTTCTTGAGCAATCGATACTGTTGCAAAATATCGATAGCAACATCGAACAAGTCACATCACTAGGACAGGTGCATCGTATTCGCTAACCGAATCGGCGAAACGTGCGAAATTTTATAAATTTCAGCCAGTTGGATAGCAAATCCCTGTTGTTTGAAACAACCAAGTTGTTAAACGCCAACAAAGGTATCAAGGTGCTGTCACCGAAGACCAAACCACCAGCCACTGTATCGGCATCTGCGTACTTGGAGCAGGAACAACTCCGTTTCTCGTGCTTCGCGTGTACACTTTCAGAAGTGAATTTCTTTCGGAATTTTGTGGGTGTTCCAAGAGGAAGCGTGTTGAGACTGCGACAGCAAAGATGGTCAAAGCTAAAAAGGGCAAGAAAGAGATGCTGACCAACGCTGAGGCTGGTTCGTCGGCTGAAGAAATGTAAGTCTCCCCATCTGTCTGCAAATTGTTGTTGTTTTTGTTATTGTCACTCTTAATATTGTTGTCGTCGTGCCACGACGGCGTGTTGGCAACTTTCTAATAAACTTAATAATGTTATTCTGTAATTGTGGAATAGGGAAAGCAATACCGTTATTGCCTTGGATGACAAACTGAGCACCAATAACAAGAAGAATCAGCAAAAGGGCAAGAAGAAGACCAGTGCAGCAGCAGACTCCGATGAAGGTAGCGATGCCCAGGTGGAGACCATAACCAAGGCGGTAAAGAAGATGAATGTGAAAGGTAAGGGTAAGGGCAAGGCGGGAAAGGGTGCCGACAACGATTCGGACGAGGAGGCCACTCCTGTCGCTAAGCCTGCCAAAAAGTCGGCGTTTGATCTGCTGGGGGATGACGACGATGATAATGATGATGCAGAGCCGGCACGACAAATCTCGTCAGAGGACGAAGAGGATGTTGTCGTGAAGCCGCAGAAGAAGAATGAGAAGAAGGGCAAGAAATCGAAGCGCAAAGGCAAGGATGAGGACGACGAAGATCTGAATAAGATGCTGGCAGACCTGCAAGCAGAATATGCTGGAGAAGCGCCGGCCGCCACTGTTGTGTCTCCCGAGGAGCTGGCCGATGAGTTTGCCAACAAGAAGTCCAAGAAAAACAAGAAACAATCCCAGCAAGCGCCTGCAGCGGATGAAGATGTCGCCGGCGACATTGATGGAGAGGACAATGCAGATGAGGAGGGAGGCGGCTTGAAAACTGCAGCCCAGAAGAAAAAGGAGAAGAAGGAGCGGCAGAAAAGAGAAGCTGCACTAGCCAAGCAACGTGCGGCACTGGAACCCAAGCAGAAATCCGCACCAGCCAAGGCGCCAGAACCGGAGCCCGAGCCTGAACCAGTTGCCGATGAGATTGCTCCAGAGGCTGATGCTGAGGATCAAGATGATGGTGGCAAGTCCGGCAAAAACAAGAAGAAGGGCAAGAAGGATAAGAAGGCTGATGCCGACGAGGAGAAGGACAAGAAGGATACTAAAAAGAAGGGCATGTCCGCTAGTGTGGTGGCAGCTATGCAGGAGCAGCTTAGAAAACGCAAAGAGGAAGAGGAGCGCCTTCAAAAGCTGGAGGAAGAGCGCATACGCTTGGAGGATGAGCGCGAAGAGGCCCGACTGGAGGCAGTGCGTCTCGAAGCGGAACGCAAAGAGAAAAAGAAGCAAAAGGAGGCCGAACGGAAGGCACGTTTAAAGGCTGAGGGCAAGCTCCTTACCAAGAAGCAGAAAGAAGACCGAGCGCGAGCTCAAGCCATGCTCGACTCCTTGAAAGCACAAGGACTGGAAATCCCAGATCCCAACGACAGACGCGCACCCAGACCAGGTAACCCAGACAATACAGTGTTATTTCTTTAGCTAAGTAATGATGACTGCAAATATTTCAGGGACGCGTATTAGGCCCAATAAGAAGAAGGGGCCCAAGGATGAGGCGGCGGACGGAGACAAATCGGAGTCCAAGGAAGCGACTGATGCAGCAGCTGCTGCAGCAGTAGAAGAGGCGCCCAAGGAGGAGGTGGTCAAGGAGAGCTGGGATGCCAGCGACAGTGAAGTTGAGCCTGAAGAGGAGTCCTCCCAGGCCACAACCAACAATGGTAAGCCCGAGGCAGCCGATGAAGCCGAAACCGATGACGATGAAGACGAGAGCGATGATGATGATGACAGCGATGAATCGGATGAGGAAAGCGACGAGTCCGAAAAGGAAGACACCAACTTGGCCAATGATCCCGAGTCCCGAAGATTACGTGCAGAGGCCCGCATTCTGAAGCGTCAAGCCGAGGCGGAAAAGAAACGCACCACTGACGAGTTGCGTGCCGGCGTTGTCTGTGTGCTTGGACACGTAGATACGGGTAAAACAAAGATCTTGGATAAACTGCGACGCACAAATGTCCAGGACTCTGAAGCAGGCGGCATTACCCAACAGATTGGTGCCACCAATGTGCCCATCGATGCCATCAAGGAGCAAACGAAATATGTGAAGAGCGCCGTTGGTTTTGAGCATCGTCTTCCTGGACTCCTCATCATTGATACGCCCGGCCACGAATCCTTTAGTAATCTGCGAAATCGCGGCTCCTCTCTCTGTGATATTGCCATTCTGGTTGTGGACATTATGCACGGCCTTGAGCCCCAAACTATTGAGTCCATTCAGCTGCTGAAGAAGAAGAAATGCCCCTTCATTGTGGCCCTGAACAAGATTGATCGTCTCTATGATTGGAAGGTGCTGCAACGCCGTGATGTTCGCGATGTGCTCAAGGAGCAGCAGAGCAACACCCAGCTGGAGTTCCAGCAGCGCACAAAGGATGTCATCCTGCAATTCGCCGAGCAGGGACTTAACGCCGCTCTCTACTACGAGAACACAGATCCCAAGACTTATATCTCCCTGGTGCCCACCAGTGCCATCACCGGCGAGGGCATGGGCAACTTGCTCTTCATGATCACAGACTTCTGCCAGAACATGCTCGCCAAGCGTCTCATGTACTCGGAGGAACTGCAAGCTACTGTGCTAGAGGTTAAGGCCATTCCTGGTCTGGGCACCACCATCGATGCCATTCTAATCAATGGAAAGCTGCGTGAAGGTCAGACCATGATCCTGGCTGGCACAGATGGTCCAATTACCACACAGATTCGTTCGCTGCTGATGCCGCAGCCCATGAAGGAGTTGCGTGTCAAGAATGCCTACGTGGAGTACAAGGAGGTCAAGGCTGCCCAGGGTGTCAAAATTGCTGCCAAGGATCTGGAAAAGGCCATTGCTGGCATCAATCTGCTCATAGCGCACAAGCCTGATGAAGTCGAAATATGCAAGTGGGTTCAAATTGTGAATGTTTCTTGATTCCACGTACCGCGATTGATTTGTATAGAATTGGAAAGTATATGTACGCTCCAGAGGAGTCCTTCCAGTCATATTCTGTTCGTTCGTCTGTTCAAACTTGATACTCTTCAAGACTTCAATAGTCTTTTTATCGTAGTCCATATGTACAAGTTAAAAGTTAAAGTTAAAAGTTGAGGCTTTAACTAAAGTATTAACGATATAAAAACTAGATTTAGAAAATATTACTTATATCGAGAATCTGGTGCGTGGAATCCTGTTGTTGATTATTCCTTGCTATGTTATATTACTTTGAATGAAAATAATACCATAATTATATTTTTTCAGAGAGGAAGTTGCCCGTGAACTGAAGAGTGCTCTTAGCCACATTAAGTTGGCCCAAACGGGCGTCTATGTTCAGGCCTCTACTTTGGGTTCACTTGAAGCATTGCTCGAATTTTTGCGCACTTCCAAGATTCCGGTAAGTTACAATCATAAGTTCTCTGAAAATATTTTCTATTTAAATTTTTTATTTTATATATTTTCTTTGTTTCTAATAATTTATAAAATTATTAGAAATCATTGAAATCTTGTCTGTAACCAGTTTCGTACATTAGTTAAAAATATTTAGTTTAATTTACAATTTATTTATGTAATTTAAACCTACCAAATATTTGATAAATATTTCATAATATCACCCAAGCAATTAATTTATATCCTAGGTCGGGAGGTACCATCCTGTTTTATTTAATAATTTCAGTATTAGTCTGTTCCTGGGTTAAGTCCAACTATATTTATCAAAGCGATTTTTGAGAATTGAATTTAAATTTCAAGAGCTGAAATAAACAAAAGTTCCTTTTTTTTAATATATGAGAGATATTTTTGATATACGAATTTAATTTTTTTTAAAAAGATAAATTGCTGTACTGAGATATACAAGTTTTTACTTTATAATATTACATTATTGTTATCAGAATCAAAATAAAAATTCATCTTCAGATTCAGTTTGAATTTCATTGAAATTCAGCTGACTTTTCAAAATACACATAATATAAAATAGTTTTATATTCCTGAATATACTATATATATGACTGTCATCGGTTTCATCACTGAAAATTCATTCATGAAAAGTATCGTGTATATAATATAATATTTATAAATACGTGTATGAATTTTTCAATATATTATTAATATATTGACAATACAATGTTAACAGCAGTAAACAATTTTTCTATAACTAAATCTAACAAATTTAATAGAGAAATTCCTCTGTTGTAACTTTAATAATATAATTAGAAAAAAAAACTAATATAATTATTGTAATATTGTTATCCACTTTTATGTTGAAATTTCGTATAATTCCAATTATTCTAATTTATTTTTTAGTTTGATTTATATTCATATGATTCTTTGACAATGATTCTTTAAGTTGCTTATTTTCGAGTCCACGAGACAAAATTTCGATAAAAATTGAATGAACATATTGAATTTATGGCCAAAAGTTGTAAATTGTCAGACAAAAAATGTATTTTTAAACATTTTTTTATTGGTTTTTTTTTTCTGTGTAAATTATGAGTGGCATCAGCAATGCGTTGTATTGCATTCTGGCCATCATTTTGTGACTGTCAGTGTCTGTGTCTGTATCTGTTTATCTATATGTATATGTATCTGTAAATGTATCTGTATCTCTATGTCTGCCTAAGCCTTAGTCCCCTTTTGCGGCACCTACGTACATATATAAGTTGCCTTGTGGCACGATCGCAGCCAGTGCGGCAGACAACATCGAATGCGTCGAGATGCGGCGTAAACATAAAATATATTTTTATAAATGCGGTGCAAATAGTTGCAACAACATCACCACCACCACCAACAACAACAACAAGTAGTCAACAGAAGGAGGTGTAGAATAAAAACAAGAAGAGCAATACCAACAACAACTACAATCCCGGCCACATCGAATGATTCATGCCACAAACAGGCATGCGGCGGGCGCGTAGCCAACAACACGCACTGCCCATCCATCTATCTGTGCGTCTGCCACAGCCTCGTCCCCTTGCACTCATCCCCCCCTAACCATGTCTACCCATGTGCCACATAAACCCATACCCCCGAAACATCAAAACTTTGTACAACCAACTAAAAATACAACACGCTCTATATATAATACCAACTATACGTATATGTGCTTACAAATATGTACTATATAGAATATATAGTCGATATACCTGAACGGATATGGCAACTCACATTGCAAATTTCAAATCAGCTCATTGTATACCAATATATATATATATATATATATATATATATATATTTATATGTTTATAAATGCTGTATTATGTACTCTGGTATTTTCATGAATGAATTTTCAGCGATGCAACCTGAAGCCAGACATATATGTATATATATAGTATATTCAGGAAAAAAAGTATTTTATATTATGTTTATATTTATAAGTCAGCTCAATTTCAATGAAATTCAAACTGATGCATTTTTGTAGAACGGAAGTAAAGCACTAGAGGAATTTTTATTTTGATAAACAAATAATATTTAGCAGACTGAAATAAGATGTCGCTAGTTCTCAATTCCAGTATTTTTTATTTCTCTTCTGATTTATGAGCAGTCGACTGAAAAGTAATTAATATTAAATTAAATATAAAAATTAAATTTAGTCATAATTTATTTTTTTTAAATGTATAATTAGCAAATTCTAAGAAAATTATAATTTTTGAATATATACAAATCTGGAGTGATCAAGATTTTCAAATTTATGCAGCATTACAAATTAATTAAATATAAAAATTAAATTCAGTTTTAACTTATTTTAAATTTAACAATTATCAAATTAAAGATATAAGGAAATTTTAAATTATGAATAATTTGATTAAACATTTGTTGCAACGATTACGACCCTATAAAATCAATCACCACTATCAAAGTTATATATGTATATATGTTACTAATTATATATATATAACTAATTGTTCAAGAATTTTAATTATTTTACAATTATAATATTTGTAATTATGCTTTATTATGCAACTAATTACTCTAGATTGAAAAACACGTAAAACGTTTTAAAATCGGATTACATTACTTTGAAAATCGTATGAATTAAGTAATTAGTAGAGCACTTTCTATATTTGTCGACTATTATTTTTATTAATTTTTTAGTTTATAAATTATAAGTTAAGTGTTAAAAAATATGTTAAGTAGACCTAGCAGACTTTTTGCTTTTTATAGTTCTAGTTCAGTTGTAGCTGATATCTCGAGTCATAAATAGCACACCAAATATGTGAATAATATGTAAATAATTAATGAACATTTCCACTTGATTAGACCTGGTCCAGTGCCATTAACCAGGTCATTTCCATCTCGATTTGCACCTCATAGCAATGACAACTGCCGACAATATCCACATAGCTCATTAAGAGCAGCCCACATTCGCTGAGAGATTCCCACAGTGTCATCATTCTTTTCATCATATGCATATATACTCTATATAGTATGTACATATATATATATATATATATGGATCTACCATAGGTCGTGGTCTGCCTCAACACTTTCCCATGCCAAAATGGTATCAAATCTTAACACCAACGCAAGCGGCAACTATGCAAATTAGCCAAGATATTGCATAATTCAGTTCAACTCTCAGAGTTTGTACTTTGTCAAGTATGGGCTGTGAAGTGGAGGAGGCTATAGACAGGGATTCATTAGAAGATATTCAAATGTATATTTTTAAGATGTGGAGAGAACTGTGGAAAAGAAGTATCTGTTGAGTTTATCAGCACTATCATATACCTATAATATTCACATTGAATGGAGGAGTGGAGTGGAGGAATATATAGACGATATACTCTTATATATATTTAGAGTTGACCAATGTTGGGAAATGAACTGAGGTCAAAAGAGGTATCTGTGCGTTGATCAACGCTATGAAAGTTTCTCTATAATTGTCACATGTTTTTATTTGGTAAATTTGTCGCCGTCATGTTTTTACATGTATTTCAACAACAACAAATCGATTATAGCCAAACTGATCAGACTGACAGACACGACAGACACATCGGATTGAAGCCAAGCGACTTGATTGTCGCTCATTCATGATTTGAGCCACGTTAAGTGGAAAATGTGGGCAGAGCCACCGGCCGGCTATATAACAAGTTTCGCCCTCGTTTAAGCCAAATTTAGTAAATAACTAGCGCCAACACACTCCACACACACTACACATCATTGCCATGTGCCAGTTGTGTCTATTTAAATACTGCACAGTGGGGTATTTGCATTTGCATATGCATTTTGTAACAGCTTAATAAGAGAGAGAGTCTGCTAAACTCAATATCATGAATCTCAAACAGTTTTTTTTTTTTTTTTAATTTGATATGTAGTTATAGAACTTGGTTTAGGTGGAAGATACCTTCCATACCTCAAAATATTATATATAGTGACAATGAGACGCTACAAATTTAGAATTCTGAATATCATTTAAAATTCAACAAATTTTAATTTAACACATCAAAAAAGTTGTTTGAATTTCTCAACTTTCTCTCTCATATTTTGATAAAGAATTGATGTCTCACGTTCGAAAACCGAATATTGTTGGAGAACTTTTGTTGCATAATTTTCTGAATATTATCTTAAGATTAAGGGCTACTCTACAAATCTCAATTAAAATTTGATTCCATAATTTTTTCTTATTTAAATTATTAAAAATATATTCCATTTCATAAATCGTGAAATCTTATTTTAATTGTCCTAAATCAATTTTCCAAATATTAATATTACATTTATATAAATATTTATAATATATGAAATTTGTCCCAATTGTCATTAACAGTCCGCGATGTTTAAAAAAAAACACCCTTACAGAATTCACTTGAATTTTTAATCACAGTAAAGTTTTCAAGTGTCCTATATATCGTATACTAAATAAATATCGGATCTCTCAAAAGTATGGAGAGGGGTAGACGACTTAACTTATAACTTATAATAAATAATGTTCAACATTCTCAACTAAATGTAGGAAACGTATTTTAAACAGAGAATTATATTTTGAGAGTTCCAAATATTATATATTATAAATAAATATATAATAATAAATATATAATAAGAAATATATAGCATATTTTTATATAAAGGGAAACCAATTGAGAGACTGCATAGTTCAGTATTTGAACTTCCATTATAATCACAATATTTTAAAAACTTATCTCAACTAACATAACATTTTCTTTCATTCATTAATTTGAAATTAGATCTGCTTATTCAAAATTTGTACAGAATCTTCAAAAAAATTATTCATTTGCTTAGAGAGTAACTTCTAGTTGATCATTATCGATCGCTGCTAAATCGAAATGTATGTATGTGAGTCTATTTCATCGAGTTTGGGGGTAATTATTGAAATGCCCCCACGCTGTGAAATACGAAACAGGGATTCCAATTTTATATTGACTCTGGCCAAACTGACCGGAAATTGTCATTTAACAGACTCGATCTCTCTCGTTGCCGTTGTTATTATTATTGTTGTCGTTGTTGGCTGCCAAAAAAATAAAGATATTTGCATGTATGAAACAAAAAAAGAGAAAAAAAAAAGAAAATGATTAAATTGATGCCAGACACGTTGCCAAATCGCAACAACCCATAGAGATTTAGGTGTCGTCTGCGACCATCGGGGACTAAAAATGCTGATTCAATTGATGGACTGTATTGTACAGACACATACATATATGTATGTAGGAATATATGTATATATATATATTGGCAGTGTCCCATATATAGCCTGGATGGAGATGAAGACGGAGACAACAGTCTGCCGCGATTCATTTCATTGAGCGCGCGTCGCATTTAATTAATTCGCAATACACAAAAAAAAAAATATACATAAAAACTACAATAATAATAATAAGAACAAATGCGAAATAAATAAATAACATGTCGAGTTAAGTGCCTCCAATATTCTTTAAGAAGAAGACATGCCGAAGCTCGACTAGAAGTCACCAATTACATGTGATTAGCAATATTATTTAGTACTTTGGGCAAAAAATAAGCTAATTTTTGCAATTGTGATTCAATATTTCGGGCCAGTTCTTTTTTCTGTGTTGGCAGAATGACATCTGGACCAAATTTAATGACAACTTCCATATCATTATCATTAATATATTTACGTTATTTTTTATCAAACGACCAAGAGTGCGTTTGTTTCGAATCTCTGATTTCATTGAATACGTCTTCCATTTTCCAAAATGTTTCCAAAATATCATTCAGCCACTATATACTATATTCGCTTGATTTGTATCCGAGTGACTTCTGTTTATAATTTCCCCAAAAGTCAAGAGCCCATTTCATGGAATGCGTTTCGAATCGATTGAGATAAAATCATAGTCGAAGAAGGTTCTTATGGCTATTCTGGAACAGGACAATTTTGCGTTTTTCGAGCAGATTTTTATCGGGAGGAAAATACTTTGAAGGGGATTTAGAACACCTTATGACGATTTTTTAAGATTTTACACAGTTTTTAAACAGGAAAAATAATGTGTGACATATCTTGAGTACGTTGTATAAATAAAAACTGTTGCATTTTTTTAGAAAATATGTAATTTATATAGTCATATTGGAATTCAACATTGTACATTTTTTTCTTATTATTCGTATTTATTAGAAATATTGATTACAGCTGAATAGTAAATTAAATAGTAATTGTACAGTAAGCTTTTTAAAACAGAACTTTTCGTTTAAATTTTCGTGACTAGTTTTAATGCAATAACAAAATAAATTTAAATTTATTGCAAAAAAACTTAATATTTGTTGATCTTCTAAAGTATTAAAAGCTTAAAAAGTATATCGAAAGAAATTTCGAAAATTACATGAATTTTGAAAGAAATTAGAAAAATCCGCTAAATGTCAAAAATATCAAAATAAAGCGAAAGAAATTAAAAAAAATAAATTATTTATTTGGATAAAAATCTGTGAAAATATATAATCTTAAAATGTCAAATATATCACATATAGAGTAACTACAAATATTCAGAAATTTTCGCTATTATCCTTTTTAGTAAACTCACTATCATCTCTTTTTCTCCATGTTTTTTGAAAATGTTTCGTTGTTATTATTGTTGTTATTATTATTGTTATTATTGTGCTACTGTTGCCGTTGTTTCATTAATTTTCGATAGACAATTTGCTTATTTGCAGAGACACACACATAAAGTGAAACATACATGACGATAGTAATTCATTTTATTGATTAAATAAACATTTGCCACACATTTCGATAAATTAAACACGACGCGGCAGGGCTCTGGCTTCAATATCGGCATCGCCATCGTCTTCATGCGTTTCGTTCTATTCATAAAAATTAATTGCACTTGTTGCCTCTTTGCCACTTGCCACTGCTGCGGCCATGTGTTCAGCGGGATTTTGGGCGCGTGCGTCACACACTAAAGATTAACAATTTTCAGTTAGAACAGCATTCAGCCATAATATTTGTATAAATAGCCATAATTCATTAGCAGCATTTTCGCTTGTCGGTTAAAGATGCCAATCCGAACCAAAAAACCCATTCACAATCCTCCTTCATATAGAGAAATAATTTTGAAATAATAGCATTTCAAATATAAAAGTTAAGCACTATATTTGCTAGTCTCGAAACTGACTAGTGAACTTTACTTGGCATATTTCTATCGAGTATTTCTCAAAACATAACAAAAAGTGTGCTTTAATGGGAATTTTCCTTATTAGCCACCTTTTTGAAGTGTCATAACTTTCCAAAACTCAACCAATTTTCAAGAAATTAAAATTTTCAATTGATATTCTTCGAGATAGAGCTAAAAGTGTGTGAGAAAAGGGGATTTTTTTTAATATCATGGATTTTTTAACTTTAAAGCTTAAACTGTCAGTTCGAACAATGATTTCGATACCAATTTATATCGATGGTATATCAACAATTAATTATTTTTTTTTTTAATTTTTGCTTTTTGGCAAGTTTTGCATACTCATACTAAAAAGTAGAAAAATTTTCAATTTTTTCAGCGTAATCGGGTTCAAACCTAATATTTTGCAGTTTATTGGACGAAAAGTGCTCTTATATATTATTTTTAAACTGCCATAACTTTGCCAATAATAAATAGAGTTTTATAATAATTTCAATTAAATTTTGGATCCCATTATAAATTTGCGTTTCAAATATTTTTCAGTTTTGCCGCCTCTTTGACTTTTCCATTTGTTGGACAGTGTTTGCATAGGTCTACAAAGTAAAAGGGACCTTAGTCGTCTTTAATTTTATAAGTCTTATTAACCGATAAGACCGATGCTGCAGCTCAGTCTAAACTTCAATATCGAACTGAACTTTACTTGAAATATTTCCAATCATATATATGTATATATATGCTGTATGGTATTGAAATTCTTGAACCGCCATTTTTCTTAGTTTTTGAGCAGAGATCGTGACTTTTCTCGCGGTTTTCTTCAATAATATAGTATTTTTGGGCAGTGGTTGCATTACGACACAGTCTGCGCCAAGAGTTATGTCTCCATTGCATATTTTGTTGGAGGTTTTATGGGGCAGAGTCGGAAAAACTATCTGAGACACAGCGAAGACACAACTTGAAAATGAATGAAAACACAGACACATACACTCACACATATGCAATTGCCGTTATGCAATTGAGTTTGAGTGTGTGTGTGTGTGTGTGTGTGGTGGAAACTGTGCTTACATTCCGTTGGCAACTGCAAGCGGCTTCATTAACATTTCCTTCTCGTTGCCGTTGTTGTTTGGCGGCCAAATATAGTCGTTGGCAACGTGGGGCTGGGGCTGTGTCTGAGGCTGACGTTGTTGCCATTCATAAACAGGCAGCGTTTCTGGCTTATACAACTCTTTGGCCGACTTGTTATTGTTATTTGTTATTGCCGCTGCTTACATTACAAATATACATACATATATAATATATGTATGAATGGGTATACCTATCCACCTATGTACGTATACTTATTGCAAATATCTTGGCTTATTTTGGTAGTGGCTTTTTTTTTTTTTTTTTTTTTTTTTTTTTTTATAGCCACACAAAGCTCGTCAAGCACCCGCAACATTTCATTCATGCGAGCACAGCATTGTTTTCCCTCTCTCCATTTCCTCTCTCCCTCTCTCTTTATCTCTATCTCTCTCTCGTGGGCAACTCTGTTTCTTTTATGAATGAAAAATTGCAAAAAAAGAATACGTAACAACAGACTTGGAGTCTGTTTGTCCGCCCGTGACGGTTGCTTTCATGAATGAAAAGTTTTGCAGACAAAAAATAAAAAAAAAAGCAACCACATTATTGTTCAAAAGGCAAGAGTCCAATTGTGAAAGAGTTAAAACGAAGATTGAATGCACTATAATTGCAAAATGTGCTTTAATAAATTATCGATTGCAGCCAGTACTCCCATGTAAAACTACATTTTGTATTTAATACGTCATTTAATTTAACAAAATAAGAGAAATTTTGCGAAACATTTATAATAATAGATCTACACGGACAAATAGTAACATTTTGGATTTAACTTTTATTTATCATTGGGATTCAATGATAAAGCTTTCAATACGTTTCATTACAAACTAATTTATTAATATAAATAAAAAAAAATAATGATAAATATAATGATAAACTGATATGAAGCGAACAACTTTTAGTTAAATCTTTCTAATAGTGTTTCCCAAAATTTTCAAAAATTTTTAGTGTTGGTATTATACAGTTGCGAAAAATGAAATGTTCAGATTTATTAAGGTCAAATTTCCGATAATGTTTCAATGAATTTTCTATTTCAAAGACTTTTGGTATTTTTTTTGTTACTGGGAAGTAGGCAGTAAAATTATTTTAACTAAAATTTTGTATAGTTTTTATAATAGTTTCCAGAATTTTTAAAGCATAATTACAGTTATTGTGTGTGTTGAATTTTTTACTAGAAAAGTTTTTGGTGTTTTATTTAACTTACTTTTTTGTTTTCAGATATTTTGTGGCCTCTTTTCGGTTATTGTTCATTGAGTTTTCTGTTTGAAAAATTGTTAGTATTTTATTGGGAAGCAAACGCTAGAATTATTTTAACTACATTCAAAATTGTTTGCTAATCATAAAATCAGATAATTTTTAAAAAATTTTCTATTATTTATTTATTTTAACTAAAAATAACTTAAAATATTAATTATCCCTATTTTATTTGCTAATCTTAAATCTACAATATTTAAAAAAAAATGTTCTTTATGAAATAAATATATTTAAATAATTAGAGTAGTAATTATTTGAATATATTTATTTCATAAAGCTTTCTTACAACCATAACATTTTTATTTAAAATAACTAAATTATTTTGATTTACAATTGATCGTATACACAACCAGAATATAAATATGTCATCCTTTTGTGACCTGTTTCATGAGAAAGTCCCCATCCCCGAAATCACAAGTGTTAGAGTATTAAGTACGAATGCAACTTGCAGCTGGAGCTGCCTTTTGGGCATCGTTTTTGTTTGGCTTTTGACTTAATGCAACTATTTGGACCCAAAATGTAAATGTGAATGCAATTATGCAGTAATCACCCATTTCTAAGCATTGTTTTTTGTTATTTAGTTGTTGTTGTTTTGTGGTTCCTTTTGCCGGCAACTTTGCGTTGTTTGGATGTCGGTTTAGCTTAGGTTGGCCAAGCTATATACATACATATATGTATGTATGTATCTCTGTGTATGTAATTTGATTCTTCTATGCATTTTAATTAAAAGTGAACGACGAAGTAAAGAGAGAGAGAGAGAGAGGAAGATATAGTAATAGTGTATTTGCAACTCGCGCAACGTTGGCAACAAATTTGCAATCGAGACGCAGTTGCATGCAAATATGCGACATATTATGGCAACACTGCACAACACGCCCACAAACACGATAAATAAGAGGAAGAAGCAACAGAGAAGGCAGTGGCAGCTCTATAAATTGCTCAATTCGAATAAAATGCGCCATTTTATTTCCGCAAATGTCACTAATTTTTCACAAAATATTTAAGATTAAAAACAATAAATAAGTTTTTAAATTCAATTAAATTAATTTCATTTAAGCATATTTTTCTTCAATATTCCAAGAAAAATAACGTTACCCAAAACGGAAATAAATTGTAACTCAAGCTGATAAGACTAGTTTCATTCATGAATAAAATCAGTGGCCCAGAAAGAAAAAAAAAACACAAACAGAAAAAAAAACAAACCATACAACAGTTGGAAAGCTAGTTTCATTGAAAGCGTGAAGCAGCAACCCGCTCTTTGCATCTCTCTCTCACTTCCGCTGACAGCTGCCATTGTGTTGTGCAGCTCATGCCATCTCAGTCTACTATTTTCTTATACTAGCATGGAACGTGGATCGTATTGCTGAATTTAATGAATGAATTGAATTTTTGCGCGCTCTCTCTGTTTCTCTTGCTCTTGCTGTTTCTCTGTGGTGCGCCCTAAACATTAACATCCACATCCACAACAACATCCACAACTACATCCACAACTACATCAACGTTCATATTCATGATAGACATTGAGTGAGAGAAAGGAAGGAAGTGAGCTAAGAAGCAGACAATGCCAACGTTTTCATTAATGCGACGCAGTTGCTGCCAAGAAAACAAAATAATAATAATATAATAGAGATGGGATAAGCCAAGACGACCAGCAGACACTCTTACTAAACATATTTCAATTAGAATTACTTTCAACTTACTCAAAAAGCATAGAGTTTCAGTTTATAAATCTTGGTCTGAACTTTTAAATTACTCTCATTATTAGAAAATATTTTCATTATTTTGTTCACTAGATTTGTTTAGCGCTCTTACTGCGAAAGTTTCTAAAATGGCTTCAGTGATTCCAAAACTCTTGAATAATTGCTCTTAAACTCTTTGACTATAATAAGTAAAGTAATGTCCTAATAATTTCAGTTTTTTTTTTATCATAAAAGATACATATTTTCCAAAAATCTATAGAGGAAATTAGTGTCTTTTTTGAATAAAATAAATTTTATAGTAAAGTAATATAGATTAATGTATCAATTTCATAATGCAAATCACATTAAACGATTCTTAAAATTTAATTATCTGTTTAATTTATTTTTATTAGTGAAGTAGTAATTTTAAATATTTATTTTATTTAAAGTTAACTGCTAAAATGATTCAATTAATTGGTTTATTTAATTTTATATGTTTGTGTTGATATAGCTCTGATTTTTCACTTAAAATGTATTAATTATATTTAAAGCTAAATATTATTATTTCTTTTAAATAAATTTATATTGTTGTCAACGATACTTTGAATATCCAAATGAGACGTGAAAACCTATCGATCCTGAGTTAGGGTATTGAAAACTACATAAAATGAATGACGGAGTGAATGAGTGAACTGGCCTGGCCAGCGAATGAATGAGTAAAATGAATGAATGTGTAAATGTACATACATATGTATGTGCATGTGTACATACAGAGGCGTATAAGTGAAAACAAAACAAAAAAAAAAACAAAACAACAGGGCCAGAGAGAATGGGGAAAACAACAGCAACTACAACAACGGAAGTAATTCTTCCTGCATCGTGCACACACATACACACATACAATGATATACACACACACACAAGCTCTTCAAACAGCTTATTGCTTAATTTTCATTCATAAACACGTTGCGACCGCATTTTTAATGAAATCAACAACAACAACAACGACGATGACGATTACGACGAAGAAGAGGAAGACGAGAGTGAAGGAAGTTAGTCCGAAATAAAATGAAGATAATAGATTATGCATAAGAACGGAAGTTCTGTGGAACGTGCACAAACCGAAAGCTATACAGAAAATTAAGTAGAAATTTTCCCCAAATTCCCCATTTTGCGGAACTGGAATGGAATGGAGTGGACTGGACTGGACTTGGACCTCGACTGTTTGACTGACGGATTGACTGATTCAATATGTTGTCTTTCCTTTCGTTTTGTTTTTGGATTAGTTGGCTAAATTTATTTTCAACTCATACATACATATGTACATATGTGGACTTTTAAGTGCTGCCCTGTCCCTTCGAACCGTATCCATCAAAGTGTCTTGGGCGGTGCCACGTAGTGACCTCGTCTGTCCCTCTCTCTTTCTCTCTGTCTCTCTTTTGGTTGGCCTCAATGACGATGTGCGAAACGAACCTTGGGCGTTTTGACGTCAGCAGTCAGGCAGGTGTCGGTGGCAAGTGGACCGACCATTTGACCTTTCACCTATTTTGACCTCCTGCCTAGCCTGGCCTCCTCTGCGCCTATATATCGTTATATATCGATAGCCAAATCGTTCGTATCGTGGACTTTTGTTCTCTCGTTCTCTGTATATATCTTTGCCTCTCTCTCTATATATATAATCCTCTACCTCTCTCTCTCTCTCTATCTCTTACGCATTTCACACGCCCACCAGAGAATTGCCAACTTGCGAAATACTTTTGCCCAGTTGTATCTCAAGTATCAATTGAAATTTGATTATGGTTGTCGATTGTATTTATATATTTCTTCGCCATTCATTTTCATTTGTCATTGCGATTTTCGTTGCTTTTTGGTTGCCATGTGGAAACTGTTGTCACATTTCGCGTTCACTTCCGTTTGGCATTTGAGAGCACATGCAATCATTTTCAGCTTGTGATTGTCCCGCTCTACAATTACATTCATTATCTTGTTATACCATCTAGTCAGATATTTATGGGGTAGTTTGGTTCAGAACTACGCATAGATTCATAAATATATAAAAATATTTATGGAAGAAATACAAACCTTTATTATTTATTCTTATTTAATATAGTCATCGAATGATCAGCTCTGAATTCTAGGATCTTTGACTTGAGGGAAGGTCTACAGCTCTTCCTATGTTTACTGAGTGCATATTTTTTGTGGAAGATTGAAAAGCGACTAAAATTTCTGAACTTTCATCACATTTAATTCATTAGTTATACACACACACATATTTTGAATATATGAAGATGATAACATGAAAATATAGTTAATTAATTATCCTGCATCGTTCAGTATTCTTTAAAACTAAGCAAATTATAATAATATTATCTAATATTTCCTTAAGAATATATTTTTTAATAGATTTTCAATAGTCGTATATTCTTTACGATGTCGTTTTCACTCGACTTTCGTAACATTATTAAACATACGATTTCATTTAGTCTATAATATTGCGAAAAAAAATAATAAACATTATTTTCTATTAATTTGAAGAACTTTTATAATAAACAATTTTTAGAGTAATATATTTAAATTCTCTTTTGTATCAAACTTTGTATCAAAAAGGGTTCGAACTAGTTGCGAATTATAAGCTCTATGTTATTGAAACCTCCTTTTTAGGTTTATAATTAAAATTTATGCAATTTTTAAAACAATCCAAATAATAATTAATCAAATAACTAAAAATTCCTTTAATTTTTTTTTTTTTCATTTACAGTACTCTGCCATTCGGATTGGTCCTGTGGTGAAACGTGACGTTATGAAGGCATCCACAATGTTGGAGCACGAGGCGCAGTAAGTTAAGCAAATGATCATAAAACCCAGTTAAGATTCTATCAAAAATCTTTAATGGCCTTAAAATTTGGAATGCCTGTGTCGTTGTCTGACCAGCTGTCTCTCCGTCTGTTTGTCTCTCTGAGTGTCCGTTTGCCATTTGCAGCCAGATCACATATCATTATGATACCGTGGACAACAACATTGTAACACCAAGAGATGTGCAGTCAATGTCCAGTGGGATCGAGGCCAGAAGACTGGTCTCCATCTTCATCTCCGTCTCCGTCTCCGTCTGAGCGATTCAATTTTATTGCAGCTTAACTTTATTAACACTCACTGTATGCGAGTGTGACTGTGGATGTGGATGCCACATGCCCCCACAACCCCATACCCCACACCACACCTTGGCTGCCGCACTCAGCAAACCATTGAGAACAAAAGACTGTTAAACAACGAAATGAAGAGTCGGCTCTTTGAAGAGCGTTGTGTGTGATATAAAGCCGCCACGAGCTGCAAGTCGTATCTGTATCTGTAACTGCCACAGATGCAGCTGTGGCTGCCTTAAGTGATTCATTTAGCGGCAATCAGAGAATGCACTTTCGAGCAAGAGTCTCTCTTTCTCTCTTTGCGATCCTCATGATTTATTGTGGTAGTATGTTTTATTTATATGACTGTATGCGGGAAACCCTTTAAATATTTGCCCTGACGGCGGCTTTATCTCATTAGAGAGTGAGTATCTGTCGTTTCGCTTGACCGTTAAGTGTTGCAAGTGAAATCATGCCAAATCATCGATCTATCTATCTCACTCTCTCCATCTATATATACAAATATATATATACATATATATCTCTTTCTGTCAATTTAGTAGCTCCCACACTAGGTGACACTATGCGCGCTAATGACAAGTTTCCAATTGCAACGGCAACTATTTTCGTGCTCTGCTTGGCAGCAACAAAGCAGCAGCACCACCAGATACAGATACAGATACAAATACAAATGGAGATACAGATGCAGAGATGCAGATAGAGAGATACATTTACATTTTGTGTGTGCGGCCCACACAACTCAAATTACTCAGTCAGACAAAAAAAAAATGAAAAACAGAAACAGAAATGATAAAATAGAAATGCGCGCCTTTCAGCTACAGATACATTTGTATCTGCATATCTACGCCCCTGTAATAGACGTGGCGTTTCCGCTGCCAAACATTTCCGGCCCTTGCGCATGCGCGCAGACATATGTACATATCTACATATGTATGTATGTATGTATGTATGTATGTATGTATGTATGTATGTATGTATGTATGTATGTATGTATGTATGTATGTATGTATGTATGTATGTATGTATGTATGTATGTATGTATGTATGTATGTATGTATGTATGTATGTATGTATGTATGTATGTATGTATGTATGTATGTATGTATGTATGTATGTATGTATGTAGATATGTATGTATGCATCTAGTGTGTATGCACATTGTGTGTATGAGTTATAGCGAGAGGTACGTTATGTTGTGTGTTTCAACGAGTTTATGCTTTTAAAGACTCCACTCTATACTCTACACTCCACTCTACACTCCACTCTACAGTTTGGAGTATCTGGCAGATACGCAGACAGACAGACAGACAGACAGACAGACAGACAGACAGACAGACAGACTGAGAGGCTATAAACTCAATATTACATTTTTAGTATGTGTTGCCGTTTATTTATTGATGATTCCTACGCGCCTTGAATTTTTAGGGCCATAAACTGGCGCTTTTTACGCCGATCAGGGGCTCATGAAAAATGTTTCCGAAGGTGTTTTGAACCTTTTCATAAAATTTTTCATTGCCACTCGATGCGAAAATGATTATAAATCCAAACCGATCCGATCCCAGGCAGCGCATAACTTAACTTAACTTAACTTAACTTAACTTAACAATTATGATTATGGACTTCCTGGCTGGTTGGTGGTGGTATGTAGCATTCAACGTGTGGCAAGCTCATTAGACTGCCATCAACTGGTGGCTGCTGTTGTGGATATATCATAATAATAATTGTCGGTTCTTGTGGCTTCAATTTGTTTTACTTTTAATTACATACAATTGGCGTGGCGTGTTCAGTAACCCAATCTCTATAATTGTCTCATTCCCGTTCTCATCCATCCATCAACTCAAAACAACTCCAACAACTTCTCAACCATCAACCATCAACTCGACATCTGCGGACGCTCCTCCAGATATGCAACGATCTTGGCATTCGATGTGAAAGTGGAACGCGAAGCTCAGGAAATGGCCGATTCGGTGGGTGTGAAGATATTCCAGGCGGACATTATCTATCATCTCTTTGACAAGTTCACCGCATACCGTGAGGAGCTCAAGCAGAAGAAGCGCGAGGAGTTCCGCTCCATAGCCGTATTCCCATGCAAGCTAAAGGTGAGTGAATATACATAGTACATATGTACATAGTCAGATTGAAACTATATTTTCGTTATATTTATTTAATTTTAATTTGAAATAAATTAATTGAAAATAATATAAATTAATATATTTTATTGATTTAAAATAACTTAAAATTTTTAAATTTATCAATTTATACAAAAAAAATAGTTTAATTTATACTTTATTATAAGACTGTTTTTTATAAAGAAATATATTAAGTTTATATTTTAATGAAATCAAGTTATGATTATAAAATATAACTATGTAATGTATTAGTTTCATATAATTTAAGATAATTTTTTTTATTTTAGTTTTAATTATTTATTTAAACAAAATTATTATTAGTCAGCATAAATTGTATTACAATAGTAAAGTTATGTAAATATATAAGTAAATTAAAACAAAAAGTTATAATATTTATAAGAAAAAATTATAAATACTAATTAAATAAATAAAGCTTGTGAATAAATGAATTAATTAAATTATATAAAATAATATAAATTATTATATTACTGTAATTTAATATAATTTAATTAATTGTTATTAAAGTAATTTATGAATATTATTTTACTTGATTTGCTTCTATTTTTAATAAAATAAGTATTAAAAAACAATTTCAAATAAATTATTTTGAATACATTATAAAAAAATAACAATAGTAAAAAAAAAATAATTTAATGTAATTGAAATTCATATTGTTTTCAGTAATTATTACTTTTTAGAATATTTTGTCAATAGAATTTATTTTTTTTTCTTTTTTATTATTTGAAATATTGGCTTATATTTATTATTATACGTCATTAAAACAAAAAAAACTTAAAATTAAAAAAAATGTAATATAAATTTTTTAACTTATAGTATATTCACATTTTTCGTTTTTAATTGAAGTTAATACAATACTTATATCATATAATAATCAATTATGTACCTTACTATATCATATAAATTTAATTTAATTCAAATTATTCGATTAAAAAAAATTGTTATTAATATTATTGTAGATTATAATGAATCTTTATTTAGAATAACTTTCCATCTGCCATAGAAAATGTAATTATATCAAGAGTTACAGGTGTAAAATGCAATCAAGTCAAGTGAAGTCAAGTTGATTGTACTTGTGCTCAGATCTAAAATCTGAAATCTAAACTCCAGCTGTGTGTCTATTCTCCAGTTGCAACTACTCTAAGACTTCTCCCCCTGCTGTGGCTAATGATGCGTGCGCCACTCGCCACTTGTGGCAACGATTAAAGCTTGTCCAAGAGGCTTGTTGCATCACGTCCGCGCTTCCTGCTCTCAAATAATGTTAAAATAGCATATTTGATTTATAGCTAATCATTAGCTTATAGCCTGGAGAACAGGCCAGAGTCATATTCGGACGCGGACTCGAAGTTGTAGTTGGAGTGGCAACCAGGGACAGAGCCTAGACCCTGTGCAGCATGCAGCTTTCAGCTTTCAGCTTGGACGTGGTATTCGTCTCCCACTGTGCTGTTAATTGGACACATAGTACATGGCCACAGCTGTTCGTGAGCTTGCCACACAATAACAACAACAACCGCAACAGCAACAATGATGATGTTGTTTAGTTAAGTTATTAACTTGCCTCTCATCCAGTAGATGCCACCACCTTTTTGTGCCTCTGGTCCCTGTCGTCTAGTTACGTGAGCTCGTTACTCGCTGCAAGGCAACCCCGATTCTCACTATGAAACCTAACGAAAATTAAGTTAATTTGTGGCAAATAAGTATTTTAATATAATTAGGGTTAAGAAGTTGAGGCACGTTGTGCGTAGAAAGTAGACAATTATGAACTCCTCCAATCAATATATGAGCTACATCTGATAATCTGACTATAATTATTTCCCCTTACAGATACTGCCACAGTTTATATTCAACAGTCGGGATCCGATCGTGATGGGAGTTATGGTCGAGAACGGAATAGTCAAAGTTGGCACACCGATCTGTGTGCCCAGCAAAGAGGTGAGTCGTCTGCCAAGTCCCAAATCCAAATCCTTTTCAGTGCCACGCAAATATTTAACTATTCCAAGAGGAACCTCTGCGTTTCCATTCAATGGCAACGCATTCATTCTACGTGGATCAAGTAGATCCCATCCCGTTGCAGGGTATAATATATACATACATTTCATGCCACACTACGTTCAACTTCAACTATTGCGACTCTTTTTTCGCGTACAATGGAAATCCTTGTCTTTGCTCAGAGCCTCTTCAGAAACCGTGTCAAGTATCTAGATACAAAAGTGCGGTGTATGTGTGTAGAAGGGAGTCCCTTCCCTTCGAGGGACCATCTTTGTGAACTGCGTCATTCTGATGTTCCCTTATTTCATATTTGATTTTGCAGCCGTTGCTAACGTTGCACTATAGCCCATTGGGCAAAATAGATGCTTAAAAAAATTTCAAATAACGAACTGATTTTGATCGTTCTATATCACAAAAAGAGGGACCATCAATGTTGCTTATCAAAAACTTCTTGTCCAACCCAATAATCTATTATAAATCGTAGAGTAATTAACTCTTGTTCAATTGTATATAGTGAGAATTGCGACTTTCAATTAGTTTTTTTTTTTTTTTTTTTTTTTTGAACTTTAATTTTTAGCCTCAAATTCAATTATTTATCATTAGGAAGGCATTAAATACACATGTATTCTCCTTATTTATTATCTATTTTTATTTAATTAATAATTATTGATATTATTACTTATATTTTTTTCATATATACTTCCTATTGGTTGAAGCTACCATATATAGAAAAAAAAGAAATAAATAAAGAATTCTGTTTCATTCAAGACATGTAAATTTAAAGCACTTAAAGTGCCAAAAGAGCTATAGTGCCTTGATATTGTTGCTATTCTGCTGCTGCTTCTTCTTCTCTTTTTTCCACTTCTTGTGCCGCTTTTCATTCTTCCATTCTGGTGGCTTTCATTGTTGACACAGGTGCGTGTTGTGTTTGCCACAGTTTTTTTTTTTTTTTTTTTTTTTTATTATTTTGTTTTTATTGTTTATTTGAACATGCTCTCGTGATGCAATTGCGCTCAACAATTTATGCTTCAGAAACAGTTGAGTTTTCGATGAAGATATGATTGGTGGCAGCAGTTTAGATGTCTTTTTGCTCTCCAATGTTGTTTCAAAACATTTACAAATTTTCAATTTAGAATTAAATTTCAAGTTTTTTAGTTGATATTAGAGTTGCCTTCAATGTAGAAAAATTAAGAAATTGTTTATTAAATTTATTTGAATTCGAAAATTTTAAAATGTGACAATCAGTATGAAATGAAAAATACCTGTTGAAATTGTATTTGAATTCACACATCAAATTATGATCTTCGACAAGAAAGTGTTGATATGTTTTTTTTTTATTTTTAAATTTAATGTTTTTTAATTTATATTATAATGTATTTCGTCATTGTTTGATAAAATGATTCTATATTGTTCACATATGTATATGTATCTATTTTGATCGATTGTAGATCGTAATTATCTTTCCAATATTTTTCAATGGTGTTATTTAATGAGGATCGTAATCAAACATTAAAAAAAAAAACAAAGAATAAATAAGTATGAGTTTAAATAGAGGATTTGGATGCTTTGCAAGTTTAATTAAGCTAAAAATGTTTAATTAAAAAAAAAAAAAGTTTTAATATAATAAAATTGAGAACAATAATTGAACATCTTCTTAGTTAGAGAAGAAACTATTTCTGGAATAGAAATGTTCTCAGATGTCAGTATCTAAAATGTCGTTTAATAAATTTCTGTCGTAAGATTTGTTTGGTTATAATCTTGATTGTGCTTCGGATAATGTCTGTAGGGGCTCAATTATTGTCCTTCCGTTGCGGATTACTGGAGTCGCCGCATCAATTTATGCAGAGACATGTCCTGTTTCCTGTTGTCGTCAGCCAACAGCAGAGCGACAACAATAACTGTTTCCTTCTCTGCTTGCCACACTAACAGACGACAACTTGAATGGCTACTGCCACAGCAACAACAACAACAACACCAATAACAACAGCAACAACAACAACAACAATATGCAGTAGAAGAAGAAGAAGCAGTCTCAGCGGATCTCTGGTTTTTTTTTTATTTTATTTTTTTTGCAAAGGGTTCGCTTGACTTTTTGCCAGCTGTATGAAAGGGAGTAGAGTCGATCAGACGGACAGAGGAATGAGGAGACGGAGGGACGGTCGGGTCTGAGGTTGGTTGGTCCCCCGGCCAGACTGACCATCTTTTTAGTCGGACCGGGCTGCCTGGCTGACGGTTTGACTGGCTGGCTTCATTGGCAATTATAACTTCCTCAATTATCCAGCAGAGCGCAGCTAAGCTGTGCGCTTCCCGTCATTCATCGTCATTCTTTTAAACATTCTCCTCCTTTTTTGCAGCTCTTTCTACAGCATATTAATACAGATTTCTCTGCACGCCTTGCCCGAACCTACAGATACCCTACACTACTACCCCATACTATACGATCTCAGCATTTTCAAATGGCATTCGATTGAGTTCGAGTTGAGCTCGGTGATCGGTGTGAGGCAGGGGCATGTGGCAAGTCGTTGTAGACAGCGGCTGTACATAGCTGTGAGAATCCCCAACATGTGAGAGCGTCTCCTTCAATCAACTCTATGTTATTTTCTGCGAAGAAGAATGCTCAATGTCGATTGTTGTTGTTGTTGTTGTTTTGTCGCCAAGCAATGTTGCCCCTTAAAGTGTGTTGCGCGATTTCCGTCGATTTCGACGTTGGACACATGCGCACAAAAGGGGACCCCACTTCCTTTGGAGTCTTGTGCGTGACTGACTGCCTGACCGCCATCTGGCTAGGGCTCAACCTCCCAGAGATCTCTCTCCCCTCTCTATCCCTCTCTCTCTCTCTCTCTGTGTGTGTGTTTCGCTGCCATTGATTGCCTTTATTAATTATATAATTAAATCTGTAATGACAGAGACTTAACCACTTGTCCGTCAGCTTTATAGATGGATCTTTTGTTTTTAGTATTTATTTTTTTGTTTTGAGCGCGCCGCGTAATTGTTTCTTGGATACCAAAAACTTCCGTTCTCATACGCAATTTGACCAACTGTCTTCTCTCTATCTGTCCCTATCTTTTCCTCTACCCGAAAAACCACTTCCTTTTCCCGTCTTACAACAAATTGGGGTTGCAAATTGGAGTTTGTTGGAGTTCAAGTTGGAATTGTCTCTCGATCAGTTTTTTTTTTATTTTACATTTATTTTGTTGGTCATTGGCAAATGTGCCTTGCGCGTGCTGTGCTCTTGCAACCCCTAACCTTGGGTCTTGGGTCAATTGAGGGCTCACAGCTCTGGGGTCGCTGGCAAGTGTCAAAGTGTGTGTGGCGTGAAATTTGAGATCGACGTCAATTTCATGGGGCCAAATGCAAGGGTTAAATGTCACTGAGAGCAGCCTTGATTTGTATATTATATACAAATATTCTTTGCTTTTATTTCAAGTATTTAAAGTGTATTTGATATTCGTTTTGTACGGCTATACGATTTATCATTTTTACTAAGTCGCACAGTGGCGCCATTCCGCACATTTGTATTGCAAAAAAAGGAAACAATATTGTAATATGTGTTTAAATAAATATATGAAAAATATGTCCTTATTTTAGAAACGCCCTCGATTACAAATTCAAAATACATATAATAATGAAGAGAAATTAAAAATAATACAAAGGAGTTTACTGGATACGTAATTTATGATATTTTTGCCTGATAATGCTTACAGTTCAAATTACAGCATAAATCTGGCCGGAAAATGCTAAATTAGCATCACTGATAATGTAACATACCGTGTGATGTACTTGAATAATTTCAATTTTTATAATAAAATTTTAAGAATCTGGAAACGATCATATTTAAATATACGGATCTGTTTTCAATTCAGATTCCGAAAGAAACATGCGGCGTTGCTACGATTCGGATTTGAAAACAGCTCTGATAGTGTAGTTTTCTTTTACTTGTTTTACTAAATGTATGATCAACTAGTTTATTTTTGAGTTGAGTTTCTTCAATTCGCGCCACTGTGCGTTGACTACATTTTAAAGTCGGGCTAAAACTAAAACAGTCGACGGAAGTTGGAGGCGTTGCTCAGCGCCAAATCCGACAATCAGTATAGACTTTGTAATTTATAACCACACACACATCACACACACAATCCACACACACACTCACACACACACACAGACCGATCACAATGGTAAAAAGTATCGCTGCCTTGTTGACTTCTTGGAGACGTTTATTAATGGCCCAAGAAGACATGGCTAAAACTGAGGAAAGCGAATTCCGTTAGCTTAACACAGATATGCAACAGTTTGGGCTTCAATCGTTGCTTTGTTGCATCTGTGTATCTCAGTAAGTTGTATCTGTATCTTTTGTGCTGCAGGTTGCAGATCTTTTTGCATTTTTGATGGTGTCTGCGACCCGTTGAGCGAGCTTCTGTGCAGGCCGCAACTGTTGCCACTTGCTGCTGCCGCAGTGAGTTGTTGCAAGTTGTGCTGGGTTTAAGATTGAAGAGGTGTCGGCGGTGTTGGTGGCGGTTGGCGATCGATATCTTTAATAATTTCATGCATGCCCCCAAGTCGTGTTATGGCACCGCTGACGTTGCTGCCGAGGTTGCTGCCGAGGTTGCTGCTGCTCTTGAGGTTCATTCAGGTTGTTGTTGCTGAGGTTCAGGTTCAGGTTGCTGATAGCATGCCCAAGTGTTGTTGGTCGACCGGAAATGAAAGCTTTTTCTTCTTTTTGTTGTTGTTCTTCTTCAATGTGCTGCCGGTGTTTGTTAATTAAATGCCGACGGGCCTTTTGCAGCTATTTCGATGTGTTGGTTGCCTACTTGATTACCTAGCATAGAGTGCGAGTATTACAAGCACACACATATAGATACTTATACTTACCTTTTTTGAGAAAGAGCAGAAAGAGCAGTCCCTCTTCAAACCGTAACGTACTTTACGTATGTATGTACGTATGTAGCATGCGACGTGGCAGTTGAGGCAAGTATTTTTTTTGGTATCGGTTCTCTAAATTGTTAAGACCTCAGACAGCACATGATGGGCGTATGACTTCCGCCGTTACAGCTCCACCAACTGCTGTCTGCATGAAATGATTATGCCACACGCTCTATCTCTCTGTCCCTCTCTCTCTTTCTCTCTCTATATATATCTCTATCTGTCTCATTCCCAATTTCTATAGGGAACTTCCATTTATACAGACTGAGAAAGAGAAGATTATAGAAATTATACTGTATGCACGTACTCCGGGGTTTTAGCTAGGGTTTAAAGTATCAAACCCTCGCAGTAACGAGTTTTATAAAGAGAGAAACCCGCGTACTTAACTGAAAGATCTATTAGGTTTGTCAAGCTGAAGGACAGTAGGATCGCACTGTAAAGCTCTACTATATTTAAGATGATACGCTCAGAGAGTTTATGTATCAGAATTCAGAGCGAATGAATTTATGATAACGTAAGACATTTTCTTAGATTTTCCTAAATAAAATGGGATTTTATACTAAATGCATTTATTTTTTAGAATAAAAATTTTATTAAATGGAAAAAATGAAGGACACAAAAATTGCTTAAAAATGTAAAAAATTGTTTGTTTGAGCCGAAAAGAGCAATGAAAATACAGTCGATAAATCGCGAAATTTTCGTTGTCAGAATCCAATATTATTTTTAAAAATCTTCTATAATAATAAAACTATTTTCATTAATTAATAAATAATAAATATTTTATAAAAAAAAGGGCAGAAATATATTCAAATTCCAGATAAAAATTACTTCATTCTAAAAGTTCGATTTTGAGGAATTATTTTTCGATTATTAGGGGCTAGAAGCGTTATTAAAATTTAAGATAAAAATAATGTATTTCATGAGTTAAATTATATTTAAAAAAATTGGACGATGATAACTTGGTCATAACAGAAGAGCTTCTCTAGCATCTCAGAATTTCTAATACTTGTAATTTTAAGTACATATACAAATATATATTGAAATTTTACATTCGGTCTTTAATTGTGAGATTATATGAAATTCAGCTGAAATCTTTTAATCTAAGAATAGGGAATGTTGTGTGAAATCATTTCCACTTATATCGACTATAGACTATAGAGTATTTGTATTGTTTGCCAATTTGGGACATCGGCAACTGCATCACATTTGTCGTTTCGGCCCGGAATTCTTTTGAAATCCAAAGCCGATCAGTAGAAGAAGAAGCAGAAGCAGAAGCAGCGCAGTACGTGCCTCACAATGGAATCTTTTTGTGTATTATGGAAATGACACCAACAATAATAGGAGTAAGAATAATAATGAGAACAATATATAATGGCAGAGATGATGTGGAAGAGCGCTAAGAATCGGAACAAGTAATTAAATGAGGAAAGATGTTGAGGAAACGGATTTGAAGCAGCGGCAGATGCGGGCTGCAATTTGAGGCGGCAACAGAGGCAGAAGCAGAAGTGGTAAACGGCTTTTAGAACGGAAGCAGCGGGCAGAGCTGCTGGCGGCAAATAACGGATGTGAATGCTTCCGCACGTAAACGAAGAATGAATGAACAAATGAATGTACAAACGAATGAACAAATGAATGACTGAATGAATGCACATATGTATGTGCTGCGAATGAATGAATGAATGAAGAATAAGAATGTTGAGGAAAATGAGGTAACCGCTCCAAATTTAAGTAAGCACTTGAAGAAGAAGAAGTCTCTGAGAGTGTGTGTGTGTGAATCTGTGTGTTTTTGCTGACTTTGCTGCTCTAGGGCGTTGCATTCCACATCGGAAGTGTGCGAATGAGGCAAGAATATGCCAAGGAAAGAGAGAGGAGGGAGTGAGGCAAGACAAGGCAGGTGTGCCGCATAGCCGGAAGTAAAAGGGAAATATTTTACGATGGCGAAACGTGTTAAGAGTCGGAGGAAAGCAAACAGACAAACACCGCAAATGTGGGTGCAGCCCAACTAATCTATATATGCACATGTATCTATATAGCGAATAAACATAAATAATAATAAAAACAATAAATATGATAAAAGCGAGTGTAAAGTGGAGCAAGCAGACCATAAAAACGAGGCTCCAGTGGAGCTCATGAATGAAATCTGCGCTAATAGAAACGATCATTAAAAATATATAACAAGTTTCCATATAATCTCAAATACATACATTCATATGTAAATATATACATATATATCTTTGTACATTGATATAGCTGATGTACCATAACAATATTTATTTATTTGTTGAACATATTGAAAATAACTATAAATTTCTATTGGAAAAATTAAAGTTTTAATTAAATACACAATATAAATTATCAATAATAAACTATAAATTTAAAAAAGTAGGCTTTACTTGAAAACGTATGTTATATTTAAAAGAAAACACGATTTTTATATTGAAAATTAAAAAAAAAAAATTATTTTACATAATATTTATATTTATATATATAAAAACGTTATTAATTTTTTTAAATAAAAATAATTTTTAATCTAAAAACTTGTTTATTTTTATTTTAAAACAATTAGTGAAAGCCACAAATTTTTTACATGTTTATGTTATGTATGTTATGTAATGTTATGTATGTAAATGTAAAAGTAGCAAATTTTTTATTATTATTTTATTAAGTAATCAATATTGAAATACAATAAATTTTATTTTTGTCGAAGATCAATTAATAATAATATATAAACAGGTCTGTTCTCAATAACTAGCGAATGATTTCCGTATCAGTAGCTGTTATAAAAGCGTAAGTTTCGTTCGAATTCGGAATTCGGAATTAGGAATAGACCTGATTGTCTTTCTTAAATAAAGTTTTTTTTTGTACAAAATTAACTTTCGATACACATATGAACACATCTTTTAACTTATTTGTTTTATATATGTATATTTATTTATTACTTTTTAACTTATTATTTCCGAACGTTAAGAGGCAGAATTGAAAAGTGAATTTGAATATTAATAATAGTTTTTACTATTTTCACTTAAGCTAAACAATTTGCACGTTACTGTCTCTATAAAAATCGTATATCTACATATGCAGCTGGGCGACGTAGTCATAGCTCCTCTGACTGTATCTATATCTATGCCTGTTGTTGTTCGTTGTATCTGTATCTGTATCTGTATCTGTAGCTCGCCGCTTTGCTGTCGTTTCATTCATAAAAATGCTTATTTCCTGTGTTGTTTGGCTAGGCGACCGCCTAGAGCGCTTCATGTTTCGAGTGTAGTTTGCACAGCCATAAAAAACCAACATATACACACACAAGTGTGTGTGTGTGTGTGTGTGTGTAGAGAGAGACAGAGAGAGACTGATAGTCATTCAGGCTAGCGATAAGATAATAAAATCCGCTTAGATACGCGGTTTCTTTTTTTGCGCGCTGTCTTCCTCGACTTGTCTTCTATATACATATATATGTACATATATAGTATATATATGTACATACTTATGTACATATATCTGCTTGCAGATACTTGTATGTATTTTACTATGAAATTGTATAGCAACAACAAACGAAATTAGCGTAATTAGCAAATTACTCGCCATGCCTAGTTCTGTCTTTGTCTCTGCCTCTCTTTGTTGGGCTTCATTTTGTGGCTTGAAATTGTCTCTTGACGGTGGTGTTCGGTTTGGTGGCTCAGTGAGTTGGTGGGTCGGTGGGTCGGTCAAGCGGTCGTCGCATTACAGTTTCTTGGCCGGATATGCTGAATTTGCACAAAAGGCGGAAAATCGCAGAAATACATTCACTTTAAAACAAAAAAATAATGTATATATATACTGTATATTTATATATATACATATGTATGTATATGACACTTTACGCTCCTCAAATAAATATACTTAATTGACGTCTGTTAATCGCAACTAGAGCAACTTGTGGGAGGGGGGAGTGTGTGGGGCGGGAAGTGGGGGCGTTACGTATCTGGCATTCAGCAAACCCATACAGAAACAGACCCAAAAGTATGTATGTATGTATATGTAACCATGTTGGTATATGAAGTATTGCCGTTGCTCCCACGCGTCTCTTTTTTAGCCACAAAATGTGGAACAATAAACCAAAAAGGGCTGACAGTTTGTCTGCTGTGGTTAAGCACCCCTCACCCTTCCCGCTCGCCCATCACCGCTCACCACTCGCCATACTCTTTGGCGGTTGTTGTCTTGTGGCCAATTAGTCCAAAGTTCCACGCGTCATCATATGGCGATGGCGACTGCGACTGACTGTGAGAAATGTTGACAGTATTAAAATGTAATCAAAATGTTTGGATTATCGAATGGAATCTTATATAAAAAAAAAGAAAACTATGCTCGACGATTTATGTATTCCCGGAGAGTGTAAATTGCTAATATTATTAGAAATTGCGTTTCTCGAAGGAGGAAGTGATGGTTCAGTTAGAATATATGTAAATGTACATCCATCTGACAATGTGAAACTTTCTGAAACATGAATATTTCTGAAGATAGAATAGAATTAATTAGAAATAGTTTGAAATGTTTTAAATTGGAAATTTTCAAACGAAAATGTTTTTTAATAAGTCCACATTTGTCTTAGAGTTACTAGTTTTACATCTTAAATATTTCTATATGTTTCTTTTTATGAATCAATCATAACTAACTAACATAACTAATCATAACTAAAATTCGCAACTACATAGTTCTAGAAGCTGAAGAATTCAGAATTTCAGAAGAGATGAAAATTAAAATAGTTCCTTTTACATTTGATTGATCTTCATTATAGATTCTTTAATTATAGTTAATTTTGAAATATAGTTTAAAAAGTTATTAAAGAAATCAACAAGTCTTTATAATCATAACAATTCCGAATCTAGGACAAAAGCGAAATATTAATTCACCCTTAAATTTTTAAACAAATTATGTTAATTTATCGCCATCAGAAAATGATTTACTATAATAATAATAATAATTAATAATTACTTATTAAATATATTACAAAAAAAAAATAATAATAATAATAATTACAAAGCCCTTTATGACTAGTATATATTTCAGTTTGTTTAACAATAATGAAAATTATTATTATAATATAATTAATCAATTTTAAAATTTAAATATATTATAATATATTATATTATATTTAATTATATTATATTATATTATATTTAATTATATTATATTATATTATATTATATTATATTATATTATATTATATTATATTATATTATATTATATCACATTTTATTTTATTATATTATTTCGATAGTCACATCAGTTTCCATCTTCCATTTCTTGAACCAAATCCCAAACCGATGGCTACTCTGCGACCTTGAACTGAACTGCTTTGGGTGGGGTTGGTGGTGGATTGATAGCATAACCTACGGCTGATAACCTTGAACAATTTCAACTTGAGGGACTCGATTCAGGGTCAGTGTCTGGCAGTCGTGGTATTGGCTCCATTTGTCATTTTGGCCGTTTGGTCAATCAGTCAATAAGCCCAATTGGCATTGCAATTGGGCTTATCAGAGCAGCGTTTGCAATTGATTGTTATCAATGGGGCTGAAGCTCTTGGCTTTTGTTTTGTTATTTGTTGTTTGTTATTTCATTCATTATTGTTTTGCACTTGGGGTTTCATTAACTTCTTTTTACTGACACCTGATAACTGTGTGTATCAATAAGTGTTTCCTATTTGATAAAAACCAAACAAACAAACAAAAAAGCGAATAAAAATAGATGTTGTTGTCTGAATCATGTAACTGATTAATATATTAGAAGCGACTTTCAATTCTTGGTTGCTTCAATCATACAATCAGAATCAATCGTATTGATTGTCATGCTGTCATTGAAGAGCTCTTCTCCTGATTTGGCCACGTTGTTATGGCCTGGCCACTGTCGTTGCCACTTTGCAGCCAGCACCCACCTGAGCCGCCTTGAGTATTTTTGGATGTGGGGAAGCCCACAGACTTCCTGTGTGACTGAGTAAAAGAAAGAGAGACCTTTGTGCCCAACCTCCTACGAGCATTTCATCTTTTGCTTGCCTCTCCAGGTTGGCGGTTGACGGTTGGCGGTTGATGGTTGACGGTTGACGGTTGCTGTTGTTGTTGCAACTGTTGTTGGTGTAGACAATGTGGGCGTTGCTGCATTCACAGCGGATGCTAATGAGCATGACTAGACACATGGTTGATAGCAGCTGGGGCAACTTGCTGCTGGCCTGCTCTGTCTGTCTCTCTCCACCTCCCTCCCTCAGTAGGTGCTGTTGTTGTTGCCATTGTTAAGACTGTTGACAGTCCGCAGCTCAAATGCCGAGGCGTTGCAGATGAGTTGCAACTGCAACTGCCACTGCCACTGCCACTGCCACTGCCACTGCCACTGCAACTGCAACTGCCACTGCAACTTTACGCCAAATGGCAATATCAGAGTTAAAAGACAGTCAACTCATTGCAAAAAACATAAGTTGTACATATATATTTATTTAATAATTTTGGACATATTTTGAGTAATACTCATTGGAAACACTTTAAATTGAAGACAGTTTGCTGATTTCAAATCCTAGTATCGATTACAGATCAAAAAATGTGGTCGAAAAATATTCGAAATTTGATAATCTTCTCAAGTGCTCTTCTTGCTATATTGGTCAAAAGGGTCGAAAAATGTCCATACATACATACATACATACATATATATATAATTTTCAACCTGATTTGCATGGTTCAAGCTATTCATATTATAATTAATTTTCCATTTGATTTTTAAATATATGGTTTATTAGATATTAAATCTTGCATATTTAACATTATTATTTTTATGTCCTATTGTCTGCCCTCCTAAGTTTGGTTCATTTTCTTAAGTTACATTAAAATGTATAAAAAACTATGCAAATATATATTTTTTTATTATTTATTTAACTTCTGAGGATTTATACTTTTCTAAAAAAAAACATCTCCTAGTTCTTGTCGTATCTAATTACTATTTTGAACTCTATTGAAAAAATCTTATATAAAAGAATGTAATTGTATTTTTTTTTTTGTTAATTTTTAATTTTGTAAACCATTCTCCTAATTCTTTTATACATTTTTCTAATTTAAGGTCTTTTTTATATACATATATTTTTGTATTTATTTTAATTACTCTTCTTTTTTTTATTTATTTTTTTTTTACTTTTTTTTATTTTACTTTATTTTTTAATTTTTTTCTTTTTATTTATTTATTTTTGTTTTTTTATATTTTTTTTATATTTTTTGTTAAATTATTTTATATTTTTTTTATATATTTTCTTATTATTATTTTTTTTATATTTTTAATGGTCAATAAACAGCTATCAATTTCTTGAGTTGCCAATTGCCAATGATATTCTATTCGATATTTACTCGTTAGTTGTATTATCATATATCTTTACTATATACAGTTCTGGTTATATCAGTTAAATCTTCTTCTTCTTAGCCATTTGCCATTCGCAAAGCACTTGAATTAGTTGGCCAAGTGTCGTCGGAAAGAAACTGAAGAATGTAGTTTTTGGGGCCCATGATGATGCAGCATGTTGCAAGTGACGTAGGCGTCTAACTTCAGTTGATGATATTATTGTTATTATTGTTGTTGTTTTCGTATTTGTTGTTGTTGTTGTTATTGTTGTTTATGATAGGCTTGGAATTCATTTGAAAAGCATAGAATAACAGTAAACTGTTGAGTTGGCTGCAATCAATAAAAAGACCAGAAGCCACTAAAAGCGAGAAAGAGACAGGCTAAGGCAGAAACGGAGAGAGAGAGTGATAGATATAGAGTGGTGGGGGGACTAAGAAGTCTTCTGGATTTGTATCTGAATTTGAAGCTGCCTCTGCAGCTGCGCGGTTGAGTGACAGCAAAAAACACAAAAAAAAATCAACAACAACAAGCAAAAAAAAAAATGTGATTTGATGACGTTGCCAAAGTTTTGTTTAGTGCGGAGGGGGGGGGCACTCTAATGCTAAGCGCGTTTCCAAACCTACATATATATATGTATGTATGTATGTACGTATACACACACACATGCACATACAGTACATATGATATGCATGTATGTACATACATATGTATGCAGATGCTTGTATTTCTTTTTTTTTATCTCATGATGTTCGGGGTTGTGTCGCTGACGGATGTCGCAAATTTTGGCACTCTGATTTGTCATATACATACATGCATACATGCATACATACAAATACACACACACACTCAAGCATTAATCTGCTTGTATGTGTACGTGTGTGTGTACGTGTGTGTGTGTGTGTTAGTGCCGTAATTCTCTCAGCCGGCAGGCAGCTAATTTAGTGTTTCCTGCTGACAACTGCAGTTTAAGCTTCAAAGACAAAGCAAAACAGCAAAAAAAAAATATAAAAAAAATGAAAATAGTAAAAGAAATACAAACACAAAATAAAATAAAGCCAAAGGCAGCCAAAAAAAGAATGAAAGCTCATTCACAATTGATTGGAGATCGGATTCGAACATTTCTATATTTATACATACATACATATACATATATATTTATTGGTGAATGGATGTAGGAAATGTGTTAAGTGATATATGAGTATCAATAGTGATACTGGTGTGAGTTGTAGTTTTCCAAAGAATTGTGTTATTTTTGTATCAAAATTATTAAAAATATTGACAATGAAGAAATCAATCGATATTTTAGATAAATATGAGCGCCAATAACTTAATAAAAATATTTTAAAAATAGAAAAGCATAACTATGTATATATGTATGTATGTATGTAGATATTTGTGAATGGATGTAGGAAATTTGTTTAGTGAGTAATAGTTTTCCATAGAATTAAATTTAATTCTTTGCAAAAAAAAAAAAAAAAATTAGATTATTTATATTTTAAGTAACCATTATCGTTAATAAATTAAAAAAAGAAAATATTTAAAAAATGATAAAATACAACTATGATAATATGTGTATGTATTTATGTGTCTAGATATTGGTGAATGGATATAGCAAGTGTTTTAAGTGATATTTGAGATAGTGATACGTAGTAGAGTGAGTAAGAGTTTTCCAACGAATTATTTAACTTAATTGATCACTTATATTGCATTGAAATTAATAAAAACATAATAATGACATTTAATACTGAAGTAAACAATGAATGTACAATAAACTTATCATTCTCTAACTAAGTGATGTACTTATTAAGTTGTACAGATTCTTCACTTAATAAATAAATTAATGAAAATTTATTATTTAAATATACTATGTATATATGTATGTATAACTAAGCTAAACCTATTCTCAGTCTCAGCCCCCTTTTTATTTACTGCATGTGATTGCTTGGCTTGGCAGCGCCATCTGGCGTTTGTTGTCGTAGGCTGTTGCTATCAAAGTAGCGCATGAGGAACTCTTCTGCGTTCAGCAGACACGATTGCAGTGCTCTCTGCTGTTGCTCTTGTTGTTGTCGATGTTGTTTGCTGCTCTTGTATGAAAATAGACAACATCCGGTCTCTATACAACAACAACAACAACATTAACAACAACAAGAGAGAGAAAGAGAAAAGTATAAAAAAAATATAAATCATATTTTTAGATAAACGTGTTGATTTACAGACCACAAGACAAAGCATATGTACATATGTATATATGTATATAATATACGCTAAATATGTATACAATATACGCTCACATACATACATATGCTTGCATATAGTGAACTTGATTAATAAGTAGAGTAGTTAGAGCCACTATATAAAGTTTATGGTCGATTGCAGCCTGATTGAAATGATTAAAGACTTTCATTGAGAAAATATTGTGTGGAAAATGGTTATAAATTAACACAATTTATGAAAATTCGACGGGCAGGGCTATGCAGATGTACGTATGTATGTATGTATGTATGTATGTACGTATGTATGTATGTACGTATGTATGTATGATGAAAACTGAAAGCTGAAAACGGAGCGTATGAGTAATCAACGACAGGAAATGGTGACAAATGTGCCGCCCCTTCAGAGTGCGCCTCTGCTTACGATGTGTGTGTGTATGTGTATGTGTATATCTATGCCTCTATGTATGTAAATGTGTTGTAGCTATTTGCACCGATAGCAACAAGCCAAAAAAACAAAAAAAAAAAACAAAAAAAGGAAGAAGAAAAAAACAACAGCAACAATTTCAATAATTTATTTGGTTTGAATGAAATACGAACGGGCAACGGGCGGCCGCCATTGGGGCGCCCACAGGAAACGTTGACGTTGACGCCGCCGTCGACGTTGACGTTGACGCTGGCAGCGCAGTTTAGTAAATGTTGTTGTTGTTGCTTTTGCTGGCTTGGCGACAGTTTCCTGTGTTTAATTTGTTGTTGTTGTTGCTGCTGTTGTTGCTGTTGTTGTCGTTGCGGTTGCGATTGCTGCCGCTGAGTGCAAACGAGTTACGACAGCAAACATATTACAATTTTGGTTCAATGACTTTTGCCCAGCGACGGCAACAACAGCGATAGATAGTGTGGCACAGTAGTACATAGTGGCAAGTATCACATGCCCCCAGCTTACCCAACGCACTCTCCTCCCTTCCCCACCTCCCTTGCACTTCACCTCAGTCTAGGTTTTGTTATCTAACGCATTGTAAACATCCATTTAGCCAAAAAATGGAAGAAAAAAAACCACCCACAATCTATTGGCACTTTTTATGGGCCTTTTTCACTCTATTTGATTTTACCTCGAGTTTTGTGGTTTTTTACTTAACAACAATTTTGGCAAATGTTGCAGGAAGTCGGCGAATGGAATGGCTGTGCAACAGATGTTGGCCGATAAGTGTTGGCCAACTTAATATGCAATTATAATTGTGGTCGTTATCTGCGGGGGCTCATGAAAGATATTCCCAAATATTTCAATTATTTACGCACTGGGGAAATATTTTGTTTTTGTTGTAGAAAAGATATTTTATAAATTTATTAATCAATTAACTGATTTATTAATAAGTAGAGTGTTATGTTTACTAAATTATTTCCTTTAATAAATTGATTTGTATTCTGTCTCTTTTGCAGTTTGTGGACATTGGCGTCGTTACCTCCATCGAATCGAATCACAAGCAAATTGAATCCGCCCGCAAAGGACAAGAGATTTGCATCAAAATAGATCCGATTCCCGGCGAATCCCCCAAGATGTTTGGCCGACACTTTGAGGCCGATGATATGCTCGTCAGCAAGGTGAGTTTCTTGATGCAAACTATATTTAATTTGAAATCACAATTGAAAATTAAATTAAAATTTAAAATTTTCAAATATATAAATGCGGGAATGTTCTCATTTCCGAATCCGAACAAACGTAGCTGGCCTATGGCAAAACCGTGATTTTCATTCGGATTCGGAATTGAAATATCGACATTTCAAGCATACATATGTCTATTAATATCAATTTAAAATTAACAAGATTTTGTTAAATTTTATTTATTTATATAAAGTCAACTATTAAGAGACTATTAAGTTGAATTTTTATTTCATTTTAATATTAATTTAAGATAATTTAAATTAAATTATATACTAAAAGAAAACATTGTAAATTATGATATATTTTTAATTTATTATATTATATTTTTATTTTAAAATTATTTTATTTACATAAAATTACATTAGTTAGTTATTGTAGCATTTTATAAAAACATTTGTAATTTTTTCTCTTTTCTAAATATTATAATACTTTGAAATGTACCTCATTTGGTGTTTATTCAAGTTTTTTTATGTTACAATTTAATTAAATCTCTTATTTTGTATTGTCTTTATAAAAAAAAAAATTATCTTGCATTATTTCGACTCGAACTTTACTACGAATTTAGTTAGTTTATATTAGTTGACTATTTTATAGAGTTTCTTATATATTGCTCCCTTCATATTTTTTTTTTAAATAAATAATGTTACGTAGACTTCAACTCAATATATAATTTATTTATTTTTTGTTATTGTACAATATTATAAAATCATTTCTTAATTTTTTTTTTTGCTGTTTTCAAACAGAGGAAATTAAAATGATATGTATAGTCTCAATAAGTTTTTTATATTTATTCCCATTTTTAATTTTCTACTTAAAGTAACTTTATTCTCCGATATTATTATTTTTTTTTCTGCTACTTTGTTGTTAACAACAAGTGGCAATTGTTGGCAGTTAACAGTCAGCAGTTTTGGCTGCGTTGATATGGTAAAGGAATGGTAAAGGAAAGGGGAATGGAATGGGATTGTGAAGGGGGGTGCGAAAGGGTAAGGGTAAAATCCCGCACTTTAATTGGCCAATTTAAATTGACAAGCTCCTCGATAAGGTGTTGAGGTCCGAGTTTTAAGTTCAGCATGACAATCAAATCTGTTTTGTTATTGCCATTGATTTCCGCTGTACGTTCGCAGTACGTTGAGTGGCCTGCCACCTGCCACCTGCCACCTGCCACGTGCCACCTACAGCAACTACCCAATAAAGTGCCCCCGTCTACCTCACTCTCAATACTCCTTACTCCCTAATACTGCGTAGAGTGCAGAGAGCACTTAAGCACCCCCAACTTCTGTTCCTCAACCCCTCCCCTCTCCACCCCATCCACCCCCACTATATGTGCTACCATTCACTGCCCCGCACTTCAGTCCACTCTACGATAGTCACTGACAGTGGGCATTACACCAACTTGGCTTATCAAATTACATGGCCAAGTTAAGTTAAGTGTTAACTGCGGCCAACTTGTGTGAGTGGCGTTAAAAGGTCTTTGCAACTTCCGGCGGCATGTTGCGGTAACAGGGCGGCAGAAGGGGAGGCAGGAGGCCATCATTTGATTAACAATGATAATTACTTAAAAATGCTTACGTCAATAGAAGGTCAGCGGGACAGAGATAGCGATAGATGACTAAAGCGAGAGAGGGAGAGCGGGAAGTGGGAGTGGGTGAGTGGAAGTGGAAAGGTGGTTGGTGGGGGGGGGGGGGTGGCAGCAACACGAATCGATAATAACTTAATTTTCGCGCTATTTTAGTGCCTCCGCCTTATCAACACAACGACGACGATGTGGCAACAATGACGTCAGCAACTGCCATTCCAATGAATGGCAGAATGGGTGGGTGGTTGGGTGGGTGTGTGGCTTCAGTGGCTTGGCTTTGTTTTTGGGTGAGTGGTTCGTTGGTTGGTTGGGTAATTGTTCATTGAGCTACACTTTGCAACGAATTTGATTCAATTAAATTGCCGTAAAAATTGTTGCCGACTTGATTAATGAAATTTATACCGCAACATGATGTAAAGGCAGCAGCAACAACAACAACAACAACAACAACAACAACAACGACGACGACGACATCAAACGGGGCAAGCCAAGGACAAATTTGTTGGCCTGACTTGACTCCGTGCTTCTATTTGCAGCATGCCTCGGCTATTTTTAGCACTCAATGCCTCCTTTCCATGTTATCAAAGGGTATTATGTCATGGCTGACCTGATCTCAGGGCACACAACATGCTGTGGCACAGGGCATGGGGCATGTGGCATGTGGCATGGTTGCATGGTTGCATGTAACCACCCAAAAGACGGCAGCCAGAATGAAAGAAAATCTGGGTGTATAACATGTTGCAACCCATTCCATGTTTGCCGCTCACTGACGTCATGTTTCACCTTCCACGGCGTATGCAGTTGCTGCAACATGTCGCCCCGTTCATTGACTTTTCAGCTCGTTCTAGATGCCATCGCCATCGCCATCGTCGTCATCGTCGTCATCGTCGTCGTCGTCGTCACCACAGCAGTAACCCAGTTTTGGGTCGCGTCTGCTTTTGGGGGCACTCACTTGACCTAGTTGCATGCCACGCCGCGGGTTCAGCTTTCGCATAGTGCGACAGCTCAAAATCGTTTCTCACTCTATATTTTCTCTGACTCTTCTATCAACAATTCTGACGCATTTGGCGACCCGCTTCAGTTTCAGAACAATACTTCTCCAACATCCTCTTACACAATGTTTATGTGGTCTCCACTTTCAACATTTTCCAAAATTGCCACATAACTGTTGTTGTTTCGAAAATTTAGAAATGTTATAGAAAGTGGACAACGTCGATGAAATATTGAATATATTTTATTTTGTAAATATTTAATTATATTATTTATTTATTTTAATTTACCTAATTTATAATAAATTTTTATAATAAAATAAATAAACAATTATAACAAATTAATTTAATTTTAATTTAAATACATTATTTTACATGGTTTTTTAATATAATTTAATTAAACTTACAAATACTTTATAGTCGTATTTTTTAAGAGTTGATTTTAAATAAATGAATAAATTTATTTTATTGAATATTTAATTTATTTAATTTTTTTATTTATGTTGTGTTTTTTTTCTCTTATTAAGCATTTTATATATTTATTGTAATATTCAGTCGTAAATAATAATAAAATTTAATACGTCACATGGATACTTGTAGATAGTTACTGAGTTAATAGTCATGAAAAAATTGTCCTCATATCGAAATATTTTGTATTTATTTAATATAACATATAAATATATTACGTAGCGAATATTTCATTGAGTTTTTAAAACTAATGCTATGTAGGATACAGAACATTGGAATATTAAAAAAAATATTTTTTTGAAGAAGATCGCAAATATTTTTGCAAAAACTTGTTTTTAAATATATCGTAGATATTTATATCTCACAGAAATGTTAATATTTTTGACAAGATGCGTAATTTCCAAGACTCCATTTTATTAATTTCGTACCTCGACTTTTAATTATTTTTTTCTTTTTTTTTTTTGTTTAAAAAATTTAAAATCTAACTATATTATAATTATATATTATGGAATTTCAAATTTTACTTAAACATAATTTCGTAGCCGAGGGATATATAGTTATCACAAATCGGTATTCGACTTTATTTAGATTCAGAAAAGCGCAATTTAAGCGAAAGCATATTAAAGATCAACTTTTAAAGTTTCTTCAGGCATTAAGATGTTCATCATCTTAATGTGCTTACCATGATTACATTATCGTCATTTTGCAACATAGTTCACTATTGTAAGGATGAGATTTGGAATTAATATGCACATTTTTAAACGCATTTTCCTAATTCCGAATCCGAACGAAGCGTACGGTTTTGACATAGATTCGAGTGTCGAAAACGCACATTTCTTTCAGATTTGCAATTGAGTGGAGGCCTGTTTATTTATTTTATTGAAATTTAATTTAAAATTATATATATATATATATATTTTAAGGAATTATATATACATATATCTTAAGAAAACAAACAAATTTTAAAAATTATAACATTAATTTTTTGTTTTTGTTGAACTAATTTCAGATTTCCCGACAAAGCATTGATGCCTGCAAGGACTATTTCCGAGATGATCTGATTAAGGCCGATTGGTCCCTGATGGTGGAGCTGAAGAAACTGTTTGAGATTTTGTAAATTTATGCCAAACCCCCCTTTCAATCAACAATAATAACAACAATTACAATAACAATGACAACTCGAAAATTAAGAAGAAGAGGAAGAACAAGAAGAAGAAGAAGAAGCTCATATTGCTTGTAATTTGAACTACCTTAAATTGAATGCATTCTAATTTCTAATTTAGTCACATTTTTAACAAATTTATTTTAAACTTCATTTTAAAATTCTTGTCGTTGTCTTGTTTGAAGGTTTTTCAAAACTTAAAACTTTTGTAAATGCTTTTGCACAACAATAAAACGAAATTGAAAGTATTTTGCCTTTGACATTTTTATAACAAGTACGAAGTCATTAGTCGAGAGTGACCGACTAATAGATACTCTGTATCATTACTATTTTCTAAGTTTCTGGGATCGTTCTGAAACTGGTTTCTGCTGAAATATACAACCAGGATCTTAAAACATAAGTACAAGATAACTCGAAAACGAAGTTGAAGTATTCGGATTAATTCTCATCCTGATAGCCAAAAAAACATTAACAAAAAAATTGAGATTAATTCAATCAGAAATATTTTATTTTATTTTCATAATTTGCAGGATACTCGAAAACTTCAAATTCTCTTGTAATGTCCTTTGGCCCATAGGGTAGTATGGTATGAAATACATATGGCAAATCTGAATAATTGATCCTCGAAATTAACAAATATATTGCGATTTTTTTGTAATATATTGGAATAGGGGCGTGGCACGCATAACGGCTGCCCATTTCAATATGCGCTTGGGATACAAGCATACGGAATGAAATGTTGAACAAAAGCTGAACAACTAAAAATATCAAATGTATACATATAAAAATGTATATATATATGTATAAATATATATATAGAATCTGTAATTGTGCTTTGAATAACTGTGTCAGCAATGACGTCACTGCGTCTAGGTTGGTCGTTTAACCTTCATTGAGGATGTTGACCCAGTGGCATGCGCAGTGCAACAACAGCGGGCAGCTGCATCTGCAGAGGAGCCTTCAACATGCAACAGCAGCAGCAGCGGCAGCAGCAGTAACGGCAGCATCCTTTTCATTCATAGCCAGCCAAGGATATATGTCTGTGTGTGTGTGTGTGGATGAATGAGAGCGGCTGCTTGGCAACGCTTTCAACGCAGGACATGGCCATGCCTGCCTGCCTGCCTGCCTTCATGTTGCACAAACTAGGTCAGACACTGAACGGGTTCATTCAACCTGCCCTGATGACGATATATGACGATAGAGGCTCTCTCTCTTTCTATCATTCTATCTTTCTCTCTCCCTCTCTCTCTCTCTCACACACACATATATCCATAAACTTTTGCTGTGGCAAGTTGAAGGAGTTTATGTGCTGCAAGTGCGTCAATTAACGAATGCCAACAACGATGCACTTGAAGCATCATATGCCGCATTGGACGAGACTGAGAGAAGGGATACTGCGAACAATCAGCTTAGATGAATCCTTTGGAGTTGGCTTTTTTCTAGCTAATCTAGCTATAATGGAAGCCAATTAACGGAATTAAAGCATCTATTCATAGGATTCCTCTGCAATAAAATGCTTCGATTTTGCTAATCTACGATACTTCCTTTAGCTATGATATGTTGGAATTTTGGCAATAAATTTCAAAAAGTTAATTATCAGCCGTTTCCAAGTCCGAATCCGAATGAAACTTGTGAATTTGTAAATTTACAACAGCTGCCAATAGTAAAAAATGGCACAATTCGTTCGGATTTTGAATTGAGAACCGGACTGTATAATTGAATTAATTATTATTATTTGAAAGAAAGAAATTTTTTGTTAATTCTGCAATCAACATTTATTCCTGGAAAAATGGTAAATATTTTTTCATATTTAAATTTAATTCAAAATCCATTTGTAAGAAAACATTTAATTTTACAATTTATTTAAAAATGTTTTAAGCAAAACTATTGTAAATTAATTATATCATTGTTATATTTCAAGACTCTTATTAAGTTTAATGTATTTGACTTATAATACAATTTTAAATATAGAGAATTTTAATATAAAATAAATAAAAATTGTTAAAGCATTCAAGTCAAATCCTTCTTAAGTTCTTCATATCTTGATGGGGTTTTTGTTATCCTAAAATCTAAAAATACATCTGATGACAAAAAATACATAAAAATAGTACTATTAAAAATGGCAGTTAAAAGTCAAGATATTTTTACATAACTGTTAAAGCATACATAGATAAACCCATGTAAATATGTATGCCCACGCAGCCAAAGAGCACAACAATAAAAATTAGCCCAACCCCACATAGACGGTTGTTGGGATAGGCAGGACATGCCAACTGGGGGGCGGCCATTGATGCCAGTGGGTGGGTGGGGGCAGGAGACGAGCTCAAGGCGCACTCAATGACGCCACAGAACAGGGCTTTTTCATTGAAAAACTTGGCAAGCAGCTAAACGAGAATGAGACAGAGAAACGGATTGAGAGAGAGAGAGAGAGCTGTTTATTAGGGGTAGCCAGATAAAGAGTGGGAAAGAGTGAGCGGGAAGAGTGAACGAGAACGAGAAATTCATTCACAAGGCGCAATACTGAATGCCATCCACAAAGGCCGCTCTTTGTGTTACTGTTGTGGCTGCGTCATGTGGATGGTGGGTTGTGGAACTAGGGCAACTGGCGGCGTTGCGGCTGTATCGCAACCTTCTCTCGCTGTTCCATTTCGTTTCGTTCCGTTCCGTTTCGTCCGCTCGTTCGTTCACGCTCTAGTGGGTGGTGTACATGTGAATGTGAATGCGAGTGTGTGTGTGTGTGTGCATAGGACAAGAATGGATGGCGAATTTCATTGAGAAAAACGAAACAATTCTCATATACATACATATACATATACATAGATGTGTGTGTGTATATAAAAAAGGATTCGTGGCCACTTGAGCGTATCAGCTTAAATGCTTACCATACGACTATCTCCCTCTCTGTCTCTCTTACACTCTCTATCTCACTCTAGCCAGCGCTGTTTGTATCTGCATGAGTAATGAATGAAAGGAGAAATAAAAGTCACATTGAGAAACTGCAAATATATATGTATATGTATGTATCGTATCAAAGTCAATCTCAATTTAAGTTTAATATATTTTGCATAATTTTTAAATTTGCCTCAATTTCCGTTTACAACTAAATATTTCAATATGCACGTGATTTTGTTTGAATTTTTTTAATTATATATACTATGTTCATATATGTATGTATCTGTTCGTTATGTGTTGTTCGAAATTTGTTTGCAATGATTTCATGTTTATACATTTCACCTCGACGTTTGTTGATTATCTAGGACACTTGTGACGTCAGGCATCGCACAATTTATTGTGCATTTGTGCATGAGTCCCAAAAAAAAAAAAAAAAACGAGGAAAATAAAAAAAAAATACAGCTAAAAACTAACAACTAAAAACCAGCCAAAAACCAAATGCAAAGTCAAAGCCACACACTGAATTCTTATGGCCAATATACTTACATACTTACTATATAGTATATATGTACATACTGATGTACATACTAATGTACATAGCTAGTGCAGCTAGTGGCAGTTTTCGATTTAATGAATTGAATTTAAAATTATTTGTGAATTGTGTCACGCATCGCAATTAATTGTCATTTATTTTTATCACATTTACCTCACTTATTTATAGCCACATACATACATATGTATGTCTATATACCTACATATACATACATACATATGTAAATATATTCCTAAAATAATATAGATATAGAAATATAGAGACAGAGATTTATGTGGGCGAACTTTTAACTGGGACACACTTACAACAATTTTCTTCTCTTAAATTATTAATTTAGAAAAATATTGATTTAATATTGATTGCAACATATGACGAATATTACAATATAGAAAGATTTTGAGAGATAATTATATATATGTATATGCATATTTTTTTGTGACAAACATTTTTCAATATATTTTTATTACTGTACAGATTCTTCACTTATTAAATATATTAAACTAAAAAATATATTTATTACTAATTTCGATATTATTTTTTTCTATCTCATAGACTAACATTTTGTTATCTTTCATTGACATTTTAGAATTCAGAAAATATATATGTATATAGTATATAAAAATTTTATTTTTTTTAAGGCTAGCTGATCTATATTTTCTGTTTTCACAACTTATATTGTAGAAAAAAAATCCTTATTTTTGTGAAATTAAATATAATCTTCATTAATATTATTAAAAAAAAAATAAGTGCCCCAAAAATGTTTACTTAATAACCAAAATATCACATATGTTTTTTTTTAATTTCTTGAATAATGTTATATTTAAATATGTGTATATATTAAATTAGTAGTTTTGCTGTTATGAAAATTCAGCTTAAAAAGAAGTTAGAATATCATAATATAATTTTTCAGATATGTAGTATATACCAAAATTAGAATGGATTTATTTTTTTAATTTACATTTCATTTAATTTATGCTTAATTGTTGTAAATATTATAAAAAATGATTATATGTACAATAACTGTATATAGATCATACTCGCTAAGATATAGAAAACTAATAAATCAAGAAGGACTATCTAGTTTCACTAAAGCAAGAATCCTAACTTCGAATCTTGCGGATTTTGTATTCGGATCAAACCTTATACATATAGATATTTAACAAATTAAAAGTCAGAAAAATTAGTTACAAATATTAAAAATTCGAAAGCTTCTTTCGGTAGAAAACAAATTTTCAATAGTACTAATAACCATAATTTTATTTTTTTTTTATTTATTTTCAATTTACAATCTATCTATCTAAAGATCATAAGTACATATTATGACAAAGGGAATGACAGAGGATAACAATTATAATAATAATAAAAATAATAATAATGATAATGAAAATGATAATGATAATGATAATGATAATGATAATGATAATGATAATGATAATGATAATGATAATGATAATGATAATGATAATGATAATGATAATGATAATGATAATGATAATGATAATGATAATGATAATGATAATGATAATGATAATGATAATGATAATGATAATGATAATGATAATGATAATGATAATGATAATGATAATGATAATGATAATGATAATGATAATGATAATGATAATGATAATGATAATGATAATGATAATGATAATGATAATGATAATGATAATGATAATGATAATGATAATGATAATGATAATGATAATGATAATGATAATGATAATGATAATGATAATGATAATGATAATGATAATGATAATGATAATGATACTGATAATGATAATGATAATGATATACTTATATGTACATCCAAGGGTAGTATAGGTTTTCCACATTTCAACTGAGCTTTAATTTGAAAATTTACTAAGTTAGTATGTATATTAAACATGATATTTAATTATTAATTATTCTTATGACGTATATTTCAGTCTTAATCTAGTAAGCCATATACATATGTAATGTTGACATGAAAACACTATGGCATATTTTATTTTATTTATTTTATTGTATGTCAACTATGAACAGTCTACTGAAATTAATAAAAATATTAAACCTTACAATTAAATTGAAAAATTAAAATCATTTAATTTGATTAATATATTTAAAAATAAAAATTAGAATTAAATAAGAGGAGATAAAAAATAAAATAAAAAATAATAAATTCTAATGTATGTACATATATATGTATGTATGTACTAGTACTATGTATATATTTGTAAAATCTTGTATAATAATAAACTGAATATTCTCCGAAATGCGATTGCCTTGTAAATGTATATGTTATGTATATGTATATGTATGTATTTATATGTAAATATGTATGTACATATGGGGAGATAAATTGGCTGCTTGAAGGCGTCGGCGTCGTCATCGGTTGTCGTTTCCGAATTTGGAGGCGCACTTGACCGGATGTCGTTGATGTCTCCTCGTGCCACCCCCGCCTCCACTTCCGCTGAGTCTCAATCCCATTCGGAATGAATATATGTACTTGTATGTGTGTGACATTATGGTGAATGAATTGAAGTATTTCGCTGATTAATTTATGGTCTGTGAAAGGGGCAACTACAAATATTCTGTTCAAGCGGCGCGCCAATAATCGAACATCTATTTTGTCATTCATTCATTCACTTAATTCGATGTATTGGGAATCTTCAAGTGCGATGCGGGTTTCGTGAATGGAATGGCAACTCTGGCAAACAGCTGACAGCTGCATATATATGTACATACATACATATATATGTACATATGTACATATACGGAATATATGTATCTGTGACCTTGACTGCAGTGCAGCTCGTTGTCGGAAGCAACCCTCGAACGACGTGGAGCCAATGTCGAGGTTACGCCTATCGAAGGACGTTGCCAACGCAGCGGGCGGGCTCCGTCTCAGGGCCATCTCATTGGGCAGGAAGTGCAGCTGGTGCAGCCATTGCAGTCCGTGCGGCCATTGAACGCCGAATAAATTTCAAAATGGCCGTCAAAACGGTTGACCTTGAACACGGCACGTTCATTGGCTGCAACTCGGCTCCATGCAGCGGAGCCGAGACCCACAACAGCACAGCCAGTGCTCGAAGATTTGGGTGAACCTGCTGCCACATGGTCAGGCAACAATAGCTTCACTACATCCTACTCAGCTGAGACCAGTTGCCTTGAGTGGAATCCAATTATGCTCCCGAAACTGCATTAACTGCAACATTTGATGCGATTCTCAATGTGGATGCAAATGGAAGCTAGTGAAGCTACAGACGCCACCAGAATCCACATGGCAGACCTTCAGTTGAAACCCACGCAGAGCAGAGCGTCGTGCATCCCAATCCCAATCCGGACTGCTGACTTCGTGCACGTACTCCAATCGTCGTGGTCGTCGTCGTATTCGTCGTCGCCGTCGTGTGCAGCTCGTGTCCTGTCGGCTCTTCCTTCGGGCAGCCGACAAGCCCTTCGTCTGGGCAGCCGATGAGCATGATGCAGCCGGAACTAGGCGAAGCACTTTGGGGCATGGTTTCGCGATGCAAATGTTGTGCAGCATTGTGTCAGTCGATGGACGAGTCTCGAACTGCATTCAACGTGCCACAAGACAAACCGTGCGAATATTGTTGCAACACTCCCACTCTGCTCTCAGTGTGTTTGGCAGTTCAACATCTCAATTGCAACAACTACACATACACACATACATATGTATGTAATTAAACAACAACAAAATATAACCAACAAATTTAACAAGTAAAACTATTTGAATACTTCCGCTCGTCTTACGCTGCGTATACGTAATATTCGCAGTTGACAATATAGTATAATATTCACATAGTGTTTACTTCAACTAACTAAAGTGCACATAATTATTAACTTAGATCAAATATGAAATAAATATATAATACATATTAATATATAATATATACATATTAAACAATTTCAAGTCCAATCAGTGTTTTTCTTCAGTTCCTCCAGCGAAAGTCTTAAATACTATAATCTAACATTACAATATAATTAACAACAAATAAATTCAACAATAGTGGAAAATAAAATAAGTATTAAAATAAATTAATTAAATAAAATAAATATCTTTTGTGCTACAAGATATTCTTCCTGCATTAACTTTTTTGCATTGAAAAAAAGGTACGTGTTTTGAACATTAATAGATATATGTTAATCATAAAATATAGTATAAACAACAATTCATATCTAAATATTAGTGCACTTTTATGGGTGATTTAAATTATTCAAATAATTATTGAAACATACAGTAACAACATTGTTGCTCCTTGACTCCTAATTGCCTAATGATAGTTTATTTTTCCAATATTTATACTACTATAGTATTTAATTTTTATAGATGTATTTATTATTAAAATTTATATTATATATTATTTTATACTGAAATATTAGATTTGTATATAAATCAAAGAGACTTTCAATATATATTTAGCTGAAAGTTCTCTAAAGGTATCGAATCATTTTAAAACCAAAAGTTTGAAAGATTATAGCTAATATTTTAATATTTGAATGCGGAACTTGAGATTTTTAAACTTTTTTGTTATGGGACATATATTTTTTAAACTTAAATAAGAAGTTATTTGAAAAATATTGAAAATAAATAAAATGTCTTTAATATAATTGAAAAATCGCTTTGAATTTCAGACTTCCTACTTTTTTAAAAAAAATTCAAGAATAGTTAAAACTTCATATAATTGAATTTCTTTAAAATTTAAAATACATATTATTAAGACTAGTTAAAAATAAACATATTTGAAATCTTTTTAAATACTTTATATTGTCTTCACAAATGCAATTAATTAAAAACAAAAAATGAATGAACTTCTGAAAACATGATCATCTTTGGACCTGTGATATCGAGATTTTGGGGATTACTAGCTACTCAAATTTTGAGATACTTCAGCGCTACTTATTATTATCTAAATATTGTATGTTCATAAGAAGTATTCTAAACACTGATAGAATATGCAAGTAATATATAGTATTACTTAAATTACTTATATTCGAAAATATATTCTGATCAATTGGGAATTTCTACAGGATAACGACCTCAAACATTCTACCAAACGAACATACCTACGAAGTAGTTCCTCTATAACAAAATATATGTTAAGGAAAGAGATTATCAGATATCTGATCTTAAACCCATCGATCCCGTCCATTTTCATGAGGATTTGATTCAAAGCAATCATATCTAAGTAGGATTCGTTCTGAGATACAGACTCTCAACTGAACATAAATATGCTGAAATCTGTTAGAGTCCTTTTCCCATCGATATTATGCAGTTTTCCAAAATCATTACCAATCAAATATTGAGCAACAATTTGATATTTTTTCAAAAACAGTCCAACTTGGAAGGTACCTCTTTTCTATATTTATTTGAAAACCTAACAAAAGAAAGTTGAATGTAAATTTTTCATTTTTCTGTTTACCATATTTTAATATTATATGTTAATTTTGATATTTTATTATGAACGATAGTAACCAACTCAATAAGTCTTTAAAATGTATTATCTTAACATAATAAAAAGAAATATGGTGTTTCTAATATTTTGCCTAACACTGTTTAACCTACACACACATTTGATATATACACTGCCATTCAATAGAATAGGTACATGATCTTTTCTTTACAAATTTGACTGTAAATTCGAAATCCACTTTGCGATTTACTTCAAATTTGCTTCAACAATTTTTAAATCTTATATTAATTTTAATTATAATTAGAAGTATGAATTTTGAAAACTTATTAATAATTCACTGATTTATTTTTATTGCTTGAATTGCTATCAAAATTAATGATTTTTAGCGGTCACCTCGTATATTGTTAATTTGTTATGATAGTTGGCAAGAAAATTACGAAAATTATTTATAAAATTATAGGCATTTTACAAATTTCTGTTCATTAAATGAAAATTGGGATGAACTGGAAAATGACAACTATTACGGTCCTGATCAAGAAATTGGTAACCATATTTTTACTAATTTTTATTTTATTTTTTTTTTTTTCAAAAAATGGGGAAAAACAAGAGGACAACTGCGGCAGACAGGAAGGTCCCTGTTCGAACTACGCATAGAAATGTTTTGGTGCTAAAATTGTAAAACCCAATATTAAGAAAATAATGCTTACATTTTTGAAAGTCCTATTTCTAACTCATTAATATACTAACTTTTGATTCGATCGGATTTTACTTATTCTAATACTTGAAACAAATTTTTAAACAATTTTTTATTATCGTTGTATATATTTTAAATGTATTAAATACATTTTTATTTATTTTTTTTTTTGTTTTAATTTGGATCATAATTTTATCGGGATTGTAATTAGTGTCAGTTCACTGCTAAATAGTCGACTTAAATAATAAAGAACTAACATATAAAAATAAATCAAAATTATAATAAGTAAATAAATATATAATAAAATTAATTAAATATAAAAATATAATAAAATTAAATGGAATACAATAAAATAAAATAAATAAAGCAAGTGTTTCTACTGTTAAACATGTGACTAATAATTATTATTTTTTATTTTATTATAACTATTTTTTCTTATAATATAGATTATGTTATTTTTAATGCCACTTAAGTTTCTTAATTTCAATATAAAATTGTTATTTAAAGCGATAGAAACGGAACTCTCATACCCCACAATCACTTGATAATACTAGTTAAGATATGGTATATATATATATATATATTTTTGGACTGTATGACACACAATCCACTTCAAATTGTCATTCTCTCCACTCGTTAATAGACTTTGATCTAAAGATCAAACTCCAAACTTATTCGCGTAACAAAATATTGTATTTTTTGGACTTGAGTTGTTAATTGAGAACTCTTTTGCGATATGAGAGATTATAATCTGGGGTATATTGTGAAGAGGAATGCGAAAAACAGTAGTCAACAAATTCCGAAAGCCGAACGAATTTTTGAATACCGCATAAAAAAGAATCGAATTGGTTCCATTTATAATAATACTTTGGAGAATCGCAGAGAAGAGAATTAACTTTGCCTGCCACACATTCGATTAACTCGCTTAGGTAGAGAACCGCGAAAATATTTTAGTTTTATAATTTTTTTATTTTTTTTGGAATCCAGTGGTGTTTTTTTTCTGAGAAAAAACAGCTAGATTTCCACAAAAAAAAAACTAGCGAATTTCAAGATAAATTTCAAGATGTTATTTTGATTATTTACCATTAAAAAAGACACATTTTTAGAAACTTCCAAAAGAAATGAACCATTGCTTCAATTGGGGAGCAGAGATTTTTTAATATTTATACAAATTTCCTATGGGAATCCATCTTTTTCCAATATCGAAAGCTAAAAAAAGCTATTCACCGGCGCTGCTCAGACAAGGCAACCAAAAAAAAAAGGTTGTGCATCTTAAACAATCCAAACATATCCTTCAAACTATACAAAACTATATTAAAACACTAAACACATTGGATACGGGGTTCAACTTTCAAAAAAACTGCTGTAGTTCCCAGAAAAACAGATAGAATTCCCGCTTCCCACTGTTTTCTAATTATTGCCGTCTGCACACATTTTGAGAAAAAGCCAGATCTGACTGGGGAAAAAAGCTAAAATGCCAGCACTGTTGGTATCATAAGAACTCGAAATCAAGATCAGTCAGAAAATGTTCTTTTTTTTTTTTGGGTAGCTCGAAATGAGGCTGGAAATAAAGCTGAGACTGAGACTGGGGCGTGGCCATAAGCCCACATCGAATTCAATTTTCGGCGAGAATCCTTCGTTTTGGACTTGTCCCGCAGGGACAGAAAGAGACAGAGAGGTGGAGAAAGAGAGTGGGAGAATGAGAGTGATCGAGGGAGAGAGAGAGAGAGAGAGAGAGAGAGAGATACGAAGTTGTGTGAATAACTGCGTTAATTCTCCAAGTTGACAGCGAATATGGCTACTGTTGCATGGAATTTTCGTAAGTCTCGGCGGCGATCGGATCGGACCAAGGCTGTGGCACATTGGCGCTGCTTGGTGGCATGCGGCATGCCACAATCTCTGGCATTTAGCGGGTGTGTCAACTTTTGCACCATTATGTGCCAGGTATTGTTTCCTTAGCCTATCTCCATAAATTATCCTGAATTATCCTATGCTTTCGATTCAACATTTTTCGATATATCTTTATAACTGCATATTTCGAAGCAATTGAAAAGAAAGAGAAATTCAAAAAGTCCCCAATTGCACTTTATTTGTTTACAATTATTTTCTGTTTTCCAATACAGTCAAATAATTTTAAGTTTTAATTTTAATTTGCCTAGAAGATGTTCCGAAAACAACTTTATTTTCACTTCCAATAAGAAGTGAGCAAATTAGAAAAAAAATATTTTTCATATTAAGAGTTGAGTAAAAAAAATTCTTGAAATAAACCCTATTGACAATCAGGATTTTCTTTAAAAATTTAATCTTCTTCTCTTTTATTTTTATAATTATAACTATTATAATTTCATGTTTTATTTATAAAAGGAATGTATTTGGAAAACGACACTTTATTCAAAACTACGTTTTCCTTATTTAAAAAAAGTATTCGGCAATTTAAAATTTGAGATATTTAAACTTGAAATGACGAAAAGTTAGTCGGGTTTGAATAAAATTGGAAATTTTGATATATTTTCAGTGTCTTGCATATATAGTATGTATATACTCCATTGAAACTGATATATCAATTTAAATTCGGATGATTTCTGCTAGTATGCATTTTAATATATTTTTGTTAAAATAACATGCCGACAAAATTTTCGATTTAATACAATTTTAATAAATAAAATTTTAACCTTTGCTTACATTTAAAAAATTTGTAAAATAATATCAAGTAAAACTTTAAATTTAAGGCTGCATATTAAATAACAAATAATTTTAGGAATCGTTGAAAAAAAAACAGCAAAACAATTTAAATTATTTAATGTTTCAAACTGCACAAAGAATTCTATGGTCAAAAATAAATTAATAAGAGAAAATCTGTGCCGACGGTATTTCCAAATAAATTATTTATAGTAAGAATTATATTTTTTTTATAAAGTTCTTAAATTGTTTTTTTGTTTTTGCAATACACAATGATGACTAAAACATTTCACAAATTATATAAATGTAATTATTATATTTTGCTTAAAAGTAACCTTCTTTAAATTAATAAAATTTGTCAATATATGAATAACTAATATATCTATTTCCACATATTTTTATAATCTCATTTTAAATAAATAATGTTTTTTTTTGTTCAATTTGATATATGAGCTTTTTTGAAAAGTTACAATTTTCGTTTAACTTAAAAATGAAATAGGAAAAACAGTTTATAAGTTTAGGACTTAATTTTTAATTTTCATTTCTTAATCAATTCCCCAGAGCTTTAAAAGCAAAAATAGAGACTAAAGTATTTAAAAAAGATTCGAAATTTTTTTGCTTAATTGCTAGTATTTTAATTTTCATTTTTTTTTTTATTTTGATTTTAATTCCAAAATATCATAATTATAAGAAATCAATGCATTCTTAAGAATTGATATAAAATATTAGATTTTAAATTAATCAATTCATATCTTTTAAAATTGCTTATGAAAATGTCATAATTAAATATTTTAATTTCTTTGTTAAGTATACTTACAAATTTAAAGTTTAGTGTTTTCCTATTTAATACATTTATCTTATTTTTATTCCAATTTTAATATTCCTATATTTAATATATTTATCCTTGACATTTACCACAAAATATTCATTCTGGGAACTGTACTTCATTACGAAACCGAATGAATTGTGTGGTTTTGCAATAGCAACCAATGCCAAATCCGCACGTTTTGTTCGAATTCGGAATTGAGAACAGGCCTGTATACAAATATGCATATTTTGATATGGTTTCTTAATATTTTTAACCGACAGCTTAAAGGCACTTTCCAAGTTAGTTTATTATATGCCTAGAGGGGTTGCTATAAAAATATTATAATATATGATATGTAAGAGTATGTCTAGATAAATAATATTCCTATTGTTAATATATTTATCCTTGGCATTTACCACAAAATATTCATTCTGGGAACTGTACTTCATTACGAAACCGAATGAATTGTGTGGTTTTGCAAAAGCAACCAATGCCAAATCCGCACGTTTTGTTCGAATTCGGAAATGAAAACAGGCCTGTATACAAATATGCATATTTTGATATGGTTTCTTAATATTTTTAACCGACAGCTTAAAGGCACTTTCCAAGTTAGTTTATTATATGCCTAGAGGGGTTGCTATAAAAATATTATAATATATGATATGTAAGAGTATGTCTAGATAAATAATATTCCTATTGTTAATATATTTATCCTTGGCATTTACCACAAAATATTCATTCTGGGAACTGTACTTCATTACGAAACCGAATGAATTGTGTGGTTTTGCAATAGCAACCAATGCCAAATCCGCACGTTTTGTTCGAATTCGGAATTGAGAACAGGCCTGTATACAAATATGCATATTTTGATATGGTTTCTTAATATTTTTAACCGACAGCTTAAAGGCACTTTCCAAGTTAGTTTATTATATGCCTAGAGGGGTTGCTATATAAATATTATAATATATGATATGTAAGAGTATGTCTAGATAAATAATATTCCTATTGTTAATATATTTATCCTTGGCATTTACCACAAAATATTCATTCTGGGAACTGTACTTCATTACGAAACCGAATGAATTGTGTGGTTTTGCAAAAGCAACCAATGCCAAATCCGCACGTTTTGTTCGAATTCGGAAATGAAAACAGGCCTGTATACAAATATGCATATTTTGATATGGTTTCTTAATATTTTTAACCGACAGCTTAAAGGCACTTTCCAAGTTAGTTTATTATATGCCTAGAGGGGTTGCTATATAAATATTATAATATTTGATATGTAAAAGTGTGTCTACATAAATTGTTTGAATGTAAATAATACAATGCCCACATTAATTATATATGTAAGTATTCAAATCGAATGCTACACATTTTTTTAATAATTTATTTTATTTCATTTATTTATGTATTATTTTTTTTGGTTGTCTTGGCAAAGTTTTTAAACCAAATCGGCCAAATCGAAATCTGTTTGTAATTTAAATATGCATATAATATAGTTTTTTCATTAGTTATGTTAAAATACGATATATTGTTGTTTTAATTTGGGGATGTTAAAGTGAAGAACATAAAATTGTTGGTTTCATGTTGAAGTTTATCAGCGAAGTAGAAACTTATCAGACTCGAATATCTTCAGAAATTATATATATCATTAAGATATTGGGATATTGTAAATACATTTTGTCTCAAAGTAGTGTTTAAAATAGTTTTTTGCAACCTGAAATGTGCAAATATATATATATATATCTATCAATATACAGTGTTGGAAAAAATAATAGAAACGACAAGTGGTGTCTTTACTCAAAGCCTTATAGCTGAGCTTGAGCTATACTTATATTAATGAAATCTGCCCTGGATCAGATCTAGATAACTCTAGTTCAATATGATGTACTTATTGACCACTTCTCGGCAATAACTTTTCCTCTACATAGCGATTCATTAGGAGCGCACGGGTTTCGGTTGGAAAAAATAATAGAAACGGGCACATGTTTTGTTAAAATTAATAGATTGTTTGGGTGAAAATCATAATAAATGTTATTTTTAGGATTACTTTTATTAACAGAAGTGGTAATATAGAGAGTTCCCCAAAAATAAATTATTAGATTGCGTTTTAAGAGCCTTAATATGTTGTGAGATATATTATACTAGTGTCCTGGTGAAATAAGCACTAGGACTAACAGAAGATGCCCAATTTCTGGTGAAATTCACAGATCTAATGATCTGTATTCTACAGAATATAATCATTTTTGATACTCACAATTGAAACAAAGCAGCCTTTCGAGATAGAAAGCGAGCAACTGCAGAGAAATTCGCAGAAAGGACTTTACTTAAATCAAAAAATCACTAAGTCCTTTAGTAGAAGGACCTCTAAAAATGACTTTAATTGATCAGTTACTATTCGTATGTTATCAATTAGGTTAATTTTCAAATATGTCAAGACGCATTCGGGGATTATAGACCATTTTCTGATCAAAATGCATTTTCAAGAGTAATTCTTCTATGCCTGAAATATAAAATCCGAACACCTTGGATAAATATCCTTTAAACTTATAAGGAAATGATTAATTTGGTCAGTTTTAATGGTAGACTATATGTTAGGAGTGAAAAAAAACCATTTTATTATTTTGAATGCACTGAAAGGACTCTCATGCATGCGGCGTGTGAAACTGCACTATATGGCGGTGACTTGGAGTACAGTGTTTGGTCTGTTGCATTAGAGACAGGTCAATATCTGTAATTTTGTTAATGTCCAAATGCTCAGGGACATATTATTTGCATTTCCCGATCAAAAAATTTTAAAAATATTGGATAGCTAGCTAGGATAATGGCCTCCAACACTAGCCGAAATTGCAAAGATGTGGTTTTTCTGGAACAAAGTACATTTTAGCGATCGGTCCTTCCAATTAACTGGTCCAAATTATGTTGGGAGCTTGTGGGGGATATTGATAGAAAGAGGATTAGTAGATTTAAGTCAAAAAAATTTAGATTCGTGGATGAGGGGCACGAAAACAAGGTGATCAATTTTTCATACAAAATGTTCAAAACAGTGGAAGTCCTTGCTACATATAAAGTCCTGCGGATGTGAAAAATCATGTCTGCACCTTCAATGAATATGATAATCAACATTTCATTACCAACTGTCCAAAAATAGTCAACCTGAGACGGATTAACCTCATCGTTTCTATTTTTATTTCCAGGCCGAAAATTAAATTTGATTTTTAACTGTATTTTTTTTGTCCAATGAATTTGAATATTTTAATTTTTGTTTATAAACATGAAAGATAGATATATTAGTGACCAAAAAATAATATAATAATTATCTCAATATCACTTTAAGTGTGCAAAATCTGAACATGACGAAAATGAGCCACCGCGTTTCTATTATTTTTTCCAACACTGTATATCTATCTTCAGATATTATTTATTATTTTGAATTTGAATTCGCTTATATGTTAATAATAAATATGCCTACATTATTAACTTTCCTAATAACAAGAGTTCAAGTTGATTATTAAACAATATTTGCATATTTCACCTGACCTAATTTAACAACAATTTAACCAAATTGTTAAACAATTTTTTTTTGAGTAGTTTTCGACATTTTTGGAAAATCTCCATTCAAATAGAACTTGTTGTCCATGTCCATGTGTGTGTGTGTGTGTGTGTGTGCGTGTGTGTGGGTTAGAATCAAAGTTAAAATAAGCCGCTAGCTACTCGGAGGCATAAATTAACATACTTCACATATGAAAAACTGACACGCATCTACATATGTAGGTATACATACATACATACATACATAGACATAAATGTATGTATGTGTTTATATTGATGATATGTGCATGTGTGAGTGTGTCGCAACTGACAGATACGAGATACCGACTTGTCAGTTAGGTTGCCATCCGCTCCGCCCACGTTCATCGCATAGTAGATGTGGATGTGGGCAAAACTTATTTACCAAAACTGTCGCAGTTTCATTTTGGCAATAACTGAACATTCAAAAAAAAAAAAAAAATACATTCATATATAAACTTCCATAAAAATGAGTTTTAATCGTTGTAAGTAGCTGTTGTTGTTATTGTTGCACGCCTCATTTGGGGGCGACTCCGAGTCTGCCGAAAAAGCGAACATTATTCATGAAAAAATTGCAATTTACCAAAAAAAAAACTGTGCATAAACAATTTACTTAAAAAAAAATAAGTAAAAATAATCACCAGACAAGAATCGCGCAAAAAATCAATAAATAATTTATATGTACATGGAACAACAAAAATAATAGCTAAAAAAAAGAACACACAAAAACTATTTTTGATAAAAACAAAATAAAATAAAATATAATAAAAAAAAGTATAATTATGTATATAAAGTGTAAGAAAGAGAGAAAAAAATATATAAAATTTTGTCTTTGTCAGCCCACACGACGGCGACAGCAGCAGCGGCAGCGACGTCGACTGCGAGGCAGCTTCGCTGACAGCGCAGACCTCCATTCATTATAATCGGTTTCATTCATAAAAACGACTCTGGCAAGTGAGTGAGCAAGATGTTCCAATTCGCCGAGACACGCTCTTTGACTCATTCAATTCGCTCATGCCCGCTCACGAGAGCACGTCCTCTCACACTCTCTCTCTCTCTCTGGTGCTCTTGCTCAACGCGTGCTCTGAATTCGCCAAACGTTTCGCTGTGATTTTCGCTTGCTGGCAACGAGTTGAGTTTTGTTGGCATTTGGAGAGGAAGTTTCGATTGACGACTGTCGGTGTGTGTGTGTGTGTGTACACATACAAATATGGTATAGTTACACACATATGTATGTATGTACATGTCTGTATGAATATTCGTATGTTTAATATGCCATTTTGATAGTGTGCCATAACTACAATTTCACTCATACATATGTATATATGTATATATTTATGAATGTATGTAATATGAAATAAATTAGCTTCCTTCTGCTATGAAAAGTTCATGCTAATCTGCGGTATGGCACCTAATAGTCTATGTCACAAATATGTACATGCATACATATGTGCATATGTATGTATGTATCTGTATGTACATACATATGTATGTATATTTAGTTGTTATCTGCAGTCGATCCGATTTGCTTGCTATCTCTCCCCCCGTTTTGAGGCTTGGCTTATTAGACAACAAACAACACTTCACGCTCGCTTTAACTTTTTGTCGTTGTGCTTCTTCTTCTGCTTCTGATTCTTCTTCTCCTCATTCTACTCCTCCTTCTTCATCTTCTTCTTCATCATCATCTTGGTGTTTTCAACGCACGTCGTCGTCATTGTTATTGTTGTTGTTGTTGTTGTTGCCGGGCACTTTTTTTTATGTCGAAGCCAAGAAAAGTGCTACTGGTTTTCAGATTTCAGTTTGAAGTCGCTGTGTGCGCACAGTTGCCAACTCGCCGCAAAGTCATTCAGTCTTCATATCACACTGTCTGCGCCGACCACTCGGCAACTCTACCCAAACATCATCAACAACAACAACAACAGCAATAACAGCAGCAGCAGCAGCAGCCGAAGCAGAGAGAAGCAGCCCAGACAACGTTGAACCAGTCGCAGTCGTTGGTTGATGTTGATGTTGATGTGTTTGCCTTTCAATATCTTTCACACAGAAGACGCTGCCATTGATCAAATTTAGAACTCAATTGAAAAAACGGATGAAATATTTCACATTTGTTTTTACTAAAGTCAAATAATGTACTAAAATGGAAAATAATTTATTTATCTTAGGCAAAAGCCACGCCAAACAATTACAATTATTGTGGAGATAGCAACATATCTATGAATCATTGAAGGCACATATTATGTGTTTGCACAGGTGAATGATTTAGCACTGTGGTATCTCGCCTGTTGTTAACTTTGCTACTCACACCACATCGCACTGGCATGGCAACAACAACAACAACAACAACAGCAACAGCACGTTATGCTTACCTCATGCAACATACAGATACAGATACACTTACTCGCGCAAACACACACACACACACATCACACGCTCTTATACTAATACACTCACTCAAACTCACACACATACAGACAAACAATCTTATACATTGATACCTGGCAGCTGCAGCTATTCATGCATAGGCAAAGGCAGCAACAACAACATCGCCGCGGATTTTGTAGCCACTTTCGCCTCGCTCTGTGTGCGTATTTTTCATTCATATTGGCAGCCAACGCGAAACAGAAAAACAGACAAACAGAGCAAATGCTGCTCATTGAGGCTGCGGCTTCGACTGAGACTGTGACGATGACAGAGACAGCGGCAGAGGCAGAGAGACTGAAAGACTTGATATTTTATGTCGTATCGCATTTTTGGTGAAAATATGCAACTGGCAACGATTCATTGAAAAAATGAATGTATGTATGTATATCTACTATTCGTGTTTGAGAATTAATGAAAGCGTGGGGGGTTAAGTGTTTTCCCATTTTCATTTATACGCTGATTGTTTGGATTTAGTTTTAGTTTTGGAATTTAGAATTGGAATTGGAATTCTTTGAATGTTGGTTGCTCAGCGTAGGCAGCACCTAATCAAATTGTAGGTGCCACTGCCCTGCGGGGGGTGGCCGCGGTTATTTTCCGCTGCTGATGCCGCTGCCGCTGCCACTGCTACGCTGTTTGCTTTTAAATTTAAATGAATGAAAAACAAAAACAAAAAAAATGAGAAGTAAAATAAAATAAAATACAGTGACATGAATTTTGTCGCAAGTGCCCCCCAGCACAGCACAGTCCCCTCCACACGTACTGTGCCTCACCGTGTCGTGCCGTGCCGTCATCAACATCAACATCAACAACAGCAGCAGCAGCAGCAACGGCAACGGGCAACATCAACAACATGGCCGCGGCGAGCGAGCGCGCCTACAAGTTGGCATATTTTCAATTTCCGTTTTTTACACACCAACACCAACGGCAGCAGCGGCAGCGACAGCACAGCGAAGCCCCCATCACACAAACAGACAATCAGCAACACATACAGACGCACTCACAATCACAAACGCACGCACACCGACAAAAGCTTCACAGCCCCAAAGCTTATGTTGGCGTCGCGACGCGTCGCTTCGCTTGTTGCTGCTGCTGTTGCTGCTGTTGTTGCTGCCGCTGCTGTCGGGCATTGAGCGTGGAGCATCGGCAAACGGGCAAAAGGGGAATAGGCTGCGGGGCAACAGTGGTGGCGATGGCGGCAACGTCCGGTTGGTTTTTAGTACAAAAATTCGTCGTCGACTTCGCCGTTGTTGTTGCCATTGCCGTTGCCGTCGCTCATAGCATAGGCTTCGTGCGCTTTTGAGGCCTGTTGTCGCTGCATGTAGGACAATGGCGCGGGGCGGTTGGGTGGAGAGGCAAAGAAAGGCCGACCGACCATGTGTTGTCGCCTTACACTGCTGTATAGTTGAAAATTGTTTCATATGTACGTATGTATGTATGTTAGTATGTACATACGTATGTATACTCACTCGAGAGGCGAGCTAAGCGAATTCATTGAGTCAAATGGCGAATTCGCTCTTTTCGTCGACTGTGATCAGCTTTATATGCATGCTTACACACACACGCACACACCCATGTAGATTTGTATGAATACAGGCACATAGATATATACGCAACCCAGCCGGATTTAGCGAAACGTGTTTTCATTCCAAATATTTAAATAAAATCATATAAAGTGCATCTCAATTTGATCAGCTGGCAATTGAATATGAAATAATCATGATTTGTTGCTGAGATTTTGACTCTACCTGCCGATTCCAAGTGGCTATGTGGTGCTGCTGTCAGCACACTTGGCATGCGTTCGTTTGCTGCTGGGTCGTCGCCGCACTCATCGAGAGAGCGCTCTCAGCTCGCTCAATTCGCCGCACATACGATTTCAGAATGAATTGGGTTCGCCGTGCTGAACAGCAAAACGGTTGACAGTACGTCGCCTCGAATTCGGCATTCATTTCGCTTCAAAAACTTTGAGCGTGTACACAGTGCAACGTGAACGGAGCTGAGCAGAGCGGCTGCCGCGAAGAGTAAATTCAATTTTTCAATTTTTTTTTGTTTAGCCTGGCATTAATAAAGCGTTAACGTGAACGTTAACGTCAACGTTAAATATTCGTATTGAAACAATTTGAATTTAACAAGAATAATTGTTGTACGCACCAAAACGAACGACGACGAATTAATTAACAAGAGCAATAATTAAGTTCATCACAAAAATCCAAATGGAAATCTAACAAATTGTGTGCTAAATATATAAAGTGAATTCCGACCAACACACAAATCCAATGTGGAATGAAAATAAATTATATATGAAAGAGAAATGTTTATTATGCTTAAATATACAAATGAATTACAAAAAGTGCAATTGAAAGTCTAGTTTGGAATTACATATAAATTGCTTCCAATGGAAATCATGTGCCTAAAAATGTAAATTGCGCAAAGAAAATCGACGTCTATTTAAAAGTCCAACACCAGCAACAACACCAACAACACCAACAACAACAACAACACTTCGACTGCAACAATAATATCAACAGCACCACCACCAACAACAACAACAATAACAACAACAATAACCACAACTAAACAACGAGCACGGCAAAAATATCTAGCGAAAAACAAAAACAAAAATAACAAAAAAATCAAGAAAATTCAATTCAAATACAAAACGTGTTAAGCAAAAAAATAATACAACAGCAGCAAGCAGCTACAACAACAACATCAACAACAACGACACACGAAATTTGTCTATATAAAATTGCATAAAAATATTTTTTTACTGTAGAGTGTGTGTTGTCGTAGCGCACAGATACAGGTACAACAAAATAAAAGAGAAAAAAAAATAAGCGACACTCACAACTACAGTCGTCGTCGACGTGGCCCTCGCCTAAGTGTGTGTGTGTGTGTCTGTGTGTGTATGTGTGTCCGTGTGCTCGCCAGCCAGTGTGCCCGTGTGTACGTGTGTGTGTATATTCTGTGCCTGCTTGCGCCTCTGTGTGTGCGTTTGTGTGAACCGCAGTCGCTATCACCGTCAACGTAAAAACGACGCTGCCGCTGCCGCCGCTGTCGTAGTCGCCGTCGTCGTCGTCGTCGCCGTCGTTGCTTCAGTCAACCAATACCGCCGCTGTCGTTGTTACCGTCGTCGCTGTCGCTCTGTTGCCACAAACAAAACGTTCATTATTATTAATAATAATAATATTATTATTATTATATATTTGGCACGCAAACCTGTAACAGTTGCCTGCTCTGCCAGCGTCGCAGTCACAGTCGCAGTCGCAGTCTCAGTCGGCGTGGCAGTCAGCGTCGCGTTTTGTGTTAATTAAATTTACTTTTGTGAATGAAATGAAATGCGAAAAAAAAACCAGCAAAGCGAATAAAAAATATTTTTAATATGTACATAAATGCTAAATAAATAACACAAGCGAAAACCAAATCCACGCCCTGTCGTCGTCGCCTCTCTCTCTATTTGTATATACATACATACATACATACATACATACATATACAGTCTGACACATATGTATTCGTATGCCGCGATCGCGAGTAGAAAATAATAATAAAAAGAAAAAATATAATATAACATAATAATAGTGTGACCAGCGCTATTCCCCAAAGCACTCAAAACTTTGGATTATCCGAGTATACCGAGCAGTAAAAAGTAACGCAGAACAAGAGAAAGAGAGAGAGAGAGAGAGTAAAACATAAATTATTTGGATATCGGGGAAAATCGAGAGAAACCAAAACAAAAACACACAAAAATAATATCATAATAAACACGATTTCGTCGATCGTATACGGATTATATCTATAACTCAACCCACCCCCCCATCCACACTCGGAATTGAATCGGAAAACGTATTCGATTTTCACTTTTGGATTTTTTTACACATATTGGATTGCTTTTTCAAATCAATGTAAGTCTCCCCACATCAACATGGATTACAACTCGAACTATCTAGAGGAATACATATGTATGTGTTTAGCAGATCTTGTCATGATATAGCAGAGATATAGTACGCATACATATATGTATGTATGTATATAGTTTATAATGAATGTATGAGGAAATGCACAATTTCCAGATAGAATTACATGGTATGCGCTGTGTATGGGTCGTGACAAATATGTGAATCTTAATTAGTATAGAATTATGTATATATATTCAAGTAGTATTATAGTATAGTCTAGAAGGAATTCTTGATTGGCACAGTATTACAAATGTGTAGTAGTAAAAATAATTAGTATTATTTTCCGGCACTTCTCTTAATTGGTGAACATATGTATTTCAAAATAATTTTGAAAAATTCTAGGTTTTTATAGAATCTTGTATTTTTAAGTATAGTTGGAATTCATGATTAGACTATACATATATTTGAAAACCCATGCTAATAGTAATAGTTCACGCATTCCGGAGTTAAACTTGAAAATTGATGAAAATGTTTTAAAATCTTATTGAAAAATATAAGAATTTGAGCTCTGATATATTTTCAATATTTAAATATAGTTTAACTTATTAATTAAGTTGTGAAATTGAACTCCATTCTGATAGTATAATCCATTCGAAAATCGAAAATTCTCTCTAATTTTCACTTAACTTTAAAATTTGTAAAAATGTTTTAAAACATTTGTGAAATTGAGTAACTTATAATATAACTATAACTTCAAGTATAGTTAAAATTGTTCATTATATTATGTGTTCATTGTAATTGTAAAAGTAAAAAGTAATAGTAAAAAGTATCTTTCAAAATTGGTCTGTTTAAAATGCTGATAAATTGTTGAAAATTATATTCCTGTCAAATTTGAGTACATATTTCTGAATTATAAAAAGTTTGTACTATCACAGTAAAAATTCTTGAATAATTCTTAATGGGAATTCTCAATGTAAAACTGTCGGAAATGTTCGAAAAAACATTCGAAATGTTTAAATTTAGAATGTATTTTTGTTGTTGTTGTTCAATATTTATTTTATGTTGTTTGTCTCGCCGATCGATCCAGACAGATAACGTCAAGTCAAACAAAACACAACACTTTTGATCAGATGTGATCGATTTGCGATTCGCGATTAGCGATTACTCCCCTTGATGCCTATTGATCTTTCGTTTAGTTTCATTGTTGCTCGACTCTTGATAAGAAATTATGTACGAATATATAAGACTATATGTGCATATATACATTTATGGGATTGGCGATTATATAGTTTTCCATTCAGTAAAATTAAGTTGCCCAGTGCTCGATAATCGATTAACGATTGTCTAATCAGTATTAATATTATTATTTTTGTTTTCCACTCATTGTTGTCATTTACCGAACACCTGAGACTGGTACAAAAAAAAGGGTGACAGAGAGAGGGGAGGATCTTTTAACAAAAGTCAAGTTATTTGTTATATAGTATAGGTATTTATTTTGTTGCTGTCTAATCTGAAAGTCGTCAAAATATCACGTGCTGTTTGGTGTAGATCAGATCTGAAAGTTATGTGTTCCACTATCCAGAGTTCTTTCTATTTATGGCACGATTTCGTCATCGATATATATATATATATATATATGTATATATTTACTTTTGATATTTTGAGCTGCATCCGTTCGATAAGCTCGTTACAGTTTCATGTGGCTTTTACTTTCTATTTGTCAGTGACACACGCCTCCCATAAGGAGGGGGTCTTGAGGGGGTCTTCAACTGAATTATAGGCGATGGAGGTGCCAGAGCATACGACACCAACACATATTTGACTCCGATTGTGGGGTACGTGTGTAGAGGGCGGTGTGGGAAGTAAGGGGAAGATGGGGGTTATGGTATCGCACGGTCTGCGGTTCTGAGAGGGCCGCTGTAGCAGAAGAGAGGTCCGAGTCCGAGACCGAGTCCGAGTCCGAAAATAAATGAAGAGGCGTAAGAAACTTTTCAACCGATAAGTTATAAGTTCGTTGTTTGTGGCCATATATCTGTATGTATGTATATGTATGTATGTTATAACATTCTCTGCTTCTTAACTTCTTCCTCTTCTTGTGTTTTCTTTTTTATTTATTTATTTTTCTCTTGTTGTTGTTGTTTCTCGTTCCCGCTTATTTGATCGATGGCCTCTGCGTTCCACATACGATTACGATTACGATTACTTGTCCAACGTTTTTTCCTCTTCTTCCCATTTTTTAGGTCGGTTTTCTTGGGGAGGGAGTGGGTTTTTTTTGGCTGTATTTCGTTGTTGTTGTTGTTGTTGGATTGTAAGATATTATTTTGAAAAGTCGTGTGTTTTTGATAGTTTTTTGTTTACAAAGTTATTGTTGCTGCGATAATGTCGCATCCTGACCGACAAGAGAACTAGAATCACTAGAACAACGAGTTGATCTCATAGAATATTTTGAACAATATATGCTTGAGATTTATATTCACATACAGAAGATGTGTATAGTTATTTTATGTCATGGTTAAAAATACATAAGAGCACATGACAGCCAGCAAAAAATTCATTCATGAACGATACGATACGATACGATACGATACGGATCCCAAAATGTATCTCCAAGTCACATGCGCATTCGCAGAACATAGTTTAAATAAATAAATAAATTATATATTTAATTTTGATTAGCCAAATAAATATCACACACAACAGATTGTTGTTCAGCATTCACAATTCACCAATCTAAGTATTAGCCAAACATTCTCTGAAATCAACAATTCTATCTCCCTCTCTCTCACACACACACACACACACACACACACACACGTTGTTGATGATGACGCAGAATAAAGAAAAAATAAATACAAAAAAATAAAAATAAAAATATAACATGGCCAAATGGCACATGGGCCAAAACTGCGGGCCAACAACATGCGCAAATATTCAGATAGGGAAGGCAAATGCCTCAAAATACTCAAAAATAAGTAAAGCGAAATTAAATTACATACACGTACTATTACTACACACCATAATAAATATATTTTTATACACACACACACATACACTCTTAAAAACGAGCACATCTTGATAAATAATAAATTATTGCAAACAAAAATTCAACTACGAACGAAGCGCAGATAGATTTGTATCTTTTTTCTTAGCCAAGTTGCTGACCAGCTAATAGCCTGAAAGTAGTTAGAATAAATTTATAAAAATATAAATATACATTTTATATGATTAATTCATTCATTCTCTATGATTAATTGAAGATTCTTAAATTAAAATATATTTTCAAAATACTTTAAAGAATAGTTCAAAATTTGTTGCAAAAACATTTAATTGGTTTTTAAAAATCTTGGAGTTGCTTAAATATAGAAAGATATAGAAAAATAAATTCTGTATATTTTATATACATATTTTATAAATATTTTATGTTTTATTACTTATTATTAAATTGCAGTGTATTTTTTAGTTACCTTAAAGAATAGTTCAAAATTTGTTGCAAAAACTTTTAATTGGTTTTTAATAATCTTATAGTTGTTTAAATATTTTCTAAATAGAAAAATAAAATTTGTGTATTTTACATATACATATTTTATATAAATATTTTATTTTTTATTATTAAATTGCAGTGTATTTTTTAGATGCTTTAAAGAATTATTCAAAATTTGCAAGAAAGACAGTTAATTATAATTTTTATACTACATTATTTATAAATTCATTTTCAAATTAAAATATCTTATGTATATTTTGTTAATAATATTAATATTAATATTTGTTAATAATATATATTTTTTTTGTAATTTTTAAAAAACTTTTACCCAACTTAAAAAGATGATTTCAAATGCATCACTTAATAGACTTACATATGTCTGTGTTCATATATTTATGTATACGATTTACATATTCAAATAAATATGTACATATATATACGTATACATATGTATATGTATGTGTGTTTTAAAGTCGATGTAATATTTTTTTTGCTTTGACGGAAAATCAAAATTCTGCGGCTTTTTTGCGCTGCCAACAAAGCGAAACGGCAAATGATGAAAAAAGCCCAAGAAAACAAAAAAGAAAAAAAAAAACAAATAAGAATAACAATAACAATAATAACAAAAGCAATGAGCAAAGAATGAATCGAACATATAATAGCTATGTATGTATGTACATCGGTACATACACATACATTATGTACATACATATATAATATGTATTTTGGGGCTAAGGAAGAAAGAGCCAAAAAGTCCGAAAACATTTTATGCCGCAAGCAAACATGTGATTTTAATTATTTTTGTCGTCGCAAAATTGTTATTTTTGAAAAATATAATTTTTAAAAATAAACCCCCCAACAACAACAACAAGAACAGCAAGAGCAATGCAGCCATCATCATCATCAGCATCTCTATGAATGATGATGGTGGCATGCAGCAGTTGAGGCAGCAACATTTGATGTGAGTTATGCCAATTTGCATTTTTAGGCATTTGTTTATTGCTCAACTTTAGTTTTGTTTATTAACAAATGTCAATTGCATCGAGTCAGCAGTTAATAGTGCAACTTTATGCAATTTCTTATCAATTTACAAATAATTTTGATCGCTTCTAGAATTCTAGAATTTCTGTGCATCCCCCCCCCATTGCCATTTTGCAATCAACAATTTCAAATTAATTTATTGCTATTTATAGTAGATTTTTTTACGACTGTATGTAGAGAATAAAAAGAAATACAGTTTGAACTTCCTTAAAAGGACACCCTTTAGAGAGCTTGTTACACTTATTAAAAATATATTTTAATAACACTTGAAAATTTAAAAATTATTTAAAATTTTAAGATTTTAGCAACAATTTCTAAGGTTCTTTGTAATAGTATTCCCTTGCTATATATTTACTAATAAATAATTTTTAAATTAAATTAAATTAAATTTTTTTATTATTTCTGTTTTTTAGAATAGTATAGTATAGTTAAATATTTATATAGTTTTTAGAAACCAATAGTGATCATTGAATTCATTTAGGAATCTTCTTAATTGCTATATAAAGTACTGTTAATTTGAAAATTGAAATTATTTTTTTTTAATTAAATTATTATTTAAGGGAGCCTTTTTTTTTCAACATAAGAGAAAGTTAAAAATGCTTTTTATAAAACAATAGTATTACTATCATAGAAAGCTACTTTCTGCTACTTTCTAATTGCTATAAAACAATTCTGTTGATTTGAAAATTCAAATGTTTATTGATACACAGTGATCAAAAATAACAAAATATACGAATTATAACTTTTATATAAATTGAGTTTGGAAAACTGAATGTCAGACATTCAGAGTTTTCCAATTTTTTCATAAGTAACACAAAACAAGCCTCATTTTTCTATTCACTGAAAACATAATATACTGAGATGTTCTCAATTCCGAATTTGTGTGAAAATTGCCGATATAGATCCACAGATTTCGTTCGGATTCGTGATTGAGAACAGTCCTGATACATTCAATTCCTAGTTCATTTTGAATTGTAACAACCTTTTAAATTTGAATTCATCTTCCAGATTATTAACCAAATTATTACATAATTATAATAAATTTAACTAATAACTTTATATAATAAAGTTATGCGATATTTAATCTATAAAACATCTATTCAACATTATTCACATTTTCAACGCATATCGGCTGATATCCAAATGTATGCGATAGTATTCATCGTTTCATCGTATCTTCCTCTCTTAGCGAGTGTACGCTGTGGAATTCTCTTCCGTTTGTTAGATTTTCGTATGCCCCGCAGTTCACGAGTAGTACCTAGTAGTAGTGGCACAAGTCGAGAGGGGATTGGTGGGGGTGTGGGGCACTCGATGGGCTCCGTTGGCGGCAGGCCACCCAAATGGCTGTCGTCGAGAAGCGCATACAAAATGCTCATTAATTGAGCGCCATTGAATCTATAATATGCTCCCCTCGTACGTATACTTAATATATTTACATACGTACATATATATGTACATACATATGCATATAATATACTCGTATATAAACAAAAGCCGTTTGTCGTCAATGAAACGATGGCACCCAAAAAAAAAAAAAAATAGAAATAAACAACAAAAATAAAAAAAAAATGTGAAAAATACTATAAAGCAAATGAACGTTGACAAAAATGTAATAAAAATAAGAAATAATAAATAGATGACGCCCAAAGCTGTCAGTCTTTGATTCTGTCTGTGAGTCCTTGATGTACATACATAGGTATATTCATATGTATGTATGTACAAGTATGAGTATCTTTGCCACCTGTAGTTGACATCCTTCTATGTGGCAAGTGGCATGCTCCTGCTGATGTATGTACATATGTATGTATGTAGTTATCCTGCGTAGAAAAGAAAGAGAGACTTCATTGCTTGGCAGCGACACTTTAAGCGTCACTCACCTCTACAGCTGTAACTGACAGTTATGCCCACACACACATACACACTTATACATACACACATACTCACAGCAAAGGCAAAAAAGGGAGGCAAAGACATCGTGGTTAACGACGATGATGATAATGATGATGATGATGATGCCTTGGTTTTGTATTTGCCAAAATGTGTCTAAAAATAGCAAAGCGCAGACAGTCAAGTGTTTGTGTGACGCTCCCTCTCTCTACGCTGCGCTCTCTCTCTGTCTCTCTATCTCTCTCTCGCTTTGTCAGACATCCCCTCTTCTTCTTTCTATACAGCGTTGTCTGTGGGCGTCTTTCTCTCTCCCACTCTCTATGCTGCTGTGCATGCCTTCAAGAGTCACGCGCCTGTTTCTATGCTTTGATAAACTTTGTCTGCTCAGCTGTTTGCGCTTATGTATGTGTGTGTGTGTGTGTGTGTGCGTGCTTGATATTGTGTCTCTCACTTTTTGTCTGTATTTGTGTGTGAGGCTATACTTTGTATGGCTGTATGTGTGTGTACTTTGAGGGCAAGTTAAGGCGGGTCAGGTTGATGCTGGTCTCTCTCTTTCCTCTTACTGCCCTCCCACAATCGAAAAGAGAGGCTGCTGCTTTTCCTATTGCGCTCATTGTTGTTGTGGCTGCTATTTTGGTAGCATTGGCGTTCTATAAAAGTGGGCAAATTAATGTAGTATTTGTGTATGTATGTATGTACGTATGTATGTAGGTATCAAGACAACAGGACAGACAACACACGTGTATGTGTGTGTGTGAGTGTTCGTGTCATTGACGTCATCATCAGCATGTCATGAATTTCGCTTATTTCATTTTTGGCGATTCTTCTTCTGCATACATAGATACATATGTATGTATGTGTGTATAAGAGTGTGCTGGGCAAGCCAATATAAAATACATACACACACACTCAAGTCATTGTCTTTAGGACGTGTTTCGCCGCAGCGGCTGGCAGCTGTCGCCGACTGCGCAGTTAACGCCAGCGTCGACGCTATGCTGCGTAGCCCAACACGGGCTGCGTGGGCGTTGCGCGTGTAAGGATGTGACCGGAATTTTTGAGCAGAGCCCACGAAAATTAGATATACCAAAAGTTATGTCTGTATTTGTGGAACTGTGTGTGTATGTGTGTGTGTTGCTATCTCACTTGCTCGCACGCTGCCTATTACCGTAGTATTTATATCAATTTTTTTGTAGGTCTGGAGGGGCCTATCAAGGCAATTTGTGGGCGTAGCTCAACGAATCAGGAATGAAGCGCGACTTAAAATAAATATGATATTAACGTGGCTCGAATAGATTTATGTTTAGCCCAAGTTACATGTATTTTTAGGATTTACATATGTACATGTATATTCATCTTTGGGAAGGGGATTCATAGATTTTATAAGACAAAAGATATGATACCTGCCTTAGCCTCATTGTTAACTGTTTAATTATTGATTGGAAGTACATACATAATTTTGATTGGAAGTTACTTTCCAGGCGAATTTCGGGAAAATAATGTTTTTTCACATTTATCTGAAATTTGAAACTATTTTATTGGTTTAGTTGTATCTGATGCATATTGAATTGCAATTTAAATTTAAAAAATTAATGATATTTATACAAACTGAAAATATTAAATGAATATATGTATATATACATTTGATGCGAAATAATTTATCAACGGAATATGAAGCCCAGATTAGTGAGAAAATAAATTCATAAACAAAATCAAATTTTAGCGATAATCGAAATTAATAAATTTCTTTTTATTTCAAATTAAAATCTAAAAATTCTAAAAATGCAATAGGTATCTGAGATCGTCAGGATATATAGTAAATAATATAGTCAAAATACACAATCTATACAAGTAATTTAAAGACATTAATCGATTTATTGATTTATAAAATATTTATCAATATGATTTTATAATAACGACAACAAAATGAATGTGAAACATAAGAGTCCTTTTCCGATTATAGTATCTAGTCGCAATGCAATCCCTTCACATGTGTATCATCAAAGCCTCTTCAATAGTTATTATACTCTTTCAAATCTTCTCTTTCTTTGTGTGTATATATGTTTACATATGTGTGTGTGTGTGTGTGTGTGCAGGAAATGCTTTGCGCGCATTTTGAATGAAATATTTGTAAAAACATCTGTTGCCTCTGTTACCTTTCTCAGTTCTCATAAAGGCAATGAGAGCTCTGATACTGTTATTGTTGTTGTTGCACATGCATCGTATCTATTGAAAAGGTGTGCAGCAGCAATAACAATGAAACAGCACTTACGTGCAACAACAACAACAACAACAACAGCAACAACAACGAAATGTGGCAGCTTCCTTTTTGGCTGCCACCACTTAACTGTAACTCACTTTGGTCATTACGAAGCTAGAACGAGACGGAGGCACACAATGATTGAGATAGCAACAGAGAAAGAGATAGAGAGAGCGCGAGAGAGCGCGAGAGAGAGAGAGATGGCAGATCAGCTAGTGATAGTTTCCTTCTACCTGAAAACTGACAACTGCTGTTGCTGCACCAGCTGACGCTGTTCAGCCAAAGATGCACAAAAACAAATGAAGATGGAGATGAAAATGGAAATGGAAATAGAAATGGGAATGGAGATACATATACTTATACACATACACATACACATACAGATAGAGCTAGAGAGCTCTAACAGAAACTACAACAACAACAGCGACAGCGACGACGACGACAATCAGTGCAAGGAAATCTTGAGGTCGATCATCTGTAGTTTATGGGCTTCTTTCTTACACACGCACAGCAACAACAGCAACAACAACTACAACCAGTTTTGTTGCTGTTGTTGCCCAACACAGCCTCATTTGTTGGTGATTTGATCTTTTTTTCCAATGCGTTCTACCTCTCTGCCATCTTCCTCTTCTCACTCACTCGCTCGCTCACTCAGTCACTGTCTGTAACTTGGCCAGTTAGCTTCAGTGATTACTATGAAAGAGTAAAGAAAAATGAACAAAAGCAGCCAACGAGCAGAGCATCATTATCATCATTATAACTATGAAGCGCATAGACTCAACTCTCGGCTTAATACTATAAGAGAGCTCTGCTATGCATAGAAAGACACTTACACTTATACGTATACGTACATCTACTCTTATACTAGCACGCCTGCGTAGCTGCCTGCCTATGTGTGCATGTGCCATATGTATATGTATGCAAGCACATGTGCTGCTTTGAAAACTATTAGCTGCCCTTTTGCTGCTGTCCGCTCAGTGCCCTGTCACTGCATCTGCCTCTGCCTCTCTCTCTGTCTATGCTGCTTATGCAGTTACCTCTGCTGCTGCTGCTGCTGCTGCTGCTGCTGCTGCATATCCACAACATATGGCCTTTTTAGACTACTTGTGTCTGCTTTGCTTTACTTCGTTCCCTCTCTGCGCTGTGCTCGACTTGTCTGTCTCTCTGTCTGTCTGTCACACGTATCATGCATGACAGACAGAGACGGAGACGATGACGAAGGCGAAAACGATGACGGGATCTCGTATAGAGCGAGCATTTAAATAGTTTAATGATTTGTGCTCTCTTCTTCTGCTTCTTCTTCTACTTCATCTCTCTGGCTGTGAGCGGGATGCTGCTCTGTTGTTTAACTCTATCCCGCTCTAGCGCTCATTGATGTCGCCTCTCACTTGCTGCAGGTTTGGTTGTTGTTGTTGCCACTTCTTTCCCGTTAACGATTTACTGCCTGCCACGGGGCAAGGCAACACAAGACGTTGCAAGGCAATCCAGAGAAAAAGCGAAGCACACGCAGTTCTTTTGCCGTCATTAGCGTTTCCTGTGTACGCTGCTCATTTTGTCGCTCTCCATCCTCCATCTCCATTCCATCTGCATCTGTATCTGTATCTGCAACTGTAGCGGCATCTGTATCCGCAACTACATCTGTATCTATAGATGCTGCTGTCGCCCGTAGCGCGCGCTTTCGGCATATCCGCACATATTTTTAGCAGACGTTGCGCCCAAATGCATTAAACAAAAAATAAAAATAAAAATATGAAACAAAAATGTATTTTCTACAGCATAAATTGCCAGCACTCTATATTTCTCTCTCTCTCTCTGCCAGAAGAGTATTTCTGTCTCTGTTGTTAAAGGAGTCTAATAAGCCAAGACAAGAAGCATTTTGTTGACACTCTTAGATGGATTTTTATCCATAATATCAAAAAAATAAGTGTAATTTTTTAATATTTGAATTTAAGAGAGATACAAATACATGTATTTTATTTGAGAACAAAAAAACTTTATTACTTGAGAGAAATTCAAAAAGAAACTCAGATACCAAAAGGAACATAATTTGATCTTCAAATCAAGGAATTTTCTTTATATAATTAATTAATTAATTAAAGAAGGGGAATTGAAATATACGTATAACATATATTTAGAATGTTGGAAGTATGTCAAGTCCGTTTTAAATGCAATAAACAATTACTCTTATACGTATCTATATACATACATATGTATATTCAACATTTGCTGACAACATGCAAAGTTTATTCTTTATAAACAAAATATTTATTTAAAACGTAAACTCAGCATTATATTTCACATGAAATTATCATGGCCAAAAGCAAAAGGTCTGGCTTAAATGTTTCAATGCAAACTCAAAAATATTATATTTTTAAATAGCTCAATGCAAAATATAATAATTATTACTCTTTTGAATTACAAATTATATTTGAGGTTAGAAAAATACAAGATAATTAATTTTTTTAAAATAAATAAAAATGATTACATAATTAAATTATAACAATTATGAGAGTTAATAAAAAAAATAACATAAACAATGAATAATTTAAAAAAGAAAATAAATTTATGACAGAATTGAAATATATTTGAGATAATAAAGAAAAACGACAAAATTTAAAATAAATAATTTTTCAAAGTAAATTAAATTATTACATAATTAATTAAGAAGATTTATTAGAGTTAATAAAAAAATACGAGAATTTCAAAAATGAATAATTTTTCCCAAAAAAACTTTTACAAATTTTAATTAGTGCCAATAAAAATATATAAGAAATTTGCAAATTAAAAAAAAATTAAAATAAATAAAATGTTAAAATAACAAATATCAAAAATTACGTTGCATTTGAGGTTATTACCAAATTCTACACTGAGAGAAATATAAGCACTTGCTACTAAATAATAAATAGTTGCAGTTTAAGGTATGATTTTCCAAGCCATTTAATACTTAATAATTATTATCACATTTGGACATTAAATTGTTTATTTATTTATGTTGCATATGCCACTCAGCTAGAGTCGAATAAATTTGCCATAATGAGCATAAATAAAAGTTATAAATTAAATACGCCATTAAACACTGCAATTAATCACAATAAAATTTGTCGCAAGCAGCGCATTAATTCATCATAGTTTTTTTTATGACTTTTGTCGCCATTTTATTTGCAATAATTATCAACAACAAAATAGAGAGAGAGAGAGATAAAGAGAGAGATAGAGAGAGAGAAATCTATTAAAAAATATTGTTGTACGCTTAGGAGTAGTTAATAAAATTGTGGTTTATTATTTGTTGTTATTATTATTATAATTATTATTATTTTTATTAAGCATGTTATTTTGTTGTTTCGTTTTTATGTTAATTGGGTCATGCTGGCAATTACTTAAACATACATACATATATAAACAATATAAAAAATGTGTTTAAATGGCAACGGGGCGCGCCCTCTCTTTTGGCCAAGACAAAGTTAGCCAAGTCACAAACAGCCAAGTTCTTGGCCCACAAACATGCCGGCTTATTAAACAGAACAAAAGCCACAACACTCGAGGTGATATACATACATATGTACATATGTACATACAGATGTATGTATGTATGTATGTACATACAAACAAGAATATAATACAAATACTAAATAAAATATATACGTACATATGTATGTATGTATGTATGCATAAAAAGCAAAAAATAAACCTGTTTGCAGTTGAATTTTATTCTGCGTTTATTTTTATATTTATTTTTATAAGCATAAAAGCGCAACGACTTTTAGTTGCTGTTGTTGTTGTTGTTGTTGTTGTTGTCGCAGGTTGTCTGCCTTAAATAATTTGATTTGAATTGAAACAGGCAGTGACACTTGTTTGTGCTAACAAACAAACAAACACCAAAGAAACAACAACACATACATATAAAATAAATAAAATACAATGGCAGACAAAAAAAACAGAACTAGAGAGCAAAGCGATCGTCGAATCTCTCGTTGAATCGTATTCGCTGCGTTTTGAATGAAGACGACGCGACGCGACGCAACGCGACATCGACGTCACTAAGACGACGGCGGCAGCGTCAATGGACTGCGACTGTGACGTTGACGGCGGCAGCGACAGCGACAGCGGCTGCGACTTGTGACTTGTTTTCTTTTTTTCGCGACGCCCGCAGCGCCAAGTTCACTTATTAATGAAATCGTTTCAAATTCAAATGCTACATTTTGTTTTGCGCGCCGCCGTTGAATGAACAGCAATAACAAAAACACAAACAATACTGGCAAACAACAATGTTATAAATAAATGTGCTATGTATGTTTAAAGAATTGGCAGCATTTTTCCACTGCCACTACTACTACTACTACGACTACGACTGCGCTGCCAAGGTCAAAGTTTGCCAGCTTCGCTCGTCAGCAGCAGCAGCAACAACAGTAACAACAGTAAGAACAACAACATGAAAGCAAATACATAAAATACAAATACCAAATCGAAATGAAATAAGAAAAAAATCAAAAACAAAAACAATCCAAAAAAATGCGAAAGCAATTTAAAATAAGTAAAATCATTTTAAATTACGTGATGCCATTATTGTTGTTGTTGCAATTTTTTTATTTTTTTATTTTCATTATTGTTGCCTGAGTGTGCCAATTAATTTAAGAATGAAATCGAAAATCTCGCGTTTGGCACTGTGTATGCGTGTGTGTGTGTGTCTGTGTGTACATATTTAATTTTTATCTTTATTTTTTATATGTTCACTATGTGTGTTGTGCCGCTTTTATGCACATAATATAGCAAATTGTTTATAATAATTGCAAACAAAAATTGTCTATGTTTGTTTCGAGCCTCGATGTTCTCTTCGAATGTATTGTATTAGATAAGCGATAGTTTACGTGCTTCTATCGCACTATCGATAACAGTCGGCTATCGTAACTCGTAACGAAATGTATCAGTGAATATCGGTTACCGGTTGTGTACGTTACAATTTGAACTTTTGTAAAATTTTCGAATTTTTCTTGAGTTTCGTATATTGTTTCACTCCTAAACTTAAGCTGTTTTGGAAAATATATGTTTTTGTTATAAAAACCAACCTTAAAAATACAACTGAACTGATAAACCAAACCCCATTCATAGATGTTGTAATGAATCGCCTTCTATTTATTTTTAAACAAATGCATAAAAAGAATTGCTTAAATTATGATTAAAATCTAAATATACTAAATAAATCAATTAATTACGTTCGTTATTAATGAATTGAGTTGAGCCAAAGAAGAAAAAAATGATGACTAAATTTTTCCATTAACGTTTCAACTTGTTATTTAAATTGAAATTTATAAATTAATACATTAATTAATAACTCTATAACGAAGATTAGCATAATTTTGTGTATACATATATGCGTGTGTGTTTGTGATTATTTTGGCTTTTGTTAAACAGGCTGATTTTTACGATTATTGTTATTATTGGAGGAGCTCGAAGCAATTAATTTAATTAGTTTATTGAACGTTTTATATGCGAAATTTGTTTCGATATTTGTGATGTTGTTGTTGAATCGTTGTGCTTCTGGTTAATAAATTATGAAATAATAATTTACAGCAACAATTTCATAATCCCACTGACAATAAAACAAACATTTCAAATGCAAAAACCAAATCAGAAATCACGTTTACAGATTCAAAACTGGCCAACAACGATTTCTTGGCCAACAGTCGTGCAGCAAGTGCGATAGAGACGAAGATAAAGACAGACAGACAGACAGAGAGTGAGAGAGAGAGAGAGAGATATATAGGTTCTTGTAGATTTTCTTTATTGGCAATCAGCAACGATCTGGCATATACATATATACATACATACAGCTATGTATGTATAGCTACCCCTCAACCGAAACCCCACCCCTCTTGTATCCCATCCCCATTTGGGGCAAGTCAAAACCCATTCCTCATCTGTTGGCTGTTTATTTCGATTTTGTTTTTCTCAATTGTGGTCATTCTCGAAAATTGTTTTTGAGTACCGGACATGACGTCAATAAGTGGGCGTTTGTGTTAATTTTTATACCAATCTATATGTATGTATATATAGAGTATATGTATAAACTTATGTAAAGGTGAATCTATATCATAAAGATACATTTCGAGCAGTTGTTGGCCGCGTTTTTCTACTCGCTTCTCGCTCAAATATTTTGTAATAAAAATTCAAAATAATATTACCAATAATAATAATAATAATATTTGGCGCTTTTTATCGGCTCTATAGGTATAGCTATATGCATATATAGTATCTCCGTATATATATATATATATATACAGATATACAGATATAGAGGCAGCTAATCTTTTGTCTATTAGCGAACATCTTTATGATGTCGTATCGCAATTTTAATTTCCTGTTTTTCCATATTTGTGACTCGTGCCTCGCATTTTATTATGTGTAAACATTCAAACACAATATCACAGTTTCCCAATCCGACAACGAATCACATCCCAATTTATGTTTATGTTTATGTTAATGCACTATCCATAAACCGATCAACAATAACTACAATACTATACTATTTATTTAGTTTAGAAAATTAAAGGAAAAAATTTATTTCTAAAAATTACGAGTTCCAAAAGAATCAGATTAACAAACATTTTTGTGAGTTGAAATGAAAATTTAAATAATATCTGTAATAATTGAAATAAAAATGACTTTTAAAAATTTAAAAAATCAGTTTAACAAATATGTTTTGAGTTGAAATAAAAATTTAAATAATATTTAAAATAATTGAAAAAAAAATTACTTTTAAAATTTAAGAAAATCAGATTAACAAATATTGAAAATTTAAATAATATCCGAAATATTATTATTCGTTGAACAATTTAAATAAAAAATGTATCAATTTTATGAGCCATTTAAAAAGTTTCTTTATTTTTACCAAATATATTTTATATATTTATATTATTTTTTTTATATTTGGTAAAAAGAAACTTTTTAAATGGCTTATAAAATTGTTTTTTTTTTTTATTTCAATTGTAATATACTTAACATTTTACAACAAACCATTGAAATTAAATTTTAAAATTATTTTTTTGCCTCAATACAAGTATTTATGTTATTTTCATATTAACATAATATTACATCACATAATGTATAAAGAATAAATAAATTATATTTTTTTTTTATTAAAAAATTAAATTTTTATAGCATTTTAACAAAATTGCATTTTTCAGAATATTTTATTTTTAATATTAACATCTGATGAAATCGAAAAAATGAAATTTTAAAATAATTGTTTGATAACATATAACTTTATACTCAAATGTAAAATTAGATTTGAAATATAAATTAAATTATATTATATTTAATTTAATAAAATTAAAAAACTAAATAAATAAATACAATTTTCTTGACCTATGAATTTTAAAAGAAATATTTTCAAATTATATTAAAAAATGCTGTCTTGCAATTGTTTTTGAACATTGAATACACCCCTAAAAAGCTTTCGTTTCGGGGCGATGTGGAGAAATAATGTCTAGACAAATAAGACAAAAAATTGAGTGCTTCTTGAATAACCCAAGATAGGTCTTAAGCACAAATGTCTAGCGTGTTTCTGCGGAATTTCCATAAAACTTGATATCTCTGAAAATATAGTAACATATATATTAGTAGACCTACAATTGGGAGCAGGTCGTAAGCTGAAATTCAAGTGAATCTCTCATGTTTAATGGCAATGTGAGAAATTCAGACAAACCCCAAAGATTCAAATTAAAATTAAAAAGAATGGAAAATATGGAGGAGGATGAAGTTGCGACTAAGAGATGCTCTAGGATATAGGGATTTGGATTCAGTTAATTGTCAAGTAGACAAAAGTTAGTTCTCATTTACAGTTAGTACTATTATTTAAATGTTTCGTAATGTGTGTGTGTCGAACATACCCCTTTCGTCTGCTATGTTTACAGGGTATGCATATTAAAGCTGTATGTTTACATAAAAGTCACGGCGCAAGATTTTCTGACTCTGACCTTCTGTTTGGGCGTTGAGCTTCAAATTCTGTGCTGCTGCCGAAGAAATGTTTTCAGAATTTCAACAAAACAAACAAAGCAATAATAATAACAATAACAATAATAATAAAATATAACCTAAGTAGAATTTAATTATGCTGGCGGCAACAAGATTCGTGCCATGTTGCAAGCAGCAGCAGCAACAGCAGCCGTGGCACGCAGTGCCACCTGAACTGAACGTGCCACTCGCCGCCACTTGCAGCTACAATTTCAACCTAGATACATTCGTACAGCAGCGGTCATTATAATAGTACTGACCCAATATTACACTTAATAAGTAATAGCGTTTTTATTACTCATTTGCATACTCAAAACATATTTTTATGAAAATTGTTGAATTTTAAAAAAAGTTTAAGTTAAATTGTATTAATTTTTTTTTTAAATATTTAAAAATTCAGGATCATACTGGTATTTTTCAAAATACAAATAAATATGTTACCATAAAATTAAAAATTTATACAACATTTTTTTTTATATTTTAAAGAAAAATTTCCGGTTCCATAAAATATATAGAAAAATCAAAAAGTACAAATAAGGCCTATGATAAAAAAAAACAAAATCTTGAACTCTAAAATATTTGGTTTCAAATCAGTTTTCTTTGAATATCTTAACGAATAAGTATGTTATTAAAAAAAAATATTCCTAGAAATCTCATCTATTGCTCAGAACTTCAATTTAGATACATTTTTCATTATTAGACGCACTACTTTTAGAAATTAAAAAATTATATAATAATGTATAATGGCAATAAAAGTTACAAATTTCATGGTATTTGCAATAAATTTATCAAATCATTATTAAGTAGAATAAAAATTGTTAACAATAAAAATTATTTAAAAGTAAAATAAAATATTCAAAAATAATATAATTAATAATAATAATAATAAATAATAATAATAAACAAAAAATAAAAAATAATAAATAATATCTAATAAATAATAAATAATAAATCATAAACAATAAATAATAAATAAAAAATAATAAATAATAAACAATAAATAAAAAATAATAAATAAAAAATAATAAATAATAAATAAGAAATAATACATAATAAATAATACATAATAAATAATATATAATAAATATTAAATAATAAAAAATAAATAATAAATAAATATATGCATGAATTATATTTAATATATATTTTCACATATGATTCCTTGTTATAAAACTATAATTTCAAAAATTTTCAAATCATTAGTTATTAGAAGAAAAGTTAAATTTTTAAAAATATTAATTATTTCAAAACAAAACAGCATAAATGAAATTAATTTCTTGAATTTTTTTTTTGATTTTTTTGCAGAGAGCAATCTTGGCTGCAACGTGCTAGGATGAAGGCAACTCAAGTCGATTTCGGGCAACGCAATTACCGAGGGCACTACTGAGCTGCAGCAGCAGGACAACAAGACAACTGACGCAAGGACATAGAAAGTGAGCAAGAAGGCGAACAAAGATAGAAAGACAAAAAAAGAGTGGAAAAGAGAGAGGTAGAGAGAGAGGAATTTGGGACTAGAGGCGATTTGGCCTTAGCAGCGGGTGCAAGGCTGGTGGTGGCTGGAATTGGAATTGGAATTGGTTGCAACACTACATGGATCGCAGAAATGGCGGCGATCCCTTGGCGCCACCCCGGCCCCCAAAGCTCCTTCCGCGCGTGCATCGACCAAGGGCGCCGGAGCCAACAGCGTTAAGTGGCGACAACAGCAGCACCAACAGCAACAGCAACATAAACCAGCAGCAACAACCTAGTATTACAACAGCAACAACAACAACAGCTAGTAACAACAACAACAGCAACAGCAACATTATATCGATTATACCCTCATCGGCCGATATCGACGATTATCAGATCCATCATCTGACATTTCTGCCGCAACGTCCCAGCAGCCTTAGCCGCAACAGCAGCAACGCCTCCTCCTCCACGGCCACCGCCAACAGCAGCTCCTCCGGCTCCACATCAAGTTTTACGCGCCGACGACCGCCCGCCCCCCTTCTAACAATCAACAACAACAATCACAACAACAATCAGAGCAACAACAACATCAACAACAATAACTTCCTTAGTCATTTCCAAAGCGGTGAGCCGACGTCACTGTTGTCAGCGGGTGGCCAGCCGCCCGCCTCCCCCGTCACGCTGGCGCAACCGCGACCCGAATCCGAGAGGCTCACCAATGAGTACGTGGACACGCCGCTGCAGCATGCGACGCGTGCCCAGCATCCCGCCGGCCAGCAGGACAATGGCCAGACGACGACGCACCATCTGCTGCTGCTGCCGCAGCGCCACCAGCAACATTCGCCAAGTGGCATCGGAGTCGGTGTCGGTGTCGGCGGAGCGGGTCACCAGCACATCCCGCACCATGGCCATCAACATCATCACCATCATCAACAGCAGCAGCTGCAGCAGCATCACATCAACCGATTGGTGGCAGCGACGAACACAACGACGACGACGACAGCGTCCTCCGTTTCGGGCATAGATGGCACCGATGGCTTATTACATTCGCATCTGCAACAGCATCCCGCGCAACATCATCAACTAAATGGACACACCAAAGCACCCGCCTCGAAGTTAGCAGCGACGTCAACGCCGCCGCCGCCGCCAGCGCCACCCCGCATGGGATTCGCAGCAGCAGCGGCAGCAGCGGCAGCAGCGGCGGCATCAGCGCAACCTATCACCCAACCCATCACGAAGCAGCCAGGATCGGGCACGGTCAGCAGCAAGGAGCACATGCATGCGCTGGAGGAGCTGCTGCAACAGCAGCACCAGCAGCAGCAGTCGCTGCCGGGAGGCGGCGGTCAGCTGGGAGCACCCATTGTCATGGGCGGGGACCCCTCGCTGATGAACCCGATCGTGTGTCCGCGGTGCGGCAAGTGCCGCTGCGAGCAGTGCCAGAGTCCGCGGCCCCTGCCACAGACATGGATATGCAACAAGACGTGTCTGTGCAGCGCCGAGTCCATCATTGACTACGCCTCGTGCCTGTGCTGCGCCAAGGCCCTCTTCTACCACTGCGCCCGCGACAACGACATGGACTGCGACGATGGCAACGGCACCCCCTGCGTCGACAATCCGTGCTCCTGCGGCCCCTACAAGCGCACCCAGCGCTGGGGCTGGCTAGGTGCCCTGTCCATTGTGCTGCCCTGCCTCTGGTGCTACTGGCCAATGCGCGGCTGCATCAAGCTCTGCGAGAAGTGCTACGCGCGGTTCGCGGGTCGTGGCTGTCGCTGTCAGGGCAGCGTTGCCCACAATGGGGGCGGCATCGGTTCCACCAGCAGCATGATGCCCATTGTGCCGCTGGGCGGCATCGCTGCCAATCTGAACGGCAGCGGACCCAATCCCGGCCAGAATGGAGGAGGGCAGTCCTCGGGCAAGGCATTCGATCATAGCTGCAGCGCCGCCAGCCGCATTCTCCGCAAAGGGGATCTGACGCCAGAGAAGCGACTGCTGGACTCCAGTCCGGATTACTAAAAAAAACTCTCTTCGAATTCGAAATGGGATCGAAAACGGAAACGGAAATGGAAATGGGAGTGCGTTTTGTGCGCGTTTTTTGCAGCGTGTAAAAAACGCGTCACAGTTGCAAAAGTCGCGTCGGTCATATGGGGTGGGTTAAGAGGGAAAGGGGGGGGTTACCCTTGGGGGTTTAGGGGTAGGCAAACGAAATTTATATATACATATACATGTATATATACGCCTATATACAGAAATATAAAATGTATGACTTAAAAATATATATATACATATATTTATATAATATATACAAATTATTAATAAATAATTTAAATATATATACCAGAGAGGAATGTTTGATGATTTGAGCAACTAAAAGAAAAATGAAAAACAACAAAAGAATAGAAAAGAAAAGAAAAAATAAATAACCAAAGACTGCAAACAGATAATTATTAATTATTAGAAATGTTATTTAAAAAATAATTTTCGCTTTTAATTTAATAAAAACAAAAAACAACTAATGAAGCGACAACAATACAAAAACAACAACTTTATTTCGAACGATTTATTATTATTATTTTTTGTTTTTTATTATTTATGTATATTTATATGCGTATGTTTCGAAAACTTGAAGACATTTTTAAAAGCAAACTTTTGTTTTTTTTTTCTTTCGTTTTTTTCTGTTTCTTTGTACAATATTTAATACTGATAGAAAACACAACATATTTCATAAATAATTCCATACTTAAACTGAAGAACTATAGAGTAAACTATATTTATATTTTGAAATTTGGAAACGTCTTAAACAAATTTTTAGAAAAATATTGAAAAAGAAAAGAACAGATCGGGAAAAAAGTATCTAGATGAAATCTTTAAGCTAACAACCAGTCCATTTTTGATGTTGTAGAATCAAATAAAAATATATTTAAAAAAAAAAGCAAATGTAATGAAAACAATTTATAAATTGTGAGCACAACACGAATTTAATGATTTACAAAAATAAAACAATTTTCAATATATTGAGATCATCTGAATGTGCTTGTACTAAAAACAAAAAGAAAACAAAAGTTTACTTTACTAATGGAAATTAAGCAAACAACTGACAACATACTATTATTAAACTAAAAGTAAATAAAGAAGAAAAACATTAATTTCTTATAAATGTATTTTATATGCAAATTGTTATCATTTTGTTTTTTTTTTTTTTTTTTTTAACATATTGTATTGTATTGTAAATTCCCAGAAGCAACAACAACTGATTTGTAAATACTTAGAGAACTATAAACAGCAATTAAATTTATATATAAAAAAAAAAACAAAACAAAACAATATTCAAACAACAACAAAATATTCCAAATACACAAAAAGAACAATTAAAAAAATATATATATACATATTAATAAATATTTAAAAAGAAAAAAAAACCAAAAAACACCAATTTTATATACTAAATACGATATATCCGCAGCAGATTTTTATGAAAACGAAACAACTGAGAATATGATGATGATGTTGAAAATATGGAGGGAAATAAAGTAAAGAAATACCATATGTTATATGTAACTGTATATGTAATCCGTAAGCTAATAGCTTAGTAATAAGTACATGTACTATGCTTAAATCCTAACTATTAAAAATACCAATTAAAAATACTAAAATTATAAATACTAAAAAGAACTCCTTAAACTTAGTTGAAAGCCCGAGTTGAAATGTGGATGTAGAGGGAAGAATATTACAAAAACAAATTGGAATATTATGTAAACGAGCTAGTACATAAGGCACTACATACACATACATACATATATACCATATATATGTAGTATATATATACAAGTAAAAACAATCTATGCATAAAGAATATTTATTTTATTTGTACATTTTAATATAATTAAAAACAAGAACAACAAAAACTGAGTAGTCGATGATGTAGTAGATGATGATGCAGAGATGTAATGATTGTAATGATAATGATTACAACAACGATGATGAACTTTATGTAATGTTTTTAGAATGTATGTTCCGTTAAAAACTACAAAATAAACCACAAAAAAAAATCATATAATACTAAAACTATGCACACTCTTATTATTATGTTGCTCCACATGCAGTCAACAGGGGATGTATGCCTATACATATGTATGTACATCTCTATGTATGTCCAAATGAACGATGACGTGGACGACGCTGCTGCAGTCAGCATCGCAGTCAGCAGCAACAGCAGCAGCAGCGGCAGCGGCAGCAGCCTAAGTCATTGCTGTCTGTCTGCTGCCTCTCCGTTGTCGCTTTATGCATGTATGCGCGCGCCTCTGTGTGTGTGTGTTGGTATGTTTGTATGTATGTATGTGTGTTGCTGTGCCAAATGGCTATGGCAAAATAAAACTAAAGCAGCTGTTTCCGGTATTTGATTGATAGTGAACTGGCAGTTTGTTTATCTCGCGCACACGGACCGAGTAAAAACGGAGGAGACCCGCCTGCTGCTGCTGCTGCTGCTGTTGTTGCTCCGCTCTCTTAGTCTTCTCTCTCTCTCTCTTTCTCTCTGTCTATCTCGTTCTTACGCTCGCTTATGCTGTAAACGCATCACATGGCAATGCCTCTGCGTATACTCTCCAGCAGTCCAGTAATAATAACACAGCCACAACAACTACAAAAACAACGGCTGATGTTGCTGCTGCTCCGGTTCTGCTGCTGTTGCTGCGGCTGCTACTGCATTTCGCGGATGCTATTTGGGGCCGCCGGTCGTCGGCGCACTTATTTTTAAATTACTGAAAATGTTGCAAGCACACACACACACGCACACACACACACACTGGCACATGTACATGCAACCAAAACAAATACACACGCACACATGCATACATTTACACATTCAATTTAAATTTAACTGCGAAATATTTCACTCAAACTGGAAGGGAGGCAGGCAACTATACAACTATACTATACATAAGTATGTATGTATGTATATACAACTACGTGAGCGACCACAACCTCAAAACTACAACGGCAACGTCATTTTCTTTGCTCTATGTTGCTTTTCGCTGTCACTTGCCCTCTATCTTGCACTGATCTCTCTCTCTTCCTCTCTGCGTTCCTTAGCTTTGCTCTCTTGTCGTCTTTGCGCTGGAACAGCTGTTTGCTCTGCAAAGCTCAGCTTACGTTTACAAGCACACGTGCAAATTGTATGAGAGAAATGATTGCGTTATTGTTGCCATCGTTGTAATTGTTAATTAATGCAAAGTGCAGTAACCGTTTTCCATAATTGACTGGCAAGCGAGCGCGAGCGCGACCCTCGCTGTGGACACACACATTATTCAATCATAATTCGCGCGGTCGACCAATCAAACCCAAAGCAAATGCAACCAAATAGCTCAACGTAAATATCAAATACTGCTGCTCATCACAGTCGTGTCTGTCAGAGATTGTATACGTATGCGTATGTATGTATGTACGTGTATTTGCATATGTATGAATGTATGCGCTCATGTCGGCACATACAGTGCGTACATTATGATGGTGTGCGTGCATGTTTGCTGCTGTTGCTGCTGCTGCTGCTGCTGCCGCTGATAGCCCCACAGTTCGCGGGTCACCTTTGCCTATGCAAAAAGTAAAAAATAAAATAAAGTAAGCAGAATGAAAAATATAAAGTGTAATCAGCGCGCGAGTTTCTGCGGCACACTACACTACACTACACTACACACACCCAACAAAACCAAACTGAAATGGCGAACGGGTCTCTGTCTCTGATAAGCGCACGAGACCTGCCAATTCGCTTCAAATTGGTCTTTAGCCTCTCTTTATTGTCGCTCTTTTTCATCTTCCTCTTCTTATTGGTGTTGTTGTTGGGATCTGTGCTGCTGCTGCTGCTGCCGCTGCTGCTGTTGATTGACATAGTTTGGGTCGCTTTCTTATATTGATGAATGGAATGGAAACCGAACTGAAATGTTGCCACGGCATTTGTTTATTGATGTGTGCTATATTTAACGAAGTGTCTACATACATACAAACATACACTGCATGTCTTGCCATTCGAGTAACTCTAATGTGTCGCCTGCTCTCTCAATAACTACACACGCTCTCACACATACACATACACATACATATGCATGCATATACAAATACTGCACTGACAGGCTCCTAATGAATGAAGTTGATAAGAAGACGGACGAGCTACAAAATTGAGCTGCTGCAACTGCAACTGTTCAACAAATGCATGTGCTGCATGTGCCACAGTTGGTTGCCAAGTGCCACAAATGGAAAATGGATTAGATGGCAACGAATGATGATCAATTCTACAATTCGTGTGCTTTCTAAAATTGTCACAGTTCAAAAAAAAAAAGGGTTATCGATAACAAACATGTATCAAAATATCGATATATATGTATATATGTATACAGTTGCAATAAAATAGCACTTACATATGTGAGTACTCAGAGCTTTTGAAAATATATCTAAAATGAAAAGAGTCGCTTAAGAGTTTTTTGGCGAAAACTATAAAACAGAAAAAAAAACATAAGTTATTAATATGGGCATATTACTTTTAAGAATATCAAATATTTTAATTATGTAAATGTGAGATATTGTTTGCATTGGAATAACATTGGCATTAATATATAAAAAATTATCGTATGTAAATAAATGTGTTTTGCTTGACTTGAGTTTATTTCCTGTCTTGTTGACGCATGTATTTACATACATATATATGTACATACATACATATGTACATACATACATATGTACATGTGTATGTGTGCATAGAGAATTGTAGCAGGAGTATTGTGTGTATGGAATACCCCCATTTCCTTTACACACTCACATACACACACACACACACACCCATTCAAATGCGCTTAAGTTTGATTGGCAGTCTAACTGCATTTTGATGTATGAGCCCGCATTAAGAGTACGCTACTCTGCGACAGCTGCCCGAAGGTGAACTTAGTATGCATACATACATACATACTAACATACATACATACATACATACATACATACATACATACATACATACATACATACATACATACATACATACATACATACGTAAAATACACGTTAAATGGCCTTTGAAGCGAGCTGCTGAAATGATCATGAAGCGAGGAAACGTTATCAGTCTCTTTGCTTGCATATACTCTATATGTACATACATACATATGTATGTACATACATACATAACATATGCAATGAAAGCTCATATGCATAATTATAATACACGACATACATACATATGTAGATGCATGTTTGATAATAACGAGATACGTGGAATCGTGCCACAGACATGCTGGAAGCTCCTGAATGACAGATCAATGAAATCATTATGAATTCGCAATTGGAAATATCAAGAAAACGCACATACAGCAATAAATACAAAGAAGAAGAAGACAAGGTGTTTGTTGCCGGGGAGTTGAAGACGTGGATTCTCTGAAAGCTCGTGTGATCATCAGTCGATCTTATCCGTGGTAAGTTCAATGAAAAGGCAAGAGGAAGAACAGAGCAATAAAGAAACGCCAACTCACGCTGCAAAGGCTGAGGTTGAGGGCAGAGGCAGCGGCAGCGGCAGAAGCAGCGGCAGAACAGGTCCCACATGTGGTCGTGGTTTCTGATTGATCCTGTGACTTTGCCTGTTGCCTGTTGAGCGGAAGTCGCATGTGGTTTTGTATGCAGTGCTCGTAGTTCTCTCTTTCTGTTTTCTCCCTCTGTCTCTTTTGCTGTCTGTATGCTTTTTGATATGCTCTTTCCGTGTCAGTGCAACAGGTGTAAACGAAATTCAGCAAATACGCACATCCGCTCTGCAACGGAAGCACCTGTATGTACACACAGAGAGAGGGAGAGAGAGAGAGAGATGGACATGCATACTAATGTACACATACATATGTAAGTGCTTAGTCGGTAGAGGGAGAGTGGGAGTGAGCGTAAGAGGCGTCAGCTACTCACGTGATTCTTTGATTGACAGCGGCTGCGCACTCTCTCTCTCTGCTTTGCAAGTCCGAATTCGATACCGATACCTACATCTACTACTACTTCTACTTCAACTTCTAGTTTGTGTTGGCGTCCGATTTCGATGTCGATGCCGATTTCGAATTCGAATCGGAGTCCGAGAGTGCGACAAATTCATTTGACACTTTTGTGCGCTTGCTTGCCTTATCGCCGCGTTGTACAATTTCAGTGTGTGTATGTTTATGTTTTGTTTTTTTTTTTGTTGTCGAGTAGTAAACTTGTTTCGGCAGCGGCGACTGCATGTTGATGCCGCGCATGGTGTGGATGAAGGGAGGGAGGGATGGAGGGAGCTGGGGCAGGTTGTATTGGGCGGAGGTCGGATCTTGTCGGTGGTTTGTTTGCCTTGCTCGTTGTCTATGTCTGGTGCGAGTTTATTGCGGTTGCTGTTGTTGCTTCAACTCGAAGCACATAATTACCGCGGCGCGTATTTAATCCGACAAATGGTTTCAACCTTACTTGAACTTTGGCTGTGGGGCATACACGACCACGATGACAACAGCAGCAACAATAACAACAACATGTGCAACAACATGAGTAACTTTTCTATTGTTTTTACTTGGCGGTATCTAATATTTCATGACGGACTTGATGCCAAAGGCATTTTCTGGTTACATTGTCATAAGCGATGATGTCAAATGTCCGACAAAAGTCACGGAAATACTTAAAACAAATGATGTTTCAATTTACAGGAGGCAATTCAAAGATTGCAGCTAATCATTCATAAATTATGTGTATACTAGAAATGTTTAGCCTAAATGGCGAGAGACAAGTTCTAAATGTTGTTGTATTTATCAGATACATAAATATGTGTCTGTATACATACATACATATGTATGTACATACATATATACATAGTTTGCGATGGAGCTGCAACTGCCCCGCTACTTTATCTTTTCCGGCCATCTATCTGCATAAATATACGAGCACAGCAGAGAAAGAGAGATACATACATACATATAGACTTGTGGCACGATCATCAGAATCAGCAGCAGCATCATCATCGACATGGTAGAGAAGCTGCAGCTGTGATGGTGGTGCTCGTCGTAGTGGTGGTGGTGGTGGTGGTGGTGGTAGTGGTGGCGGCGGCTGTTGCACGCACCCTCTCTCCACATGTTGCTTCATTCATCCCAAACGCAACTCGCAGCAGCTGCCGGACTATGATAAATAAAGTAAAGTGCATTTCCGTCAAAACAAGTTTGTTCTATTAATATTTTCAATACTTCGAATTCAGACAGTCTTCAACAGCAGCAACTTTCACTACTGCACAGTCTCGCAAAGATAACTAGAATATTTTCCTCTCCTCAATATTGTTTTTTTTTTTTTTTTTTTTAATTTTGTTGGGTGAGCGTGCAACATAATTATAATTTGGCTACGGCTGCATCGATGCGTCTGCTGTCGTTGTTGCTGCTGATCTCCCCCTAGAAATCTACATTTACAGTTATTTTTATTGGAGTCAAGCAGCGCGACAATTCATCCATCATTTTTTGTTATGATTTTCAGTAGCGCTCCGTCTCACTCTGCCCCTCTTAACATGCGCACATGCATTTGCTATTGCACTCTTGCCTTTTCGTTTCGTTCTATTTGATATCTGTCTGCCTCACTCTAACTACGCTTGGCATGTGCGTTGGGCCCCCTCTCACTCTATTTGTCTCTCTCTCTCTCTCTCTGCCACCGTCGCTGTCGCTGTCACCGTCGCCGTCGCCGTCGCCGTCGCAGTCCCGACAGCATCGTTCAACAGCATCCGGTAATTATGCGACACGCTGATTAAAATGCCTGGGACTTAGGTGGGTCCGGACTCCGGACCGCGGACTGGCACTGGTAGGCCGACCTCCAAGTGAAATCTTCGCCTGCATTAACGAGTTTTCCGTGACGCGTTCAGTTTGTATTTAAACACCCTTTCCCAATGGGTACATCTCTAGGTAGCTAAAATAAATAAAAAGCCAAATAATTTGCCAGCACTGTTCTTGCAGTATTTAAGCAAAAGTGATGGCATTTTTAGTGCAATTTCTAGTATTTTATTAATCGATAGCTGTATTGATGATGACTTCAAATTTTTCTTAATTTCTTTTAGCGTGAAGAGTATTTAGAAATCGTGGAATTGATATTAGTTTTTCATTCTTATTTTCTTTGCTGGTTTCTTTTGGTTTTTGCTTTTCTCTTTCTCAAGTCCGATGCTGCTTCTGCTGCTGCTGCTCTTATTCTTTTGCCTTGCCTTCACTCTGCCTTGCTACACTTGATTTCCACACACAAATACACACGCACACACTTAGAGAATCATTCACGCACACGCAGTTACTGTGTGAGTGAGCGAGTGAGCCTGCGTCTGTGTCTGCTTCTTCTGCTTCTTCTTCTTCTGATACTGGCCATTAGGGATCAGGTTCTCTTAGACGCACGGGGGCACACAGGTGGGCAGCGGCATTAGCTTCAGCATCAGCATCTGCTGCCGGCTTGCCTTGCCGGTTGCCAGCAAAGTATGTATGTATGTACATGCATACATATGTTAGTCGTTGTTACTTCTGCTGTCGCTCTTCTCTCTCTCTCTCTCTCTTTCTTCTTAGCTCTTATTATGTTTTTATGTGGTTGTTGTTTCTGGCACGACATTCGTCCTCCAAGAAAAACAAAATATTTCTGCGATGGCGCGCCCCATTCATATGACCCCTTCAACAACAAGCGCCAATAATATTGTGAATATTGGGATGAAAAATAATCAATTATTTTTTTAGTATGAGCATAGACAATACACCTGAAGTCTAAAGCTACCAATTGGCTAACGTAATCGATACTAATGTTTTCGATAACTGCTTACAATCGAGTAGCCGGTACTAAACAAAATGTGATTGCAATCGATATTAATGTGCACTGCAGGTATTCAAATACATTTGCTACCGATATTCATGAGTGCGATAGCCGCCAACAATCGAGTAACGAGCTACCAGATATGAATAAAAGTTGGCAATTATTATATTATTCTAATCTTTATTGCCATAATACAAATGCATTTGAAGCTTATATCATTTCTTCAACATTCTCCACCTCTTCCATAAATTCTTTATTTTATCGTATTTCTTCTAGCTGTAAGAGATGTCGTCGTGTGTATGTGTGTGTGCCGCCTGTTATGGCGTACACACATTCACACTAAAATGAATTCATACATACATACATACATACATATATGGAGGCGCACACACTTGGACACAGTTGCAGTTACATACGCAATTCAATGAAGAAATACTCAATGTGCAAGTCAACGACCCGGAAATTGTGTCTAAAAAAGCAGCAGCAACATTAACAACAACAAAACGCCAGCAGAAGCAGCAGTCATGCAGTCAGACAACAACAACAACAACTACTATAGCAGCAGCAGCAGCAACAGCGGCAGCATCACATTGACGACTTCAATATAAAACTTTTACCTATTCAGCAACGTATGCAATGGAGATGGCGACGGCGGCTGCAACTGCAACTGCGACGTCGACTGCGACTGCGCCGAATGCAATTCTGTGTCCGGTATGCGCACGGCAACTGTGACGCGACTGCACTGCGACTGCGTGAACTGCAATGCTGTGTCCGGAGTGCGCACTGATGAGCAGTCAAATGAACCGGCCACGCATTCGTAGCCCGCAGCTTTTGACACAGCTCTGATTGTAGCAACAGTTACTATAGCAAGAAGAACAACAACAACGACTAGAAAAGCACGCGTCGATAACTCGCGACAACTGCAACAATAACCACAATAACAACTTCTTGCTCATCGACAAACAAAATCAACTCAATTAATGCTCATCCGGCTTCTATTAAGCACATGTATGAGTGTATGTATATGCTGTGTACATGTATGCATATACACTAGTGGCCAAAATAATAAGTACACCGGTAAATTAAACTTTCGAATGAATGAAATTTTTCGCTTTAGAAATAATTTTGAGCATATCTTTTTTATTAGACTGTAATTGAAAAATTTGAGAAAAAATTGGAAGAAAAGTCAACAAAGTTCGGGTTTTAGGACTCCGGTTGAGACTTTTGTCAATATACAACTCCCAAATCAAATGGCATTTTCAAAAACTTTCAAATCGTTAATTATGCTACGGTAAACTAATGTAACAATACTAAAAACAAAAATACGAATACAAAAATTACAATTTGCGTTGAAATTTTAGCATTGTTGAATGGGTGTATCTATTATTTTGGCCAACCTATTTTCATAGTTTTCAGTTTTAATCGATTGTAGGCACAACTCTTTTGATAATTCTTTAATGAACGGAAATGATTTGTAAAACGAAAAAACGCTAAAAAATTTTCATTAGCGTACTTTTAAAAGTTTTAGAAGGACATTAACTACTACCGGTGTTCCAACCAAAGATCGAAGAATCCATCGGCAACCCTTCATTAGTATTTAAATTTAGTTTCTAAACTAACTACAAATATTTAATAAATAAGTTTTTTAAAATACAGACGGTGTACTTATCATTTTGGGCAGTAGTGTAATTGTAATTTATAGTATATTCAGGTGTCCCACATATGTACACAGATAACCGATCTAATGACGATATAAAGTTTTATAGACCATATACACTCTTAGGCAGACAGACAAAATATATCGAATAATATTCAGCATAAACGTTGAACGTTCAGTGCCATCAGCCCAAGATAGCGATGCAAGTTTAAATCAAAATATCGATGTACAGAGATATCCGTTTATGTATTAAAATTACAACTTCGATGCATCACTTGACATCGGTATCAATAAAAACATAGGCAAATATCGGGCAACATTTGCAAAAACGATGACTTCAATAAAAACATCGCAAACCATTGGTAAACATCGACCAAAACAATCGATGTTCGAGGCATCGATGTTTTGCATCATCACTAGGCCATGTTATCCACCAATTGGCAATCCCCTCTCTCTCTCTCTCTCTCTCTCTCTCTCTCTCTCTCTCTCTCTCTCTCTATTTCTCTCGCTCACAGACACACATACGCGCGGTGTGTATTTTGCATGCCTATGTTGTGTATGTGTATGCTCTATAATGAGAATTTATGTTCTGACAAGATGCTCATAAGTTCCTAAGAGTTTCAAGTCGCACCATGAGCAGACTGCACCTCCACTATCACTAAATAACTCCAAACATATGTATGTATGCATAAGAAATATATTTTTAACACTTTTCGCTTACAATTTTCCAAGTCGTTTGCCCTGTATTGCAATGCTATTAAATATGATGCGGTTTTTATGTTTGAAATGAGCAATTGTTAACGTACTCAAAATATCTACGTACATCAAAAAATCCAAATTCATTCAGTTTAAAATTAAAAATTAATTTTAAGACATCGAAAAAAATTAAAAAAATCTGTTAAATGCAATTGATTATAGTTACATATGTCTAAAACAAATAAAATTTGCAAATATGTGAATAAACCTTTAAAGTTAAATCCTTTTAAGTCCAGAAAGTCAAAATATATATTTGTGAGCATTAAAATACCAATATAAAAAAATGTAAATTTTTTAAAATAAATATAAAATTCTTGAAATGCAAAAAAGGTGTCATGAAAAATGCTCTTAATTTGTGATTATTAAACTACTAATATAATTAGAAAGTTGGTATTTTAAATTTAAGAATTCAGTTTTAATAAATCTGATTTAAATTGTTCCGATATCTTTGGAAGTTTAACAGTATTGGCCTTATAAGCATATACTCTTTAGCTGCCGAAATATGCTGCGAGCCACTGTATATGCATAAATCATCTATTCTATTTAAGTTGAGCAGCTATTTCGCCCAAAAGCAATATGTTTGCTGCAATTGTGCCGTATTGTAAAGAAGCATATTGAGGTTGTTTAATTTGTTTTTTATTTTTTGGGAGAGGGGGTTGTGTTTGTGCTGCTTTTATTTTCGCATTTAATGCAATTAACCTCAAACTAAATGGCAATCACTTTAATTTGTTTTAATTAAGCGTTATATGCCTATGCCTCGTACACTCTACGTACGTACATACATATGTATGTATGTATGTATGTACATATGTCTGCGCAGAGGGGCACGCACAGCGGACGTAATTCAGACGCCTACGTTGCTTTTTTTTTTGCCGCTCTGGGGCAGCAGTTTTTTAATTAATTACAAAGTGTGTCTGCCGAAGAGAGTTGGAGAGGAAGAGGATTTATCCTCCCTTTCCTTTCCATGATGCACACTTCAGTGTCTGATAAGGTCCTCGTTCGCTGCAAGTGATGACAGGATATGCATCTGCTCTTATAGTAGAGTTGAAGAGGAAGAGTGAGAGCAGAATGGTGAAGATGCTGCTGTTGATGATGCTGAAGCACATGCGCACATAAACCACCACATACTTTAAACGAGTATGCATCGGTTAACGGATATTTCGGTTGTCGGTTCATCGGTTCGCCGTCGATTCCGTGGGCTGGGCACTTGTAACATAAACGCCCTGACATTTGTTTCCTCTAGATCTGGTTTGGTACTACAACCACTCGATGCTCCATACTCTTGAGTGTTGGTTGTACGTGCCCAGATGCGTGGGAATGATGTTGCCACAAGAGCAACAACTAATGCAAGCAGAGGGGAATACATACATATAGGGGGATACTTGAGCGAAATTTGAGACTTGTTAATGTGCCAAAGGCGACAGAGTTCTTCAACCTAAAAGCAAAAGCAATACCATGCAAGACAGTCTAATTCTAATCAGCTGTTCTCTGCTACGTGAGCGTCAAGAATCAATGCGTGAGTGCATATGTAAATGTATATGTACTGGCTCTCTCTCACGCACACACACACTCCTATCGATGTGAGTGAACGTGGTGAATTTATGAATGTATGCGATTAGCTGCAATTTTTCCGTTCAGCTTCTTTCATTCCAAAACGAGAGAGCGAGTGTGAGAGACAGCGAATAAGAGAACGGAAGGTGAAACTGAAGTAAAGGAAAACAGAATCATTGTATGAACGAAGAGGCAGCAAGCTGCAATCTGTGAAGGATCACGTCTGGAATGTGGCTTAAATTATGACTTAAATGGCGTTGGCAGTTTATGTGGCTGCCGTGTGCGTTCACAAATGATCATGAAACAAACATAATGACAATCATGGTGTTGCTGTTGTTAATGATGATGATGATGATGATGATGATGATGACGACGATGTTGTTGATGGTGAGTAGCGGAAACGCACTTAAGAGATCTTGACTTCAAGCTGCTTTTAAGCCGTCTCGACGCAACTCGGGCTTGCTTTCTTTCTCAATGCTGTTTCGCCCATTCTTAAGAGCCCAAACTCCAATTTGGACTTAAACTCGGCCGCTGCTTTTTATGACTGACTCCTCTTCTTCATCTTCATCTCCATCTTCTTCGTGTTTCTGTTTCTGTCGTTGCTGTTGTCCCTCGTCTCTTATGCTTATGCTATTATTGGTCGTGGCTCTGAAGACTGCGACTTTGCTTTATTTGGTTAGTTGCTTCGGCTTGACGATACACTGATGAGCATTTTAAGTTACATCTGTATGTACATCCTTCACAAGGTCATGCGAGTACACGCAGCTTACAAGCACACACGCACATCCCTATCCAAATAGGTGTATATATATACAGCTGCGAAAAAAATAATAGCACCACTGCAAAATGTTTTTTCCCAAACGAAGAAAATATAGTTCCTTTTCAAATTTTTTGAAATTTTTTTTCTTATTTATAGTTTAATATTTCATCTATGAATTAAAAAAGTTTTTTTTGAATGGAGGGCCGATCTATTTATATTTATTTGACATTAAATAAAAATATACATGAAAACTAGCGAAAAAAATAATAGCACCGCTGGCATATATTGAGTAATAGCCGTTATAAATCTTAGATTTCTCTCGATAAAAAGTATGGATTTTTGAGATTAGCCTTGGAGCTTACATATTGGATCATTAAATCAGAGCTCACACATAAATTTTGCTATAAAATGGGGCTTGTACACCTGGTCTGGGGGCCAAATCGACCAATCATCAGAAACCCTATGTCTGGTGAAAGTTCAAACAGAAATATTTGTGAAATCTATGGATTCTGCAATAAAAATGTCCGAAATGCAATAATCATCCCGAAAAAGCCCGAAAATCCTGGATAAAAAGAAGTCCTTGCCCCGTAAAACGCTAATTATGTGATGGACGGGGGCAATAAGGGATCTTTAAGATCCGATGCAGAGTTAAGGAAGGACCTTAGTAAAGATGCAATTATGAAAGGACCTCGAAAATATATTAGAGATAACAATTTATGAGTCTTAGTCCCCAGAAAGGATCCACTCTCGAATGCCGGACCAATTACTAAGCATCTTAGGTTTGCTTGGGGACGTGTAAATTGGCACAAAGAGAAATCTAGGAATATTTAAGGATCGGAATAATCTATCATCAAAATTTTTGATATTCAAGCGTCTCCTCGATATGTTAGATGCAAGTTTTAAGCCCACAATACACCAGAAGGTTCATAAATCCTGGAAGGTCCTGTGGGATGATATGGTCACGTTGTTCATACTATGGACGATATAGAATACATGTCACAATACCCGTATTGGGCGGAAACGCCTTATTTAACTGAATGGAAACAGTGATGTGTTCATTGTAGATTATGAAATACATCTGTTTTTGGTGTTCCAAAAGGATATTGACAGCAAAAATTCAAGTAGAAATGCAAGAATATTGTTTTAAGGGAGCTCTCTGATTCATATGGTGTGGTCTGGACTACCTTGAGACCATAATCCTATATAGAACTTGTGGTCAGACATAAGAGGGGGAGTTTCTACATTGACTCCAACTAGATTGCAGTCATTTGGACCACCGTTCAGAAGTCCTGGAGCCAAATTCATTCAAAAAAGTGCAAGGACTTCAACATTTGGACTTGATGCCTTTCTACTGTGAATATCTACAATATCGGTACACCTATAAATACAAAAACTTAAAAAAATATTAATTTTAGTATATAATTAACTTTAAACAGTGATTTTGTTACATTTTTATGAATATTTTTTAGTTTTAAGGTCATTTTGGAAGAGTGGTGCTATTATTTTTTTCGCTGATTTTATGGCTTTTCAGTAAACTTTGTCAAATTTCTTAGAAACGGTATATATAATTATAAACCTTTTTTAATTTATAATTTCTAGGGACTCTACCGAATCTAAAAATGTTTATAGAATCACTGTAAACTTACAGATGTATCTGTAACACCAATTTAAAAAATGATTTGGTCGGTGGTGCTATTTTATTTTTCGCAACTGTATATATATATGTATGTACATATGTATATTAGAGCATATGTACATATGTATATGTAATCTTTTAGCAAATAATTGTGTGTAGTTGGTATGTGGTTTTCTGTTTGACTGGCCCCACTGTAATGCTCTCGCTCGCAGCCGACCGCTCTCTCGGTCCCTGCTTCGTCAACGACGATCTCTGCCTTTCCCGCTGACCGCACGCCTATGCTTTTGCTCTTGCCTTTGACGAGAGCGTTTGCTGGGCTGCTGCTTTATGTTTGCACAAATTGTTAGCGACTGGCGCAGAGCAGGACAGCAAGATAACAAAGGGCAGAAAGAGAGCAGGTGTGAAAAGGAGGGAATGCCAGCGTGGATACAGTTTGTTTTGGTGGTTGGTTCATTTTGAGCTTTGCTTGGAAGCATGCTCACAAAAATATCATTATCATACATATAGTATCTGCTCTCTACCTTCTTCTGGTGTGTGTTTACTGTAGGGCCCGTTGAAGTAAAGTTGACTGGACTTGACGAGTAAGTTCTTGCCAAATGGCTTGGTTTCATATCACCACATATTAGGCCTCTCTTTCTCTGACTGGCAATCGCTTCATCTACAATATCTTGCCAAGGAGCGTCAACTCCAGCTGAACAACGACATATTCATCAGCTTGCCACATGCCCTAACTATGCCACGTGTTGAACTTATGTTGACTCTTCTCTCCCTATCCCCATTCTCTCCCACTCTCTTTGCTGTGTACTGTGTGGTGCTAATAATATAACAAATATTGTATGTATGCAGAGCCACAAGCTGAAAGCTACAGCTGCGCCTAATCAGCCTTAAGCACGCTTTAGAATGCAACATCACAGCGATTGCGTAAATATTTATAGAAATTATTTAAATGCAATTCGCACTTTTATACATTGTTGTGTAGTTTAAGATGTACATACATATACATATATGTATGTACATATATATGTATGTATATAGACATGTTGTATGTTTAGTTATGTGTTTATCAGTTATTGTGGTTAAAGCTCTTTTAGTTTGTGTTGAATAAATCGTAACTTTAATTGGTAGTGTAAAGAATATACAGTATCGATAGTATTATCGATATTTTTTTAGTGCTCGCCATTTTAATATTAGCTGCATTGAAAGAGCACAGAGAGAAGAGCGAATATACATAAGTCTAATAGTAGAAGAGCTAACGCATGCGTAACAGATAAGCAAACAGAAGCTTTGCATTCGAATGTGACTTGAGCAAGTGAGATGGCACCAGAAACTTCGTGTGATGTTGTTTTGTTGGATCTGCGCATTCAGCTTTTTTCTCGTCATCGCGTTGAAGTGAAGAAGGCTAGCACAATAACAGTGATGCTCTATGTGCAACGACACTATGCTATATATTAAAGCAATAAATATGTACATTTGTATGAATAAATATCAATTGAAAACGTACATATATATGTTGTTTTCTACGTGCATAAATTATGTAAATTTATTTTTGTTAAATATTTCAAGAAACACAACTTCATTTTGCACAGTGTAAGGCCAAGCGTAGCACGGTAGCCCAGTTACTGTAGGTGTGTGTGTGTGTGTATGTCCATGTGGACGTGTTTGGCTGGCTTTGAACGATGACGCTAGTAAAAATAATGATAAATAATAAGAAAAACAAATAAAAGACTGTTCACAGCAACAACAAGAATAACAACAACAGGAGCAGCAACAAAAGCGAACCTCAAAGGAAACACAAAAACTTCGTCATCGAGTTTAGTGCGTGCGCGGCTTAACTGCAGCAGCGGCATCAGCAGCAGCGGCAATAATGGCAGCAAACCTCAAACAGGTCGAGAATGAAAGAGGCGAACGGAGAGAGATTATGCTAGAGTGCGAGCGAGCAGGCAGACTTAAGAGAGGCTGACAATGAGAGCAAAGCCACAGGCAACACCAACGCCAACCGGATCACATGCTCTCACTCCTCTGCCTCTGTCCGCGTATTTTCTTCTTCTTTCTCTTGTATTTTCTTCATTTTTATTTTATCTTTTTGTGTTGGCAAGCTCAAACTCAACTTGAACCGTTCGTCAGGCAAGTCGTTGTTGTGTGCGCATGTGTGTGCGTGTGTGTGTGTGTGTGTGTTTGTGTGTGCTCTCTGTTTGAGTTGGAGTTGGAGTTTTGGGTTTTGTGTTTGCGTTTGTGTTTTGGTTTGGTTTGTATTGCTTTGGTTTGGGGCTTGGGGCATGCGGTGCCGGCACTGTTGGGTAAGAATTGCCTGCTCTGCGCTGTGCTGTTCTCTGACCGTTCTGGTTTTTGTCATTGTGGTTGCTCTCTTGCTGTTGCTGTTGTTGTAGTTGTAGCAGCTTCCTTGAAGTTGTTGCACTTATTATTATGCGCTTCTTTTGCCTGCTTTGCTTCTGTTTACCTCTCTTTCGGCACAGCCTGTGTTGTATCTACCACTGCTTTACCTTTATCTTTATGCCAAGCTCTTCGTTTTGCGTGTTTTCATTTTTGTTTTATTTTCTTTTGGCTGCGTTTTGTGTTTTCTAGAGAAAATAAAAAATGCTCACAACACTTTTTGCTGCGTCCTTTAAGGTCATTGAGAGTTCATTTCGTGCGGTTATGCCAACAACTTTTCGCACTGCTGTCAACCTGATACCACGTACGAGTGGATGGAAATGGGTAGCATGAGCCAATTGAGCTAAAAATATGTGAATATTCTGATAGAGAAATTGTGAGAATTTTCGCATTTAATTTAAGTTTAACGTTCATTTTAGTTGGCTGGAAATTATATTTTGTGGAAATTTGTGTTTGATTCCGTCAATTGTCATCAATGTTGTCATCAGAAATGTTATGCTATAAAGCCTACTGACTCACTTAATTAGCTTGTCTCATTCAGGTTCATCGTAAGAGGTCGACAAATTCTAAATTTCGCATGAATCGCAAATTGCTAAACTAGTTGATACCTTGTAATATTATGAATAGATGGATGACCAGTTTTCTTATTCTGAAACTTTTAGAACTAGAGATCTCGTGATATATTTCTGGAATTTCCATCAATGTGTCATACCCTATATAAAATGATAATTAAGTGGTACAACTGTCATAACTCGTATTCAAAAGCAACAATGCCGACACTTCTGTGGGAGACACCTCAACGACAGATACCGCGCACTGCGCTTCGCCCTCAATGGGTTCGATTCCAAGGGTTCCGCTTTAATTAATTAATCAAATCGGTCAGAAATTCGCCACAAAATGCGTTGACTCAGCGACAAGATATGTGAAAAACGCACGAAAGATCTGAAGGGTGGCTGCAGGTCAATTTATATGTCAATGTTGCCACATAATTTTCTTCGAATTTTTTCATGAATATCAGCTTAATTAACCGTTAACTGTAAATGCTGAATGCATATGACGGAAAGTGTCCCCATCCCCCACCCCTCACCCCTCGCACTTAAGAAGTGACACCACCAATGACAACAAACGGAAATGATGAACCATATGCCTTATGAATAATAGGTGTACTTCATACCATAACTATGCATAGGGATCCCACACACTTGTACATACTATATGTATGTATGTATGTATGTATGTATGTATGTATGTATGTATGTATGTACATATATTGACAACAGGAACTCCTCAGACAATTAAAATTGTGATTAAGCTAAAAAGTTATCTGCACGTACATATCCATATGCACATACATATGTATGTAAATATAGTAAATGCATGCATCTAGTATGTATGTATGTATGTATGCATACATAGATTCATGCACAATCAATGCAAATGGATATGTAAATAATATGTGGTTGTTGTTGTTGTTGTCCGCGTATGTTTTCGGAATATCAAATGGATTTGATTTGAATGCCTGTTGACTAGTCTTCTTCATATCTGTGGAATATACAAATCCGGCAAGACATATATCTATATAAAACAGAAAGTTCGAAATAAATTTTTTGAATAAATTATTAATTTAATTATTTAACATTAACTATTAGCTAAATGACTGAAATATAATAAAAATTCAATTAAAAATCTAATAAAAAAAATTAAATTAACTTAAATTAAATTTAAATTAAAATTAAATTAAATTTAAAATTTCATTTCATTTCATAATCTGTTAAGTTGAGAAATAATTTATAAGTTTAAAAACAAAGCATATAGAATAAACTTATGCAGTTAATAATAAAAATTATAATTTCAAAAGCTTTCTTCAACAAATAATCCTGTTTTTTTTCATAATGATCCTTTATTTACTTTATATGTTAAGCCCCATAAAGGTAAATCACATAACACGTTTCCTAACTTTGAAACTAATAAACTCAGGGATAAAATTTCCACCAATTTGAAAATAAATATAATTTTAGAAATCAATAAATTATAAGACTGGCTTTAAAAATGTTGCAATTAATTTAACATTTATAGCAAGAATTGGGAAACCCCAGTAAATGCAATCAAATCAATCATTACAACAGATTGTTCAGATTCTTGACTTATTAAAATAAAAGCAACTTAATAAAAATATAAAAATTCATTACTACCAAGTAGGAGAGGTCCAAAAAATTAAAATTCCATTAATTAAAATTCAAAAGCAAGTTTTTATCTTTACATTGAATCGAATTATATTCCATTTAATGCAGAACTAATTGAACCTGGGGTTTAAAAAATAATCTAAACTAAATCAAAACTTTTGCAACTGCGACGTCTTAAGCTGTGAGTGATTTATACAACTGACTAAGCAATTCATGCTTTAAGATTTATAGTTAACATCTCGCTACAAAAAAATGTATCCTTAAAATCCCATAACTTAAGTATATCGAATAATAACAATAACATATTATTCGAAATACTTAAATTATTTGTTAAAGGAAAAAGGAAAAATAAAATGCCATCAACACACTTTCACATATTCTAAAAACACTTGAGTGAACCTATTCAACTGGCCAGTTGTGTAACTGTATATGTATTTGATTTTATGTTTATCCAAATTAAATGCGGAAGTTTTAAAAGTAATTTTTCCAATTTCATTTACATTTACATTGCATAAATATATGTATGTATAAACCAAACATATGCGTACATCCAAATTTATCTGAGCTTACATTACGTATACGCAAGGTGGGTTTCGTTTAGACATAGAGAAGCAAAAATGGGTATGTATGCATTTCGATGTATAGCCGTGGATATGTATGTATGATTGTATGCATGTCCACTATAGTTGCAGCCCTGGTCATTCTAAAACGACTCTTTCATCCATTGGATACGAAACAGCTTTAGCTCGATCCGCGTCGTGTTTTTTCAGCCACTTTCTGTATGCGTAACGCAATCTATTCATAAAATGAAATTAAATAAAATAAAATGAGAAAAAAAAATAACAGAAGTAATGGAAAACATAGCAAAAACAAAAGAGAAATAAATATTTTCATTTGTATAACCGGAAGAGCACTTCCTCTCGCGTTGTTGCTGTTGCTGTTGCTGTTGTTGCCCCATGCTCATGCCACAAGCAAAGATAGGCAACGAAACAACAACTGAATGAATGCTGAACCCCCCCCTTAAACACAACTACATACATACATACATATGTATGTATGTACATACATATGTACATAAATAGCGCAGTGCGCTAAATGGATGCCGCCCTGGGCCCTATGATGATCGGATGATCCGTTGGCCCGTGCTTCACTTGATCACTGCCGTTCTCCACATGTACATACAAATGTACATACAAATGTACATTAATGCTATGTACGTACATATATACATATGTATGTATGTAGTTTGGATTTTTATTATGCGCTTGATTCTACATACTAAACATGTTTAGTTTTCTGTTATCGGAACCGCGCATAAAACATACTCATTGTTAATGCAATGCGATTGCCGATGTGTGTGATTTTTATTGAGGCACAAAAGATATCAAAATAAGATTTATGCGAAATGAATAACCAATATACATACATATGTATGTGCTCTATGTATGTACATACATACATTTCATAAAAATGAACAAACACATTTGCATTCATGCTGTCCTCTCAAATCATACCTTTTTATTATAAGCAGCAAAAAAAAAAAAAAATCGATTTTCTCATTTCGAACATAATTGCCTTGGAGTTGATTTATGATTCGCAAATAAATTAGATCAAAATAAAAATCAAAATTATTTTCAAAAATATTGTAATGAAATAATAATAATTGGAAAACAATTGCTCAAAGTGAACAGTAGTTTGTAAATTATATATAAAATGATAAAAATTACAGATATTATTAAATAATTACTTACATGAATTAAATTACGATAATTTGTATATAATATAATTTATATAAATTAATAAAATGAGATTTTAAAGTTCTGCATAAATTAAATAGAATATTAAAATTAAATGAAAGCATAATTTGAGCTTAGGAATAAGATTCCAATAAAATAATCAAAAAAATTAAAATAGTAATAATATAGGAAATTATAAAATCATATGGTATTTTATAAATACTGAATACACGATAAATAATTTTCTTAAGAAAATAATATTTATTTAATTAACAACTCTCAAGAAAAGTATTACTGCTCTAATTACATTAAGAATTCAAAAATAATAGAAGAAAAATAATATAATTATAAAATTATTTTCTGTATTATGAAATTAATAAAATTTGAATATTTTAAATTAATTAATTAACAAAAAACTTTGAAGGAAAGTAAATTTAGAACCTAGCACTAATAAATTATCTCTTTTTTTATAAATTATAATACTGAAGTAAAATGAAACCTATCTGTTAGAGAAAAAACCTTATGATGGATTTGCACATAGCTTCGAAAAAAAATGACAATTTTGAGAAAACTAAAAATTGTATGAATCCAATTATAGTTTCCAAAGACAAAGTCTTCAAAACAATCAGTAAGCAACTGATAAATAAATCCACAGAGTTTATTATATGTAAATTATCGCGATTTGTGCCAAAACAGACCTCGTCAACTGCCAATACAAAACGGATATCCGTTAACGCGTAGTATTGCCAACTTACGTCAAAAAAAAGGGGAAAAATGAAAACATAAATTACTGTTTGGATTTTCAGGGAAATTATTCAAAATATTTACTCTTGTACATGGTAGACTCACAATAAATTCAAGAGCGAAGAAAAAACATTGTGGTCTAAAGTAAACTTTTGTAATTTGCAAACTTGGGATATGATATGATGAGTTCGCGGTTCTTATGTCTGAGAAATACGCAAAATTTTCCACAAATAAAGCAGAGTGAGTTAAAAAGAAATAATAATGGAGAAAAATATTTCAAATAACATTTAGTGGGGAAAAAGAAAACAACGTGGCGCCATCAATTGGCCCCATGATGCCCATGAATACCGGAACCGAACCTACACGAAGCACAACCTGAGAAAGTGCCTCAATCAGATGAAGCGTGAAAACTTGAGGAAAATTGACAGACACTCGGGGAGAAAGACAGCCCGAGAGAGATATACTATGGCAAATCATGAATATATCTGTATATATATGTATATCTATAACAATACGATATAGTATATACTTGGAATTGTGCTAGAGATTTCTAATGGGCGGACCGATCCGTGGCGATCCGAGGCAAACCAACTATATTTACGTCATGGGTATTTATAGCTTGAACTCAAACAGGTGTAAACCGTAAAACGGCGAAACATTGTTTAAATCATTTCATTGTAAACTATTCGCAACGTCAGCAGAGGCAGAGGCAGAGACAGAGGCAGGCAGCAGGCGGTGGCACCCACAGCCCCTAGACACCACAGCACGAGCCCCATGCGCCAGCTGACGTCGCCAACCTTAAGATTTAGCTTGATGATAATGCAATCAAAACTGAGCAAAGAAACAAAAACAAACAAATCCATCATTATATATGCACAAATATACATATATGTATATAGAATTTTAGACTCATTTCTTCATAGCCTTTTCATTTTTATGTGGGCGCTGTCAGTGTTCTCCTCGTTCCAGGAACATCCTCTCACTTACTGAACCTCATTTTCACAAACAAAAAACATATACATATATAAAAAATGGAAATAATGAAGGAGAGAAAAAAAACATTTCTTTTATTTTTGGCACGCGGCCTCCGTTTCCATTCAAACCCATTGTTTCACTCGGTAGGTCCCTCCGTTTGGTGTTGATATGTATATCCACAGATGGAATCCGATTGCAGCAGATAGGTTGAGGTTGCGCATGCGCCGCGTTTCCTTTTCTCCTTGTGCCTTGGCTTAATTTGAATTATTTGACCGTAAATAAGGCATAATAGGATCAGGATCGTAGAGAGAGAGAGACAGAGAGAGAGAGAGAGACAGAGAGAGAGAGACATCAGTTGCATGGCAATTGCTCTTGTCTGTTTAAATTGGATTTTTATTTCATCGTCGTCATCATCATCATCATTATCATCAGCATCGTCTTATTGTCCGCAACCAGAGTTGACCAATTCAAAGCCATAATAAATATTTATAATCTCAGAAAAAAAAAAGAAAAACTTCAACAAGTTGGCTAAAAGGAGCACAACAATTCCTCAATGTCTCGGACACGGCCTCAGCCCTTGTATTGAGTTCTTTTGGGGTTCAGCATCAACCTCAATCGACCGTTTTACGGATAATACACTGAAAAATAAAAGCAATCGAAAATAAAAGTCAAGTGAGGTGAACTATAAAATACCATACAATTCAAACAATGAAATGGAATTCAAAATGACAGCATGTTGAAATTGGGATTTTTATCGAAAACCACTTAAAAAACATTTTTAATGAAATCAAGGCACAAAAAGGAGAAATATGAAAATATATACATACATATATATGTATATGAATATAATCAAATATATTATTATATTATCATTTAATACTTAAAACAATATTAAAATATTATACATTAATATAATAATAAATTATAATTTTATCATTTAATACTTATACTGCCATATGTGGTTTAGTAACATAGGTGCATGCCACGCCCACTTCGCATTCCCGAAAGATCTAAAATACTATCAAGAGATCATAAATAAAATAATTAACTTATAGTAAGTTTCTTCCAATTTAATATGAATTTATATTTGTACTTTAAGCAAGAAATACTCTAACTTAAATACAAATAAGTACTTTATAGTCGAACGGTCTCGACTATGGTATTCCCTGTACCCATATCCCCAAGTAACAGCGCACATGTATACCCTTTTTTGCTCTTTTTCAATGAGTACAGCGTATATTAAGTAATATTTTGTGATGCCTGATTATACCCTGTACTCTTTGAATAAGCGCAAAGAAAGTATATCAGGAGTACCTCATCAAAATGTGTGTAACCGCCAGGAGGAGCAGTTTCCGACCTCATAAAATATATTCAAATATTCTGACTCAGGATCAAAAGAGAAATTCCTTGAGTCCTGTCAGTTTCTCTGTGAAAGTGCTTAGATTTCCAAACTGGGTTTGTAGTCTCCTGTATAACATACTCTGATCAAGTTTATGTGCGATAACTAGAAGTTTCAACTCAAAGAAATATATTTTTTCACTTATTGGATGCCACGCCTATTTCGCAATGAAATCGAAAAAATTAAATAACTTGCAAAATTGTTAGGATAGAATTTTTATGTATTTGTCAACGATATTCCTGAATAAATGATGCAGATAATCTCAATGCCACAACCCATTCGCCCAAAATTTAAAAAAAAAAAACTTTATAAGTCTCTTGATATTAAAGATATTTTTTATTTAGATTTGGTGTATATATCATATACTATAATTCTGTGTCTTTGTTGTAAATTTAATTAAATTAAAAAATAAAATTTTAATTATAAATTTCGCATTAGCTTAAGTTGCCACAAAGGTAATAGAATACTATTCAGCTGTAATCAATATTTCTAATAAATACGATTAATAAGAAAAAAAGTGTTGTAAATTTCAAATCGGATAAAAACACAGAAGTTATTTGCGAAGCACTTTCACATAGGATTTAAATTATTATTGATTAGCAATATTCTAAATTGTGGGGATCATCTGCTAATATAACATATATGGAACATACCAAACGTTTGCACAAACCAATCATACCTGGTGTTCCCTTTGTCCGGTGCGTGGCATGCAGCAAAAAGAGACCAAAAGGCAAAAGACAAAAGAGAGATGGAGAAACTTGTTTAGCACGCGTTACAGCGGCTGCCTGTATTGCTTCTCCAATAATTTGGTGCCTTGGAGCCGATGCAGTGCCTCCTCGTGACCGCCCTCCTTCTGAGCAGTGCAAGCCCTTGCCCTTTGCCGCATGTTGCGTATTTGTTTATGCCACATGTAAAAAGTCATCAAACCGGCGAAAAACAACTACTACTTTTCGTGTTTTACGCCGTAATCCATTCAGCTTAATGTTGATCATACAACCGTTTGGCCAATACACTCCCCACTCCACATTCCGCACCCTGCACCCTGCACCCCGCTGCCTGCTGCTGTGTCCCTCTTGGCCTTATCCGGTGAAACGTCGCTGCGTGGGCTCATTCTGGAATTTCTACACTCATTCTTGATTGTTTCGTTTAGTTATGTTTAACGCTCTGGGCCATATGTGTTGCAGCATTCCAACTGAATTGGTTTTGCCTCAACCAAAAAAAAATGTATATATAGGTATATGTTTGTATGTCCATATGTGTTTGGTGGTGGAAGCGAGACAGCAAGCTGGGACAACCGTGAAGAGTCTGCGCTGGACCCAGAGAACCCAAGCGAAGATCAAGCCGGGCCCAAAAAAAAAAAAAAAAAAAAAAAAACTGTTGGTAATAAATTTGAATTTCAATAAATTATTTTGTTGCTATAAGACAGGCAGGATGGCAGGCAGGGAGAGAGGGGTACTGTGCTGGGTATCCTCTTCACTTCACTTATTGATACCTTGCAGAATGAACAACCTATTAATACCCTGTACATGGTATTGGGATCTATTACTTACAGTTATCATTTGATGATAATGTTTAGAGTTCTAAAATTTCTACACCCTCAACCCAATTGATGTACTTATTAAATTATACAGATTATTCACTTATTAAATTTAAAAAAAAAAATCAAAAATTATGTAGAGTATCTGGAAGTATATTATACACTTCTTAAAAATAGAGGGATCAAAGAAGGTATGTCAAATTGAGTTCCTTCGTTTATTCCCAAAGATCCGCATTAGCAAATTTAATTTCTGCAGAGTATCCGCTAGTCGATCATAGCCGCTCGCCACCCCTACTCGATCTGCTCGATTCTGTTTCTTTCATTGTTTGTCGTTGTCGGTTTTTATCTGAATCGCTGGAATTTCATTCAAAATTTTTTACTTGACCAATTTCTTTTTTCTTCTCTGTTGTCTGATTCTTTCTTTCTCTTTTTTTTTTGGCATTGTCGTCGTCTTTTTATGGCCAGTGCCCATTGTTGGCCATGTCTGTCAGCTCGTCGTTGTCTCGTTCTTTTTTTTCTGTTATATTTTTTGTAGGGGATACGTCCGCTGATGAAGCGATCAGGCCTTGACATTGAAGGGCAAAACAAACAGCACCGAACTGCAAAAATAGTTTATATCTATCTCCCTCTCTTCTTCATCATCGTCATCATCATCGTCATCATCATCATCATCATCTTGGGTAGTTGTGGCCCCGTGCAGCTGTCGGGCGGGCGTTTAGTCTTAGACTAATATCATTTGCTTTGACTTATGGTCCCGCTCATCAGCATAAGTAATCAGCCAAAATTTCCAGCCCGACACACAGCTTGACATCTGCTAAGGGGCACACACACACACACACACACACACATATGATATGTATGCACATCTATAATGGCCATAAAGTGGCAGGCACCTGAGGAGAGCAGTTGCTGATGATAATGATGATCGGTTGGCATAATCCGGCCCCAACATTAATTCATGAAAGAAATTTAGAGCCCTACGCACAGTCTGTCCGTCTCGTTCGCTCAGCCATTGAGCTGACCACTGTGGCAGAGCGAGAGAGGAGAGAACCGAAAAATGAGAAGAAGAAAAATTAAATCAACTGACAAAACTAACAAACAACCTTCGTCATTAGCCATAGCCAAACTACGGCATGTCAACGAAAATTAGCATTTTTTTTTTTCATTTAGTTTTAGGTTTGGCTATAGCTTTGTACAGATGTACATATACATACATATGTATGTATGCCTCGTCTCGAGCGGGAATATAACGCGACGCGTTGTCTCTGAAGCTGGCAGCGTCGATTCCCCCCATATTGCCAGTTGCTCGTAAACTGTGCGTAGGTAAGAACGAAGACACAACACAAACAAACACACACATCCATAGAGATACATATACATACATACATACATACATACTCATTCTGTTGCTGACATTCACACACACATACATACATACATATGTACAAACAGCTTCGGCCTACGCATATTTTGCAATTTCGTTTGTGACGCCCACGCATTTGAATTAGCTTAGAAATAAATAACAAACACTAACGACAATAGCAACGACGACAACAACTATAACAGCCACGACGACAACAACCCACAAAACTCATACTTGGACTCGGCATCAGTCTCTCCGAAGTCTCTCAATCTCTCAGCCTCACATTATAGTTTTGTGTTCACATTATTTGTGAGTCTCTCACATGTCGCTTTTCAATGTTTCGTCAACTTGAGAATGGTATTGAGTTTCGGGATTGTCTAACAAGAAATGCATACATACAAATGAACATACTTAAGCAAGCTATTCATTCTGCTCAATGAATATTGCCAAGCAATATATGCCTAAGCTCACCGGCAGTGTGACCAATTAGCTAAAAATACCATAAAATACTGGCTGCAGTCGCCTTCATTAACACTACTACTACTACTACTACTACTACTAAGGTGCAGCCCATGCAAGAGCGGCTTATCATTCTCATAACTTATATTTTTTATATGCATACAGATGTGAGTATAAGTTCTACTCCCACCATTCCAATAATTATGTTATATAAATTCTAACGCATATGAGCGCAGCTTTCGAAAATTGTACATTTTGTGTAGGCAAATGCAAGTCACCATTGCAATTTATGGCATCTGCCACACCCCCACACATACACACACGCATGTGTTGGCAGCAGCACCATATATGACCATGTGTGTATGTATGTATGCACATTTATGGCAGCTGCATTGCTAAGCAGCAAATGTGGTTCACAAGTAAAAGCGCTGCCAAAATTCAGTTTAATCACCTCCAGCAAACAGCCCATATGGCCGCATATAATAAGCATAGTCTCCCCACCAACACAACGGCATGGCAAATGCCCACGCCAAATACTACCAATGAAATATACATACATACATACATACATACATACGTGTGTATGTGTGTTTAAATGTGCATAGAGTCAGATGTTAAAAGCAGAGCGTTGAACGGGCTGGAGATTGTTTGGGATGAATGGCAAGTGTTGAGCGGGAAACAGAAAGAGAGAGTTAGAGTTGAAAGAGGGCGATTGATCAAGACATGCGTCGTACAAACTACGAGGCAACTGCAGATTTAATTACCCAGCAGAGCACAGCGCCAGCATATTTTCACCCGCCTGGCAACAGCTGCAACGCCGTCAGTGAAATTAAATGCTGGCCTCTTTGGCTCTTCTCGGCTCTAGCTCTAGCTCTAGCTGTAGTCGTTGCTGTGTTGCCTACGCCGTTGCCATATGCTTTCGTCTTGAGTTTCGGTTTGGGCGTCACGACGCCCAACAGAGAGCGTCGGGTCGGGTCGCGACGCGTCGCTGTCAACGCTGTTAACGCTGGCAACGGTAACACCAACGCAGCGGCAGAGAGGCGAACGCACACGAAACGAATGTGCGCTGCCGCCAACGTTGAATAAAAATTTCATTCACAAAAATTCACAAAACGAAACCAAAAAGGCAATGGACACAAGTCACGCATGCGCGGCACGAACTGCAACAAAATGGAGAGGGCAAAATTACTCCATGTATGCATATATGTATGTATGTATGTATGTACAATAATGTATATACATACATATGTACATAGTATGTATGTGTATAACTTCATATATTCATATTTACAAACATATTTACATACATACATACATATGTATATGGAGCCGAGCAGCGACCCTTAAGCCGGATGTATTAAATTCCAATCATGACTACAAGATATTTGCGGCATTGCTTTTATTATTATTATTATCATTAATAATTATATTATTTAAATGCATTATATTAGTTATTTAACCAAGAATGGACATTTCTTAGCCCACGGCCTCGATGAGCTGCCGACGCAGATGATGACGAATACCATTAAACTCCGGGAGCGACACCAAATTGAACTCCTCACCGGAGTCGAAGCGATGGTCGTACAGTTCTTCCCCATAGATGTGATGCCAGTCTAAAAATTCACATGGTTTCTTAGTAGGAGAGTACCCAACTCACTCATATTACTATTTATAGCATATTTTTAAGGATGTGTAATTTTAATCGATAACACCTATCGAAATTTTAAACTCACCTCGACTAAAGTTGTGTGCATGAAATCGAATCCACAATGTATATCGATAGAAATCGGTGCGCAGACTATACCCCATAACCTTGATATTCCGCAACTTGGGCTTATCGCTATTGGGATGCTTTGTGGGCAGCATACCAGGACGTGGATATTGACTTAGTGCCACGTGCTCCTCGGCCAATCCAATGCCCAGCAACTGTGGATACAAACTTTTCCCTTCGCTGCAAGTTATCTGCTGCCTCAAAGGAATGCTTCTGTTGCAAGTTGGCAATGGCGGGAGATGGGCCAAATCTACAAGAGTGGGAAACACATCGAGCAGCTCAGTGATACTATGAAGACGGCGTGGTTGATTAAGCATGAACTCTGGACTACGTATGATGAGGGGAACTCTCACAGCCACCTCGAAGTTACTATATTTTGCCCACTCGGCATGCTCGCCGAGTGACCAGCCGTGATCACCCAATACCACGACTATGGTACGCTCTATATCCAGATGGGCCATCAGTTTGCCAAATAGATCATCCACATAGGATACGGATGCGTAGTATGCTTGGCGAATCTGAGCCGCCTGATGCTCCGATATGGGACCGTAGGGAAACGAAATATTCGCATGCTTGAAGTCATCCCGGGCACGTACATCCGTGTAGGGATTCCAGGCCACGTCTGGCATCTCTTGTGGCTTCTTGGCATCCGTTGTGTAGTTATAGAATTGATTGAGCGGAAAGTGTCCCAGAAATTGCCTGGGAAATCGAAAATTAATATGGGGTTTATGGAAACCCAAGGCCAGAAAGTATGGCTGAGGTTTGCCTCGGCGATCTTCGACAAAACGTATTGCCTCCGCCACGGATTCGATGTCCGGCAACGTCTTATACGGCTGCGTTTGCAGATGCACTGGGCAGATGAGGTAATTCTTGCGCAGCACACCACCATTCCGATCCGGGCAGACGGGCGAGTTCATGAACTGTTCGGTTCGGGGTCTAAACACCGGCGCTGACCAACTCAAGGGATAGTCGTCAGTATTGTTCGAGGACAATCCTGGATGAAACACCTTACCGCAGGCATATGTTTGGTAGCCATGCTCCTTGAAGTACTGTGGCAAAGTGGTGAAATTTCCAGCAAAGCTCCGCCAGTAACTGTAGAAATCGTACAGATGCAGCGTATCCGGTCTGCGACCCGTTAAGAGCGAGTTGCGGCTGGGAGCGCAGAGCGCTTGCTGTTGAGAAGAGTCTTCTGAATCTGGTGTGGAATTTCTGTTAATGTGATCTAGATGAACTAACCTGACTGTAGGCATGAGTGAAAATGGTACTGCCCTGGGAAAAGGCGTCCAGATTAGGAGTGTGTGCCAACAAATCGCCGTAAGCACCCAAAGCCGGTCGCAGATCATCGAATATCACCATAACCACATTGTAACGTTCATTGCGCTCAACAGTTGCCCAGCAGCTCCTGATGGTTGTAAGGATCAACAGCAGCAGCAGCAGCTGCAGAGCGTATAATTTGGACATGTCTCCGCGAGTGACTTTTGCGACTGCAGGCTACAAGTTGCCCATACGACAGATTGTCGGATGTGAATGGCGGAGACTTTGTGCCCATATCAAATATCATCGAAGGGCATATAGGACTAATACCCAGTGTAAGTAACAATCAGAGTGATGGGCATACATAAGGGAAATAGCAGCAGATAAGCTTTGACAGTATTTGCCGTTTTTAAAAATATTCATCATAAACAATTTTTGGTCAGTGATTTTTGTAGTTTTTTTCAAAGTTTTAAAATTTAGAATATGATAATATCGATAATATGCTAACAGTCATGAGTAGTGCTGATAACACAATTATCGATTGCTCATGCGCAGCTTCTGAGCAAACCAGGCAGGTGTCGCTTTCGTTCTGTGTTTACATATAAATACAAACATTGCGTGCAAATACATTATTATAAAAATTAAAATTGTTAACAAAATTTGATTTATTTGCAAATATTTACAGGGTATGTTGTAGCTGGTAGTGTCATCGCCAATCGCCCACTTGTTTACATTTCACAAAGAGAAAAAATGCGCAAAATAAAAAGGCAAACAAAATGCGAACAGAATAAGCAGCGTAATTTAAAACCGCCCCCATTATATCTCAATTAAATTTAACGGAAGCCGGCCTCGACCACATCAACATCAAGGGAAGGCATCCTCAGTGTGATGGAATGTGATGCTTTTTCGGGGCGGGACAGATGGCGACGACGATCATCGACAACGGATCTCACATTAACTTTAACAAAGTTTATATTTACACACATTTACATGGTCGCATAATTAATAACAAAGCTAACGATTACCAATTTGTGATAAAAAAAAAAAATACAAAATACAGTACAATCTGTCAGGGATTTCTCTCGCTCTCTCTCTCTCAATCATCACATAAATCATCGTTTAGTTTAGAATGTAGCTCCGCAGTTGTTGCAGCGTTTTTCGAGCATCGTCAGACAACAGAGTATGCCCACGGGGAAGAAACAGATCGCACACAGTATGCCCAGTGCCGAGAATGAATCCTCGAGCACACCAATTCGACATGCCGGACATCCACCCACGATTATAATCTGTGCCGGCATCGGCGGCTGGACAACAATGCTAACTGGTGTCGTCTCGAATGCTCCATAAGATGCCATGTTGGGCGGCGCCGTCGGTGCTCCCTGATGTACGCCAGCAATGAGTCTGGCATCTGAAACAAGTTTAGTTCTTAGCCGTCATCCATACATATATGTACTTGTGTATATTGTTTTCAAATTGGGTCTTTGCTCACCTTGAAGAGGTGGCGCACTCGCATTCATGACCTCCTCGTAGGAAGGAGGTTCGTTATGTTTGTTTGTTGCCATTGTGGCAATGTTTACTCAATTAAATGGCTCTCAATGCAGCTACTTGGTGAGTCTGTGCATAATATCCCTTACTCATCAAATAAATCTTTTCGGGTATCAAAAAATTTATATAGTTTTTCCACTTGTGACCGTTCTTTGTTTGTGTTCTGTTTGTTGTGTATCGATGTATCAGCTGATTGCATGTTATCGGCAGAATAGGGCTGCACAATATGGCGTGGAGCAGCGATATATCTTAATGGCTTTCGCAACAATTAAATTTGTATACAGAAGTAATTATCAACTAAAGCAATTATATTTTTAAATATTTAATCTGCAATAATTAAAAAAAATACTTAAACCAATAATTTATTTGTAAGTATTCGATATATTTAAATCGATAACAAACTATTAATGGATGTAACAACGCATTGAAACTCTGCATTACTCTCACGCATATATAGTTGTACTACTCTACCGCCATTGGTCTGTTGTCTCTGTTGACGCAAAATCGGCGTAAAAGGTTTGTGTGGCTTAAAAATGTTAAATTAATGGTGTAAAATATAAATAATAGTGAAATAATGCTTTTAAATGGCTGCTGAAATAGTTTATATAAGAATGGCGGCACACTGAGTGCGGCGTATTGTGTATTTTACATGGTTTGTTGTGTTGATTATGAATTGCTTCGCTAAATCGATTGGCATTTTTTTTCTCTATGTCTATTTCCGCTGCTACGAACGCTGTCTCATTCTCGCACGCTTGAATGAACATACGCATATAGAGAAGGAATAGAAAAGCCGCCGCGTAGGCCGTAGTACAACTAAAACAGTAAGAAAAACAACAACATCAACAACAGGAAGAATAACAACTGCACCACCAACAAAGAGGAAGAAAACAACGGGAAGGTAAACAAAACAAGAATTGCATCAATTCCGCCAACGAAATTCGCTATTAGTTGCTGATGCGCGACATGGCCGATCTAGATGCAGTTCATCTCGGCCTCGACGAGAACGAGGCAGACATTGCCGAGGAGTTGCAGGACTTTGATTCGTTTGACACACGAAGCGAGGCGTCCAAGTCACGAGCTGGATCCATGGCGTCCGATTCGGAGCCGAGCATCAGCTCGGTAAGCACGGCGCCGTCATCCCACGACGGCAGCAGGAGCAACAAACGTTTGACCAAGACAAAGTCCAAAACAACAAAGCAAACTAATACTGCTGCTGTGAAATCGTCTACGGCATCCACAGTGACCAAGAGCAAGTCAGCTAAGAAGTCGAAGCGTTCTCCGTCGCCCAGCGAGCTCAATGGCAAGAAGAAGAAGTCCAGTAACAGTGGCAGCGAATCCAAATCAAAGAAGTCCAACGAATCCGACGAGAAGGCAAACTCCAAGTCGTCCATGGATGGTGACGATCGTGATGCCAACTCGAAAAAATCACGCAATAAGAAGAACAGCAGCGTGAGCAGTTCCATGGCGAATGTGAGTGGAACAGCTGCCAGTACCAAGAGCGACATGAGCGATGCAGAGGATGAGAAGCCATCCCATCTGCCGGCACTGGAATCGGACAGTGAAACCTCCGACTCGGATTCGGGCACACAACATAAACGCAATGGTGGTAGCCGGAATAAGGCAGCCAAGGCGAACAGCTCAAAGAGCTCCACTCCCGAGAAGGATGCGGGCAGCTCCAACAATACCCAAAAGGCGTATGACTATATGACCAAGTTGAACTATCTATTCCGCGATACTCGCTTCTTTCTGATCAAATCCAACAACCTCGACAATGTGCAGCTGTCCAAGAACAAGAATGTCTGGGCCACGTTGCCCCAGAACGATGCCAATCTCAACCAGGCATTCAAGGAGGCGCGCAATGTGCTGCTGATATTCTCAGTCAACGAAAGCGGTAAGCCAAGCCATCATCGTCTCTTGTTGGAGCATCCACTTCATCAGCTAATCTCCGTTTTGATTTAGGCAAATTCGCGGGCTTCGCTCGCATGGCAGCCCCATCCCGGCGAGATATACCCCAGGTAGCCTGGGTGCTACCGCCAAGCATTTCGCCCAAGGCTTTGGGTGGGGTCATCGAGCTGGACTGGATTTGCCGCAAGGAGTTGTCCTTCAATGCCACGCTGCATCTGCACAACTCCTGGAACGAGGGTAAGCCGGTCAAGATCGGACGCGATGGCCAGGAAATCGAGCCGAAAGTGGGTGGCGAGCTGTGCCGCCTGTTCCCGGAGGATGAGCAAATCGAGTTGACGCCCATCCTGCGCAAGTCCAAGGAAACGGCTCGTGTGATGCGGGAAAAGGGCATTCACGTGATCTATAAGCCGCCCCGCAGCCTGTCCACGCGTGGCCATGGCCATGGCAGTGGACGTGGCAATAGTCAGCTGGGACCGATGCGACACAAGCGTAGCTATGGACACGGCGCACCCCATCATCACCAGCGTCCATATCGCCATCATCATCATAATCAGCATCATCATCACGGCATGGGCATGGGCATGTCCGGCAGCGGTGGATTCAAGCGCAGTGGTTCTCCTTATCGTCAGATGGGTGGCGGCGCCGCAGCTGGCGGTGACATGGGCATGCCATCCTGGGAGCGGTATATGTCGACGGCTGCTGCCGCCGAGGCATACGTCGCCGACTACATACGCAACATGCACGGCCAGTTGCCGCCGCTTCCATTTGTTCCGCCCTTCGGACAGCTGCCGATGCCAACAGCAGCTGGAGCCGGCAACACATTACCACCGGGTGCTCCGGCATCGATGTATGAGCAGTTGCCGCCACCGGTGCGATACTATGATGGACCAGGAGCACCACCGCTACCGGACTACCCGCCGCCACAGCCGATGCGACCACCACCGCCTGGTTTCGACAAGGCCCCCAGCTACGAAGACTTTGCGGCCTGGAAGAATGCCGGGTTGCCGACAGTGGCAGCACCGCCAGGATTTCCTGTATATGCTGCGAATGGTGGAGGCAGTGGCAGTAACGCTGGTGGCGCGGGCGTAGGTGGAGCGGCTCTGCCCAGCATGAGTGCTGGCAATCGGGATAACAACAACAGTTCCGTGGGCGGTCGACGACGCGATTATGGCGGCGGCGGCGGTGGCAACCGCAGCGGATCCTCGCGACAATTTCGTGGTGATCGCGGTGGCGGCGGCGGCGGTGGCCAACGGAATTATCGGGACGGCAGGCGTTAAGTGTATCGATAAGTATAGTTTTCGCGGGTATACATGATGAAAAGTGCGTGAAATGTACCCCGTCAAACAAAAGTATCCCCCGCATCCAAACCTAATCCCCAAATCCATTTGATGACAAGCGAAAAGTGTCGGCAACAGTCGCGTGTGAAAGTTACGAGAAATTACGAGAAAGGTCTCCAAATTGCAATGAAAGATAAATTAATATAATAAAACGCAATTCGAGTGAGCTGCGGGCACATAAGATTATGATGATTGGACTATCCCATTAGCCGTTTATCGATTATCGATTATCGATGCGATACCATCGATTACCTTTTAACGTTATCGGATGAACAGCTCGTCTCTAATACACAACACTCCAACTCTCTCTCTCTCTCTCTATATATCTCTCCCACACTCTCTATCTCTCTTTTGCCTAGCTATTTTATGATGCGAAAGTTCTATAATTAAACATAAACATAAACTTACAAAATAAGCAAATTACATCAACAACAACTACAACAAGAAATCTAATTAATAATATACATATAAAACAAAAATAAGAGAAATCAAAATACAGAAAAGAGAGAAAAATATATCAAGCACAAAATGCGAACTTTATTTTACCAAAAGAAAAGCAAAACAAAACAAAAATATATATATACATATATGTATATCAAGAGACGCTACCACAACCAACCTACACAACTTAAACAGCAACAAGAACGTTAACTAACTAACCGATAACTAAGGTTATGCAAATATCGATAACGAATCGATAAGTGATGTGTATCTATCTATCTATCTATAATGTGTGTGTCCCTGTGATTTCCCCCCCACTCGGAGAGTTGGACTTTCTTGCAATTCCGTTTTGCAAATGCAACCACAGTGTTGAAAAAATGAACGATCAAATCCGATGTGTCGGAATCGGAGTCGGAGTAGAAGTAGGAGTCAAGCATTGCCCCCATCATACACTCCGCATTCCACATTTCTTGAAAAAAAAATCAATAACTAAAAAAAAAACCAACAAAAAAATATCAGACAGCACTCCTCATAGTTACAAATCAAATTTCTATTGTAATATGATATCGAACGTTAAACACCTGAGAACCGTCAACAAACCCATCCACCCACACACACGGACTGCAACACCTGACCATCAGAAGTATTCTTATGCTGATCTTCAAGTATTTCTGTCCTATAAAGAGGCAGGTCAATATAACGAAACGTCCCCAAAGAACATATCTGTGATATTATATGATGTAGCCTTGAACCTCCTTTGGCTCGCACCATGTTTCTCGTGCACTCTGTTGCACGATCTCCGTTCCGTTTTCGGATCGGGAGACCCATCAAGACTGATCAACATTTGACCAAGACATTTGGACAACAGATGCTAGGAACATTATTTTCTTTTTCGCACGATTTTGCTCTATTTCGTTACAGATTCCTCAAGCAGGCGAAGAATGATCTAAATTGTTGAAAACCTGGAACCAAAAAACCTATCTGAAAGCGATATTAGAGGCTGTAAACGAAGGACTAGATAAAGTGTATTATTTTCTAATAGTTATTTATATTTTTATTTTGTTTTTATGTGAAAATATAAATGAAAAACAGTAAAAGTTCATTCAATTCTTATGTTTTATGGAAAATAAGGATATGCCCTTTCAGCTCTTTTCCAAAAGGTTACAAAAATATGAATCTTAATTTAAGCACTATTTAAATGCAGTTTTGTAGAATAAGTCAAATAGAAGTTGATAGGTCCACTTTTGGAAATATCGCAATTTTGAAACTTTTGATATAAAACAAAAATGAATCTTTGAATATTTTATTTTACATCAAAGTTTAGAGACCCCTGTATTATTTCAAGAACTAGTTGCTCTTTGGGTGAAAGATTGCTTTTATCCTTCAATGGCATTTATCTTAACATAGCACAAGGGAAGGATAAGGTAGCGTAAGGATGCGAGATCCTTTTCGTTTGGTTGTGATCCCATAGGTTGATTGCCAGTGGTTTATAGTTTAATGATATATTTATAGCAAGTATCTTGCAAGCACTAAAGTTTGTAGATCTACTCCATTTTCTCCAAAGGTGGGACATTGATCAAAGGTCATGCCTAGGTATGTTTGGTTAACTCTTGAGGCTAACTGGAGGTCAATTACTCACTCTGAGATCAAAGGTGGAAATCTCAGGGGTAACTATTATGACCTGACTATATAAGAAAAGTCATTAATATCATCGACGGGCCTCAACAAGAACTATATTTTTCTAAAGGAAATTCAAATCGTCAAAAAAAATATATTTTGCAATTTAAAATTTAAAGATGAATGAGCTTTATAATCAGTGGCCATTGGGTCATCGCGAAAGCGCAGCTCATTTGCAGTTGAATAAGAGTTTCCTATTTTGATTGATTGATTATGAAATCAATGCATATGCTTGCATATGATTAAGTTTCATTGGATCACAGTGAGTTTCGATCCATTTCAAAAAGATATAGAATTTTCGCAATTCCAATTTCATCCTCGCAGAGAACCTCGAAAATAAAGCCAAATTTGACGGGAAAATGCTAAATTGGCAGCACTGATCGCGACGCACTTTCGAATAGCTGCAAAGAGACGCGCCGCCGTCGCTTTAACGGTACTTCGAAAAGGGACTGACAGATCATGTCGCCAAGCCAGAAAAAAACTATTGTGAAATAATTCGACGTATGTATGTACATATGTGTGTACTTATGTATGTATGTATGTTTGCATGTATGCAAGTTTCTTTCTCAAATTTTTCACTATTACTATTTCAACAATTTTATCGGCTATAAACCGAAAAACTTTAAAATTACCATTGTGAAGAACAGTTAAATGAAGAATGAATTCCACAGGAAGAACACAATACAAATTTCAAAAATCGCTGGACTTTTGGTAAATTTAAGTCTGATCAAGATTGAGAAATTTCTTAGGGATTGACTTTCCATTTTGGTAAAACTTTCTACAATGCTCCCCAAATTAAGTATACTTACATATTTTTAAATAATTTGACAGTATCACTTATACTGTCCGCAGTGCTGTTTTCAAACACATTGAATTTCCAAATTCGTAATTTAAAAAAAAATATTCATTCGTTAAGTTTTTTTGTTTGGTTTATTTACATAAATCTATGTAGACAAATACAAAATAAAATGTATACATATTGTATATATTATTGTAATATTGTTGCATTCTCGAGAGTAAAAAACTGACTTCCATTCCAAGGTAATCCTTCGTAAGGAAGAAAAGAAATTTGTTGGTAGGATTTTTACTCGTTTAAAAATAAACTGAATTTTGCATGCTGCAAACAAATACATACATACATTCTGCATGTACGTATGTATATGTGTATGTTTGTGTTTGTTTTGATCGCGCATCCCTGGTATTAGTATACACACAGGGCTTTCGATTGAAGTTAGGGCCGCATTAAACATTGTCTTCATTCACAGAAAGTGAATCGAGGCTTCCTTCGGCAGCTGGCTTCATGCTGTCGTCATTATTAAGGCTGCCACTGGGACTGGCTGCTGCTCCACTTGGGGGAGTTCCCAGACTGCCGCTCGAAATGGGAGCACTACTGCAGTCAGTGTTATTGCCGTTGCCAGTGTGCCAAGTGAGACGCTCCTCATAGAACTGTATAACGATTTGTGGACATTTGATGTTGGCAGTCTTGGCGGGCACCAGGTCGGCATGATCACTGCCCTTCCACTTCATTAAGAACATCAGGTAGCCCGCAGAGTCGGTAACTCCAAGTATTTTCGATGGCTCCAAACCACGATCGAAGCCCACTAGTTTCTTTTGTTCATCAGTTTCCTCCTCCATAAATGCTGTTCGCTTGCTTCGCATTGAGTCTGGAGCAGAAGATGACGAGATTCGCTTTTTGTTAGTCGTATCTTTTTTGTTGTTCTTTAAGGACTCCTCGAATGCGGCGATTAACTCCGGACAATCTAGATTTTCCACCGGCTCCCAAGTATTCTCGCTGCGTGGATATCCCTTCCACTTCAGATAATATTCCGTCCTGCCGTTAACTGTTCGCTTGTCTTCTACACGTTCAACTGAAAACTCTGCCATTCTTTTTCAACGCTTTTTTTCGTACAAATCGATTGCTTTGTATTTGTTTACTGTAATCCAAATAAAATTGTATTTGAACAAAGTGACCAGACCCCCGGTATTTGCATTTTTAGAGCAGCCCTAGTTGCCACTTGTTACATTAACTATCGACCAAAATATCTATCTAAATAATCGAAATTCATCGATAGTAGTCTCAGACAGAGCGGCAATAAAAACAAATACCAACACATAAATAAATTGTTTTTAGATATTTCAAAAATAAAATAAATTATTATCATTACCCTTAACCGAACATCATTGTCAGTTGCAGTTACTGAACCAAATCTCTAATTTCCAAATTATAGAAAAAACGCAACTGTTGGTGAACTGCATTCCATATACCAAGTATGGAGTCTCTAGTTCTTATTGCCTCTGAGAAACAGTCATACACATACTTAATGGGCTCAGCCACGCCTCCCCATATCTCTCAAATAAATTAGCACAACAAATATACCCTTGAATAACACAGGGTAATAATTATCTAGATCGAGCAAAAAACAGCTGTAGTGACAAAATTGAGTTTCCCTCCGTTTGGCCAACGAAACATATTAACTGTATGGAATTTTTGGTATTAGAGTACGGTCACTTTGAAAATGGTGGCTGAGCAAATGTTTGTCTAATTTGAGTAAATAAGACTGAAATCAAATTAGATATTATTATTCACGATAATAATTAGGTGTTCAATTTTATGAGTTTACGTAGCTTAAAAATGTAATTGGGTTTCATTCAAAAGGCCAATCATATCTTCATTAATTTGAATTGAGTAGGGTGAGCGCCTTTTAGCGGTCTCCTTTGTGCTCGTCATTCGTACAGTAGAAGCTCACCCCTTGACCCACTACCGCTGTTGTTGTTGTCACTGCTGTTGCTGCTGCTGCTGCTGCTGTAAACATGTAAACATAACCAAACTTCTGCGACCGCACAATACAATACATGGCATGTGTACGTGCATGTATACATGTGCGTCAGTGTGAGTGTGGTCATGTGCATGTGTGAGTCTGCAGTAAACGTCATGTAGTTTACCATGTATATTATCACACGCTACATGGAAAGCAATTGCGGGATATACACAGTTAAAACTTCTTTTATATACACTAAGCGATTTTTTTCAATTAAAAAACCTTTACTTCAAAATGTTTGCAATTACTTAAAATGCAGTGTAGGCCTTTTTAATTTTGGATGTGGGTGGGAATGGCTTCGGAAGTCCCACCATGTATATCGCCGAATTCATGTAGTGCCCTGCCGCATATACATGGCAGCAATTCTAGCCTACATGGGCAACCGCAAACTGGTTCTTGGGCGAGGGCGGATACAGGGGGTCATCATTAGAAATTGCAAGCCTCCCCGAAACTCATGGTATAGAAAGCAAATAAATGAAAAGAGAAGTTCAATTTTATTTTTATAACATATACAAGTTTATTTAATAATAGTTTCAATGTTTTCAATGAAGTTGTATTTCTTATTATTTGTTTTTTTTTTAGCTTAAAAGTTAAAATTTTTCGATACACTTGGCATAATCATAATCATAATAATCTTTATATAGTTTAGTTTATTTACATTGGGCGCAACAGCTGTAGCAGCTGCAGCGGTGGCATTTCTGCTGCGACCGGATCAGAGTCCGGATGCTATGGCTCGATCTTGCGTATCTTAAGACTGCCGGAGCCGACGTTCGACATACGGTTGGTCAAGAGAGCACCGCCGGGTGACACGCTGTTCCCACCGACAACTGCCGTGCTAACTAGCTGTGGCACCAGCTGGCTGCTGTTCGTGGAATCTCCTGATCCACCGTTCGCATTGCTTGGTCCCGAGATGCTGCCATTCTGAATGCGACGCTTTAGAACTATGCGACGTGCGGTGCCAGTGGTGGCATTCCCAGTGGAATGCGGTGCCACGGTGGTGGCTGCAGGTGCAGTTGTCACAGTGGTTGTGTTTGCCTTAGGGGTAATCTGTCCTGGCTGTTCCTCAGGAGTAGGATCAACTTCCATATCATTGTTAGCCCCTTCATCCTGTTTTAAAGAAGGATAATAGAGGTTAATTGTAAACTTTGAATGAGATTTTGAGAGAAGTGGGAGTACTTACCAAATCAGTTGTACGATCGTCTTCGTCATGCCCTTCTTCCTCTTCAAACTCCGCGCTCTCCGTCTCCTCGGGGTACTCCACGAGCTGACCATTGAGCGTGGGAAATTCGATGACGGGCAGAATGAGGCGAGTCTGGTTGACATTGCTCTCATCCATGAGCTTCTGTATGAGCTGAGCGATGTCCTCGCGCTTTTTGGTGACAGTGAGGAAGTCGAACCAATTTGTCAGCTGTTTGATGGGCAATCGATAATCCTTGATGGGCTCCTTGAAGAACTGCTCCACGTATTGCAAGAGATATAAGCCGCAATCCGTAAAGTTGTTCTGTTGAGGCACCTTGACGCAATGACCAGGCATGTTGTCCTTGTTGAAAATGTGCGCCTGCGCATCCGGCTTCTTCACCTTATACTCGCAGGTGAGATAATCTCGGAGAGTGGCCACCACACGGCTGCGCGAGGCACCCGCCAGCGAGTCAAAGATTAATATCAAGGGCTGCTTAACAGCCGGCACATCATCATTGGAGGAGCGTGCAGGTCCCGTCGCCGACAGGGGCGTTGATGAGGTGCCCGCTGACGACGATGCGGCATCTTTGCCTGCCGTCGGTGGATTCGAATTTTCGCTGTCCTCAGATGCCATATCACTTTCATCGCCCTCAGCCTCGTCGCGTTCGCTCTCATCATCATTGATGCGACATAACTCGGTGGGCATGCTGGGAAGATTGACGGAATCACGCTTCGACAGCGGAGTAATGGTTGTGTTGCCAATCTGTAGAGAGACCTTCTTGCCACGCGGGCGTTTCAGCTGTTGTGGCTCAACGGGTTGATTCGTGTCGTAGGTGACAGGTCCCTTGAGGCAGGGGAAGCATATGATAGCTAGGAACCAATGTGATTGCTCATTAATGGGCACTATGATGAAGTCCTTGTCAAAGATGTCCACAATCTTCGTCCATTTCTGGACGCGTGCATGCCGCTTCTGGGCTGCCGTCTGTTTCACATCCGTGGGACGAGTCAAAGTCGTCAGACGTTTATAAAAGAATGTACTAAAAATATGTGTGCGATCACGTTGGGCCTCCGGTATGAGCGTATTGCGCAACCAGAGCAGATAAAAATCAATGATAATATCATTCAGATATGACTCCTTTGTCAAGCAGACGTAATCCTCCATGCGGATGCAGAGACTGCCAGTTCCTTTCGGAGGGTACATTAACAGACTGACTTGCTCATCGGGTCGCAGCTGCCGGGGCGCCATCTGTAGCGGTTTGTCCTGTGCCTTTCGATCCATATCAGCGATGCGTTCGAATATTTCAGCTGCATCACTCGCCGAGATTTCATCCACAAGGCCAAACATTGACTTGATGGTCTCGCGAGCCGAGCAACTGATTGAATCAAACACCAATATTATGCGACGCTCATGGAAGCTACCCTGTCGCTTGACACAAAATTCTGTAGAAGAATTTATCACAACTATAATTACTCCAATTACAAAGAGTTTGAAGCTGCTTACGTTCAATGGGCGGATCGTCGGGTAATTGGAGCTCAGATTTCACATACTGAGCGCATGTTTTCAGAAAGTAGAAGGTAATAAGAGGCTGCGCCTGCTCCGAGTTGCCAAAGTGGGCAATGACCTTGATTACCTCGTGTTTGTATATGTGCAGCACGAACTTATCATCCTTGTCCTGCCGAATGCCAACTATGCGGACACCTTTCGATGTAAACTTCACCTGTAATGCAGACAGACACATACGTCAGTTGGACACAATCCAAAACAACAGAATCTCTGTTGTTTGAGGTTGAGGTGTTGTTGTGGGGAAACTAACCGGCTCAGTGACCTCGAAGCGATTGGGCATCAAACGGAGGCACTTGCATTGAAGTTCAGTGCAGAAGGCCTCTCCTGCGGGCACATCAGACTGATCAGTCACATCTCCACGCACAAAGTCTGCAAAAATATCACAATAAAACAGAGTTGAATTCAAATTGATTTATACACTTTTTTTCCACATGTGGTTGCAGCAGCGTCACATTTCTTTTTGTGTGTGGCTTTCCAAGTTTGCTTTTCAAATTATATCATTACCTTCGTCTGCCATTTCTAAGTTTTGTTTAATGCTTTTAAATAATTTATAAAAATTCACTTAAAATGCAATCATTATTGCAATTCTGTGAAACGCATCTAATAATATCGTCTACTATTCGCTAAGAGTGTGCTTCTTCTTATTTTCCCCAGTTCTCTTTAATGCAAAATGGCGTGGTGCTAAAGCGCCACCTATGATTTTATTATACAACTAACATTAACGAACAGCATTGCCAACATTAAATTTGCAGCTCAAATAATATACACAGGGTTGCATCAAATGATAATCATAAATAATAGGTAATCGATGTTGATGGCATGAGTTTGAAATTAAAGTGTGGGAAAACTGAGAAAAATATAATTGATTTTAATTAACTCACTTTTATACAGCGCTTCTTCGTCCACTTCAGGCAAGTTTGGTTCGAAGGCAAATGCAGCTGGTAACTGATGAATGCCACCATTGGAATTCCTTTTCGCGTTGTTCGAGAACTGAAAAGTAATTTTTTTTTAAATTGTAAACAGTCAATTTTTAAATAACATGCAATGCTACTTACATTCCCATCGGCATTAGTGTCTTCCAGATCGGCCTCATCCTCACTGCTAAGCAGTACCACAGGATCTGCTTCAGCAACGCGGCGACCACTGCGCGTACGTCCCCCACGGATGGCCATGCCTCTGCCTCTAACGGTAGTCGTCCCAGCTGTATAGGCAATGCCAACGCCACCCACTTGCTTTAGTCGCGCCAGTTCCCGTTTCTTGTCGACTGTCGAGACAAGATCATTGCCCGATGCTGAGGCGCCACTCATGCCCGTTGCTGTGGCATTCGCAGACTTCGTTATATATGATATGCGCTTGGGCGGCTCCTGGAAGACTCTCTTGCAGCGTTCGCACTTGGCGTGATCCATACCCGTGAAACCGCACAGTTGACAGATGGCATAAAAGCCATCAATTAGTTTGCGTCCTTCAGTGGGATTAACTGGAGTGGCCCCGGCAGCGGCTCCACTTGTTGGTTCCCGTTTCACAGGCTCTGTGGCTGAGGAGGTGGCACTTGTCTGCTGATGCTGCTGCTGTTGTTGTTGAGTATATGCGGGTTGTTGGGTATTTGTTGCTGCGGTATTTGGGGCAAGTGCGGCATTTGCTGCAGCTGCGGCTGCCGTTGCTGCCGCTGCAGCTGCGGCTGCCGTTGCTGCCGCTGCAGCCGCTTGAGCGACAGCTGCAGCGTTCTCCTGCTGTCGATTTATCTGCAGACTCTCCTCGGCACGTGAGATTAGTTCGCTGGCAGATTCGTTGACGGAGAAGCCAACAGTGACCACAAAGTCCACATTGGCACCTCGATGCTCCACACACTGAATGGTCGTGCTGTTGTCAAATGGCACACTGACCTGCTCCAGCAGATCCTGCACTGTGCACGACTCCCGCGGCAATGTGAACGTTATCAGACGCTGTTCACCCGATGCCAGTATCACCAACATCTTGGCGCTGTTGCGGTCTCGATCCGCTATCGGTTGTCCAGCACGATTGTTGAGCACATGTTGCGAATGAATCTCGTAGTTGTTATGCGAGGTCTGTTGCACCGACGATGCCTGAGGCAGCGTGGGAGTCGTCTGCGTCGGATGCACTCGGGCTTGAGGTTGTGTCTGTGGTGCGGCCTCGAGCCGCGTGGCTGCAGGATTTGCTTGTTGGGGCTGTGGTGCTGGTTGTTGTTGTTGTTGCTGCTGCTGCTGCTGTTGCTGCATTGCCTGTTGCTGTGGCACAGTCTGCGACAGTTTCGGCACGGGACGCACTAGAGTTCCTGGCGAACCATGCCTAATCGGTTGTAATCCGGTTGAGTTCAAGGGAGCCGGTGAACTGGACATAGTTTGTCGTTTCTTAAATTCTGACAACGACATACTGGCACCGCCTACTGTTCTCACTCCGGGCTGCTGCTGCTGTTGTTGTTGTTGAGGGTGAGTTTGCTGTTGCTGCTGCTGCTGCTGGTGATCTTCTTCAGGTGTTGCTCCTGGCTGATAGTATGTAGTTAACGTGGTATTGCCAGCAGTGGGCATCTGCATGGTCATGGTGCCTGGCACAGGCCCCTTTTGCTGCTGCTGCTCCTTCTTCACCACAGCTGCCTGTATCCGCTCCTCCAGATCGAGCCCCATCGTGCTGGTGTTGGGAGCCGGCGCCTGCACAGCAGGAGCTGCAGCCACTGCTGCACGATATCGCACTGGCTGTTGACGCATCATAATCATATGGTGCTGCTGCTGCTGCTGCAGTTGCTGCTGAGGATTGCCGGCTGCATCGCTGACAACATGGCGATAGACGTGCCTCGGCTGCATCTGCTGTCCTGGTGCGCCATTTACAGTGGGTTGATTGAGGATGGTTATCTGTTTCGTCATGGGGGATTGGGTGAGAATCTGCATGGTCTGACCATCGCCGGCTTGACTTGTTTGCACCACAACCTGAGCCCGAGTGGGACGCACTCCTGCTCCTTGGGGACGCATGCCTCTCACAACGCCACCTGCCACAGTTTGCATGCCTCCGCGTGGACGCATATGTCGCACGATGGTTGGAGTAAGTGTTGGCCGGGTGATCACAGTTCCTGTTGCATGTCTGGCGATGACGGCGCCTCCACGTGTTGCTTTGCCCCTAAATGGTGCGCGTACCATCTGAGTGCCCGTTGCAGTCGCCACCAGCTGCGGTTGTTGCTGCTGTTGCACCTGTACTTGTTGTTGTTGTTGCTGCTGCTGCTGCTGCTGTTGAGCCTGTTGCTGTTGGATTGGTGCCTTTTGCATTTGAACTTGTTGATAGACAACGTTGCCAGTCTGTTGGGGCACAACACGAGTCTGCACCAGATGCGCTGTTTGTGCCTGCAACTGCAGCTGCTGATGTTGTTGCTGCTGCTGCTGCTGCTGTTGTTGTTGTTGTTGTTGTTGCTGTTGCACGTGCTGCAACACGTGTTGTTGCTGTTGCTGGGGCGGCGCTGTCGTATACACCACACGATTGTTGTACGAATGAATGTTGATGCCTTGCTGTGGCAACCCCGTTGCTTGCCGCATGATCAGCTCCTGATGCTGTGGCGCCTGTATCAGCACCTGCTGCCCTGTTGGTTGTTGCACAATCACGTGCGTGTTGTTCAACATCTATTTAACCATTCAAATAGAAAATGTTTAATCAGATTGGGAATTGGGAATGGGAGTAGTCGGGGCACTTACACTGATCTGTCGCTGCTGCTGCGGAGTCGTTGTCATACGGTAGACAATCTGTTGATGTTGCTGCGGTTGTTGCTGCTGTTGTTGGGCTGGTGATGCCTGCAGTTGCAATGTTTGCTGCGGATGCTGTTGCGTTTGCAGCAGTTGCTGCTGCTGCTGAGGAGATGCTTGCACCAATTGTGCTGTTTGCTGTTGGTAGGCGGGATGTTGCTGTTGCTGCGGCTGTTGATATTGTTGCTGCTGTTGCTGCAATACTTGTTGCTTCTTCTGCTGCTGCTGCTGCAGCTGTTGCATGGAGGCATGCTGCACAATGGTATTCGGTTGCAGCACCTGATCCGATGTATAGTAAATCTGTTGAGTATGTTGAAGGGCGGGCTGTTGCTGTTGTACATATTGTTGTTGCTGCTGCTGCTGTTGTTGTTGTTGTTGCTCCAAGTGCAACTGTTGCTGCTGTTGTTGGACATCCTGCGCCTGCTGCTGATAGTGTACTTGTTGGTGCTGATGATGCATGACCACTTGCTGCTGTTGTTGCTGCTGCACCTCTTGTTGTTGTTGCTGCTGCTGCTGCTGCAGATCAGGACCAATGATATAATGACTGGCGGTGGCTGCCTGCGGTTGCTGATACTGTGCAGGGGCAGTGGTTTGATACACAACTTGTTGTTGATCGTTGAACACCAACTGCTGATCCTCCTGCAGCACAAGCGACTAAAGTTCAAGAATAAATAATTTATTAATTATATGAGAAATTAAACTAGTATTGGAGCACACTCACGCCAACTTCATCGTGCGGAACTTGGACTACCTGGAGGTCAGAATAAACAGGCTTCATGTCCATATCTTCCAGGGGCACAATGTACTGCTCCATGGCAAGCACTGTAATTAATCAATTTTATATATGTACATGTCTATACACTCATGTATTTGTATCTGTGGATGAAGATGCCCTTTTGGGATAATCATCACATCCATTGTATACACATCATGTACGTGCATGTGTGCCGCCTGTGACGTCACAAGCTCCGTTAGGAAGCATAGCAGCAGCGCAATTTTCCTTCATTTTGCATTGTCGATTTACCTTTTTGGGCCTTGGCCAATGCGATATTGGCGTTCCGATTTGCTAGTTGCGTTAAAGAAAATTAAAATCTCTCGCACGCTTGTTCACAAATTGTTAATAAAATCATCTTCTTTTCAGCCATATTTTGTTTTACACAACATGTTTCATCACTAAAATAATGTTGGCTTGGGTTTGTATAAAAATTCGCTTTCTTTAACAAACACCAAAGCGACGAGGCAGAATTAAATATGGCGTTTTTTCGATGTTGGCAACTCCGTACAAATTAGTACGGAATGCGCCATCTAGCGAATATTTTGCCGACAGCTGTTTACAAATATTTCCAGCGTTGCGTTTTGCTCTGCATTTTTATCGATGCCTGCCTTTAGCGCGTTTTCGTCTAATGTAGAGAGGTACCTCTATTTGGCATGTAGGGCGATGAATATATTTTGTGGTCCCACTAAATGACTGCAAGCCACTTATCACTGGAGTTTTATTAAATTTCACCATTTTCATCACTAATCGCGAACGCGGCAACTTTGCCTTTTTTATATGACTTTATAAATAATATAAAGTAAATATTGCGCGTAAATTTAGATAATTAATTATCGGATTTATGACAGTTTGAACGATGATTTGTACGAGGCGAAAGGAGCGCGCTGCTCTTGCGAATTATTGTGATGAGGAGGAAGAAGAAGAACCAACAACATACGACGAAGAAGATTAGTTCAAAAAATGCACCAAAAAACAAGAAAACAGTTGGTAAGTCTGTTTGGTATTTTAAATATACCAATGAATTTGAGAAATCTGTTGTATTCATGCAAAATAAATCAATTGGGATAATTATTTTAAATATTATACTGCTTATTAAACGTAAAAGTCGAACGCAATTTAATTATTTCGTGTCTGATAATAATAAAGAACATAAATTTTTTTTTTGGGCAATATTATTTTATTTTTTCGAATGTGATACGGAAACATTGGTTGGTGACGTCAGTACTACAGAGTTTGTTTTGTCTCTAATTAGTGAATCATCTCCAAAAAGAAAGGAAGTTCTAGCAAATAGTGTTCGTTCAAATTAGCTACAGGTGCGCCACAAAATGTTCTCCAGTGGTCCAAATTATAATAAGCTAAAGACGAATTTGCGCTTGGCGCAGAATCGTCTCAAGTTGTTGGAAAAGAAGAAGGCGGAACTCACTCAGAAATCTCGCAAGGAGATCGCTGATTATCTTGCCACAGGCAAAACGGAGCGAGCAAGAATCCGTGTGGAGCACATTATACGGTAAGGGCAGTGTTGCCAACTGCTTGAATTTATTTCGAAAATAGCCAACATTAAAAAAATAGCTAGTTTTGGCTTGATAATGGGTAAACTAATGTGGAGTGCCGTTTCAGTGAGGATTACTTGGTGGAGGCCATGGAAATCGTGGAGATGTATTGCGATCTGTTGCTGGCCCGCTTTGGACTCATCCAACAGATGAAGGAACTGGACGCTGGCATTGCCGAACCAGTGTCCAGTCTGGTCTGGGTCTGTCCTCGTTTGCAGAGCGACATTGCCGAGCTGAAAGTCATCTCGGACATATTTGTCCACAAGTATGGTCCACAGTTTGCAGAGCATTCCAGGACTGCCACCGGAGATCATTATGTCTCCGAGAAGCTGATGCACAAGCTGACCTTGCAGGCGCCGCCTAAACTGTTGGTGGAGAATTATTTGATAGCCATCGCCAAGAACTATAACATTGAATTCGAGCCGGATCCACAGGTGATGCAGGAGGAGCATAAGCCTGATCCGCAGCAGCATTTGATTGACTTATCTGATCGCAACAATCTCAGTGGAGGTGGCGCTGGTGGTCCAGCCCCACCGGGCTTCATAGGGTATCCGGCCATGCCCCAACTGCCGGATATGCCAGCCCCACCCAGCACCAAGCCATTCAATTATCCACCATTCGGAGGTGGCGGCGGCGGTGGAGGCGGGGCTGCTTGTGCTGCGCCAGCACCTGGTCCAGTGCAACCACCACCACTACCGTTCGCATACAACATACCGCCCAATCAGCCGACGATCACGCCTGCCCAGAGCAAGTGCGCCGAGGAGAAGGATTTGAACACCAATTTCATCAATGTGAGTAGAAGTTTGAGTTTCAAGTAGTCGCTCCAAGCTGAAGATCGCATGTACACATATTTCTCTGCATGATCGGGCGATTCCAGCACGAAACTAATGTCGAGACTGGTGAGCCGGATGGTTCTGGCAGTCCGGATGAGAATATATTGGTAGGTTGATGCTATATGTAGTATGCCTTGAGTCTGGTCTGGAACTAACTTGCTTTCTGTTTGTACACCCCCCTCTGAAACTAACTCCCCTCGTCGACAAATACAATTGTTGTGTGTTCCGTTTCGTCTTGTGACGTCACAATGTGCGCGTAAGTCCAGAAAAGAAATCCATGAGTCAGCGTAGTTGTTGTGTGATTTCCCAACCGCTTTTAGATTGATGTCTTATGCTGTGTTATCTGTTATTGTTTATGATTTCTTAACTTGTATTTGATTATGATTATTATTTTGCTTTGACAGCGCCCTCACCCGCACGATCCGCCGCCACGCTACTCCTCGATTAATCCTGTTAACTTGCAGGTCAGCGAATCGCATTTGACACGATGACGCAGACGAACTATTATGCTAATATATACCAAAAGCGCATCTTTAATGTGACCTAATTTCTCTATCCGCAGAATGCCAATAAACCGAAACCCCAACCACGCTCAAAGCTGCCACCTGGCGGACCAGAGCAGCCCAGTGCGCCGCCACCAGCTGATCTGCTGTCGTTGCCCAATGTGCCCAGCGATCTGCCAGATGTGTCCAGTGGCAGTGGCAAGGCAGGCGACGACGACGAGATTGACTTCGATGAGCTGTCGCGTCGATTTGAGAATCTAAAGAAGCGCAAATGAAGCTGTCCCGTACTTGTTTCTCCATATATGTATAATCTTTTCGCATTCACAATTATTGTTAATGTTGTCAACAACTAAACATATTCAAATAATCACATGGTTAAAACGCATCTAAAAGAGTTCATCGCTCTCAACGACTTCCTTGAGTTCCAGCAGCTCCAGCAGTCCTTTGCCTTTGGTCTCGTTGCGCACCAATTCGTCGATGACCCGATACTGTCCGGGATCGATGAGCAGTGTCAGATGCAGCGTTGATTCCTCCCATTCCTCGTGCTCCACTGTATTGGCCAGCTTGATGACAGAATCCTTCAACTTGCCGCCACCTTCCTTGCCGGCAAAACTGACGCGCAGTTTCATGCGAGAGCGCTCAATGGGCAAGTGCTCGCGGAGCATCTTGATGGCCTCCAGTGTGTTCTGCTTGGTATTCTTGTTCATCTTAACATTGAAATGGGCATCCTTGAGCGATTTCTCAATAATTGAAGCAGGATACGGACGGCGTGTCTCTGGATTTACACAAAGAGCTGCCACGCTATTGACGATGCTGTTGAGTTGCGAGTCCAGGACACTTTGCCTCTCCTTCTCAGACACTTGTAGCTCTCCTTTGCTGAGAATCTCCTTGCAGATTTCTGTTTCATCCTTGGCCCCGAACGCCTTTTGTAGCTCATCCTTCTTGGCTGCTTGTCCCTTGGACACATTTGTGAATATCGTGTGCGTTTGCAGAACCTCATCTATGTCCTTTTCACTGAATAATGCACTTCAGTTGTGACTGTTGCCATGTGCTTCAATGGTCATATGGACTCACCTGTTGTTTCGCCAGGATAATACTTTATTCTTATAGCACGCTATCTCAAAACGTTTGCCAGCCTTTTTCAGCCGCACAATTGCCACATTTGTGAGGCGAATTTGATTTGTTGGTGTAAATATTTTGGACATTCTTATTGTTTAGTTCGTTGCTGAGTGTAAGTGTGGCTGCATTCCAAGTAACAAAAAAATACCAATAAAATATTCAGGGATATCTTATGGTATTAGGTGTGCTTTTAAAATACTAAGAGCTGTGCTGTATCTTTGGCACGTGAATTGCACTGCTTCAAAATACCAGAAAAAATACCAAATTTTGTTAACCAACACTTTGATAACGACTAAAACTCAAATAAGTGCGGGACGATTTCGCATTAATTTTATTTGTTTCATTTTTGAATATATGCATAAAACATAAATCTGTAACAATATATATATTATTTTTGGTTTACTTTCGATGCAACGATTTGGCGTCAATGCAATTGTGTTTGACAGCATGCGATTTGTTGTCAGTTGCCCGTTGCCAGACACAATCACAAGGCAGCTCTTTGGATTTGAATTGTTGTTGTCTGTGGACGCATGACCATATTGAAAACATAACTGGGTTAAATCATAAAATATCTAAATTTTAGGGTTGCTTCTGTGGGCACTCGGACATCTCGGTTTCGGGCTCGCAAGGACACGTTTCGGCGCCATCATCCATGCAGCCTTCCTCCTCACAGATGCCGGCATCGGAGGTCGGAAGCTCGAGCTCTTCCTTGTAGCCCATGTAAGCGGATGCACGCTGCTTGATGATCTCCTGTATGATGGCTGTGAGTATCTCGCGCGAGTCCACAATATGTCCAACTTCCTGGGCGACTTCGGCCGACAGCCACGGACAAACGTTCTTGATGAGTTGCTCCTTTTTGACGGCATCGGACGCCGGCTCAATGTTCTCCAGGACCTCTGGCACCAGGCTGGCAATGTGTCCTTGCAGCAGCTTGGCTGCCGTCACACTCTTCTGCATCTCATCATCCAGCTCCTTGGCAATGGCATCCTGTCGTAGGCGGCGCTCCTTCTCAGCCTGCAGCCGCAGCTCCTCCGCCTCCAGACGACGCAGTTCGGCCAGCTCCGCCTCCCGTTGAGCCAGGAATCTAAAGGGTACAAAAGTTAAGTAAATGTACTGGAGTTAACTTGGAAGATCGCTTACTTTTCCTGTTTGCGACGCAATGCATCCAATTCCATTTCGTGGGCAACTTCGAGCATAGACTGCTCAATACAGGCATCCACAAGGACATCAATGATGGGCTGTGCCTCCGCATCAAAGTGGAACAGCTCGCCATCGACAATCTCTGTGCCCACATCGATGCCCACCTTGGCAGGAATATACGGCGGTGTTGGTGGCTTCTCCAGAAACAGATCCGTTTGCGTCTCCATGTTATACTCTGGCGGGCGTTGCACCAGTTTCTCCAAGTACTTGTCCGTTTGCAGTGCCTCGTGCTTCCTACCCTTTACTGGCGGCGGCGTTCCCAGCACATTCCTCTGATTGCGGCACTGTATCGACCGCTTGCGCAGCATATTCCGGCGTCGCAGCTCGGCGGCCTTATCGAATGGATCCACCTCCGTCTGCAATGCATCATGGAAATTCGAATGTGTATATGCATTAGTCATGGGTCAGGGTTGGTCTACGCCCAGCAGCGGATGCGGATGCCAACTACTTACAATCATGGACGGGTTGCCAAAGTTGCTGCCCTTTATGACTCGCCGGTCGTACATCATGTTCATGTAGGGCTCGGGAGGTGGCACGACGGGTCTGCAACGAAAAATGGAGAAATTAAAGTTAATTAGTGTAAAACCTCGACCTAGTTCATCCTCACAACACCAGGAGTAGTAGTGGTAGTAGTAGTAGTTACTATTTCTGAAGAGACCTCAATCTGTTGCTGCACCCTCAAGGCGATAAATATCAAATTTATGCAGCCGATGCAGCTGTCCAACTGTCCATCTATCCACTTCCTCCTCCTCCTCCTCATGACCCACCACTCCCAAGGGGCGTTGTGCTTGTCAAGACATCTCCGATTTGCATCAATTTCCGTAAAGTTCACTACACTTTTGGGTCAGATGGCTTGGATATGGCAAACATACATAGCTCTTCTATAGCCCACTTTTAACCTACCAGCTTAAAGCTACTTCGGATCGAAAAAAGCTTTAAGCGGGTTTAGGTTGAGTCCGAGAAAGGGAAGAGGAAGAACAGCGAGAGAGAGGTTTGCCCCTGGGTCGGTCAGTTATTTATGACTTGCTAATTTATATAGCGAATAGGAATAGTTAACGTATATACTGCATACATATCAGATATGTATGTATACATATGTACATATAGGATTGTACTCCTTTGGGCCATTGGGAACCTGAACTCGTGACCTATGCAAATTTTTCAGTATCTCGGTTCTGGAACTGTAACTGGCCCACAACGGCCAGGAAGTCACATTGAAGTTGCCCGCCACTCAAGTGGCGTCCTTAAATGTGTGCAAGTGTCTGCCACATCCACACATACATACACATATCTATATAGTATATATATATACATATACACATGTCTACCAAAACCCAGGCGTAATACTCTCTGGGTCTGGGTCCTGAAGAACAAAGCAATCAACCAAAGTGACGACTCAAATACCTTCAAATACATATTTACCTATGTATGTATGTACATACATACATGTGTTTTCAGAGCCAAGAACAACTTCGAAACTATGTGAAAGAGGGTGATGAACTATCGGATACTATGTACAAGTTTTAAATTTGAAATCCTATTTTAATCAAATCTTTCTTATACTATTTTTTTTGTTTTAATATTGTAGTTCCCTTAATTTTTAAGTGGTTATAAAAAATAATTATTAGCATTTTAAAATATAATATAAAATAATATTATTAGATATATTTGAAATTCAATTATTAAATTTATCATATAAATTTTTAATTTATTTTTGTTAAAAATCAATTAAAAAAGATTCTTTTAAAAAAATATTATTATATTTATGCAAACTATAAAACGTTACTCAGTATATATGTATATATGTTTTGTATTTGATATAATCTATTTAATAAATTATCAAACTAATTATGTATTAAGTAAATTATTAAAAACACAAGAAAATACAAAAGATATGCAAATGCTGATAATGTATTAAATACTTGAATGAATAATTAAAACCATAAAAATACTGAAACAGCTCGAAATCTAAACGAGTGCACACTAAAGTTGGGATTTTGGCCAAAATTAAATAATAATTTAATGATTTGATAAATTCAAAGGAAATATTATTCAAATAGTAAGATGAGTTTAACATATTTAACAATTTTTTATTATTTATAAAAACAACTTGTAAATTTATAAAAAATTTGAGCAACTTACAATACCCTATTGTACTCTGAGTACATGGTATATTGGAAAATGTTGCAAGTTTATTTTGGGTGTTTAGACAAAATATACTTTCCTGTGCAGACGTTTTCTTCAAATACATACAAAATCTATTTGTAATTCGAGATATGCATCAATGAGCATTGAGAACTAAGTTATTGTCGAGATTGTAAAAACCAGATTTTAATAGCCACAGATTTTAAATAATTTAAAGAACATAAAACTTCAGTTAAATTGAAAAAAAAAATGTAAACACTTTTGAAAATTATAATTATATAATTAATGTTTAATTAAAATATAAAAGATTATTAATCTAATTAAATATTTCATTAAAATCTTAGAAAAAGATTGAAAGCAATATATTTGAAGTAAAATTATTTTCGAAAATATTGAGGTTATTGCAACGTTTATCCATCTACTTTTACCACAAAATTGATTAATACCATAAAATACAACTAGATAAATTAGTGATATAATTCAAGTCATCATTATGTTTTATGGACTATAAAGATAAATTCGTATTCTATCAATAGAATGCGTAATTTGACAGCAATTCATAATGAAAGGATAAACTTATTGAGGTCGTTTTCGAATGAATAAGGGCAACTATATAGTAAATATATAGTAAATGAGTGTTCAGTTTTCTCAAATTACTTTCAATTATACATATGCATATAGGTATATACATAAATATATGTGAATATATAGGAGTTACCCCAACATTTGGATTCGTATATAGTTATTCCGATAGTTCCTATGCCACATATGCAGAATATGAATGTCCTGCTGCCTTCACTTCACTTCACTTCACTTCACTTCACTTCACTTCACTTCACTTCACTTCACCTTACTTCACTTCACCTCACCTCACCTCGCCTCACCTCACCTCCATTCACTTCACCTCACTTCATTTCCCTTCACTTTACTTCCCATCACTTTACCTCACTTCACTTCCCATCTAACTACTCCTGGCTTTGTTTTTATGGTGCTTAAGTCACAATTTCCGACTAAAGTGACTTGTTTTTATTATATGTAGTATCAGCTATACATAGTATAGTATTAGTATATCTATAGTAGCTACTTTTAACTTATTTAAGAGAGGGGGGATCATGGGGTTATGGTAAGAGTGAGAGGCAGCCGGCTTTGCATGACAAATGGCAAAGGACGACGACGTTGCGTCTCTTCACCTGCCACAAGTAAGTTTTGCGTGTACAGTAGTGGTCAGAAAAGTAGAAATACTATTATGTAAAGTCTTTTAAAACTGGACTAAATATAATTTTTAACTTTTTAACTTAACGTCTTTGGGATGTAATTCGCATATTTGTATATAAATTGTAATTTATATCAATATTTATGCGTTTAAATAGGAAATTCATTATATTATTATTAGTATTTCCTGATTAAAAAAAACTTATATTTTAATTCTAAGTGTAGAGTAACAGTTTACCTAATACCATATATTTTTTATAATTTTTTATATTTTACTTTCATATTTTTGTAATTTGTTTGATTTATTTTAGTACCGCGAAATAATAAAGTTTTATTAGCTATATTTTGGCAGTGCTGTAAATAGTATTAAACTTTTCCTAGTTTTTATAATATTTAAGAGAAATATTTATATATCAAATATGTTATTTGGCGGCACTAAACAAAAAAATTTGTAGGGGGGTGCAATAATTGGAATTTATCAAAACAATGTATTTTTATTATAACCTATCATTATAAAATATTAAAATCAATTTCAGTTTAAATGAAAGTAACGTATCTCACAACTCGTACTATTATTTTGACCACAGTTGTGTAAAATTCATATATGGGACATTAATATATATGTATGTTTATTGGAAGAGTATTGGGTATATATTCCCTGCCGCTATCTGGCAAATAATTAATAAGCCAGCCTCGTTATTTAGTCAAATGAAATTCGAAAATTTCCAATTACAAATTTCCAATTGAATTGTTAACGCACTCAAATCAATAAAGTGTGGAAAAATGTGGAAAACTCAGGCAGGAGGGGGGGGGGGGCCCTGGTCAGACCCAAAAATATACAGTAAGTTCTACTCGTCAAGTGGCAACGCATTTGAATTTATGGTAATATACACGGAGCTGTTGTTGGCCCAGTTAGTGGACAGAGTCTTTGTTTTAGCCTTGTTTCTTTTGGTTTTTATGATTTTTCCTATATTTTTTGTTACCTCTTCTCTTGGTTGTTGTTGTTGCGTCGCTGTTGCAGTTGCTGCTGGAACTGCGCCTTGGTTATGTGCAGTCCACCAGCTAGAGCTTGTGAGTCAGCTTTGGATTTGGAGGCCACTGGCGCATTGCCAGTGGCAGCGGTGGCAGCTGCAGCGGCGGTGGCAGCTGCCACAGCTGCTGTGGCACGCACTCCCATCTGGCGGGTGGCGGTGTTGGTGGTGGCGTTGGTGGTGGTGGACGTGCCACGATTCTCCTTGTCCGGCGCGGCAGCCATGGGCCGAGTGCCGACATCCTTCTGCTGATTGTAGTAGCTGTGCAAGATCATGGGGTACGAGGAGTAGGCATAGACATGACGTCGCAGCATGGACGCCGGCAGCAGCTGCAGCTCGTGGGGCGGCGGAAGGAATATGCCCGTGGGCACAGTGGTCTCGAACCGTGGACGTTCCATGTGGCCACGTGCTGCCAGCCAGGCACCGCTGCCCGTGGCAGTGGCAGTTGCAGTTGCCGCACTGCTGTGACCGCTACCAGCACGTCCGTAATTCTCCTCCGGCGCCAGGAAACGCAGCTTGTGGCTCAGCTCATCGGCAAAGCTGCGCACCTCCTGCGTGCTGCGCGAGAAGAAGGAACGGGTCGTCAATGGCGGATTGTTGGCGGTGCCAGCTGCGGCTCGTTCCTCGACATGCTCGAGCGGCTCCCGTATGATGGGACGGACAATGGCCTGGTTGGGCTTAAAGCTATGCGGATTGCTATCGAAATCGCCTTCGATGGAATTGTGCAGCACGGAGAAGGCGTTGGTCACCACGTGCTGGAAATTGTATGGACTCTGATAGCGTTGTACGTTAAAGGAAGGAGTCTGTTGCTGTTGCTGCTGCTGCTGCTGCTGCTGCTGATGGCGTCCTGGTGCAAAGGGGTAGCTGCTGGAGAAGGAAAAGTTCTGTGCACGCTGCTGCTCCGGTTTATGGTCAGGGAAGTGCTCTGGATCTGGATCTGGATCTGGATACGGATTGTGGTGCTCTAAACTGGTGCTATTGGTGTTGGTGTTGCTCTGCTGGCTGCTCGTCTCTGGCATGGTCTGGCCTCGATCAGCGATTCCAGCGGCTCATTTCCACACACCTTCACACAGCAAGTATAGTTCCTTTGAATGTATGCGGAATTTGTCAAGTCACACTTCTCACATATACACCAAATACACACATATATACAGTTATACACTTTAGACACTTATACACTTGCACAGGGGCGAGTTAATCAATATTTAGTTAGTTGGTGTTTGTTGGTTTGTAGCTGCCCCTTTTGTCCGTCCACGTAGTTGGACAGCAAGGAGCACGCCTTGTTCCGCACGGTTCGAGTGGCGAACGCCAAATGACCAAGTTGCTCGGCCCTCGGTCCCAGCTCGGCCATCGGTCTGGTCAGCCGTCGTCCAACACAGCTGACTATCGACGCGCTTCACGAGCACCAGGGGGGGTAGTCGGAAGGGGGTAGTTGTTGTGGAGTAACCCCCTCATATGCAACAACACCGCCAACGCCAGCAATTAACTACTATTGTTGTTGACTGTTTGCCGCACAATTGAATTGCCGCCAAATCCGTGTGTTGCCACCAGGTCTTTTGCATGCCGCATTATGTATGCCACAAATGGCAGTCGTTGCCACTGCCACCACTCTCTACCTCTGCCCCTGCCACTGCCTCTGACCATGTCTTGGTTGGTTTCCAATTAAAAGCGCTTCCTCACCTGACACCCAAACGGCCCAACTCGTTATGAGCTGTTCGCTTTGTCCTTGAATTGAACACATTCCTTTTGTGTCCACAGTGTCCAGCACTTTGGATGACTTCACGCATTCCCGCCGAGCTGACATTGACTGTGAGTGAACTCCCAGTCCTCTAAATAGTAGCGGGAATTGTCGTCCACTTCGAATGTCAATTGCCAAGGTCAATTGCAAGTTCCGCCTTTAACAGAGCTCCAACTTCGAATCCAAATCCGACTCCGACTTCGACTCCATGTCCGTCTCCCACTCCCACTGACTGCTGATAAGCGGAATTAATGATTCAACTGAGCAGCTGAAGCTTGCCTTGGATTCTAGGAATACTTTTATCGCTGTATCACCCACAAGTAGTTACTTAGAAGGCGTTATTGTCACCAAAGGTCAAAGGTAATACCCGTTTTTTTTGGGTAGCAACTTCAAGGACATGTAGGTTTAATCTCCAACTGATCAAGAATATACATGGGGCGTAGTTGCAGGAAACTTATGATTTGACCAAGGAGTATATATATATGTAGTACTATATAACATGGAATACGGAAAAAGTATAGGTGTTAATTTGGTTTCCGTGGAATAGGAACTTCTGATAAAAAGTGATGACAAAAATATCAGGAATAAAGTATATCAAATGATGATAACTTATAATGGGTACTGTGAGTTTTCTACGCGTATTCGATCTTAATAAATAATTTATGGTTTTTAAATTATAATATCGAATAACTACTATACAAAATTATCATTATTATCGTTTAACTAGTTTATGAAAATTCTCCGATAATTAATTTAATTTTAATTTTTTGCAATTTTATGATTTCAAGAAATCGAAAAACCTGTACTTAAACGAATTAAGTATAGCATAAGTTAGTTTTGATAGTTATTCAAGGTTGCGGTTCGACTGCTGAATTTATTACATATAGTATATATTATATATATCAGTATATATTTCAATTAGTTATTTATCAATCCTTGTATTCACAAAATGTGTTCTGAAACTTACAATATTAACAAACAATCAACTCATTTTACCAATTGTCGCATCCTCGAAACGACCTTAACATGACCTAAAAACGATTCTATGGATAATATAGCAATATCTGGGAAGCATTTTCGCCACTTTACGACATTTGCAGCAATTGATGTTGAAATGCGTCAATTTCAGTTTTAACTGCCCAATGAAGGCCCATGTTATCATAGTTCTTCTTCATGTAACACAATTCTGTTTATAGTTCGGCTGCGTGTCTAGGCAGTTTACAGATATATATGTGAACCTAATAGTGTGGAGCTATATAGTATCTGACCATAACCACGCAGACCTCTTAATAATTCATTTACGCAATTTATGACTTGCTTGTGCTTGTGGCAGGCAATAGAAAATAACTTTCATTTTCCTTTGCCCACATTCATATTGACGAATAATAATAAGTGACCGAGGATTCATTGACCTTTCCTAGGGGGTTACGGGCGAGATACCTATCCAAGGAAATGTGTTTGTGAACTTACTTGGGGCAACCTTTGATTTTGACTGGCTTGGGCTGGCTGGCCCACCAGAAGGTCTGCTTGCATGGTGGAGCCGGGCACGGTTTGTCCTGCCATTTGAGCTGCATCTCTGTGACCTCGGTGCGGGTTATGCCCGAGCTGAAGAGCTCCATGCCGCTGCCCTTGCGGCCCACGGTTGAACGTTTGGGTACTGTTGGCATTGTAATTGTTATTGTTGTTTTTCACTCACACTCACACTTTTGTTTATTTGTATAATTTCAAAAGATATATATTCTAGAATTAGTTGTGATTGCTTCTAGCTAAATTTCATGTTTATATAAAAAGCACAAAAACTGACGACACATTTTTCAGTGGCAATTTGATATTTCATCTTAATTGTTTAACACATTTTAAGAATAATTCTTGAAATTGTTGTCTTTTTCAGCTTTTGTTATGTTTGCATTGCAACTTCGTATCCAAAATAAACAACAACGGCGGAATTTTCAACGTTGCCATGGGAATTCAATGCCAGACATTGTTGCATTGTTTGACTCCTTGGATAGAACTGGGCGGGATGTTGCCCTCAGCAGCTGGATAGTTGCTTCGATGTGTACTATGTGACTAACTTGGCCATAAACTAAATAAAATAGATAAGCGAATTTGCAAAACAAATTAAGAGCCTTTGCACCTCGAAAATAGCTTAGTTTTGTGAAGGACATTCCAACATTGTCACGCAAATTATTTTGTGTCAGCTTAAGGTATTCTTATTGGTCAGCTTTTTGATAAGCAATTCAACAAATACAAATAAATAAATAAAATTCGATGAATATAATAATATATTAAGTTTATTTCTTGTCTTAAAACTGTGGTTTAAATAAAACAAATTCAATAGCAGCAGAAATGAGTTTTTCTACAACACTTAACAGCAACGGCTTCTGTTATTAACATAGCATTTGAATGTAACAGCAAGCAGTTCAACAAGCAGTACACTGCAACGCCACAAAATTACACTGCTTATTGCACCGCTTGCTACGAACAGAAGCAGTTTAATTTGAATTTGGAAAAACATAAAAATAAGTTTATTTTTAATCGAACTATGAAATATAGTTTTATTTTGCTTAGTCAGCAAATGCAATTACTGCAAATCTCACTCACATATGAATACGTAATCCCTGCAATTTAATTAAATAAATACCTCCCGTCCGTTGCATGACTATTTCCTTGAAAATTTATTTGGTTTCGAGACTTTTGTCATTTGAGCAGCACATTGGAAGGGCAATCTGATCGGAAAGGAATAAGCAACATACGTTTTGTTGGAATTACATGGGCCTTTATTGGGCCCTATTGTTTTGCTTATTCATTAACAGTGTGTCCACAACTGAGGGCGCATCCCGTCTCATTGAGCAATGACTTGGCTGTCAACGATGACATTTGACTTTATTTTGAAGAAGTTGAGGGAGTTGCCAGGAACTGGGGTGGGTGATAATTGGTGTGAGCGTGTGTCGTCTTTTCACGCTGGTATCCTGTCTACCCCTTTGTATTTGTCGAGGGCAGCCTAATAAGATCAGAGAATGAGAATGGAAATCAAAGAGAGAGAGAGAGAGAGAGAGAGGCATGGTCCGAGTATCGAGCAAACATCAATAAGTGGAATGACGTTTGACATTTGCAGAGAGGTCTGTTGCTGAAACTCAAACTCGTCCCCTTATCCTAACATTGTTTTCTTGGCATTTAAAAGGTTAATGATGCCCACTCGACTGGCCACACAGGCGCTCGCTCACTTCACTGGCGACGTCTCCCGACGACGCTCTCAGATAATCTTCGGCTGCAATTTCCACAATGTTTTTTCTCTCTTTTAATTTTTTTGTATTTTTTTTTTGTGTTTGTTCGATCATTTGCACTGATAGCTGTTAGGGACGAGCGAACTGACTAACTGACTAACTGACTGACTGAGTGACTGAGTGACTGACGGGCTACCTTCTTCTGCAGAAAGGCCAGCCAAGAATATTGTGTCCCACTGTGTGTGTTTGTTGTCAAACAAATCATTTACAGATCTCTCTCTCTCTCCCTTCCTCTCTCTATCTCTATCTCTATCTCTATCTCTGTCAGTCTGCTCTCTCGTTCTCTTTCTTATTCGCTGTGGCTGTGGCGTAGGTGTGAGCTGCAATTTTCCAAGGAAAATCAACTACAACTCGACACACATACTGCATACATACATACATATATGAATTTTGATTAATTTATTGCCATGACGTGTACTGACAGCGATTGCCACAGTCTCTGGCAAGGGAAGGGAAGGGAAGGGATGGGAAGGGAGGCTGAGACCAGGTAACGGTTGAGTAAATAAAAAATATATAAATAAATATATGTATATGTCTATGTATAACACAACAGAGGACCATTGTAGAATTCTGCTGGTTTTTTGTGTTTTATGGTCAACTTGGCGCCATTTCCACATCAATAAAATCACAAATAATATTACAAAAAAAGTGCCATTGAGTTGTCATAAAAATTAACAGCTAACTGTAAACACATAAATAAGGATCTCCAGGAAAAGCATTAGTTTTCTAGGGAGTTCGCTTATTTAGTATTTTATTAATGTTCAATTAAATTGAGATGAAAGTTGTAAATTACAAAAGAAAATAAATATTGAATTTAAAAATATTTTACGAATTAAGAAGGGGCTGGTCGATTATTAATTTTAATTGATTATCAATTAAGCAACTGTAATATATAGTAATTATAGATGGTTATAAGAAAGTATTTCTACTGCTCAAATATTTTAAATCAATTTTTGAAAGATATACTCAGGGTTTGCAATTTCACATTTACATTACTTGTTATCTAGAGAGTTCAATTGTTTATTTACACCTTAATAAAATTTAAAATAATGAAATATTTAAAAAAATATTTGAATAAGATTTAAGAGAATTTATAAAAGTTAAGCTATAAGAAAATATTTCTACTGCTCAAATTTTTTTAATAAAAATTTGAAACAGATATTCAGGTAATAAAGATCCACAGCAAAATTATTTGTTATCTAGAGAGTTAATTAAATTATAATTGTTAACTTAAATTAACATAATAAATTTATAATTAAAATAATGAAAAAAATTAAGAGATTAATTCAATATTAAACTTAAAAATATAAAATAAATTGAAAACAGGTTGATAAATAATTAACATTGATGCAAGATGAAATGCAAGGATCGGAATAAAAATGCCCTGAGGACCCAATCGACGACCCTGAGGACAATCATAAGGATCCACAGTAAAATAATTTCTTAATTAGAGAGATTATTTATTAAAAATAGATAAATGAAATAATAGATAAGTGAAATGCAAAATAGGAACCCTGAATTTCTAAAATTAAATTAAATATATTAAATTAAATATATTTAAAAAAAAAAAAATTTATAAATCTTAAAATAAATTTGTTTGGAATTTCAAAGGCCCTGATCTATAATTAAGATTAATTAAGTATCAAATTATTCACCAACATAAAAAGTTATTATATTAAAAACACTATCTATAGGAAAGTATTTCGACTATAAATTTTAAATACAATTTTGAAATATATATTCAGGGTTTACTATTTTGCATTTCAATGCATTCTAAAAAAATCTCAGTTTGCCAAATGAAGTTTTGCCAGCATTTTGTCGGATTTTTTTACAAGGGGATGTTTGAGGGGTATAGGGGGCTTGTGGTTTTAGGGGGGGGAGGGAAAGTATTGTAGAGTGGCTTCAGTTCGACTTAATTATGAGCAACGTTTCCGGATTCTAAGCCGAGCTGTGCCGCAAGCAATCGCATCAATTATGCATACGCCAACGCACTCGGCATGTGGCATGGGGCATGGGGCATGCAACACAAGCACAGACACAGACACAGATAGAGAGAGAGGGAGAGTGATTGTGTGTGTGTGTGTGTGTTGGCAACAATGTTGGCCTGCAGCTAAGGACCTGCATCCTTTTTGGCTAGCTGGCAACACAGTTTACCGCATGGCAAATTCGACGAATTTCCTGCGGTTTTGGCCAACATTTCAGTTGCTTTGGTTTTGCCAGCAAACTTTGATTGCCCCAGCCAAAGGAGCAGACGTAGCAGGACGAACAGCAGGACCAGCCTGAGCTGTAGGTATATTTGATGTATATGGAGCAGCTTGACCGCAAACAGGATTGGTCGAATTCAATTTATTGTAAATGGCAATGGATTTGGCTGCGAGAGATTCTGCAAACGGTTTGCAGCTGCAGATTGTGGGGGATTCGGGATACGGAATCCTCGGTGGAGGTATCGTTAGCATGGCACATCCGCATGTCAAAAATGTCGCACAAAAATCAAAAAATGTCGTCAGGCAAACGACTGACAAGACGACAGTATTCGGCGTAGCAGGAACATGCTGTAGACAAGCGAAGTACGGCCCTCGGCCCTCGGCCCAGACCCAGACCCAAACCGAGACCTAAACCGAGACCTAAACCGAGACCCAAACCGAGACCTATACCGATACCCAAAGCTATGCCCAACTGAAAAGCGAGTCAAGCAAAACTCAATAGCAAATTAGCAATTCCGATGCCGGCCATTTATATTGTATATTCCTTTTGTTGTAGTTTGACGAACAGACAGAGAGACAGTCAAACAGACGAACGGACGGACAGACACAGAGAACGATCGCGTTGCTTTATTTTTATTTTTATTTCATTTTCTATTTGTGTTTTTTTTTTGTGTGTGTTGAAATAAACGCAACGCGGTTTTTTTTGTAATATATGCCAAGCTCTACAGTTTTTGAAACGATCGATGTTCTCTGTTATCAAGTCCCGACCCGACGACAGTCGAACCTCAACCGCAACCGCAGCCCCACAGCACCACAGAGGCCCACAGTCCCAGAGTCCCGTGTCCAATGCAAATGAGCTTCAAGAGTCACGGGGAGCACTTGGGGCATTACAATGTCTAATGTCTGACTCGCTGACTTCCTAACTGACTGACTGAATGACTGAATGACTGACTGACTGACTGACTGTTTGATTGACTGATTGACACACTGTCGCCCTCCCTCTCTCCTCTTCAGCTCCTTTGAATAGTATTCACTTAATATAACTAGCCCATTTGTCAGTCACAAAAATGAAGTTAAAGTGCCATTTTGTTTGCCGAATGTCGGTAATCAATAATACTCTGGTACTCGTACTACTCCCCGACATATATACACACATACATACATGTATATTTGAGGCATGCAAACTGCCCCAAGAAACCAACCCAGAAATGCTTTGCGTGCTCTGAATTTCATATACATATACATAAACATACGAAATTCGTGCAAATCGTGCAACTTGTTATTTTGTTATAATTTTGGGTGCGCTTCTTTATTATTATGACCATTTGTTAAAACTTAATTCTCTAACTCTCTCCCTCTCCTCCATGTCTCTTTCTCTCTCACACCTTATAGAGCTGTCGAGTATTCGTGCACCGTTAGGCGCCACCTGTATGAGGTATGTTTCTAGCTGGATAAACATCTCTAGTAGCTGACACTTTCACTCTCTGGGCTCCTTTCGAGGTATTCCAGGAACTTATACCTGCACATGCAATTCTCAAGGGTTTTCCACACACACTCAAGAGTTGCCTGTAGTTTTCCTGGAAATTACCTTGAAAATGATAGTTTTCTTTTTTGTATTTCAAGTATCGATCGTAATCGATCTTCAGCTAAATGTTGTTTTGTTTTCATTTTCGCCCCCTTGTTTTTTTTTTTTGACTTGTTTTTGCTCATAACTCAATTAGCCTGAAAAATTATTTAAGCCAAACTACGTGAAGTCTCTATTAGACCACACCACATAATGGCCTATCCGTGGACAGTCACTGTGATTGGGAATGTGACTGTGACTGCGACTGTGACTGCGATTGGGACTGACTTCCGTTTTCGCTGGAAACAATGAAAATGTGTGGAAATTGTTGTTCCTCGCACAAGTGTTAAGGATGTGCGTGACACGATGATTGCACGAACTCGCCAGGATGTGTCACGTAATCTCCATTTGGGCGTGTGTTCCGATTGTCTCCCAACTCACATCATTCATCTCCAATCTCTCTGGGTTCTCAAAACGTGTCTCGATCACCAGCTATCTGGTGTCTCTGATAGGGCTCTTATAACAGGGCTTATTGCGTATTTCCCAAACGGATATTCATTATTCATCAACATAATAGGTTCATCATATTTAGGAATTGTAATTATAGAAATTTTCTTTATTTTAAGAATTGTTTCTATTTTTCGAAATATGTCATATGCGTTTAGGCCCATTAATATACATTGTGATCTGAGTTATAGTTGTATTTTTATCTTGTTTGTACGAATCCGTTACCTAATTTATAATAAATAACTTTAATAACCAATTTTAGATATTTGAAAAAGAGCACAGTTTATAAAAAGTTATTAACAAGAAAGTTATAGTCGATGACTTTGAGATACCCATGAAATATGCCAAGATTTTTAATTTTGAATTGGTCTTTAAAGCATTCACAAAATAATATTAAGAAATTATGAAGTAATACGAATAATTACTGTTATTTTTAATTTCAATTTTACTTGACCTCTACTAAGAATTTTAACTATTTTCGTGCATTTGAATGTTTTTTTATAATAAGTTTTATAGTAATTTGGATCTTAACGAATTATTCTGCACAACATCACAAATTATTTGAGTATATGCCGGAAAATAAGAGAATCATTTACAAAATCAAAAATCTTAATTATGCAATTTATATATAAAAATGTTAAATTATAGATAAATTAAAAAACATGAACCAAAATATTAAATTTACATATGCACTTCGGAGATTTAATACTAATATTTAACTATACTATGTATAATTATTTCAAATTTATTATTCAATGAAGTAAGCATTTTAGAATATACAAATTGTTTCAAATTTAGCTAAATATTAATTAATTATAAATAAATCAAACTTAAGCTACTCAATGATCTGTTAGATAAGTTTTTGAATAATTTTGTATAATATTGTATATCGTGATCAAACTTCAAACTCCATTGCAACAAATATTCGAATTTAAGATTTTGGCACTAATCGATAAGAAATTTCAACTCTGTTATTTTGACAAATAAATTTTGAAAATAGGTTGAATTTTGACAAAAGCTATGTAATTTTGTTGTTGGAAGAATGGAGCAGAATGCTATTCTTAGGTCTTAGTTTAAATTCAATTGGTTCAAATTTTCGATATTGACATTTAGGCATTAATCACAAATTTCAAAACCATAATATTGATGCATAAATTTTGATAATCGGACGATTTTTGATGAAGTTAAGGTATTTTAAAGTTCGGTATGTGCCATCAACTGTAATTCTTGGCCAAAATCAACACTTATTGGCTTAGATTTTCAAGTAAGAGATTTCGCTACGTTATTGATCAGAAATTTAAATGAAATTTAATGAATTTTTATAATGAACTTGAAAAAAATATATATTTTTTTAAAATAATTTTTTTATTCAATATAAACTTTTAGAGATTGCAGTGAAAACCCTGCTGTAATTTTAAAATTATAAATGTTAGACAAACATTTAAAAATTGTTCTCTCCTCTGTGGATTCTATTCGCATTCCTTTAATACAAATTCTCAATTAATAAGCCAAACAATTAATATACAAACAGTGGCATTACCAAATGAAACAAATAAAATTATTAATTTGATAGCTGTCTTGAAAAGGGATTTCTCATGGGATGGATTTTTATGATGCCTACAAAATGAGGTTTAATGATGCCCCCCTTGGGGCAGAGAGTCGTAATGCTCGCATATGCCTCTTACGTGGCACTTCATCAAAACTTTCAACAGATCTTTTATGGTTTATTGACAACATCGAGCATATATATTGCACTCCTCAAACAATATGTTATGAAAACTCGAAGACTTTTAGTGGGACCCATAAAAACCCACAGAGAGTGAGGAGAGACTCAAGAAACTATGAAAGAAATTAAAGTATAGTAAAATATTCCAATCAATGATATCGGTCTTGAATTTTTTGTGATTTCTGATTTGATTTTTGGGTGGCGCTGCGTGGGGTGTCCCCAAAGTCTCTTGGACAGGTTTACAACTTGCCTCTCTTTGGGGTTTTTTTTAGATATTTTTATTTGCTTCGCATCGTAGTTTATTTTAGGGGTTTATTGACGAAGTATATTATAATTGTTTCTTTGTTTTTGGCCAAAACAAAAGCAACGGCAGCCAAGCGCTTTTTAATTAGACAAAAAGGGGGATACATATAGCATAAGCCAGATCTAAGTATATACTATATATATATATATATTTGATTTCATTTTTTATGACGCCCATGAAAGCTGGTAGCGTGTGATGATTAAAATGGGAATTATGGGAGCGACAACTTCATAAAAAGCGAACCCAAAACTGAAAACCGAAAACTGAAAACCAAAATTCGAGTATACGGGAAATTTATTGCACTCGGTGGCAGCTCAGGAAGTCGTGTAAAAAACTGTAGCCAAACAATAACACAACGCAACACAACATAACATAAACATATATCAATGAAGTTGTCCAACTGAGAGGGGGCAAGATGCTGGCGACGTGTGCGCACAGGATGCGCTTAAAAAGAAATCCTTTCCGTTCCGTTCTGTTCTGTTCTGTCCTGCCGCTGGCCAAATGAGTTGAACTTCCGCTGCAGCGCGTGTCCGACATACTTGCCACGCCGACTCTGCCTGCCCCCTCTCAGTCCTAATGCAGTTGTCAACATTATGGACAGATAGATATATCTTTTTTTATTGCGATATATCTATATCTATATATATATATGTACTTATAACTGGCAGCAACAACTATGCTAATCGTTGCCTTGCCAAAACGAGGCATTGCTGACCAGAGTTGGTTATGTCCCCAGCTCGAATGGTGGTGGTGGCTGAGGAGGGGAATCGGGGTGGAGTGTCTGTCATAAAGTAGAGGGGCTGGGGGAGGGGGATTGTCTAAGCAAGGCGACGCCATTTGCTGTTTCACACTTTTTTTTTTGTTGTTGATGCCATGGCGCGAACCATTTTTTATGGCCAAGCGTGCCAAATTTGTAAAAATGCAATAGCGACAAGTGTAAAGTTGATTTTGTTGTTGCCAAGACAGTTGTTGTTGTTGTGATTGTTGGGCTTGAAATGCCTTTGGTTGAGGCGTGCACCCCTTTGGAAACTCTTTCCTTTATAATTTGTGCAATAAATCAAATTGAATTGAATTTCACTCAAAACAATCAAATCAAAACTCAAGGCAAGCCAATTATTAACAAATGCCTTTTGCCACACTGCACAACAACAACAACAACACCATCAACTTGAACATATTAATAACAAAATACAACAATACAAAACAAAATAATAATAAATAAAAAACAAAAAACAAAAGTTAGACTGGCACGCAAACAAGCGATTGACACGCAAAAACACATTTAAAATTGATTAGTCCGTTGCTCACTTCACTTCACTTCACATCAGTTTCAGTTTCTTGGCCATAGTTAAAGCCAAGTTTGTTGCCAACTCGAGTCCCGCTTAGGCATTAGGCATAGCATAGAAGATGTCTAGACGCACAAATGGCCCCAGTGTGTGTGACATTTGCCCCTGGGGCCACTACTTTTGGTTAGATCTCCAATCGCCCATCTCTTTCTCCACGCCTCTCTCTCTCTCTCTCTCTCTTACACTCTCTCTCTCTCTCATTTTAACACTCTGTCCAGTTGGTGTGCGTGTGTGTCGCGTGCTATGCACAACAACATTGTTGAAAATTATTTGGCCAACAATTTTTGGGCATTTGCTAAGAGACGGCAATATCAACGTTATTGCCATGTTCGATATGCTATATTATTTATTTATTATTGTTATTAGAAATTGAAGCTAACGAAGCGATTATACCCTATATTGTTGAGAATGTTCGCTTGGTTAACACTTAGTTTTGGCTGCATGTCAAGTGTTTGACAAGTGTAAAAAGATTATTCAAATATATAAATAAATATTTAATATTTAATTAAATTTATTTTAAATTTAATTTTAATGTTATATTTTAATAAATGTCGGTAGACTGATAATAGTTGACGTAAAATAAAAAATAAATTAATAAATAAAACTAGCTGCAATAAATTTGAGAATTTGAATATTTTTTTTTTGTTTACTATTAATGTAAAAATTTTGAAACCGATATTTTTATATTTATAACATTTTTATATTTATAACATTATATTCATTTTAATGATTACATTTTATTTTAGCTTGTTTATTTACACTTATGATATTATTTGAACGATTATTTAATTTAATTTATTTGAACTTATTTAATTTATTTCTTTTTAATTAATTCTAAGTATTTATTTTTAAAAATATTTATATTTAATACAATGATTTTAAAATAATTTTAATGAAAATTTTTTATTAATTTCTGTCGACCGCTAATAGTTGACATTAAATAAAATAAAATAAAAAATAAATTAAAAAATAAAACTAGCTGCAATAAATTTAAGAGTGTTTGAATATTTTTCATTTTTTTTTTTAATAATGTACAAATTTTGAAAATGGTATTTTTATATATATAAAATTTTTATATTTATAACATTATATATATTTTAATGATTGCATTTTTTTTAGCTTCTTTGTTTACACTTATGATATTATTTAAATGATTATTTAATTTAATTTAATTATTTTATTTTATTTTTTTTTAAATTAATTTAGGAACTCTCTATCTCTCTCTAACTGTGTTGTTATGATACAAATATGTTAGTGTGGGTCTAGCACTTAATTCATAAATAAAAAAAATTAATTTATTTTAAGTCTTTATTTTTTAACATATTTATATTTAATTTATTGATTTTGAAATTAATTTTAATGATACTTTTTAATTAATTTCTGTCGACTGCTAATAGTTGACATTAAATAAAATAAAATTAAAATAAAAATTAAATTTTAATTTAATTTGTTTATATTAATGAAAAAATATTATATCATAATTTATTAAAATGTACAACACTGTATACCTTTCATTATAATAATCAGTTAATCAAATCTAATTTTTGCATACTATGCAGTACAAATAAATGTACCTCAAAATCTAAATTTTTATATTTGTTCATATTATTATTATTTACATATTCTTCACTTATAGGTTTTATTAAAAAAAAATACTCATTATGAAAATTTAAGATTGCCCAGTAAGAAAATGTTATCTTTATTTTCTTAGTAATATTTACCAATATGATCTATATTTTTTCAATAATTCATATTTTATTTGGACTCTAATTTATATTAAAAATTAGTTTAAAAATTTTCGCTTTTTGTGTCTTTTTTTTTGGGAAATTTTCTAGTTATTAATAAACTAATATTAAAATCTTATTTAACTTTGCATATTTTTCAAAAAAAATGTAATGTTATTTTGTACACTATGTAGACTCTTTTCAAGCCCAATCTGATAAGGGCAGTTTTGATTTTATAGAGTATTTCTACATTTAAAACTGTAGGCAGTATCTAAGTGATAAGCAAAAATGTTGTTGTTGTTTGAGCCGCCGCGGGCCACATAAAATGTATCTTATAGAATGTCCGTCCGTCCGTCCGTCCGTCCGTCCGTCCGTCCGTTCATCCGTCTGTCTGTCTGTCTGTGGCTCTTAAGCTTTGGGGCTGGTTTTAGTTTTGGGTTTCACTCTCGGTTTCTTGGGTAAAGGGGCATAATTATTGGGTCAGTCCGAGTTGGAGTCGAAGTCGAAGTAGGAGCTGGAGATGGAGATGGAGCTGGAGACGTAGTCAGATTTTGGGGCCAACGTGCGTCGTCATATAACGGACGCGGAGCAACGCAAAACTAATTTCATATTGAAGTCTCCACTGCGGGCAATTTTCGAGTAAAATCTCCTCTTCTCTGCACCTTTTGCTTATAATATATATATTTCTTTTTTAAATATTTTATTTTTCGATTTTCTACAGCTTGTCTTCTTTCGTGTCTCTTTTATGATTTATTAGCTTTGATCAATTTGATGGATATACTATATACAATATATATATATAAATATATTTTTTGGCAAAAACGATCAATCGATTTTAGGTACTCGTCTCGTCTCCTCCCGTCTCCTCTTGTCTTGGCGGTATCTGTAGGTATCTGTAGGTGCTTAAACCTTAAACCTTAAGGGCTTTCCAAAAAATGCTTAAACCAATTTCCACAAAAGCGAGCTTAATTAAACGGAATCTCTCTTGCGCTGGCTGCCTACCAGTCTCGTCCAGTCTCCCAGTCTCTCCAAGCATCAGCTCCCACTTCCAGCAGATCCAAGTGGAGTTCAGCTCCAGCTTCATCTACAGCTACAGCTACAGCTACAGCTTCAATGGTGGTCGTCGCCCCAGAGACACGATAAACGCGTACAATTGTTTGCACTTAAGATTTTTACACATGATTCAGTAGCCCAGACTCACCCAAGATGCAGAGCCTCAGACTCAGCCTCCGACAACTGCAGTCCATGGGCATTTGTGTCCTGGCAGTCATGTCTGCATATGTTGCACTGGCACTCAAATCACAGCCAGGTTTTGTTGCCACATCCAGTGGCAAGTCGGTAGCTGACGCTGCTGCTGCTGCTGCCGCTGTTGTTGTTCTATCAGATGCAATATTTGCTAACGAATAAATTGGCATTTCACAAGTTGCCCTGACAGACGACTGCCAACTGACTGCCTCCTGTTCCACTCCACTCCCCTCTCTCTCTGCTCGCTCCTTCTGGCCAAAAACTGGTTGCTCTTGACTTGTTGCTGTTGCTTCACCAGTGTCCAGCCTCAGACTTGGGTTGTGTCCATGTCCGTGTATGTGTGTGTGTGTCTGCTTCTTGTCTCTCTTCCTGGGCAGCCAACATGCATTGCAATCATTTTTGCTGAATCTAAAATTGACGCATCGCATCGCAGCTATGACTTCGTCATTCTGCAGCAACAGCAGCAGCAGCAGCTCCTGCAGCGAAACTCTCCGTTTTCCATCCACCATCAACTACTGTGTTACGCGATCTGCCAACTGCAACCACCCCACTCTCCCCCTAGCTGCCACTCCCTTCCTCTGCTCCTCTATATATGTATGCCCCTCATTGTGGACACATCGCTTAAATGGCCAGCGCGTCGCGCATTTTTCGACGACATCTGAATCTGATTAGAAACTGTGCCTCAACCTCGGCCACAACATCAGCAACTACAACAACCTCAGCAACAACAACAACCTCAGCCTGTGGCAAAAGCCTCGTCATTCTTGTTGCTGTTGCGTTTGCTGTTGTTGTTGTTGTTGTTGTCGTCGTCGACATTGTTGATGTTGACGTTGACGTGCTGCCTCACAGCATCACAGCATCAGTTTTGAGCTTCAGGTTGAGCTGAAGTAAACTGATCTGAAGGCAACTGCAAATTCAAGGAACAAAGCAACGTTTCCCCTCCCCTCCCCTTCCCCTTAATGCAGTGCTGCACACTGGTTTAATTATTAGTAATAATTTTGTTGCAGTTGCAGTGTTGAAACTAGAAATATTAATATACTACTTTTCATATAAATTATATTCATTAATTAATTAATTTTTCTAAAAAAAAAAAAAACTAAAATAAAAACAAAATTAAATTAATAAAATGAAATTAAATTAAATACAATAAAAATAAAATAAAATAAACTAAAATAAAAAAAAAATAAAATAAAATAAAATAAAATAAAATAAAATACAATAAAATACAATAAAATAAAATAAAATAAAATAAAATAAAATAAAATAAAATAAAATAAAATAAAATAAAATAAAATAAAATAAAATAAAATAAAATAAAATAAAATAAAATAAAATAAAATAAAATAAAATAAAATAAAATAAAATAAAATAAAATACAATAAAATAAAATAAAATAAAATAAAATAAAATAAAATAAAATAAAATAAAATAAAATAAAATAAAATAAAATAAAATAAAATAAAATAAAATAAAATAAAATAAAATAAAATAAAATAAAATAAAATAAAATAAAATAAAATAAAATAAAATAAAATAAAATAAAATAAAATAAAATAAAATAAAATAAAATAAAATAAAATAAAATAAAATAAAATAAAATAAAATAAAATAAAATAAAATAAAATAAAATAAAATAAAATAAAATAAAATAAAATAAAATAAAATAAAATAAATAAATTACTATGCAAAAACAATTGTGTATGAATATAAGATAAATATATTATTTTGGATTTTGAACAAAAATAATCTCTCTTGTTTCATAATTAGATTATAATTTTAGTAAAATTATAATCCACTAATCTTTTGCTATGGAGTTGCGACATTTTAACAATTCTTTGCCTTCATTGAATAAGGTCTTGTAACACATAATCATTTTTTTACAGCCGTTAAAAATTAACTACTTAAATTTATAATTAAAAACTTACATCATTTAGGCAACATCGCAGTTTGGCTAATTTAAGAAGTGTAACTTATTTTACACAAATGAAAATTTTTATATTTTTATGTAGCTTTTAAATACAATCCTTGCTAAATTAAATAAAAAAAAATATTGTAAATATTGATTATAATTGGATTATATCATTTGAAGAAAATATTGGAAACTTTTAGATATTAAAATGAGCTACTTTTACTACGGAATAGATGACAAATGTAAACTTATTAATTTGCTTTAATTTTAATACTTACTATGTTATTATTTATTATCTACTCAACATTTCTTTAGTTATGCTATCCATTTATAGATGTAAATATTAATTATTTAAAAATATAAAATATTAAGATTTAGTTTCCCAATTAAGGTAACAGAAAGGATTTTAATTAATAAATTTATAAGTTATATTTTTGTAAATAGATTTAAAAGTGCTTTCAAATACATTGACTAAATTAAAAATATATCATTATCAAACACAAATTAAAATAATAATCCTAGGGTGTGATGCCGAAGGTGGGGTTCTAATTACATAATATCTCTAACTGTGTTGTTATGGTACAAATATGTATGTTTGCATGGGTCCAGCACTTAATAAAAAACAAATTTTAAAAAAATTCAATTAAAAACTGCGGCCACTGTGCAACTTTGGCACTGCATGGACGGACGTTGCTGCCACAAGTGGTTGCAGGATGGCTGATTTGCCGTATTACGTGGAACTGTTGACGGTTTTTTTTCGATATGCCCTAAACAATATTTTTGAGCCCTTTCGGCTCCACATAAATTCCATGTCATTGTCATATGCAGTACAATACATAAATAAATACATATATATACATATATATATACATATATATGTATATAGTTGTTTCCTCGCCTTGAGTTTTGAGCTCTATTTATATATGTGTATATATAATTTTTGTTGATGCCCTTTTGCTTCCGCCATTTTTGGGCAAAATAAGAGGCCAGAAAAAAGAATTTATATAAAATACAAAAAAAAATGCGATTTGTTTCTTTTGTTTGTGTGGACTGCACTTCAATTCGATACGGTTCGATTCTGTTTCTGTTTCTGTTTGTGATGCTGTTTGTTTGGGGAACTCAGCCACGTTTTGTTGGGCTTTGCATAAATTGAGTATCGTGGGGCATCGGCTTGGGGTTCAGTTCTTTCTGCTCTTTTCTCCTTTTCACTGAATCCTGTGCGCATAATCGTGTCCTTGTACAACAAAAGCAATTGCTACTGTTTGCCGCATTGCTGCTGCTGCTGCTACTTCATGGTCGTGGTCATCATGTGGCATATATCATGTCGTCGAGGCGCACCAAAATCCCAATCATGCCACGCCCCCGCCTCAGTCTGTCTGTCTGCCTGTCCTGCCGCATGCCGCCTATTGCTGTGGTTGCCGTTGCGCCTGCGCACATTCGACTCGCCGCCTGCAACAAAAAAAGAAAAAAAAAATAAAAAATTTACATAAAATTATGCAAAATCATGCAATGCGCTTAGTGTTTGTTGTTTGTTGTTTGTTGCATGCCCCCAAGTTGGCTCACTCTTCACTCTTGTGCAGAGAGTGCGGCAGTTTTATGAATGGAATCGCCGGATGAGCATGTGGATACCATCTGAGGAGCAGTTGCAGAGTCGAAGCTGAAGCTGAAGTTGAAGTTGATGTTGAAGTTGCAGAGCCGTGCCTGCAACTTGTTGCCGCTGTTGTACATTAATGAAATTTGTTAGTATCACGACTTTTATGCCTGTTGCCTGCCAACTCCGCTTTGCTTTGCTTTTGTCTGTGCCCCCTGATTGTGCCTCTTTTATCTGTGGCCTCCTTACGGCATCGGATTCACCGCATTGCATCCCTCTGCTCTCCGATTATTTATTCCAAATTTATTTTTTTATTTATAAAATTGAGCCAAGATATATCCCAAATCTTGTTGATATGCACAATGTTTTGAAGCTATCTTGACTTCCATATATATCTTTACTTATAGATATTCTGTGATTAATTTCTATAGTTTGAGATTATATCGTAATTGCTGATCAAGTTAATAATATCAACATCTTATTTATTTATCGTATGCAGAGTTAAACAAATTCTGCATATAATTTAATGACTCGTTTTTCAGCGTTTTTATGAATCAAACTGAATTGCATGAAACTCATGTCAATCGCAGCTGATTTAGATTATATATACACATATATATATATATATATCTGATGTATTTAGATCGACGACAAATATTAATTGGTTGCTTTCTATGAAACTATAAATTCACATTCGCTGAGAGATCATTAATAAATTATATTATATTCCCTCTTAAATTTATTTGTAATCTTTCATTATCATCATTATGATCTGTGATTCACTGAACACAAAAATGTCTTTATATATTAAAATCTTGTTTCCTCACAGAATTGAAAACAAAAATAAAGACTTTGAAAATTGTTTTTCTTATAGATAAGCCTATTATTTCATGAATATCATTTGCCATTTATTTAATAAAATAAAATATATATTTTAAGTGAATGAATCAGCATGAATGAATATTTTAAAAAAATTCTGACTTATTGGTTTATTTGTTCTTTTAGAGATTTCATAATTTTTAATAAAATTTGTCTATTTTTTGCATTAATTTTCTGATTTTTTGTAAATAATCCTTCTTATGCAGTATGTTAACAACTTATCATGTGTTATGTAAAATAAACGCGTATCTTTTATTTTTATAATAACGTTTTTCAAAATAATTTTCATTAAAAATGCACATAATTTAAAACTAAATTTAAGTTAGTTTTCGTTTTATTATTATTTTTTCTTGAAAATCACACTGATTTTATTAATTGTGCTTAAAATTAATATTTTTATATTTGTATTTATATTTATATTATTTCACCATGATAAACAAATGTGGGCCACTTTATACGATCTTTAACAAAAGTATTCACATTAATATAATACAACTTAACTTATATTTGACCAACAAAATGACCATTCGTTACATAATATTTTAATTGTGGGACAGTTAAGAGTAGAGGTACAAATAAAATAAAAAATATATGCAATAAACTTTTTAAACATAATAAACATATGTAAAGTCAACCGTTTTATAAGTTATTGCAACTACATTAAATTACATGTAATTGAATACCTTGATAGAAAGTATAAAAACTATAAAATTTTGTTTTTATAAAATTTCTGTCATAGGTGTACAAAACTTTAGCCGAGTTAATTTGCAGCTGTATTTTATAAGTTTTGATTATGTAGCAGGAATCAATTGTAGTCCCTACAAGTGAAGCTGTACAGATTCTTCACTTATTAATTTAAAAAAAAAATCCCTACAACTATTAATCCTTCACACTTTTGATAAGTGCAATAAAAAAGCAGCTTTATTTAATTTTTCTCAAGTCGCTAAATACATTAAACTGAAAATTTTTTTTTAATAAACACCATTGATAAATTTATTAATTAACAAATGTGATACAAATATGTTTGTATGGGTCCAGCACTTAATTAAATAATAATAAAAAAAAAAATTAATTAACATATGTTCACTCCTCTCTATCTATAGCATGTTTAGGTGTTTATTAAGTTCCACAGATTCTCCACTTAATACATTCATAAAAAAAAATGTTACCTTAAGTGGCAACTTAACAGGTTACATCCAAAAAAAAATTTTCACATATCACATTCAGGTGTACACACATAACATTATCAATAAAACAATTACATTTTTTTTAATAAATGTAATAAGTGAAGAATCTATACAGCTTACCATCATATGATAAGATTGTGTAAATGACCTCACACGTCAATTCTGTATGACGATTACATACATATAGTGATGTGCTATAGGATTGTGTTGTAGTATGTAGGGTGTAAACGCTATTGACGCCTCATTCTTTTGGCAAATCCTTGCCTCTTAAGACGCCTCAAAGGTCTAGCCGGAATCAGTTATCGAGCATATAAGTTGCGGTGCAATAAAACAGAAAAGCTGAAAAATCTGAGGTTGTTTCGAGGTTGTAACACAAAGTATAGCATACTTTCTGGAGCTCATTATGCATCTTTATGTGAATTAATTTGCTGAGGTCGCACTTCGTAGCATGTAAACTGAGTAAGAGTATGTAAAAGGAAAACTATGTGCTTACCGCTTATATAAATCTCTGAAGAGGGGATCCCCATGAACTCGGGCGTGTGCTGATAGCATCAATTATTCGTACAGCTGCAACAATTGTCAGTTCTTAGGTTTCTTCTTTTCTTCTTCGATTTGTTTTTTTTTTGCGCCCCCACAGCGACAACAGTTATCGAACACCACAGCAGTTGTTGTTGTTGTTGTCTGGTTGCAATCGGATGCAATGTATGTTTGCCAACAACAAAAGCCGTGTCAATCAAAGTTTCATCAGAGCTCTGGGATGGCAGTCAGAGACGCAGTCTCAACCGTCGATTGTCGCATTTAATCGCAGTTTTTAACATATCGATCTGCGTTATGCGGTGGCGGTCGGGAGAGAGAGAAATATCCCCTCCCCCCTCTCTCTATCTTTCTCTGAATTTATAAAAATCGAGCTGCGAAGAAAAATGAAATTGATAGAAAAACCCAAAAGCGGTTAGCGTTTAGCCAAACCTTGATGCGTATCTGATGCGCAATGGGATGGGATGGATATATCTACAGCTTGTGGGGATTGGATATGGATGTGGATGAGGATGAGGCTGAGCTGCTGTGGATTGGGCTGAGCCTTTGGGGTGTTGCTTTGGAGCAGAAGTGTCGACTGCTTTAGGTTTAAATGGCGTTGACTCGGATCGTTTAACAAAAAAAAAAAAACGACAACAATATCTGAGGGTTCGATTCGAACAGGAACAGCGACAGGGGTAGAAGGGGGTAGTCTGAAGTAGTTGGTGTGAGGTGAGGTGCGAGGGTCTATCGTGTAATTTATGACAATATATGCAGCGTTAATGTCGTTGATCGATGTCTGTCACTGGGGCTGCCACAACTGCGGATGCTGCCTGACTGCTTATATAAGTGTCAGCAACGAGATTGTTATCAGAATCTCGCAGCCCCTATCTGTGGGACAGTGTGTGTCTGACTATATGTATATAAGTGTGTGTGTGTGTAAGGGAAAACACATCGACATATTTGGCACCGACAAGCAAGATAGACATATAGACAGAGGGGGGAGAGAAAGGGGGGGAGTCATAGTTGAAACCAAATTTGATTATCGCAGTGGCTGTTGCATTTTAATTGATCGGGGATCGGATTTGCATTGATCTGGAGCGATACTTTTGCCTAAGGAGGCCAATCGATCGCATGTTTTATGGATGTCAAAACAATTGCTACATATTCTAAATAGGCGGGGATCGTGGGCATTGCGCAAGTTCTGTTGCCCCACCACCTCCCCCACGCCCCATTATACCCACTATCAAATCTAACATATATTATATATGTTCAATCTGAAATGTAAAACATTGACAATTGTGTACTGGGATATCTTCATGAATTGAATAAATTATATGCTCGATTTTACAGACAGAATGAAATACACAAAACGATTACATTATTTCTCTTTTTCTTAGGGTTTTTTGGTATATTTTAAATCAAAATCAAATCTATTGCAATATTTGATTGCAAACATTAAAATTTTTCAGTATAGTAATAACCAATAATTAAAACTGCGGAAATTTAACTTAATTTAATTTATTGATTTGAAATATGAAATAAACAGAGGAATATGAAATAAATTTTATTAAAAATATGTTTAATTACAGATGATTTTATATTCAGTTTGGATTTATATAATATTTACATACTATATCAAATGTTTATATTTTACAGGACAAGAATAAACAAGAACTAAAACTGTGGAAATGATATACTCTTCGAATATTCGAAGAATATCAATATTTATTTTGTGAAATGGTTAAAGAGAGTAAAATTTTTACACCTAAACATGTTATTATGCAGAAGATAATAACTATTAATAAATAACTATTTAGTAAAGAAAAGGATGAATTTTTTTTAAACATTTAATAAATTTTATTTGCTAAGGTTGTTCGAAACAAAAACAGACATGAAATACAGCTTTCCAAGTTTGGTGATACATGTGGAAGACATTGTCAATTAGTAGTTGAGAATTATAAGGCAAGTAGTTAGGGAAAATAAAAATTTTAAATTTAAATTTTAAATTATATAACTCGATTAATTTCTCTATAATTTTTGGAAAAGTATTAAAAAACGAATGCATATACTGATATATTTAAAATAATAAATAATAAATAAATAAATAATATAATTGAACATACTAATTTGTATTTTTATCTTGATGAATTTTTCTATATGTTTATTTACTTTACTAGCAATAATTTTTTAAGAGTGTTTAAAATCGAAGCTTTAATGTAGGTAATGCATATATTGAAATATTAATATAATAAAAAATTAATTAATAAATAATATAATTAAATTGACTAATTTGTAATTTTAGCTTGATAAATTTCTCTATATTTTTATTTACTTTACTAGCAATAATTTTTGGAAGAGTATGTATTTGAAATCGAAGCTTTATAGAGTATATAATTTATGCACTGTTGGTTGCTGGTTGGCAGCGCAAATAAGGGCATGTCTGGCCAGTGGCCATCAGATGCGGTTGCAACCAGGACATGCTTGCGATGCATGCAACAATGCGGCAGCTCTTGGCCTTCAATTAAACAACAACAACAACAACAGCAACAACAGGCAACAACATCAACAATAAATAACTGGACGGGCCAGCAAATGAAGAGATATAAACCAAGTTGCGGTGCCTCTTGCCCTGCCCCCCCCCATTTCTCTCTCATCTCTGTCTGCCATCGTCTTTCACTGTCACTGTTCCCCCTCCGCCCATGCACCATGCCCCTCTATTCCTGTCTACGTCTTTGCCGTTTTGTCTGCGTACGCAAAACTTATGAGGAGGCCTGAAAAAAGCCGTGGCCAGAAAACGCCCTAAAACGTATAGTTGTTGTTGTTGTTATGGTTGTTGTTGTTGGTGGTTGTTGTTGTGGTTGCTGCGTTTTCGCACGCATCGCCAAATGGTGTCCACTGGCATCGGCATCGGCATCGGGAGGGAATTGGCAGGTGGACGGCGTATCGAGGTGATTGCTGGTGAAAAATTCCGTTTGTGACAATGATAAAATAGTTTAACCTCGGCAAAAATCGCGTTTTGAATTTGAAATGTGATTTTTGTTTTGTTTTTTATTTCTCTCTCTTTTGCTGTTGCTGCTGCTTCTTCTCCTCCCTCTTTATTTTTATTTTATTTTTTTGGCGTTTCGCTTCAGAAATGTATTTGTTGTTGTCGTTTGACGTCGCTCCCAACACCAAAAATCAAAAAACCAAAAAACCAAAAACCCAAAAAAACCAAGTCAGAGTCGAAACTGCAACCCGTGCTTAAGACGTAGCCCCAATCCACTTGCCTCTTTCTTTGCTGCTGCCCATTATTTGGTGACAGTTGAGAGACGTCATCATATGTCGGTTGCGGTTGTTGTTGCCACAAAGTTGTCAACCTCAAAACTAGGCGATATCTGCTGCGTAGGCGTAGATTTTGGTGTCTATTTGGAATAAAGCGATCGCCTTTTAGTACGTTAAGCAGAAGTGTTGATAACACAATAAAAATATATCAAAAAACCAGAAAATAAATTGAAATTATAATTTTCTGAATAAGATTTGGCATTTAAAAAGATAGCGAAATAAAGTGAAAATCACGGAGAAGAACTTAAATCTTAAGAAAACATTTATATTTCGAATGTAACTGCCAATCATCTACTTAAAAAAAAAATCAGATATATTTAAATTCAAATATTTTAAATTTAATATTTTTAAAAACAACTGAAATTAGATATATTAAAATTGAGTTAACATACTTATTTATTTTTAAAGTCAACAATTTAGCAGTCGATTGAGAAATATTTAAACTACATTAAAATAAAAACTTTTTGAAGAAAAACTACACAAATATCTATATTTATATTAATAAATAAAATTCATTAAATATATTTAAAATTTAACATTTCAACTCTAATATATATATAATTTTTTTATTTTTTTATACCATATAAATTAATTCCTATTTTATAAAGCATAAAAATAATATTAAATATGACCCACAATCATCGACTATTATCTGATAAATAGGAAATAAATCTATTTGAGAATATGGGAAAAAAATAAATAATCAAATTTATAGATTATAAATAAGGGAAGTATATTTATAGATTTTCTCTACAATATCCGTTTCTCAATTACTCTAAAATATTTAAATAAAAAGAAATTTATAAATTTTTAGAAAATCACATATGAGAAATTACAGCTATTCAAAGAAAATTTCGATATATCTTTCCTTACCATTATTATTATCCTAACCATTATATTTTATATATACACACTTATTTATCTTTTATATAGAATATATTACAAAGAATAGAACATTTTAAGCATAAATTATTTCATTCGAAAATGCTTCTCAATTCAAAAAACATTTGTTTTTTATTTCATGTGATTATTTTGTGCACCTTTGATATGCACGAAGCGCTCAGAAATGCTTCTTAATAAACGAGCATGAATAACCAAAAGTTAAGTACGTGTCTCCACTAAATGCTGCCAATCTCGCCATCTCTTTCACTCCGACTCTCCCCGTCTTTTGCTGTCTGTCTCCCCCGCATGTGTCATTTGGATACAGTGAAGCGTCGTCAACATCGTCGTCGTTGTCGTCGTCGTTGTTGCTGTTGTTGTTGTTGTTGTTGTTGTATTAAAACCAGTAGCAAACAAACGTTGACAACAGAAGCGAGCAGCATATCATAAGTTGGCAACATATTTTGACTACGAAATCAGACTGCAAATAATACTCTGACTATCTCTCTCCCCCCCTCTCTCTCTCTCTCTCTCTCTCTCTCTCTTACTGTCTATGTCTCTGTCTGTCTCTTTGTTGGTCTTTCACTTTGTGCTTTGCACTGACAATATAAATAAAATAATTGCCGACATAAATAAATTCAAAACTCTTGTACGTAGACAAAAACTGAAAACAGAAAAATGCCGCTTGAGACTTTTGTGCGTGGTATAATTTCATTTTTTTGTTTCTTCCTCTTTTTTAGTATATTTATTGTTGAAGTTGTTGTTGTTGTTGTTGTTATGTGCACAAATTGTTAATGCAGAGACAGCGACATGAGCATTTGGGTGCGTTTAAAGAGCAAGGAGCACGGGGCGTCGTCTATCATAAAGTGCAACACTAGAGCTTTCATTGTCGCCACCAAAAAAATAAACGAAATAAAAGCGAAAAAAAAAATGTTGAGAAAAAATCAAAAGACTTAAGACACGAACTTGCCAAGGCGAACCGAAGGCGCGATTGCATTGTTGACTTGATTAGCGACGGCGCGTGTTTTGGGACATATTCTATTTTTATAACAATTTAAATTCAGCCAATTGTCAAGGTGTGTTAACAACAACAACAACAACAACTGTAACTGCATGGACGGGGCATGGCCAAAAAAAAAGTAAAATAAAAAAAAATTATTGTGTCTGCATTTTCGCGCCTGTTTTGTGGCAAATTGACAACAATTGCTGCTATTAGTGAGATATGTACTCGCAGAGGTTCCACACTCTGCCTCAGCTGGAGCTGATTTATGCCACAGGAATGTCTGTCAAGGGCGTGGAGAACGCCGCTTGCAACGACTCTCTGTCTGCAGAAACTTCCGCTTTTTAATTGAGCGCCAAAGTTGTTTCTGCCTCTTGAAATTATTTAGAAAAGATACGATCTGCCCCAGTTGATGCATATTAATTTGGCTGTGGCCATAAAAAGTGAGGCAGATTGAAAATAAAGCTCATTTGATTGCCATTCGCAGTTCGTCAATCCTCAATCACAATCTGCTTCAATCATCAACTCACCATTCAACAATGTTTGCACAATTTTCGCACATTAAGCGGAAGATTAACACTTTGGAGCTCCACTGCCGCTGCCCGACACAATCTTGTTCATCTCGTGGATAAGATTTGTGGGCGCACAGTTGCATGCGACTCAATTTGTTGCATGCGCCACTTTATGGCACTACTCATGGCATTCATGGACGCGGCAGCAGTGGCAATGCCACCTCTCTATCAAATGCACTGCGTCCATTGATAAACCTCGTAAATGTCAAGTGGGCTACGGTCCAAAGAGAAGCACACGGCGCACAACGTTGATCTAAAGACGGAGAATTCCTTTTTAATGTCGATCATAAAATGGCAAACATTGGCCTCAATTAATTGGGCCTGTGTGAGTGTGAGTGGGTCTATGTTCGGGAATCTCTGTGGCTGAGGAGGCCACTCTGTGATGGGACCGTGGGGATGTTCAGCAGAGGAAGCCATCAATCAATTCAATGGCCCTGCAACCAGGCAATCCACTAAAAAGGGATCATAAAAAGAGAGAACAGAGAAAAATGTATATACTTAGCGATCTCAATTTACTAACTATATAAGAATATCTTAGTTAAATCATATATACTAAAAGTACAAAATAACATTCGTTAATATCATTAACGTCTTTATATAAAATTATATATTTTGCTAATCAAACAGAAGGTATTTATTGCACTGTTGAAACCGCATGGAATTATATTTATTCAATTATTTCTAAATATTAAATTAATAATATATTTGAAATGTGAAATTCTGTGGTTGATAGTTTTTAAGATAATTTGTATAACAATTTTTAATATAATTTTTAAATTACTTTCATTCAACTGACAGTTGCCAATTCGATTTTATTAAATATAAAATTGATTTTTTTCTTAGCAAAAAATAATTTTTCTTATGCATTTAATATTTATTTACATTTATTATATAAAAGCTAATATTTATTGTATTTAATACATTAATATATCTATATGTTTGTCTCAATATAAATTATATAAAATAGTTTTGTGAACTATTTTCTAAAAATTCTAAAATATTTATGGAAAAAAATTTTCGACTATTTTTAACATAATTCCACATGCAAGAACTTTGAGAAGCCATAACTTAACTAAAAATCAACCGATTCTCAAAATTTTTGCATTTCTGTCAATGGAATTGATCATATTATTAAAATCAAAAAATTGTTAATACTGTCAGTTTTAAATTTGCATACTAACCCCTTGCAAAAATGTCAAAAAAGTGATAATTTTAAAATCGGAATTTTTTGTGCCCAATCTATTTCTGGCATCAAAATGTGTATAACAAACTTTGCCGCACTTGATATAGAACCAAATTTTAGAAAATATGGACACAGTATTGAAAAATGTTCAAAAACATCTTTCTGGGCATAAAATGATATCTTCCTCATCTTTGAGGAACCATAACTCAATAAATAAACGTATGTTTTGGCTATAAATAGTACTATTGTAAGACTGTATTTGTTATATGATCATCGATAATCATTATTATTATTAGTATTTTTTTTCTGTTGTTTTTGCATTTCTTTGTTAAATATTTTGAAATGCTTTCATTATATGCGCCAATTAGACAATAACTAATGAATTTATTGTTTTTGTGCTCGCATCAAACACATACATGGCATCTGCGTGCGTGTGTGTGTGTGTGTGAGTAGACATATATTATTTTTAATTGCTCATCTCAGTTGCAACAACAACAACAACAACAACAACAACATCAGCATGAACAACAACAGCAACAACGTGAATCGCAGTTTTCTCACACAATTCGTTGCTGGCGGCAATTGCATGAGCTGTGGCAATTAAACAGCAACGCGCCACATGTTGCTTGTTGCTTGTTTCTTTCACTGATTACTATATTTAAACATTTAAAGCAATACAACAGAGATGGCAATACAATCGACGAGAAAGAGACGAGAGGGAGACTGGAAGATCAACTTGGCCAGTTGTTGCGGGTGGTTGTGGCGAAGACGAAATCAATGCGAAACATGCGAAATATTTCTATATATGTTGTTGTAAATTGACCATGAATTGTTGTTGTTGTTGGTTTTGTTTCTGCTTCAGTTTAAGTACTCGGCTGATTATTAGGCAAATTGCCAAAAAGAAAGAAACGAAAGAAAAATATTAGTGTGAACACAGTCAATTAGCACTTGAAATTGCTGGAAATTTTTATCTATGACAACCTAGCTGCTCTTCTCCTCTCTCGCTCTCTTTATGTTTTTTTCTCTCTCTATCTCTTTCAATTTGTCTCCATCTGAGTTCTCTAGCGATCTATGTCTTTGGTTGTCAGCGCTCTTGTAGCTGCGTTCGTGAGCGGATTCTCTAATTGGAGCCCAATTCAATCACGTGCAATGGACGGTAATAGAACCTTTTTGTCGTTAAACTTTAACGATTTTTGACTTGGCGTAGCTGCAGGTGCAAACTGTACGTACCCACTGTGGCATGTTAATATGGCCGCCGTGGCTAGCAGTTGTATGTTGTTGCTGCTGTTGTGGCAAAGAGCAATGAAAACAAAGCAAAGCGTATATATACATATACACAAAGTATATGAAAAAAATTAAAATGAAGACAGAAAAAAAACAAACACCAAAAGCAACACATACAAATACACATACACTTCCACTTACACTTACACACACACACATACACATACAGGCGCACTTGGGAGGCAGTCAGTGAACTCGCATGGCCGCACGAATAACGTTTCGTGACAGGCAGCGGCACAACTACCAACAACAACTGCCAACAACAATTGAAGGTTGAAGTTACACTGAGAGGGTGTGCGTATGTGTGTGTGTGCGTGTGTGTTAGTGTTGGTGTGTGCGTGCAACGCCATTCGGGCGTACCAAAAACCCCAGCGAGGCCACGCAGCGATCGACCCAAACCGCCCGCCCCCTTTTGTATCGCATTGTTGTTGTTGTTGTTGTTGTTGCTGTTGTTGTTACTGTTACTTTGTTGTTGCTGTTATTTCTTTTCTCTTAAAATGCATTATGTGCATTATTATTATAACATTATTGTGTATTTCAAGCTTGTCGGCATGGTGGCAGTTTCAATGCCTTCGTTTTGATTGAGGAAATCGTTGGCGTCCCATTGAAAATTCAGTGAAATTTTTCTTAAGGCCATTGCCACACAAAATGGTCGTCAATTGTTGGTACTGCTTTAATACTACTATATAATATATTAATCATTGTGGGTGTTTAGGTGTCTTTAACTAATATTTATATTTCCAATATAAGCACTTTGCAATAATGGCAAATTAGAGTTTAAAACATAAAGTATTTTATTTGGTTGATTAATATATACTTACTACTAATTTTTAAGATAAATTATAATTAATGTTACAATGAACTTTGTATTAAATTAAAATAATATAAATAAATATCTTCCAAAGTTCGCTCTCAATGTAGTGTGTTTCTGAACATCTTATAATTGCAAGATGATTTAAATTTGGATTTTTGCTATATTGAATATATGATTTTTTAATATTTTCAAAATTAAAGAAATCGTAAAATTTAGTAAAATTGTAATTACCAATTGACTAATCGATGTGGTTATTTCGAGCGAAATTTGCATGAGTTTAACAAATTTATGTAAAAATAAAAAATGGCAGATAATAACTGAACTATACATATATATCTTTAAATCCTTCCAATTAGGCTTTCTTAATTTCAAGATAATTTCTTTCATTTTCTGGATCAGGAGAAAAATGTCATTAGATTAATTAGTACTTCATACTGTTTACTTGTTATCTTTAGATAGATTATAAATAAATACAAGAGAAACAAAAAATCGACTATATATATTGTGTTTAATTTTTTTTTTTTTGTTTGTAAATTCCCGTATTGAATGCTTATAGTGTTTTCATACGCCAAATATTAATTTCAATTATTTAAATATAATTATTTATTTTAGGTCAAGTATTATTAGTCCAATATATTTTTAGTAAAATATAAAACAAAGTTAAATTAAATGAATTAAATTAAATTATATTTAAAAATTATGAAACTTATAAGAAAATAATTGAAAATCATAAATTAAAAGTCTTTTAATAATACTTTGAATTAATATAATACTTTTTTTATAATTTCTCTGCTCATTGTAAGGGCAGCAACTGTCGATATTTATTATGAAAAAGTTAAATAGTTAATAATTTTTAAATTATTATGGTGACTATGAATACGTCAGTCTTAAAAATAAATGTATTTTTCTTTTAATTTTTCTGAATATTTTATTCCATAGATTTTGTTTTAATTATTGAAAATATTGCCAGACAACTGGCATGTAAAAAACAAATGACTTAGGCAACGAACTTGTTGTCACATGCAAAGTGCCCCAAATAGCTGCTTCAGTTTAAAGCTGTTTCTTTGTTGTTGTCTGTGTTTTTGAGTATTTTTTTATTTGTTATATGTATTTTTATTTTTTGGTTTGGTCAGTTGGTAATTTGGAATGACATCTTGGGCTTGTTGGCTTGATTGGAGTGTCCACCGGGCTGGCTCTCAGATCCCGCCGAGATGTCTGTCAGCGCCGCTGCCTGGGCGAGAGTATGCGGGGCTGCTCAATAAAAATTAGCTGCGTTGGCTGCTGTTTTTTATGGCGTTTCTCTACGATTTTATAACACACACACACCATTACACATGTGGACAGTTTTATCCGTTTACATGTATATTTGGGTGTGTGTGTGTGTGTAAGCCGTTTCCTTCGACAATATTTTCAAATTAACAATATTAACAGCGACCTTTTAATTAAGTTTCTACTTTACTCTCCCAAAACTCCAACTCTCCCTCACCCTCTTCATCTTTCCCTCTCACCCCTTCTCTTTTACCCCTCTCTCTCTCTCTGTGTACCTGTTTTGTTTTCTCTTTGGGTATGTTTGTTTCATTTGACATTGGGAACTTTATTGATTTCGTTTGTTTTTTTTTTTCTTTCTGTTGCTTGATTTTCGTTATAACTTTTAACTGATTGGCCTGGTCAACTGTGTTGACTCTTTTTTTATTTTGGTTTTTTTTTTTTAGTTTATATTTTCGTTTGGCTTTCGGTTTTTATATTTCGTGTGTGCGTCTTTTTGGAGACACATGTGAAAGCTCTGTTACAAATCGAGTTCGTTAAACGATGTTAGCCCACACCACATGATGATGATGAGCACCACCTGCACCAGCACCAGCACCAGCAACAGCACCAGCAGCAGCACCACAGCACGATCCACCTCAGCTTTCGCTCGTTATCGCGTTGACCTCTCTTGGGCCGTTCGTTTAATGGCCGCCCCGGAATGATATGATAGCCAAACTGAACCAATTCGAGTTGAACTGAACTCAACTCAACACAACTGAAAACCGAATCTTTCCCATGATTGTCGCCAAAGTGTTTTCGTATCATACATCGACTACGTGTCGTTGTTGTTGTTGTTGTTGTTGTTGCTTCGACTATTTTTTATGTATACGCGCCTCACATTTATGCTGTGCTACAAAAGTCCCCACAACTTATCCGATACTCATCAAGTTATCCATCAAGTATTGCCCCTCCACTTGTTTCTGCGTTTTTCTTCGCCTCTCTGCCCTCTTCCTTCCCCAGCCTAAATACAGTCTGTTTGTGTGTATGCGTCTTAGGCGCTTAAAGCTTTTTAAGGGTTTTTAAGATTTTTATCTAACAAACTCGCTGTGCATACTTAATTATGTATTTTGAAATGTAAGACAGGTTGGCATAGCATCGCAGCGTTCCCCACAAAAGGTTGTTATTTCTCTTCTTCTTTTTTTTTTTGTTTTATATATATGTCTTTTTTTTTCTTAAATTTTGTTTTTAGACAAAAGCTACTGTCGTTGACAACAGGGCACAAGTGAATTTGGTTTCGTAGGCAGTCGGAAGGCAGAACTAGAGACAGAGAAAGAAAGAGGAATAGAGAGAGGGAGAGAGAGAGTGAGAGAGAGAGAAAGAGAGAGAGAGAGAGAGAGTGGGAGAGAGAGAAAGAGAGAGAGAGAGAGGGAGAGAGAGTGAGAAAGAGACAGCAATAATAGGAATGGCAGGTGCAGTTTGTTTGTTTGCTGAGATTGAACAGATTGCCAGGAATGTTTGGGGAAGGAAAGAAGATACAGAGAAATGAATATGAAAGAGTTAAAGATACATAGTCGACACTTTAAGAGAATTTGAGAAGATGGCAAAATCTGTGGGGAGAAACTAGATAAACAATAATTTTGATAATTGAATTGATAAAATTTCAGATAGACAACCATTAGGGAAAGTCAATGTGGGGAAAAGAAGAAGATTTGTTGAGAAACTTTAAGTAATACTTACCAAAGATTAACTCCACTTAAAAAAAAAATAATAATGATATTAAAGAAAAGAATGTTTTAATTTAAGCCATTTATTATTTAAGGACTGATGAAATTAAAATTTATTTTTAATTTTAAAATTATTAAAATAAAATATATAAAATCAAGTAAATTGACCAACAATAATAGTTGGCAAATAAGTGAAAAATTAATTAATTGAAATAAAATAGCAATAAAAGCTAAAACATGCTGATTAAGTAAATCAGTTGAGAAATAATAAAAATTAATAATAATAAATTATAGAAAATAAAGTAAAAGAATAATTAAATTTATGAACCAGGATCAAATAAGCTTTAGCTACTTATTAAGTGAAGTATTCATTAATCCTGGAACGAAAATAATTAATAATCGTGTTGAGCATGGTGAATAAAGGTAAATAAAAAATAAATTTTTTTATTTTACATCTAAAAAATACACGGATTACCCTTTTTAAATAATTTAAGTGATTCATTTTTTACATTAAAAGGAAATTCTTGATTTATTCAATTTCTGATGGATCAATTTCTTTTATTTAAAAATTTAACTTTAACTATGCAACTTTTTTCTTATGTATATTTATTATTATTTATTATAATATTGATTGAACAATAAAAAAAAAGTATTTATAAGGAGTACTAAATATAATTTCAACAGTATTGGTGAGAAAAATAATTAAAATTTTTTATTGCATGTTAATCAATACATTAATAAGTTATTATTTTTACAAAAAATATAATTATATTAACATAAAATAAAATAAAATAAAATATAATATAATATAATATAATATATAATATAATATAATATAATATAATATAATATAATATAATATAATATAATATAATATAATATAATATAATATAATATAATATAATATAATATAATATAATATAATATAATATAATATAATATAATATAATATAATATAATATAATATAATATAATATAATATAATATAATATAATATAATATAATATAATATAATATAATATAATATAATATAATATAATAAAATAAAAGAGAACAAAATAAAATTAAATAAAATAAAATAAAATTAGATAATAATATATCAATTGGAAAATTATTACACTGAAAATATATGATGCAGATATGCGTCACCATCATGACGAGGGATAAGTTTCAACTAAATGAACATTCTATCCATATAGTATAGTCTAGCAGAGAATTTGCAGATGTTTATAGATATCCCCCTATATATACTTATTAATATCTCTGTAGCCTCTGATCCGCAATAACATAATATTTATATGTCTGTCAACAGAAACTTGGCGCCATTTGCGATGCCAATCAGTTTCCATGGCCAGTTGAGTTCAGTGCAGTTGGGACTTCCCATTTGTCCATCACTCCCCCTCTGATGGAACATCTACATACATCTACCACATTCAACTGGATAGGTATTAAGTGCCTCTTGGCCAAGTTCTAACTATCCGAGTATCTATGTATCTGTGCCTGTGCATATCTATGGAGTCATACTTTATCGTTTCTCAATCACGCTGCTCAGTGCCCTTCAGCGCATGTTAAGCCATTTGTTTGCCACATTTATCAAGGAGAGGGGTGAAATGGAACGGGGTGGGTGTGTGTGTGGGGGGGGGGTCACTGTTAGTCGACCACCTCCAACTTGGCAACGCCCCGCCTCATAATTTATGCGCTGCAATGACACTTGCTCATGACCTTATCGATGTCTTCGACGAAACGAAATCGTCGTCTGGCTTCGCCTAGGCCTGTCTTGGACTGTCTTGGACTGTCTTGGACTGTCTTGGCCTGGCCAGAGCAACAAGTTGGCCAGCGGCACACTTTTGGCCAACCAGGCCCATAACAACAATTAGCCAGACACACAACAGAGAAAGAGAGAGAGAGAGAGAGAGAGAGAGAGAGAGAGAGAGAGAGAGAGAGAGAGAGAGAGAGAGAGAGAGAGAGAGACAGAGAGACAGAGAACTACATCAATCCATGAATTGTATTGTTGCCATTTTTCTTTACGGCTTTATGCGTTTTGGCATAGACTGCGATTCCGACTTGGCTAAGCAAATAAATCAATTTATTTCAATTATAATTATAGACTGCAGCACATGAATGGAGGAGTACAGAGTCGAGGCAACAGGCAACATGCAACAGGCTGCTCCTTGGGACTCCAATCCTCTCAACATACCCAACGGCATTTTCGCATTCACATTCGCATTTATGGAAGTTTTTCTCTCCTCCATCTCCATCTCTTTCCCCGTCTCCATCTCCATCTCCCTCTACGTCTGTTGCTTTTTGGGCAGCGCGTGGCGAACTGCTCATTACTTTAGTTGTTGCCCCCAACGGCACACGCCCCCCAATTTTTTTGTTATTTTTTTTTTTTAAATTTTTTTGTGTGTTATTTTTGCTTTTTTGCCAATTGTTGAAAAATGAAATGGTCTTGCACATAGTTATGACTCGTATCTTGTATCTCATATCTGGCATCTCCCATATACAGATACATACACATATACATACACATATACATACATATGCGAGAGCGTGGAGTCATGTCTGCTCCTGGCTGGGGGTATCTTTTGTTGTATAAATTTTCATTGATTTGAATGCATTCGCAGTGCACTTGCAACTGGCAACTTGCAACTTGCTGCTCGCTCAAGTGTCTGTTATTTATTTTATGCGCTACTTCACAACTTTATTTAAATGCCGCCAGGCACAAATTCATACTATATGCCAAACAGCCGCCCTTTGCAAATTATATGCATTAAGCGCATTCACAAAAAAAATTTTAAAAATATAAAAATATATAGTATGTAAAAGGAGAATCTTAAAGATCCTGGGGTTTCTCTGCGATGCTCTAAATTGACTTATAAGTGCAGACTAACTGAGTTGAGAGTAGCCAGAAAACGATATTGGGCGGCTGATAAGGTTGAGGCTGTGATATTGAAACCGCGAAGAGAAAACTACCATAGGAGAAGTGAAATTTTAAAAATTATCTTTATAAATAAAAGACAAATTTTACTATATATATTATACTTTTAATTCCTTGTACTTTCTCTAACATTAATTTTAAAATTTTGTTTAGATTATTATTAATAATTCCTTTTATGGTTTTAAAACCATAACATCACTGCTTAAAAATATTCCAATGATAATAACCTCATGAGAAAATATTTTTTAAAAAATTTAATATTAATGTATTTTTTTTTATTCTAATAATACCCTTTTTCCTCAATAAATATGGTATAAAAGTGGCATCTATCGTCAAAATGGGTTAAAAGCTGGAAAAATATGGTGAGAAACAAAGTTTGTTCGAATATTTCGAAACTATTTAGAAAATGATAATAAATATCAATACCATGATTTTGTGTAAAAATTTCGAAAATAAAAATTACTTTGACGATAAATTTCAACAAATCGAACTGTGTAAAAATAATGCACCTTTCGAGATTCTCAGAAAATATAAAAGATTTTTCGAAACTTGGAAAATTATATTGTAGTGAGTTTTATTTAAAATTTCACTTTGCTTTACTCAAATATATTTTATGAAAATAAGTAAATTTTATAAATTTTTTTTCACATTATTGTTAAAGTCCTAAAGTTTTGTGCAAAAATTCTGTAGCAATGATTTTTAATAATAATTTACATTTTGATATTTCAATTCTGTTTTTTGTTAAAAATTTTAAGTCAATTTTTTCTTTATTAAATTTTTGTTTCACTTTTATTCAGAAATATTCTTAAAATAAAAATTATTTCTTGTTTATTTTTACATAAATTTTCCCAATGGTGTTCCAAGTTATCTTTTTGAACAGTCTTTTACAATATATTTAAATATCTCTGGGCTTACACTAATTTCTATTTTATATGATGTATAGAAATATAGACTCTGTTATCCCAATATTTATTATCATATACATTCATGTGGCAGAAACCTGCGAACGTATTCAGAAAGCATATTTATGCTACGATTTGTTTGTTTGTTTGTTTGTTTTATTGATTTGGAGGGCAACAAGCGCCATAGTTCCTGTTGTTTCTGCTTCTTCTTCTCCATCATCTACTACTGTTGTTGTTGTTGCTGTTGATGTCCATTATGTCGTATCATTAAAATATTTTATTCAGGCTTAAGTTATTATGAGAGAGACGTTTCGTGGGCTACTGTTAAATGGGCACGTTGCGATTTTGGTCAGTCAGGCGGGAGGGAGGGGCAGAGGGGCAGAGGGGCAGAGGGAGAGGCGATTGATAGTGAGGCAGTTGGTGGTGGCACTCCCTTCTAACAACACTTACAAGTGCTGGAAATAATCTAAAAACAACAACAACTACTACATTGGCAACAATATAGGTAAGAGAGAGAGAGAGAGAGAGAGAGAGAGAGAGAAAGAGAGAAAGGGTGAGAAAGAGAGAGAAGCGGTAGCTCTGTGGCAACAACAACACAACAATAATAAAATTGAAACCGATCGCCTTTGAAAATGCGTGGCACGTAGCGCAGTTTATTAAAATAACTTGGCTGGCAGGCAGAGAGTTGTATGTGTGTATGTGTGTGTGTGGTGGGGGGTTGGGGGGAGGGTGTAAGGGTAGATGGGGTAACATACATATAACTGAAGCCACATCACCTGCTATACGAGTGGCGGCCAAGAAAAATTAGTTTAATCATAAAAATGCTCGACATCGACAGCAACGGCAGCCAAGACAGACGACGATGAGGATGAGGATGGGGCTGGTGATGAGGATGGGGATGGGGATGGGGATGGGGATGACTCTGGAGGCAGCTACCTGTTTTGAGCAAGAAGATGACTTCAATTAAAAGCTTTTAACAATATCACGTACGGCAAATCGCAGGAACCGAACCCGAACCCAGACCCCAGACCCCTGCCCAAGAGCTGAAGCTGCTCAAGATGCTGGAGAGGAGCTGCAGCTGAGGTGCAACAGCGGGCAACATGGAAGCAGCCTGATTACATCACAGTCGCATAGCAAAAGCTGCCATCCTGTGCGTCGCCATCATCGTCATCGTCATCGTCGTCATCATCGTCGTCGTCGTGGTTATCAGGTGTAAAGCATCGCGCTGCAACAGAAACGCGTTTGTGTCTTAAGTCTTTTGTTTTTCAGTTAATTTTTTGCCATTTTTTTTTTGCTGTTGTGGCAGTCTTCATACGCATCTGAGTTGAAGCTGGTCTCGGCTTCTGCGTCAGCAGCCGCTTATTAAAGAAAGCAGCCAGCTGAGAGATGATACCATCTGCCCCCAGAGACCAGCGAGGATCGAGGGGAAGGAGGGTGTGGCGGGTATATTGGCTTGCACGTGCTACACCCCCGCCGCAAAGGCTCTTTTTGGTGTTTTGCCGCCACCGGCAGTGGCAAGATCAAAGCGCGTTATCCTTGACTCATGCTCGGACTTGTTGCAATTGCAGTTTTGGCTTTTACTTTGACGTTGGTTGCAGTTGCCGCTGCCACTGCCACTGCCGCTGCCACTACTTTGGCCATGTCACGTTGGGGCGTCAAAACGTGGCTTTTGGCGGCAGCAAAAAAGTTGAAGCTGTCACTGCAAGTCCGAAACTTAATAACAGTAACAGTAAAAATAATAACAAATAAATACAAAATAATAAAAAACAGCAACAAAAAAACCGCTTCTGTTATTCGGCGCATGCGCAACTTGTGGCGACCTCCGTCATCGTCTCGTTTCGATTATAAAAATTTCATTTATGTCTTATGGGCGATTTGCAATTTCTGCGCAAATTGTGCCGATTATTGGTATATTTTTTATTTCTTTTTTTCTGCTTTTATTTTCGGCGTTTTTATGCTCTTTTTTATTAAATGCCTCAATCATTAAGCGCGTGCGTTTTGTGCAATAAAAATGGCGTTTATGTTTCAATTAAAAGGAGGCGTTGGCCAAGTCATGGAATCGCAAAACAATTTTACGACGAAATAACTGCCACCGGAGAGGATCATCACCTCCTATAGGGATTGCTTTAGAGGATCATTCAAGTCATAAGTGTTTTGCATATGAAAATTTATGGTTTTTAAGTGTGAAATTTAATTATTGTTGAAGAGTCTTAAAAATTATCAAAAATATTTAATTTTTTTCAATTTATGAATTACTTATTTTTTATTTTCAGTTTTAGGCTATAAATTAGATTCTTGTTTCAAATTGAATGCATGTGCAGACAGACATCTTTAGTCAAGTTTTCTAGCCAGAAGACTTTTCTAATAAAATTTTATTTTTTGCCATAATGCAATATTTATTTTAGTTTTTTTTTTTTTAATTTATTAAGCGAAGACTATAAAAGTAGCTCAACATCACAAAAATAAAGAGTGAAAATGGAGCCAGAATTCAGATCCAAGTATGATAATTACCAAATTTTATTATTATTGTTTTTTAAATTTAAAGTAAGATTCTGTACAACTGTAGTATGAAATAAAAGCAATTTTTTTAATATAATTTTGAAGCTTTCAATGTGTACTTAAAACATTTGAAGACTTGCAGTAAAGATGAAAAACTGTCAAAATACTTGATTTGTATTTTAATATTTAAGTATATAATATGTTTTTTTTATTTTTAAATATTATTCGATAGATAGTTATAAATTTAATTGGCACAACGAAAACGGTATTTTAATTAATGGAAATTCCTTTGCCCACCTTAAATAGTGTTGAATTTGCATTTCGAAATTTTTCGCTCTCTGCTTATGGCGAAAACTGAACTGGAACTCACCACAGTTTGAAGTGGAAGAAACGACGCGTGGTTCGTGTACAGGCTAAGTCAAGGGTTAAGGGTGAACTTCCGTTTCCGATAAGACAACCTCACACATACAATACATATGAGGGTTTTTGGTTGGAAGAGTTGATTGGCCTTTGATGTGTGGCAGACAGAAGGCAGTTCATAAAAAAGTGCTACTCGGAAAATGTGTGTCAGTTTTTTGTCTCTCCTCTTTTTTTTGTTGATGATGGCATTTTATAGTGAGCGCGCTAATGATATGCACCCCTGGCAGAGGACACCCCACACTATCCGATGGATATCATATCGACGCGTTTCTCCTCGATGTTTTTTTTTTGTTTCTCGCGAAGGAAACAAACATGCGTGCCGCAGTTGCGAGTTGAAGTTGTAGTTGTCGTCTTTTTGATGTCGTTTAGTTCTGTTTCTCTTTTTTTCCCTATGTATATGTGTAGCCCTGTAACTCACCTGGTGGAAATCTAACTTTGGGTCTGAGTAGAGGGCTGCCTTCGTAGCTGCGGCGACAGGAAGAGCAACGAGCACTTTATGGTTCAGTCATCGTTTGCCCTTTTGACTGCATTATGCAAATGCATATCTAAGAGATTTTTATTGACATATGTTTTTCCTTTTGTTGTTGCCATATAGGTAGTTAGACTGAACAAAGAGAGACAGAGAGAGAGAGAGAGTGAAGGGTGGGGGGGGGTGAAAGGCATACTTAAAGCGCTTGTTGTCCCTGCGGTTTCCTGTCGCCGTGACAATCTCCATGAGGCGTCGCTTTTCCTTTCATTTTTTATTTTACTTTTTTTTTTGTTTTTTAGGTGGGTGTGAACAGGATTTTAATTTACATTTCTGTTCACATAATACATATAGGTATAATTTTACCGCATTGATGAGCATTAATGCTAATGCTAATGCAAATGATAATTCTAATGCGATTGAGACTTAGACTCAATGGCTAGGTCTCAAATGATTAAGTGTCTGCATTTAAACGCATTTAAATTAAAATGGAAATTTAAAGCCAGAAAGTGAGAGCACAAATCTCGATTTGTATGCATATTTAAACAATTCAATGCATTATGCATTTTTCTATTGTGATTCTCTCGATTTTCCTACTTTCCACATCATTTTCCTTTTATTTTTATGTCTCTGAAAGTCTGAAAGTGAGTTGATTTTTTGTTTGTTTTCACATATGTTTGTTTTGAAAGTAATTTGTTAGTCTATAAAATAGAAGTCATTAAATTGAGTAATAATATTTGATAAGCATGTGATGACTGTTTATGCATAAGCAAACTATAAATTCTGGTTCATTGTTTCGAAATATGATTTTATGACTTTAGTTAAAATTAATTTAAAATTTAATTTTTTATATTTGGTCTAATATATTAAACTATTTTATTAAAAATAAAACTTAAAACTATTTTATTAAATAGAAAAGGGTGAAAATAAGTAATTTAAAATATTCGAACATATAAATAAAACTTAAAATTTATTTTTGAAAATATTTTTTAAATTATAGAAGAGTGCAGGAGAGTCAAAATATAATTAAATATTAATTTATAATTGCCCTGTGTTTATTATTATTTGTATTATTTTTATATTTATATTATAAATAAAACTGAAAACTATTTTATTAAATAGAAAAGGATGAAATGAAGTAATTTAAAATATTCGAACATAAAAATGAAACTTAAAATTTATTTTTGAAAATGTTTTTTAAATTATAGAAGAGTGAAGGAGAGTCAAAATATAATTAAGTTTTAATTTATAATTGCCCTGTGTTTATCATTATATTAATTTGAAATGACGCATATTCGATTTTCTTAAAAAATCTTTAGAATTTAATGTATTTAAAATATATTAGCCTAGTTTATGTTACTTAATTTAAAGATAATAAATGAATTATATAATTCAAATGTTTCATTTCAAGAGCTCTATAAGTTATTTAGAAATCATATGTATGTTGTATTATCAACCTATCTATAATAACTATTTTCAACCTTTCTCCAAGCTCATTAATCTATAATATTTAATTATTAAAAAATATTAGTCGAATAAAAATTATCAATTTATAATCAAGATAAAAAGATATATATACTATAATATATATAATATGCTCTTACTTAAATATGATAAATATATATTTAATTATTAAAAAAATATTTATCTAATAACAATTAACAATTTATAATTAAGATAAAAAATATATATATGAATGATATGTTCATACTTAAATATATCAGCATTAAATTACTTTATAAATAATTGGACAATACTAATTCAGAAATCATAAATTATTTATGATGTAAATTAGATCTTAGAAAATTGAAAATACGTATTGGATTTTAATTTGAAATTCGTAATTTTCTCTAAAATTAAATAAATTTTATCTTTTTTTAACAATAATTTTGGATTACAAATTTAGTTAAATGAAATAATCATTAATTTCTAGTTTTTTTTTGTGTTTTGTGTACAAAAAAGATAAATTTATAATTTATAAATGTATAATATCACTTCAAAGCAAACAATTTTAAAGTATTCCTCTGCCATTTTAAGGACCTTAGCGAAGGCTCCGCTCAACTGTTTGTTGGCGTGTCCTGCCGCATTGCAGAAGGACTCTGAGGTAGGTGGGGGGCAATAGAAAAAACCGCGGCACGGCGACACAAAATTATAACCAGGTGTTTGCAACGCGCTTTTTTCGCAGTTGACAATAATTCACGACCCTGGATCGGATGCGAGGACATGTCACGGGGCGACGCGGAGATAAATTAGTTAATAAATAACAACAACAAAAAAAAAACAGCAAATGCGAAAAGCAAAAAGCGTAGAGGAGAAAAAAGAAGAGGAGGCACTTTTAACTAATTTGCATATTTGCCTTTCAACGGAGGACCTCTCTAACCTCACCTCACCTAACCTCACCTCACCTAACCTAACCTAACCTATCCCATCCTTTCCAATATTGACAGTCAATGCCAAAGCCAAATGAGGCGCAACAAAAATGCATTTAGATCGCGTTGAGGTTGTTGTTATTGTTGTTGTTGTTGTTAGTTGTTGGGCAGACAGGATACGTGGCAGGGCCAGGCTAATGGGGTAACTCTACACAGCCCGCGTTGCCATTTTGTGACCCGTTTGCGTATATTTTTTATTTTTGGCGGGACGCGAACAATTTTTCTATTCTACTTTTTTCTCGAGCTCATTTGCATATGACAGCAATTGGCTGTGTGTGTGTGAGTGTGTGTGTGTATTGGCATTTGGCAAACTGTTGTGCACAACTGGGGTGTGTGTGTGTGTGTGTCTGTAGGTAGGCGAAAGTGAAAGTAACGAGGCCAAAGGATATGCATACCGCCAGCGAGAGTCTTTAACGGTCCTTGCCACAGCCGTCGCCTTTTGCCCCTTGCCGTGGCATGCAAAATCGGGAAATCGGAATAAACGCAAAATCCGAAAATTGCATAAATTTGAAAATTGCGAAAATCGATGATAAATGTTTGAACGGGTTGCATCAACCCATGCCAGCATTAAGAGGCAAGCCAAGAAGGAAAAAAGGGACGCGAAGGGAGGAACTCGCAACACATTTGCCTACGACGACGGGACGAGGGACGAGGGGCTGCAATTTGCCTACGTTGACCTTGCCAAAATAACAAAAAAATAAAGGGTTGCCCACAGCCCAAGGGGGTTGGCCAAGTAGTTTCCGCTGCTTCTTCTTCATCGTCTTCTTCTTTATCTTTTCGGTCTTGTCTGTTGTCTTGTGTAGCTTCTTCAATTGAAGTTCATTTGTTTTGTGCAATTTCTTGTCTCTCCGCTGCCCTTGTCCGCATATTCTTTTGGCGCGCATTTTCGTCCTGATCCTTGGGCATATGGTAACGAGTTGACCGACTGAACGGATGCGCCGGGATGGATTGTCATGCCCTGGGATGGTCCCCCCCCCCCTCTTTATCTCTCTCTCTATCTCCTATCAGCTATCTTCGCTTTGATGTGTCTAATGAAACGTTTTGTTTGCGAATGAATTTCATATGTTATGCAAAAAAGGGTTTTGAGGCAGTTGCAAAGGATTACGAGGCGACATGCAGAAAAGGTTGCCAATGGAAGTGTCTAATGACATGACCGTGATCTGTTCCAGAATGTGATTCATGTTGGTATTTGTGTGTCAAGGAATTCAGAAATTGTAACTGACGGTTAATTAAATTTTTTAATTATAATCATATATGTGCTCCATACTATATACCTAAATAATATGCTGTATACTTTAGAAAAATTTGATATTTTTAATTATTTTCAGACAATTATTGAATTTCACTTTACACAAAAATTATTAAATTTATTCACGTATTTTTATTGCATTTAAGTATTTAATAAAAATATTCAACAAATGTGCAAGTATAATATTTTAAAATAAAATTTTTATATTTTTTTTTGGAATTATTTTTCATTCATTTGCAGTACATATTTTCTTTTTCTAAAGGTAGTATTTATATTGCTTTAAGTGTAAATTTCATGTTTGTAATTTGTAATTAAGTAATATGTAATAATTTAGTAGCTTTAAATTGAATTAAAATAAATGCATTCCAAAAAAATAAGAACCAATGGAATATAAGGAAATAAGAAGAGACAACTTAGCTAATTTTTGGGATTATTTTGTAATTATCACTTAAATTATTGTTAATTAGTAGTACTAATTATATTTTAATTATATTCTAAACTAAATTTTTTTATAATACTAGTATTAACTTAAATTTAAATTAAATTTTAATTAATTTAATTTATACACCATAATAAACATTTTTATGATTAATTATGTTGTAATTATATAATTTACAAGAAACTGACTAATTTTAATGTAATATTAATTAAAACTAATTTAATTTAATTTTAACTAAGTATACTTATAAAAAAACTTACTAGTATCAATGTGAAAAAATGAAAACTATTTTAATTTTAATTAATTAAATTTATTTAGAATTATGAGTACCTAATCTAGGATATACATATAAATTATTGAACTTTAAAAAATGTATGAGCGAGTCAAAAAATCTTGAATACATTATTAATTACTTGCAGTTCTTTCTCATTAATTTGCTTACAATTTACAATTACTCTAAAGTTCGAGCATTTAATTATCATTGTTATTAATTAATTAACTAATCTTTTTAAGTTGTTAATATTTGTGAGTTACTCTGCTCCTCAACAACATAAATGATAACTTACCTCAACACAATTTCCACATAAAAAAAACATTCAGTGTTTTGTATTTAATATTAAAAATGCAGCGATAAATTAGGCGCTTAAAATCAGACCTGTTTTTTTTTTGTTTTGGTTTTGAATTCGGTTGGTCTGAAATTATGGCACTTTAATTACCAAAAAAAATAATATTATTAAAAAAAAAGATGCGAAAATCTGTTTTTATTTTATGAACAAATACAGACATAGCCACAGTCTGTCTGTCCGTCTCTTTCCCTTCCCTTCCCTCCCTCTCTCTCTCTCTAATTTTATGTTGTTTTTGGCACAACACAATTAATGCAAAATGAGAAGAAAATTATGCTAATAATTATGAGCAAGTGCGGCGAGTAGACAGAGACAGAGATAGAGAGGGAGAGAGACACAGACAGAGAGAGAGAGAGAGACAGTGAGAGTGATAAAAATGCAGCCAAATGCTTAAAGACAAAAAATGAAGATATAAAAAATGAGATATACATACATAGTATGTATGCATTTAAAGAGTTAAAGAGCCCGCGGCAGATCTTCATTCATAAACACAAATATCACACAACTGCTTAGCAATAACATTTTTTGTTTCACTCATCGGTTTTCTTTTTTTATGCAGAGTTTGTTTTTGTTTTTTTAAACATAGTTGACTTCGCATGTGGCGCATAATTATGCAACAAGTCCTTTCATGGCCACAACGCGGCGCGTGCGCATTTAGCATATTATGAGAGCAGCCCAAAGAGTGACAGAGTGAGAGATAGAGAGAGAGAGAGTGAGTGAGAGAGAGAGAGGAGAGAGATGGAGATACCTGCAGTGCGATAAACAGGATTTTTTTTGTTGTAGTTGTCGACATTTGAAATTTAAATAAATTTTTTTTGTAGTTGTTGTTTCGACTCGCCTGAAAGAGACAGATAATGTTATTGCTGTCTCTCTTGCTCTGCTGCTGTTGCTGTTTTTTTAGCGGCGTCGCCTAATTATCATGTAAATTTTTTTTTTTGGCCAAGGACCTTTGTTGTGCCGTTACGTAGCAGAGAGTGACAAAAGTTTGACGCGTCTGTCAGCGTCAAAAAGGCGATGCAAGCGAAAGGAGGCAGGAGTCGAGAGACGTGAGGGAGGGAGGGATGGGAAGGGAAGGGAGGGGTGCATGTTTAACTCGGTCTGCGGCTTATTAATTATGCCCAAGTGTGTGGCCAAAAGGACAACAAAAGCAGCAACAACCAGAAAAAAACCAATGTAAACAAACTAATGCAAATATTTTTGAACTTGACGGCGTTTTTTCTCTCATTTTATTTTAATCTTCATTTCCAGACTGACCTCAGTTTGTTTGACTTTTGACACCAATAGTCTTGACCTGCCACAAAACTGCCACGAAAATAACTTATATAATTGAAAGTAAAATTAAACTAAATAATATACATATACATACATATATCTAAGATAATATTGTTGTGTCTGGACCGGATATTTACGGCTTTGTGCCTCTTAAACTGGTTAATTTTTATAAAATAACATTGTTTGCGTAGAAATGTTTAATAAGTAACTCTCTATTTAAATTTAAAGAACGTTAATTTAAAATTATGCACTTGTAAAGAAAAAAATAACAATATTAAGTCATAAACAAATGATAATTGTGAACACTGCAAAGTTTCTTAAATATTTTGCTTATGTTAATTAAAAAGTAAATATTAAATGTTTTATTATTTACTAATATTATTTTTATTTCATTATTTGAAATATTATTTTATTATTTAAAATATTAAATTGGAATATATATATTATTATTATAATATTTTAGTACTTAGTTAGGTATCTTTTTATATAATATATTATTCTGAGACTAAAAATAATTTGTAAAAATAAAATATTTTTTAATGATGTATGCCATGTCTTTGTTAAAAATACATATACCTAATGGAAAAATATATGTTAATAAATATTAAATATATGCATTTAGATGTATGTGTGATTTTCTGGCAATTATATGAAAATAGTACAATTTAATTGTACAGATTCATCACTTATTAAATATATTAAAAAAAAAACTATAATTTATTTACCTGATAATCATGAAAAGCTAAAGAAACTTCTAAAATATATATGTACATATATTCATTTATCAAAATAGCTTAATTATTACTTAACAAATTATATAATTTTATTAATAATATTATATAATACCAAATTCAATATTGAAATATTTTTCATTTATTTTAAAATTTGTTCTACATTATTTAACAATTAATTCGATTAAATTCGGCTATCAGATTTATGTTGTATATTTTTTTGATTTGCTATTTATTTTTAGGTAGAACAAATTTGATTTCAAATATTTTTAATTTTTTTTAGTTTATTGTCTTAAATTTGTTTTCAGTGTATGGATCTATTGGATTTTTACCTTGTCTCTTTGATTATCTTTGTTTCTGTTCATTTTATGGCCAGAGCATAAACATTTTGACAAGAGTTTGATACAAAACCAAATAATGCCATTTAGCTGTATTATGAGCCTGGAACTACTAAATCAAGTTGCAACAATGTCGCAAACACACACCTCACACACACACACACACACATACACATGTGCATAATAATAAAACAGGAGAAAGAGCCACAAAATTGAAAACAAAAGATATTTCGAGTATTTGTGCCAAAAATTCAGTTCTATGCAAATTTCGATAATTTTTTTTTATTTTTGCAACAAAAAATAGACAATATACGGTAGATGTTGGGGGAGGGGGAGGGAATATCATATGAGGGGCATGTAGGTAAACCGATAAAATTGAAATCAATAACTAGACAGTGGAGAATGCTTAACGGTAATAGCAACACCAACACACATTTAAAATCCACACACAAACACTTTTGCGACAGTTTCGCGAACTTGGCCTAAACAAAGTGAGGGGTTAGAGAGGGGGGAAACAATGGACTTGGAAGTAACTGAAGACTTTTCCGTTCATATGCAAAACAAACAAATAAAATTAAAAAAAAAAGAAAAAAAAAATGAATTGAATTGAATTGAAACATTTGTGAGAGATTTGCATGTGAAATGAATATCGTTGACGCGATACAATTCAATTAATTTGTTAACTGATTTTACAGTTGTTCTTAGACGCGTTGTCTGCTGACGATGATGCTCCGATAACAACGTTTTGATAGCGACATTTGTTTTGGCCAAGAGTTGCTCCGTTGCTCCGTTGTCCAGTTGCATTGCCCGCCCATTATTTTGCCCATTGCCCATTTGCCTCAACATGCACACGCCCCAACTCTTTCTCTCACACACACACACATACACTCACACAGAGAGAGAGAGACACGCACGCACACCAACAAAATGAAAGGAAAAGTTGGCAGGCCAAAGAGCGACAGCTAACTGAACAAAGCTTCAAGTGCCAACAGTCGGCGACGGTCCTTTTTGGCCAAAAAAGCTTTTGTCGCCTGCCACACACACACATTCACACAGACTCACATATACTCTTCCATCGCATGGAAATGGCAAAGACGAACTCAGGCCAGCCAAAGAGAGACAGATAGAGACAGACAGCGGCCTATGTGCGCGCGCATCTGTATTGTGCTCTCGCTCTCCCTCATTGCCAACGAAGGTAGGCGCGCAATTAAAAATGTCACTCTGCATGGGAATGCCAGAGTCGTGTTTGTTGTTGCCTCTGCTATGCTCTGCTCTGCTCTGCTCTGAACGCTGCTCTGCTGTGGTGGGCGGCACTGGAAAGCGAGCAGCGAGCCCAATAGAGCGCAAGTCCACTTCCAGTTTCATGCGCTCTCACCAGCCATCTCATTCGTGCACACAACCCGAACCACGATACAGCTGTAGCCGTCCCGTTTCGTCGCTCGCTTAGCATAGACACACAGGAAAAAAACAACAACAACAATACGAGTCGTGGTTGCAAAACTGGTTTCGCTTCCAACTTACGTTACGTGTTCGTGTTCGTGCTTCGTTGTGCGTGTCGGCTTCTCTGCTTGCGCGTGTGTTTGTCGTGTGTGTGCGTGTATGTGAGTGTTCGTATTCGCGTTCGTTTGGCTGTATGCGTGCGGATTGTCGAGAGCGCCGTCTACGTAGCGCCGCTGGCCGCTGGCATGACGTTAGTTCACTTCGATAGCTCTACGAGTTTGCACGTGAATTTGTCCCATACAAAACAAAGCCTGACTCTCAGTCTCAGTCTCAGCCTCTCAGTCCAAGTCGCAGTCGCAAACCTCAGTCTCAGTCTCAGTCTGTTTTTGTGTCTGGTGCGGTCTCGAGTCTCATCTCAGTCTCTTCTTGTTTTGAGAAATCTGCGTTGTGTGTTCGTCGTGTGTTCGTCGTCATGTCAGATCATCATCATCAGCACAACTGAAACATAAAAACGTAACGACAAATTAAATATAAAAAATCAACGCAAGAAAATTCAAATCGAATTTGGAAATTTGCTCAAGAATTGAAAAAGAGAGCGCGCGGCAAGAATCTCAATACTGATGATGTTGGTGTGTTTTTGTGACTTGTCAACAACAACTGCGTAAATACATATTTATGCAACAAACAACAAATGAAACATCAAGTGAAATAACAACAAATTCAAATTCAAATCAAAATCGAATTTCAAAACCAAGTCCAACTCCAACTCCAAATCAGTTTCCAAGTGCCAATTGTGTTTCAATGCAAAGCAAATAATTACAACAACAATCAACACACAAAATTTACAAATTCACAATTGAAAAATAATTTAAAAAAATTAACTGCAAAATATTTTCAGAAACTTGAAAATATTTTTGGATCTTTGCCGTCGGTGGACGTAACTTGTTGACTACGTGTGTGACTGTGTGTTAGTGCGTTAGTGTGTGTGCGTGTGTGTGGCAATAACGTGCCACGCCCACAATTGTATAAAGAAAAATCGCCGCCACGTTGCCAGTAAAAGACTTCAAAACGGTTGCCTCACGGTTCGAGTGGAATGAGCATAGGGACTCAGGTCTTCCTTTCGATCGATCGGTCTACAAAGTCGTTAAACTGAGCCCCAACTTGGAGCCCTACCCCGCCAGCGTGGAGGGCCTCAACAGCCCCAGAGCGGTGGGGATGGCCGCTACCTCGTACATGACGCCGCCCAGCGGTGACCTGGACATGGCGCTCGGTGGCGGCGGCGGCGGTGGAGGTTATCACACATCCTCGCCGCGGTCCGCCGCCGATGCCGGCGAGATGAAGTACATGCAGCACCATCACCACCATCATGCCGCTGTGGCGGCGGCGGCCGCATCCGCTTCCCATCACCAGCAACAGTTGCCCTCGTCGCCATCGCCCAACGGGCAAGTCCAGGGCGGCGGCGGGCAAGGCAACAGCTTGGGGGGATTGACGCCCGGCTCGGGTCTGGGCAGCTGGAGCGCCCTGCATCCGGATCCCTGGTCACTGCCCACACACCATACGACGCACCATCATCCCGCCGCCGCCGCAGCTGCCGCTGTGGACTCCGTCAAGCAGGAGATGTCCCACTTGTCCCAACAGACGCGCATCCAACAGGGCATGGCCTCGCCGCATGCGGCGGCCGCGTGGCATGCCCCACATGCCGGCCACTATGCGCCCACCGGTGGCTCCCCGCTGCAGTATCACCATGCGGCCATGAACGGCATGCTGCACCACCATCCGGCTCACCATGCCACCCAGGTGGCGCCACTGCATCATGCGTTGCGCGGCGAGTCGCCGCAGTTGCACATACACGCCCATCACATGGGCGGCGGCGTTGGCGTCGGTGGCGGTGACCGCGACACCATCAGCGGCGGCGAGGAGGACACGCCCACATCCGATGACCTCGAGGCATTCGCCAAACAGTTCAAGCAGCGACGGATCAAGCTGGGATTCACCCAGGCGGACGTGGGTCTGGCCCTGGGCACGCTCTACGGCAACGTGTTCTCGCAGACGACCATCTGCCGGTTCGAGGCTCTACAGTTAAGTTTCAAGAACATGTGCAAGCTGAAGCCGCTGCTCCAGAAGTGGCTGGAGGAGGCGGACTCGACGACGGGTTCCCCCACCAGCATCGACAAGATCGCGGCTCAGGGGCGCAAGCGGAAGAAACGCACCAGCATCGAGGTGAGCGTGAAGGGTGCCCTCGAGCAGCACTTCCACAAGCAGCCAAAGCCATCCGCCCAGGAGATCACCACACTGGCCGACTCCCTCCAGCTGGAGAAGGAGGTGGTCCGCGTCTGGTTCTGCAATCGCCGGCAGAAGGAGAAGCGCATGACGCCGCCGAACACCCTCGGCGGCGACATGATGGACGGCATGCCGCCCGGCCACATGCACCACGGTGGCTACCATCCCCACCACGACATGCACGGCAGCCCCATGGGCACCCACTCCCATAGCCACAGTCCGCCCATGCTGAGTCCCCAGAACATGCAGTCGGCGCATCAGTTGGCGGCCCACTAGCAATCAGAAATCCAGGAGTCGAACTCAGCTGCAGCTGCGTCCACTCCTGCCAACAGTCTGCACCAACAGCAGCAACACCAACAGCAACACCAACACCAGCAGCAACAACAACAACAACAACAGCAACAACAGCAGCAGCAGCAACAACAACAGCAACAACAGCAGCAGCAGCAGCAGCAGTTGACGCCCAACACGCCCTCGTCGAGTGCGGGATCCTCGGTGACCATGACCAGCCAGGGACAGGTCATGTCGCCGCAGAGTCCGTTGGGCAGCTCCTCAGCTGGCGGTCAGACTAACAACAACAACAACAATAATACAACTAACAACAACAATAACAACAACAACAACAACAATGAGGAGCAAGTGAAGCAACAACAACAACAACAGCAGGCATCCAGCATAGCAGCCGCTGCAGCAGCTGCCATGTACATGGATCCGATGCGCTACCAGCACGCCCACCACCCACATCATCCGCACCAGCATCCGCATCTGAATCCCGCGCACCATCCGCATCTATTCCACACCAGCGATCAGCTGCAGCATCCCCAGTCCCAGAGCCATCTGCAGACGCAGGGAGGCGGCGGTAGCGGTGGCGGTGGTGGCGGCGGCGGTGGCAGCAACAGCTCCCAGCTGTCGCCGGGAGCGGGCAGCAACAGCGGTTTGCCGCTGCAGCCGCCAAGTGCCGCCTCGCCGGGATCGGCGTCCAGTGTGCTGGGCGGGCATCTCAATCTGAATGCCCATTCGGCGGCGGCACTGCATCAGCATCATCACTACCAGCATCACCATCACCAGCAGCACCATCACCACCAGCAGCAGCAGCAGCAGTTGCATGCCCGCCGCCTCTTCGAGCTGAGCCTGCAGTTTGGTGCCGCCGCAGCTCCGGGTGCAGTGCGTCACTTCAACAGCTTCGGCGGTGGCGGAGCTGGCGGCGAATAGCATTCGTCGGCCGCCTGGTTTGGCTACGAGTCCTCCTAGGACACAATGCCGGACGGGTGGCCGCAGTTCGCATGCAAGCGGGAGTTGCCCTTCGATTCCTGATTCCTCGCCCGGATCCCCACCGGACACCCCCAGCCCTCTCAGCACTCCCAGCTGCACCGCTTTTACCAGTGCATTAATCTGTGTTACAAAACATCAAAAGAATTCAAAACTCCAACAAAATTGATCAATTTCAACTAAATTAAGGCCCAACATCAACAGCAATGAAACTCCAATGACAACCGCAATGAGAAACGTAATGAGCTGAGGGTTGAGTTTACTGTTGATGTTCTTTGGAGAGCCTTTTGCCTGCCCATTTTCATCATTTTTCCATATATGAATATTTTAAAAAATATACGTATATATATATATTTTTTTTAATTTGTTGAGAGCGTTAAAGTTTCAAAAACTTTCTAAATTCAATTGTAAAAATCATAAAGAAATTTAAAAAAATTTTAAAACAAACTTGTATATCTTTAAATATTAATGCAAAACAAAAAATGAAACACGCAATTCAAATCAAACGTGAAACCAAGTGATGTTGTTTTTAAATCTAACTAAAAATTAAAAACTTAAAATTAATTTAAAACAAAAAAATAATAATTAAAATTTAAAATAATGAGGAGTCAACGAAAGAACAGAAGCCTAATTCACCTAGCTAAAGTGCGACAAAACTTGTTAATAATACTTAATTACACATATACCTATATATAAATATATATATACATAAAGAGAGAGAGAGAGATATACCATTATATATATACATAAGTATATATAAATATATGTATATATATATGTATATATAAAGAAACTTTGGCCTTCAGCTGCGCATACCATCAAAGCAAGGTAAATAAACAAAGGCACACACATACACACACTATGCATGTGTATGTGTGTGCGTGTGTGTGTTGTAATAATAACAACAACAATATATTCAATAAAACATAACAAATATATATATATATATATATATATATATATATATATGTATATTATATATAATTATTATTGTAATCTAGAGCTCAAATGGTAGGAACCTACGGTTCCCTCTCTCCAGCTAGGGTCTTAGCTTCTTAAGTGGCCGTGCATATAAACCCATAAATAAACAACTATATAAATATTAAATATGCATAAAAAATACATAAACATAGTCCGTAGCTTATTGTAAAATAAATATAAAATGCAAAAAAAAGAAGAGATATGAAAAATTGAATTTAGAATTTAACGCGCGGCGCGGCAAAACAAATACAAATATAAAATCTAAAAATATTAAAAAAAAAAAAATAGAAACAAAAAATTATATTTAAAGTGAATCTGTAAATACAACAACAGTTAAGTCATATTTTTAGCTTTAAATGCAATTGTAGATTTTTTAATAAATATTACGATAAAGCGAAAGAAAAACACACACAAAATTATGAAAATAAAATGAAAAATTATATAAATTGTAATTTCTAGGCGATAATTTTATAATTAGGCACAAAACAACACAACACAACACAACACAACAACAAGTTTAGTTACTTAGTACTGTACTTTCTATACATATAAGCAAACCACACACACCCCTCTACACACACACACACACATATACACACCCACACAGAGACACACATAGCTAAATCTTAAATAATCAAACAAATAAATGCTACACAAAATTGTAAAATATTAAATTGATGTAAATTTCCAAATGAAAAAAAAAACGAAACAAAAATATGAAGAACCTACAAAAAATGAAAAAATATTGAAATTATTTCAAAACAAAAAGTAACAAATAAATGTGTATAAAAAATATTAAAAATAAACAAACGTGCTGCGTCTTTTTTGATATACATACGTACAACAAAAACTGTTTATATATATATAACGAAATTTGAATATTTTTGAAATATTTTTACATTTCAAAATAGAAACAATTTATTCTTATTTCCAATTAGACTTTCTGGCGGGGGGAAAACTTTCGAATTTCCTTTTAGTTGATTTCGTATTTTTGGTTGGTTTTGAAATGTTTTAAGGCAACAATCGACATCGTTTCCATTTAATTAATGAGAACGATGATGAATATGCCAATGATTATGGTAATTATGATGCAGAAATATTTAAGATTAAGCCCTCAATTGTATAATAAACTATGCTAACATACAACAATACATACATACAAACCAAGTCAACAAAATAGAGGTACATGCCACACACACACACACAATCACACCCACACACATACACTGCAACAAAAAAGAAATACTTAAAGAAAATACAACGCAACAACAAAAACAAAACAAAACAAATAAAAAAGAATATTATTCACAAAAAGAAAAAAATATATGAAGCAATCGTTATATTTTATTTACGCGAATATCCTTTTATTATTATTTAATTAGCATTGATGGGCATCAAGTTGCCCCTGCCACGCCCTCGTCCACACACTCAGCCTCCGCCTCCATTTGCGGCTGGTGCCATCGACAGTTTATGAGCCATTGCAGTTGACAGTTTTACAGCCACTTTAAAGCGCCTTGTGCAGCTACCCGTCGAGATACGAGATACGCGTTACGCGTTACGATATGCGATATGCGTGAAAACGATATACGAGTTACGATATGCATGCTGCCCAATTGGCTGCTGGGATACGATTTTCATTGCGTTAATTGCGGGTATTATAGCTCTTTGTTGTTATTGTTGTTGTTGTTGATTCTGTTTGTTTAAAACATTCGAAATGCAATTAACAATTAAGTGGGCATATTATAATTCGATTGCCTACGTCACAATTAACTAATAACCCACAACCCCCTCTTCACACACACAATGTACATACATACATACATATATCCGTTGAAATCGTAAATGAAAGTTTGCCATTAAAACGGATTTCGGTGCATTTATGGCCTCTTTTTTTGGTGCAATTGACGTCAGTTAAAAACCAAAATAAAGTTATTGAGAGTTGTGTGAAATGCGGAGCAAGGTCGTTTACACACTGTCTTAGTTATAGTATCAATTAATCATCTGCCACCTGATAAACAATAACATTAAAGTGTCACCGTCTTCTGCCCTCAAATTGCATTTGCATTAAGCTCATGATTTAATAATGATAATAATAACAATAATATTTTGGGTGAATTTTTTCGAGTGCTTTGGCTTACTAATTTTGCATAAAGATTGCATCAGCCCAGAACAAAAAAGTAATATGATAAACAAATATTGCAGAAGATATATTATATTAAGTGAAATTAAATTTTGCGCATAATTGAAAGCGAGTTTCAGTTTGATTTCAATATTCTGATTCAGTTTCAGTTTCAGATTCGTGTAAACAAACAAATTATTCAGATTTGTAATTACTATATAATAATATCTGTTTATGTCTCGTCTTTAATTTTGCAAAATTATTATTATTATTATTATTCATAAATTTGTTCTTTGTAATTTGAGCAGTTTGCCACGCGCTTTCGATTACGACTCGAATTTTGGAGTCTCCACACAAATTATTAACTTTATGCAGCTCAGCAATTTGTTAATAATAATTACAGAGTTGTCGGCATCTACTACTTATTCTTCTTCTTCTTCTTTTTGGCTTCGTTAATTACAGATACATAACAGTAATAACAATAATAGAATCGTATCGTTAGAATTTATTTCCAAAAGGCAACAAAACATGGTCGACATGAGTAACCTTATATGTATGTATGTATGTACACATGTATGTATGTATGTATGTATGTGGCTAATACCACCTGCCATTTTGGGGTTGATATCAACACACACACATATTAACACACTAACACACACACATGTACATTACACACGCATACTAAGGCAGAGCTTAAACACACCCACATACTTAGATAAAAACCTGCCCCTAGGCCACATAACATTTTAAGCGATAAAAAAAAATTATATAGAAAACTAGTGAAAGGAAATATTTTCAGCTGTAAATACGAATGAAGCATACTCTATAATAATTTTGGGGGGTATTTTGGTTTAAATAAAATTTAATTTACCATAATAAATATAAAGGATTTCTTTTTTGGAATTGTTCATCATTTGTTTGGCAAACTTATTCTAGACTATAATTTATGCACTTATTCACATTACATATTAAATTTATATAATTTTTATTAAATTATTTATACAGTGAAACATTATTAATTCACAAATTATAAATTGTTCTGACTACTACATTTTATTTTTATTCTTTATTTTTTCATTTATTTCGCAGCCACTAACGAAAAATTTCTCTGCTCTGATACTCTTTCTTAATTATGTTTCTTTTGCAATAATTATAAAAACTATTTAAGTTTTTAAGTTCTAATTAACATTTTTTTTCCAATATTAACATAGTCAATTTAAATATTAATTGTAATTTATTTCATATTTAATTGTTTTAAATTCTAATTATTCATTTATTTATTATACTCTGTGTTGTTATGATACAAATATGTTTGTATGGGTCCAGCACTTAATTAATAAAAAACAAAAATATTATACTTAACTTTACTACAACGAATACACTTTATATAGTTTGTGAATTTTCATTTTTTTAATTTATTTTTTAATATTTCATTTCATTTAATTTTTTTTCTGAAATAAATTAAAATCGAATCTGCGCACAAAATATTTTTAAAAAGTTCTTTATTAACAATCTAACAAAAAAATATAATTAATGTTTACTAATTAACAATACAAATTTTATTAATTAAGTTTTTTTTTTAAATTAACATTACATTAAACAAAAAAATAAAGAAAAAATAATTAACATTACAATATGTTTTTGGTTATTATATATTATTTATAATATTTTACTTTTATTTACTTTTTATTATCAAATATGCTCCAAACCTACAATATTTTTAAAATATTTATAATAAATTATTCTTTTTTGAACATAATACTATATAATATAATATTTAACGAAACCGTAAAGTGTTTCAATTGATTCTGGTTTATTTTATGTTTACTTTTAATTAAAAATGCCCTTAAATTAATAATTTCTGTTAATTAAAAATTTTTGAAATTTCCTCCGATTTTTATTAGTATCTTTATAGAGTTATATCATATAGGTATAATAGGTTATGAAATGACTTCTACTAAAAGAACATTTCTTTTATTACTTAATTTGCTTAGGAATTTGAAAGTTTGTTTTTTTTTTTTTTTTTTTTTTATTATTACAGTTACTGCTCAAATACCGTTACAAACGCCATGATATAGTTTTAGTGCCTTCTCAATCCCTATCCCCATTTTCTTTTCTTATCTACAGCTGTCTCTCATTCTCTCTCTCTCTCTCTCTCTCAGTTGGACTATAAACGCCCAAAAAACACATTAGCCAAAAGTGGGCATGGCTCGAATGATATGAGAGTTGAGGGAAATTAGTTGAAATAATTGTGAGGAGTGCATAAGTCGGCAAATTGTACGATAGTTTTCATTGGTTTTAATTCTGATGTGCGTGTCAAGTGCGAGTGGCGGGATCGAAGACACCCTCGACTCGATGTCGACAGCACCACCGCACCACCTAGCCAACTTGCCTCTCGGACATTCGAGTTCCCCTCCCCTCCCCACACTCCCACCCCCTCCTCCATCCCTCTGTTTTTAGCCAAGGCAATGCCGACATTTTCATTATTATTTCGAGTGGAGTTTTCTTTTTGTGTTCACGTTTGTTTTTGTTTTCTTTTATTATTTCGCGTGCTCAGTTTCCCTCTATATAAATTTGTAACTGTGTATGGCAGTATGTTTCAGTGTATGTATGTATGTATGTGAGTATTTTTGGGCTGCGTGCATACAACCGTGTCAATAATTACCCGTGGGACTGACACGACCAACGAGAATCATTCAAATGTTGCAAAAGCGGCAAGCAGCAAGCGGCAAGTGGCAAGCACACAACACAACACGGCCACAGCCACAGCCACAGTTCCAGCTAACAATGGCTAAAAACAAAACCAGAGACAGGCGGACAGACAGACAGACAGAGCGACGGACAAACTGACGACCTACTCGACTGAACTATAGGGAGAAGAAGGTGAAGGGGATGCCAAGTATCATACAATGGCAATATGCTTGGACGCCGTTGAGCTGCCATTGTGCCTGGGCCAAAATGGCTGACGAACTGGCCAAGAGTGCAGCCAAAGCAAGTGACTGTCGGATCGTCAGACTGTCAGACTGTCACACGGCTGGTCACACTTGCTCTCATGCTGCAGCCGAAAGTGATGCCGACTGCGAATCCGAGTCGGAGTCTATCTCTATTTATATTTCTGTTTGGCAACTCTGGCGGGAGATTGGGGTATTTGGGGGGATTGTTTGAAGCATAGCTTAGGGTTTGGGGGTACTGTGGTTGGGGATGGTGTTTGTGCTCATTATCTATGCTTCCTTTGGGAATTTTCATTTTCTTTTAAAGTTCTCGCCGCTGTGCGTTCGTGTGCGACAGTTTTTCCCCCAATCTCGCCAGTCAACGATAACAACAATGAAGAAATAGTAGTAGAAAAAATGAAAAAAGTTTTCTCTCTTTTTTGTTTTTAGAACATATACATATATATGTATATATGTTTGTATATATAGTAAATGCAAATGAACTATTTCACTTTTGTTACAGTGTGGAATTGTAACATAGATAAACTTGAAAATTCACACTAATTACACACAAATATTAGACAATTACGCTGAGAGAACCCTAATGGGCCTTTTAACACTCGTCCAAATGATGGCGAATTGCAATGCGAATGCGATTTGAGTTCTGTGACGAACACCTCGCTTTAACTACCCACAATGACACCCACCCAACAGGGCATATACTATATGCCATATACGATATACGATATACTCTATACGATATACGATATATGTATGCACATATGTCTCCAACTATCTGACTCTCTGACAAATGCAAACGAATCAAGCGAGACGACAGTTGGAGAAGGTATCACAATAGAAAGAGACAGACATTCACACAGAGAGGGACAGAAAGAGAGAAGAGAGAGAGAAAGAGAGACGAACGACACCTTCGACTTGGTGGCACTTGATCAGCACAGACACCTCGACGAATCTAATGCGGGTAGTCGCTTTATAAGGCCGGTCTACATCGATATCTAGCTGGCTGTGGGGTTGGGAGTATGGGTATGCGAGGGCAGTTTATAAATATTTGGTTAGGTGTAATAATAAAAATCAATTATTATCAAAGAAGTTACTGATTTGAGAAAGTGATAAAAAACAATAATTCTCTTTTCTGACTATATTAGAAAGTTATTATGTGAAGTACCCGTACAAAGAAAGCATCACAAAGAAAACATCACCAGTAAAATAAAAAAATTTTAGGGATAAGTTTTGAAAATTTTTAGAAAACAATTTGGACTAATTATAAAATAAATGTATGTAAATTGCTGGTCAATAGGTTAAACGCATTTTGACTTGCATGAATATATATTATTAATGAAAAAAGAAAGATGTTAATATGCAAAAACATTTGATAATTATTGATACTTTAAATATAATATTTCATACATGTTCACTTCCAAAATAAAGTGCATTTTTTGTGGATTTTTGGAATGGACGCACTTAGGATTTTAAATACTAATTATAAGTAGAATCATGAATATGAATATGCCATTTTATTTAACAATTTATTGGTTCGTCTAATTTCTAAAAGTATAGGTATATTGATTTCTTATGAAATGATAATGAAAGTTAGATTTTCTCTCATATAAAGACAATAAGTAAGAAATGTATTTAGTAATATTATTAATTTTTTTTAAATTATTCATTTTTAAACTACACTAATATATGTGCTTTTTTCAAAAATTATAATTTTGCTTATCCAATAGGTTAATTTTCGAATCTTGAAATGTCACTTAAATAATAAATAATGTATTATTAATATCGATTTATATTTATCATTTAATCAAATTTTTGCGACTAGACTTTCTGTTTTTCCTGCTTTTCGCTAAACTTTCAGTCTCAAAACTACATTCTCTCAGCTAATATAACACAATATTTCAACAAAGTACATTTTTTTTCGAGTGTTTCAAAAATATACATAAAACTTTTTGAACAACCCACGTTCACTCACTTAGTACAATTATTACGCCGTTGCTCAAATCTTTTCTCACTTCGCCCAGCTCTCGTCTCCCCATATCTCGCATCATTCTCTCTCTCTCTCTCCCTCTCTCTCTCTCTGTCTATCTCTCTCTCTGTCTCTCTTGTCGTGGTGCTCTCTCTCTATCAGCTGAGCTCACAGTACGTCTCTCACATGGGCATTGATGTGATGTATGAACCATGACATTGTCTCGTGTGCAGTTTCGAGTAAACTGTTGAAAATGCGCGGGTTATTAATGGCTTTATAAGTCGCTGCCACACACATAAACACACACATATACACACACAGTCACTCACACACATAAATACATATTTAGTTAGCAAATTGAACGGGGGGCAACGTTTGAATGTCCATCGAACAGCAGTAGCAGCTGCAATGCGGCTAAAGATTATGGATCTGTGGATCGACGGATATGTGGATATATGAGCAGTGATCGGCGATCGGTGATCGGTGATCGGTGGCTTAGTGACTTGCTGACTTGGGGGCTTGGTGGTGCGGCGCAGTGTCAAAGCCAACCACTTTAAGTTTGCCTTTTCAATTTTTTATTTATTTTTCTTTTCATATTTTTTATATTTTGTCGTAGCTGCGACGTTGTTTGCACACTTTTTTAACGTATAAATAAAAAGTGGGGAGCAGAGAGCATAGTGTAGTTTGCTGGCTAATACACATACATGCATGTGTATGTATGTATGTGTATGTGTTGGCCAAAATATTTCTCATACACACATAACGCAACGCAACGGGCGACGGCGCTTGACATTTTGGCAAGCAAATGGCAGGCAACGAAACAAGGTCGTCCAGACCTCAACCGCCTCAGCCTCAGCCTCAGTCGCAACCTCAGCCTCAGTTTAAAGCTCAGTCTCAGCTGGGGCTCCGATGATGGCTATCGATGGCAGCAAATGCTGGCTAACTGACTGTCTGGTTGTCTGTCTGTGTGGATGTGTGGCAGCTGGTGTGGCAAGTGCAGCATAGAATTTCAAATTTAAATTCGTTTTTATGGCACAGTCCGTGAACGTAACGCCAACGGCGTTCTCTCGGTCAAGTGCAAAGCAGCATCAACATCAGCTGCTGTTGTGGCAACAGTTGCAGTTGTCTCGCTGTGGCAATAAATCTCTTAATGAAAACCGGCAATAAACTTGGCCACGTTTGCCGCCGGCAAATCAGCGGCAAACACACATACATATGTACATTCAAAATTCAGCGCCAAGCGCGAAAAAATGCGCAAAGGAATTAATAAACAAAGTAGAGGGGCATGTTGGTATGCCTACCTTCCTCTCCCCCTTTCCAACTCCCTCTCATTTTGGTCTCGCTGCTAGAAACATCTCCTAACTATTAATCGGCATTTGGTCCATGACAAACGGACGAGTGAAGAGCGACGAGCGGCGAGCGACGAGTAACGAGTTATTTGCGGCGCATGCGCGCACGTGCTCCTCGCTTAATGTGCGCATCGCAACGCAGCTGACGGCGATGCCAGCGCCGACGTTGACGTCGACGTCGACGTGGCTGCACGTTTCAGCGCTCAAAACTTTGAGCAGAACTGCGAAGCATGCGCATCATCAAAAGACGACAAACAAAGTTGTTGGAGCTGTGATCGTTGTTGTTCTCAGCATAGAACTGAGATCTCTGGTCGCATTCTGAATTAGCATTTCTAATTTTTTTTTGTTTTTTTTTTTTTGCAGTTTTGCAAATTTGCATTTTGCGTTGCAAGTTGTGGGCGGCGTTGCAACAGCAACCACTCTCAGCTGTTGGCCATCATTGTGACTGGCGTCAACTAGACGACAGCAACAACAGCAACAGGCGGAGGCGGTGGCGGTGGCGTCTGTTTACCAATCTTTATTTATTCAAGTTAAGCAACAATCCCCTTTACCCCTTTAGTCCCTCTCTACCCATTGAAACTCTTCCTTCCCGTCCCCAATTCGATCGACCAATGACCCCTCCTACAACCACAGAATTAGGCTGAAATTTTGACATGAGGCAGCAAAAAAAAAAAAAAAAAAAAATCAATTGACAAAAGGTTACATGGGTTTTACAGCATTATTAACTATTTGTTGACAACAATTTGCATTTCAATTGAAAATGTTAAAGTATTAACAAACAGAAATTACAATATCTACTTGAATGCATTACAGCTTGAAAACGATTTCATTTGCTTTTATAAATTCCGATAATTTATTTGGATTTGGCCAACTCTATTTTTAAGCTCGCAAAATTTTGAAACTTTTTTTTGAACTGAAATAAATTGAAATGAAACATTATAATTAGTAAAACTATTTATTAACACATTAATGTTTTTAATTAGAGTACTGAATAATCGAAAATGCATCAGTTATAATATTAATTAATTAAAAATAATTTAAATTATATTTTATTTAATTAATTTAATATTGTATATAATTAAATATAAGTTGATATTTTTACTGGACTTTCAATTGTGGACTTTAAATAAATAAATTAAATAAATATTTTGCTATAAAATCTTAATTTATAAAATGAATTTAATTTTTGATTCGTATTTATTAAGCAACTAATAAAATTATCGAAAAAACTATGCTAACTGCTAATAATTTAATATTTTATTTAATTTCTATCTTAATATAAACTCATTCTGTTGCTATCATGAATTCGAAGAATACTTCAAAAAATATTTAAAAATTTTGTATGTGTTAATGAGTAATGTTAATTAATTTTGATTAATTTAAAAGTGCTTCCAAATTAAATTGAATTTAAAATAATATTGCATTGACAATTAAATTTTAGAGAATAGTAATAGAATTAATAATTATGACGGAGCTTATGCAATTTTCATTTCAATTAATTAACCATTTCTATTTAATTATTTTGCTAGTAACGAATTTTAAAAAATATTTTTTTTTGTTTGTTTAGAACTTTAAGTCTAAAATAAATTTAATAAAATTTATAATAATATTAAATTAAATTAAATTAAATTTGCTAAGCTTCTTTTCATTTATAACTTATATATTTTATTTAATTTGTTTTCTATTCATTTGTTTATTTACAATCTATTCTAAGCTAATAATTTGATTTACATGTTGAGCATGCTTATATAATTTATATTTTATTTTTTTGTTAGTATTTATATTAAACATAATTTTAGAAAATTGATTCATAAGTATGTTAGTTGTCTGACTTTTCGTAATAATGAAATATCGCTTGAAATTATGATTAATTTTAATCAGGTCTGGGTATCTTAGACTCCATGGATTTAGACTGAGCGCAATTGTTGGTCAGTCTTGGGAACAGTTGCCAGAGACGAAGACCGAGGCCAAGACGAAGACTTTCTTCCATTCATCATGGGTCTAAAAATATCCAAGATATTCATTCACTCAACTTACAAAACTTCAGTCTGTAAAGTCAACAACTTGACTAGTCACAACAACAACAACAACACCAAAAACAACAACAACAACACCAACAACAACAACATATACAACAAGTAGATGCCTGATCAGTTTGCGTGTTATATTGTTGTTGTTGTTGTTGTGTGGTGAGAGGTCGATAAAGAGGGGGGGTTGGTGTACACGGGGGGGGGGGGCACAATTGACTACCGAAATGTGTTCAAGTGTTGGAGTATTAAAACAAAAAGCTCTCGCGTCTATCGAACTGCGACCAAATTGCCCAAATGCAAACAACAGTATGTGGCCGGGGAGGGGGCAGAGTGAGAGGAGTGGTGAGGTGGCAATACAGTAAAATGTTTAAATATTTGCAAAAGAAATCGTTGAAAAAAAAAGAAGAAGAGAAGAGAAGGTAAGTAAAGCTTTGGCAACGCGGTAGCCATAAATCAAAGTCGCGTTAATGAAAGCGCAATTAAAACGGGCTGCCGGTTGCCGAGTGGGCGGCAAAGGGGCAAGCTGCCGAATGGCAGGGTAGGGGAGTGAAGGGGAGGTGAGGTGAGGCAGGTGAGGCATGCGGCTTTGAGGTGGGAGCATGCTTCAAGTTGCGGCATATTTGGGCCAGCTTTAAGCGCAGGAAATTAAATTTTATGATGCCGTGGCAGCCAGTTGGCCATTTAGCCATTTAGCCATTTAACCATTTGGCCAACCCAAGTTGAAGTCGAAACCGAAGTCGCTGTCGCTGTCGCAGTTGCAGTCGAAGCCCAAGCCAAGAGCCATTGCCAATGCAATTGTTGTTGCTGTTGTTGTTGTTGTTGTTGGTGTCGCGCCGCCGACAACAGTTAAATTGTGCAGTTGCAGTTGCAGTTGCAGTTGCAGTTGCAGTTGCAGCAGTTGCTGTTGCTGTTGCTTTGGCTGTCTGAAAAGTTGCACAAGGTTGCCCAACAACAACAACAACAATAATAAAACTATCAACAACAAATGCGACAACAGCGCGGACGACGACGACGCCGTTGACTGCTGCGAAAAGTTTATGCAGCCAACGACGGCGACACCAACACCTACACCCAGACACTACACTACACTGCACTACAAAAAAGTGACACTCTGCTCTCCTCCCGACATGCACCCCCCCGTCACCATGCAACTATTGCATATTAGCCCAGACCAGACCAGACCAGACCAGACTTGACCTACAAATGTCAACAAAGGCGACCACGTTGCCAAAGGCACTTACAAGAAAGAGAGAGGGAGAGAGAGAGAGACAGATTATGAGAGAGAGAGAGAGAAAGAGAAAACGAAGGTGGGTGAAAAGAGAGGGTCTCTTAGGGGAGCGAGATATTTGGTGCAATTATTGGCAGTTAAGACTGAGAAATTGGAATCGAAGTTGGAGTGACGTCATGGATTCAGATTGTTTTTCACTGTGGGTCTTTTAGGCAACTTAGGAGCAGACTCTATCCTCCACTCTTCAAGCCAAGAGTAGATTGGAGAAGGCAAATGGCAAAGGGTTCATAAATCTGTGGAGGATGTCTGCGCTGGAAATGAGGCTATGACGAGTGATTGAAACTAATTTGAAGGCATTCAAAGCGAGCAAATAAATTTCGAATCAAAACTGAAGAATTTTGGAATAAAATTTGAAATATGATATGGTAATGGGAGGGCAACATATTAAGAAGAACTTGTCTTGGAAAATATTAGAAATTGTGTCATTTGCAATTAGCAATATTAAAGATAATATTAATATTTGTCATTAGTATTTTTATGTTTTATAACACTTTATTAAAATATATGTTTTTTATTTATTTTGTTTATTTAATATAAATAGGTGAGAAACTAATTAAATAATATAAATAAATAATAATAATTATTCAATATATTATATTATCATTATATTTTCTTGGTTGGAATAGGATTTTGACAAATTTCATAAATATTGATTTAAAGAAAAAATAAATATTAAATGCCGAAAAATTTAATAAATTAAATTAATTTAAATAGAATTTTATTTAAAATCATGAAGAGCTAATTAGAAAGATGGATTTTTGCAAATATAAGGATTTTTGAAGAATCTATGGCAATTCCAAAATAGAAATCCTTTGGCAAAATTCAACTTCCATAAGTTTTAAAATATTTCCGATTATCGACATGGCTATTTTTGTACCGATCGATCGAATGATTTTTGACGAAGTTGTGGAATTTCGAAGACTTAATTTGTGAAGGAGGAGGTATCCAATTAGAAAAGATGTTATTGTACATTAACATATACAGCAATGAACATTCCAAGTACTAGGAAAAAGTATAAAGAAAATAGAAAAGAGTTAAAGTTTTCAAATTGAATACAGGAGGCTCTAGATCTTTTTGTTTTTGTGAAACAGCTTTTCATACGGACGGACAGACGGACAGACGAACAGACAGACATACAGACGAACGGATGGACACGGCTTTAAATATTTCTCTATTGATCCTGATTTAGAATATATATACTTTATGGTGTCGGAACGAACTCCATCACCATGTTATGCATTTTCTGACAAGATGATTATACCCTCTGTTGAACATTTTCAAAGAGGGTTTTGAAATTCAATTGTATTTAAATCATGCAATCTTCAGCAAGAATTCATCGCGTGAAACTTTCGCTAAATATTTTTTCTGCAAAAATATAATATATTCATCAGAATTTGCAATATTTTGAGCCTGCTCAAAGTTCATTTCCGTATCCTTCCGTTGAACCTCAATTACAGGCTCAACCTTTGTGAAAATTACAGAAGTAAAAAATACTACAAAAGCAGTTCAAAATATAAGTAAGAAATCATGGCGAAACCTGCATTAAGTGAAACATTTCATACTCAACAGAAAAAAAGAGAAGAAAATAAAAGAGAATAAGCTTAATTGAAATAAAAACCGAATCGTATGGGGATAAGGTTGAGGATGAGGATGGGTGAGCCGTCAACTGGTTTGGCTTTTGGAGGTTTGGCTGTTTGGTTGTTTGGCTTACTGACCATCAGCTTCATTACCATTAACCAACTGTGGCCACAAATCATGCATTTAACGCCTTCTCAACGTGTCCAGAGGAGTCTGGCGGGGAATGCAGCGGTGGCTTGAGGAATTGGAATCAGGAATCGGGAATGGCGATGGGATGTGTAGCGCCTGCAATCAAAACGGGCAATAAGCATGCAAAGAAGCCACATCAAAAATAAAAACGAAATGAATTCAAAGAGAGTGTGATGAGGGAAACGGGGGAGGTGGAGTGTCAGAGGTGGGGAGGGAGGCAATGGTTTTTATTCTGTAGTCAGGTGTAACACCTATATATGTATGTGTGTGTGTATGTGTGTGTTATTGAGTTGTCAGGCAACAGTCTGCAGGCTTAAGTTGCAACGTGCAACCTGCAAGCTGCCACCTGATGAGCTGTTGATGTTGCAAGTTGCAGTTGCAGTTGCAGTTGCTGATCGTGCCAGTTGACAATTACAACAGCAGAGTGTGTGTAAGGGGGGGGTGGTGGCATGGGTTAGGGGTAGCTGCAGCTAATGGAGCAATCGTTGTCCAATTTTATAACCTGCCAGGGCACAGACAATTGGCTACCACTGTGCATGAATGGAAGCTGCAAAGTCATTCACAGAGCACAACAACACAGACTGCATTGATGATGATGATGATGATGATGATGATGGTGATTGTGATGACGATGATCATGAGTAGGCAGACAAAGAAGAAGCAGAGGCAGTGAAAACTGTTTTAAAGATTTGCTAAGTGGCCTGAGTTGTGTTGTGCTGTGTAGTGTAGTGTTGTGTCAGCTTGTAAATCATTGATGATCACATCAATATGCTGATGCAGTCGTTGTCAATGTCAATCAGAGCCGAGATAAATCACGATGTTCGAATTACAGTTTGGCCAAATCTGATAATGAAGGCGCGATACTCGGCCAAGAAGGTGAAATAACTTGGCCAAAATGGTAGGACAAATAACTCATTGTGAGAGAAGGCACATTAATCCTGACTAACTCAAAAGTAAATCAAAAATAAATCATTATAAATAAATTATTTCCTTTTTAATTAACTACAACATGCGATTAATATTAATATTTTTATATTTTAATCATATTAATATTTAATTTAAATAATAATAAATAAATAAATATATAAATTAAATAATATTTACAGGATATATATGAAGGAAGAAATAAAATACTATTTTAAAAATAGTCACTAAACACAGATCAGAATAAATAATAAATACATGTATAATATAAATGCTATTGAAATTATTTTATTGTTTTTAATTGAATTGTTTAATCATTATTGACGATGTATTAAGAGATGAATTCCTTTTCAACCCTTAATGAATAAATACAATGCTTTGAATTATGTTTTAAGTAAATTGAATTTATTTTTATATAAATAAATGTTATATTAAAATAATTATTAATATATATTAAATTTGATCTAAAATATTTATTTAAAAAATTTTAGGACTTTAATCTGAAATGAGCTGATGCTTATATAACACTGATTTTTGACTTTTGACTATATATGTTTCCTTTTAAAATTATATCAATTTTTCTATGCATTATTATTTATAGAATTTGGCCGTAATAAATTTATTTAATAATTTTGAGACTTTAATCTATGCATATTTATAGAATATTTTTTAACTATATATATAATAATAATAATAACAATTTTATTTTATGGATTCATAATTATAATTATAAATTTTTTTATTCATTAATTATGTGCTGTACCCATATAATTCTAATAATTATTAAAATTTGTTTAGTAATTTAATTGTTGCCAATAAAATTAAATTAATAAATTAATTTAAGAAATATTATTTTCCTCAATCGAAATAATTGATTTTCTTTAATAAATGATTTTTGTATAAACTGTTTTTTATATTGTTGTAAGTTGAATCTATTTTCTTCATCAATATTCTCTCCTTCGTCTTCTTCTTCTTCTACTGTTCTTTTATATTTTTGTTCTTAAACTTGATTCATTTCATATTTAGAGTTAACATTTAAAAACAATTCCGCTGACATTAATCTGTAGAACAGTTGGACAGTATGGACAAAAGGCCTTCTCCTCAAGTTCATTGAGCAAACCCATTAAGACAATCGAGATATTCGATCAGGGCTCAGAGCTCAGAGATCTGAGCTCTGGAGATGTCTTCATTAGCCATATGAAGAAGCTGTCAAATAAGCCAAGGTCTGGCAATTGAATGCAAATTTTGATGCGATACTCAACGAGAAACACCTTAAAAACACATTCGAATGAAATGAGAAATGAGTATAAAAATAAAATATTGTTTCGGTATTCTGGTTAGAGCTTGTTGTCTTGTTGGCCATGTTAGTGCTGGCTGGTGAATGGGTCAACAACTTAATCAAAGAGACGACAAGACAAATCAATCCATCAGTTTCTTGGGCATTTACATTTCGACCAAAATAGTTTTTTTTATTGACTTGACTATTTTTTTGAGATATACATATAGTATATAATATATATAGTTGGAGTTTCTTGGTTGGGTGTGTGTGTGTGTTTAGTTAGTTAGTAGCCTCACTTAATTTATTGAAAACATGGCCAAAAAGGCAGGGGGAGAAAAAGCACTTAGCAGAGAGATTCGCTAAGCTCCGCAGTTGGTTTGCTGGCCAAAACGAAGCGGGTTGTGTTGGCCAGTTTGAACGGCTAACGAAATTAACCGATCGTTAAAAACCTGACACAGGCGCACGTGCCATTTTCGAAATGCTCAGAAACCGAAACGCCTCACTACACACATAATAAGCCGAAGCCCGAAACCACAAACGAAGCGCAAAAAACAGCTAAAGCCAAAAAAAAAAAACAATACTAAAGAGAAGAGAGACAACAATAATTTCACTACGAAAACAACAACAAGAAGAAGATGAGCAGCAACAGCATCGTAAATACCTTGTCGTCTTGCGGCGTTGACAATTTTGCGCTGAAATTTATTAACCAGAAATTGATTGGCCCAAACGGCTATCATCTATGGCTATGGGTCGGAGTCTGTCTCGTTCGTCTCTCGGCTTCATAATTTACCATTAGCATTGGCCATAAAAAAAAATACAGTCAAATAATACCACACAGATGTATTCCAATACACAGATATACCCCGAAAAAAAAGCTGAAATTTTATCATCTTATTTTTTTTATTTATATTTTTTTTTGTGTGGTTTCGATAACGCAGTTGCGTTTGAAATTTCGCATAATTATGATGCCTATAAATTTGTTTTCTTTCATTAGTTAAAGTTTTAGTTTTCTTGTTTTCTCGTTGTTTCTTTTATTGTTGTTGTTGTTGTTGTTATTGTTGTTGCTCTTCATCTTATTAGACGAAGGTCAACGACGATATAAAAATCCAATTTTTATATCTCAGTTGCCAACAAACTTCACTTCAAATAGCGCTATGGGAGACAAACACTATATGCACATACTGTAGGTCCCCCCTCATCATAAAATAAAGAAATCGAAATATTTATATATAGAGAGAGAGAGAATAACGACATATCATTCTGTAAATCCATATGTCTGTTGTTTATTTTTATGAACGTTTTAAAATCGATTAAATACTTAGATGATTGCCAGTTGTAGTGTATTTGATTTGATTCGAGTTTGAGTTTTGTTTTTCTTGGCATGCGATTAGCTGATTGAAGCCTTAATAATAGCATTTATGTTGATCGAATGTCTGTCTATACATGTTTCCCCGATTGCCAAGGAAAGTGTATATCTTTTTAATGCCCCTCTATAAAGGTCGAGTCGAGAAAGTGGTATTCCCATTTCCAAATTAATTACTTTTGTTTTGACATTCGAATACAGCTGTCATAAAGACAGTCGGAATTCGAGATGATTAACTTAGTTAATTTGAAAGAAATATTTTAAAAATTAAATATTTTCATATTTTGTTAGAAAATTTATTAAAGCATTAGTTCGAGAAATTAATTTAATTAATTAATTTAAATCACCTATTTAGTTAATACTATTTAATTGTACAATTGTAGTAAATCTTCTTTAAAAATTAAATATTTTCATTTTATTTATAATATTTATTCAAGCATTAGTTGGAGAAATGCATTTAATTTATTATTTTAAATTAGTTAGTAAATTTTTCTTAATATATGATTTAAGCAATTAACCTAATTTGATTACATACTTTTTTAATAGCTTCGATCATATATACAAAAATTAAAAGGTTTTTAAATATTTTTTGCCTGATTTATTTGAAAATAATTTGAACTAATAACTTAAATCAAGTACTTATGTTTAATGAATAAAATTAAAATGAAGTTAATTAAAATTGACTTTTTATTGAATTCTTTGCTTATATAATGTAATAAATATTTTGTTAGAAAATTTATTATTATTAAATTTAAAGCATAAGTTATGGAAATGACTTTACTTAATTAATTTATATCACCTATTTAGTTAATACTATTTAATTGTACAATTGCATGAATTTTTTTTAAATCAAATATTTTCATTTTGTTTATAATATTTATGAAAGCATTAGTTGGGGAAATGCATTTAATTAATTATTTTAAATCACCTATTAAGTTAATTTTACTTAATATATGATTTAAGTAATTAATCTAATTTGATTACATATTTTTTTAGTAACTAATATTAATATTTTAAAATTTTTTGCATGATTTATTTGAAAATAAATTGAACTAATTAACTTAAATCAAGTATTTATGATTATTTAATAATATTGAAATTAAGCTAATTAAAATTGATTAATTATAAAATTCTCTGCTTATATAATGTCATAAAATGTCATTTTTTAATTTCTTAATATTATTTCTGATCTCAATAAATTGATTTATGAATTAAAACATATTTATTTCAGAATTCGTTAAAATTGTCACTTAATAAATATGTGAAATTTATGTGAAATAAGAGATATATTTCTTATAAAATTTGTTTATAATTTTATTATTGAACTAATTTAATTAGAAATATTTTCACTACAACACTTTTCAAATGGAATTTATTAAAATTAATAAAAATTAATAATAAATTATTTATATGAGATAGAAATCATAAAACTGTTAATCTATAAATTAAAAAAATTGACGAATTAAGAGATACATATTCTAATAAAAAATATTTTTATTATTGATCTAATTTTATTATAATTGTATTTGCTACTATTTTAGTAAAAATAAAAATTGTTATCTTATAATTAAATTTTAATTATGAGCATAAAATTCTTCATTAAAATATGCATGATTATAACTTGAAAGATAAAAGCCACACTCCTTGCCCCCCCCACCAATTTCTCTTAACTTGTTTCCGTCATTGTTTAAACTATAAATTTAATGGGAGTCGCGTTGAATGAAATGTTGTTGGATTTCGTTTTGTGGGCAACGAGAGGAGTAGAGGAGGGGTACCATTATGAAGTTAGTACTTAATTAGTGCAGTTAGCTAACTGTACTGAACTGATTTGCATTTGGTCTTTCATCTTGGCCATTTTATTTGGCCATAAAATGTTTATTTCGTTCGAGGCTTTTGTTCTAGTTCACATTTTGTGCAATTGCACGAAATTGTTTTCAACTTGAAGTTGGTTTTTTATGGGCTCGTTACTCGCCCATTAGCGGTACTAATTCTACAGTTTTTGTGGAGCGGGAATTCCACTTGCTTTTCACTTAACTGATACTGATACCAATACTGATACTGATACTGATGGGAGAGGGCCGATTTCCACTGAAAACCGATGACAATTTTGGGTGAAAGTTTTTTTTTAGTTTTTTTCTGATCCGATGCGATGCGATTCGAAATGCCGTTTAGAGATAGAAAGTAGGGCGGGTCCAGCTGCCCTCTCTATCTACATCTATATGTCTATTTCGACTCCCATCTATTTTCGATAACATTTTCAAAGTGTTTCTCTCCATATGTATATGTATATGTATGTTTAGGGCGATTTATATGCCAGTCCAGTGGTCACTTTGGAAGTTGCAAGTCGAGAGTTGCCCACGCCATCAAATGAATCTTGACTCTCTGACCAGTTGGATATGTACTTGGAGTTGGAGCTGGCGTTGGAGTTGGACTGCTGCCCTTTTGGGCATCTTTTGGGGCCATGTTTGCACCAAGGTGTCTACATCAAATGTGCAAACATCGCACATAAATCTCATAAGGCGAAATTATTTTTTACTACTCAATTGCAACGGGCAATCCAACAAAAGGGTCCTTCCTGCATCAGTGCATAAATCTCCGCTTTGCTCCCTTTCTTCTACTCCCTCCCTCTCTCTCTCTATCCCTCTCTCTCTTTCTCTCTCTCTCTCTCTCTCTCTCTCTCTCTCTCTATAAGTATAGCTATCTCACTCTAGTTGCAGCTATGACTACGGCCAGACAAACATATAGACAGACAGATAGACAGACAGAGAGTCGGGGCTATATAGCTCCGGTTCCGATAAATAATTGCGTACATTTGAACAAATCGTGTTTGATGTTTGTTTGGCTCTTCTTGTGCTCAGCTTGCTCTTGTTTTTGTTGCTCGCTGTTGGTCTTTTTTATTGGCTTAACTGTCTTTTTGTCTTTTTGGCCAAGCTCTTTTATTGCTACACATGTAGTTTGTTTTATGCGCACCACAGACAAAAACAACACTAACAATGCCAACATCGGACAACCGCAACAAAACAAGTGCGAATCAATTCGTATCAATAAACAACTGCTGACTATTGTACGACTATCAGAATACCCTTTAATACATTTGGTTGTTGCATAATTTAAGCCATGAGCTCACTTTATTTCATTTTATTTTGATTTGATTTCATTTTATTTTGTTTTATTCTATTTGATTTTATTTTTTTTATTTTAATTTATTTTATTTCATTTTTTTAAATTATATTATATATTAATTTATTTTATTTTATTTTAATTCATTTTATTTTATTTTATTTTATTTTATTTTTTTTATATTATACATTATTTTATTTTATTTTATTTTATTTTATTTTATTTCATTTCATTTCATTTCATTTCATTTCATTTCATTTCATTTCATTTCATTTCATTTCATTTCATTTCATTTCATTTCATTTCATTTCATTTTATTTTATTTTATTTTATTTTATTTTATTTTATTTTATTTTATTTTAATTCATTTTATTTTATTTCATTTTATTTAATTTATTTAATTTTATTTTATTTTATCTTATTTAATTTTACTTTATTTTATTTATTTAATTTTATTTTATTTCATTTAATTTTTTATATTTTATTTCAGTTTGTCTATTTATTTCATTTCGTTTCGTTTCATATTTCGCATATGATTATCTCACAATTAATTTAAATTAAACATATATAATACAAATTCCATTTGTTTAATATTAATACATATTCGATTTATTTCAAAAAATTACTTATTCAATTTAAATTTTATTATTTTATTATTACTGGATTAAACAACTCATAACAGTTGTCAATGATTCTAAATTAATATTTATCTTAATTTAATTTAAAAAATGTTGAAATTTCAATTATATTTTCAATTAATTCTTCAAATTACCAAAAAAAAAACATAATTTTAAAATAAATGAAGTGAAATATTCATATTGTTTTATGTTACACCATACTTCATTAACTCTGTAGTTAGAAAATGTCATTAAAATTTGAAATTTATTTACAAAAAAATCGGGGTTTTTGAAATTCAGTTATATCTTTGTAAAAGTATGAGATTTGTCACATTATCAATTTCATACTTTATTTATATTATTTCATATATATTATCCTGAAATTCATTCTCTTCAAATATCTTTATATTTTAGTAACTAGTATAATTAAAGATTTTTGCATGCAAATAATTTTATTTATTAACAAAATAAATTAAAATTATTGAAATCAGAATATTTGTATATTTAGTTATTTAATTATTAAATTAAAGTTAATTTTAAATAAATTCATTAAATGATAGTTCTAATTATATAAAAAATAACTATAAATTTTATTCACATTAAAATACTAATTTTATAAATCTAATTATATAAAAAATAACTATAAATTTGTGTCAGATTAGTATACTTTTATATATTTATATTATATATTAATTGAATTATTTTTTTAAAAATTATATTTACAGAGTATTTGTAAATTGTTGAGCAAATGTGCGTACATGATGTTGATTTTTTCCGCGTTTCCCCTCCATAAACAAATTCAACTCACACACGCATATACAGAATGTTTAGTTCTCATTTTTATGTTTTTTGTTATTTGTATCACATTTTCGTTGAAATTTATTGCATTTAACGAAATTAGCTAACAAATTTATTAAGCACTTTTGGTAAACAGAAGAGATGAGCTGAAGTTGAAGCCGTAGATTGTCTTGGGTGGCCATTGATGAATTTTGGTTGAAGCCACGTGTAGATTGGCCAAAACTACAGCAGCCCCTCCCCCATTCCATCCTTCTCCCCTGTTAAGTATCTTCTTCGTACTCTACACTTGTATTCTGTATACTTCGAACTGTTTTTATTTTATTTATATATATATTTTTTTTCTTGTATTTTTTTGTGTTGTTTGTGGCAATCAATGAACCCATTAAAGTTTAATCCCAATCACGTAAATAAAAGTAGAACTTGTCGCATAAATTATGCGTGTGGCAGCAACAAATTTGTATGGCCAAGTGTCCATGTGTGTGTGTGTGTGTATGTGTTGTGGTAGTAATAAGTTGAAAAAATTAAGCACAAATCTGTTAATGAATTGCAAATTTATGCAATGATTCGGGGCGCGCCAAAAAGAACTTGACTTCTAGTTCATTTCAACTTCTTTTTTTCCATCTCTTTTTTTTTCGCTTTTTAGAAATATGTTGTGTATTTGTTTGAATGTGTGTTTGTGATACGATATATGCTTTTTTTGGCTAAGGTCGTAAAAAGCTAAAATCTATTAAATTAAAAAGCCAGCGAGCAGAAGACAAAAAGTTTAATGAGAAAGAAACCTGATGGCTAAAAGCAACAACAACAACAGCAACAACATTGTCAACAACATGAGAGTTTAGTTTCGAATCATCGACTAGCCAAGTCTTTCAAGTCCAAGTCCAAGTCCAATTCCAATTCCAAATACAATTTCCAAAAATGTAACTTTCGAATTTAGCGGTACGCCTTTTTATTGAAATAGTTCGATGTTGTTGTTGTTGTTGCTGGGGGAAGAAGAGCCATTCTTTAGGTTGTCAACTCAATGAGACATAAATTTACAAAAAGGCCAAAAAAAAACGAAACGAAACGAAAAGCTGAAAAACTGAAATCACAGACCCGCCAATGGCGGCAAATCTCAACTTATACAAAGGCCACAAAACGACGACGACGATGACGACGTCATTCAACTCAGATACAGATACGGATTCTGCGCCATGCTGTGACACTTGTGCCCTGACCTGACTTGGACTCAGTTTCAGATTGAGATTCGTAGTCGGAGTCGATGTCGGACTCGGAGTCGGTGTTCGGCTTGAACTAATCAACGGCATGAAAAAGCCGTCCCCAAACTTGGCTTAGATATCATAAATTTGAGTTTTAGGCCAAATGTAAAGGCTGCCACTTCGTTAGGCGGCCAACAACAACATTTTTCGGGCTTAATTACAAACCAACAAAGTCGATAAGGCGACACACACACACACTCACACACTCACACACTCACACACTCACACACATATATATATGTATAGGTGGCCAAGAGATAGACACGTTAGATAGTTGGTAACAAGTGTCTTGCAGCATCTACTATTTGATTGGGCCAAGTTATCAAAGCGATCAACTTTTTTTGTTTAGTGGCTCTAATTTGCCGATTGTTCAGCTTTGATTTTATATGCGATTTGTCAACAGCTCAAGACAAAAGCGACTTCAAGAAGTCACTTCCAAAAACTGAACTCAGTTTCAATTTTTGCTATTTTCTATACAACTTCAATTTCAATTTTTTTGTTGTTGACTCATAGACAGCCCTTGCCACATGGTTGAGTTGCATGCAACGTGCAGATTTAGTCGGAGTGGCAAAGCTGTGAGCTTTAAGCCCCGTTTGCATTAGTCAGCGACGATCGCTGAGCAGCATTTTTAATTGAAATAATTGCGGGCTGAGTTAATTAAACGATAAATAATGTAATTGTGTATAAAAAGGCGATTCACAGACTCAACTCAACTCAACTCAACACAACTCAAGTCAAGTCAAATCGACGCAGAGTCACGCCAAACAATTGCAGGGAGGAGGCACGAATGGAGGCACGAGTGGAGGGACAGATGGTTAGACAGTAAAAAATATTGCACATAGGTTGGGTCTGTTGCATAATGCACACACTCACACATACACACACACACACACATTCTTGGCTGCCAGATTATGATTGAAACTCAAGTTGAGGTTGAAACTGAGATTGAAACTGTAATTAGTGGCATATTTGTTTCAGCTGCAACTTCAAGTCAAAACAAGCTGCACAGTTTGCCAAGTGTCTGTTGATTGATTGCCACGACAGTGAAAGAGACAGCTGTATGCATAAAGAGAGGGAGAGGGGAATAGAGAGAGAGAGAGAGACTGACTTGAGTGTGGGCTAAACGCATTGAGAAAATAATGAGCTTCGATTTCATATTCTACATAGTAGAGGAAAGAGAATTTCAACTGAGAAATTTTGAGGTGTGCGCACCCATTTCCCAGCTCATCATATGACCCCTCTCTCACACTCTATAAATTTCAATATAGCTGTCTCACTCTCTTGCAGTCTGTTGCTGTCTCTCTCTGCCAGAGCTTTCGATTGAAAGTGATCATCGTAATCGATTTGAAACGCCTAAATGATGCAAATTGCTGCTAAAGACACATACACACACTTCACACACAACACACACTTCGCACACTCTGAGGTGTAAATAATGACACACTGTTTCAGTTGTAATTATTTGAAAAGTGCCTTTGAATTGTGAATTGCGGCCACGCGGCGTATACGCAATTTAACTTTTTCCTTCGCTCGACATTCAATTCGATTGTCATTCTGGGTGTGAGGAGAGATTGCGGTTAACTGCAGCTAATTAATGCGATTAAATATAGTTTGTTATTCGAGTGAATGCCAACAAGCGGTGCTAAATGATGTGCTAATTAATCAATCAGTTAATTGCAGGGAAAGTCCAAACAATAACAATCAAATACTTAATATTAATATTGAAAAAAAAAACACAAGGTAAGGGCTCAACTCCCACTTGACATGATACTCCCAATAGCTGCATATATATACACCGATAGTTCAGTTAGCATCTCGGTACATTACCTGATTGTGATCTAAAAAGTTTCCTCTCATCTCATCTCATCTTGTCGAGTAGGGAATTGAGATTTACAGACCCATCGGGGGACTATATCATATGTAACTGGGGGATATCTGATCTATCAATATCAACTTGATATGCGAATCAAGTTCAACAAATCCCAGATAAGTGTGACATGAAAGAAGTGCTACTCTCCCCTACCTCCCCCCCCATAAACCCCTTCCATTAACATGTTGTAAACTGAATAAATAAATTATTTATAATTTGCATTCATTTATAACTACACTTAGTTTCGTAATTGAGAATGCACTTGGCGCACTTTGGGTATTTCTTTGTTTCTATTTTAAGATCTAGAAACGGAACTGGAAATTCACTCCACCGCTCAAAGGGAATTCTAAAGTACCTCACAATGTAAGACAAAATTTAAGATGTTTTTATTCTGTAATATCTTGAGAAATACTCACGGGAAACTCCGCAAATGAAGGTCAGTATACGTGATTTGAGTCCGGTAATATATAGAAGTTAAGAAATTAAGATCGGAAATATATTATTATTATTTATTTTTGTAGAATTAAGTGGGTATTTAAACCATTGACAGACATTGAAATATTATGAATTAGGAATAATTTTTATTTATTTCTATTATTTATTATTTAAAACAATTTATGAGTTTTCATTTTTCTAAAATAATTTTATAATTTTTTTATAAATTTTATTATCATATTATATTATTATTTATATATATTTGCAAAATAATATCAGTTCCAAATTAAGATTATGCCGATTTATGAATTTGTGATATTATATCTCGGGAAATACTCATCGAATACATCTCCAGTAATCTTCAGAGTGCTATTTTCGAGTGGATTAGTTAGTTGGAGTTAAAAAGTAAAAGTAAAATAATCTTATAATTTCAATAATATTTTAAAGGTTATAGTTTTTTATTTCGCAAAGCGACTAAAAAGTCATACTAGAGTTTAGAGAGCATGGCGGCAGCAACTAAGGTACTCTGAAAATCAACGAAAACCCAAAATAAACTTGGAAAAAGAAAAATACATAAAGAAGAAGAAAAACAAATATGGCAACAGAAATAATTATTTCTGCGGCATTCGCTGTGCCTCAGCTCAGGGAGGAGGCGCCCCAGAGACTTGCGCCTGCACTTGGGTCCAGTCTCGGGTCTAGCCACAGTCAAAGTGCAGAGCATAACAGAGAGAGCGAGAGAGAGGGAAATAGAGAGAGAGAGAGAGAGAGAGAGAGAGAGAGAGAGAGAGAGAGAGAGAGATACAGAAAGAGAGAGAGCTAAAGAGATAGGGAGTAGCTGTTGCGGTCTGTGGTTGACCAGGGCACTTACGCAGGTGGCATTCATTCAGGAGATATGCGAGATGTAAAAACAGAGAGAGAGAGAGAGAGAGATGAGATGAGATGAGAGATAGAAAGAAAGATGTAGAATTGGACATTGGATAGAGCAAAAAAACAGTTGAGGAAAGCCAAAACCACGAGATGATGAGCTCTGCTGACATGAGTTCTTTCTGTGTGTTATGTGGGGTTAACTGATTTCGATTTCAATTTTAAAGAGTGAGAGGGGTGCCACTAGGAGAGAAAGAGAAAGCGACAGAGACAGAAACAGTAGAAAACCAACAAACGTCATTTAATAGCCAACATAGAAGTTGTTGTGGGCGCAACAAGCCTTGCAACGCTTCCTGTCAAGTGATTTATGCCAATGGCGCTGCCAACCTCAAAACACAGAGACTCCAAGGCACAGACAAGCGACTCTCCGTTTGCTGCAATCCCAATATGCTGGCAGGCAACTAATTTTCTTCTGTTCTTCAGGCTGCACTCAAAATGACTCTGCTTCGCTCTGTCCTCCACGATCTCCGGCACCTCCTCTCTTGGCGGGCCCAGTTTGTGCCAAGCTCGCACTCGTACTCAGCCTGATCTCTGATGAATTGCTGTGTCTCCTCTCGTTTTGTTTTGCCTGCTCTCGTCGGCTCTTCCTGTTGTCTCGTCTCCTCTTGTCTTAGTTTGTCTTGTACTTATCTCCCCCTCGACTCGTTGCCTGTAGTCTCTTCTTCTCTCCTCTGGTCTCCACCCATCAGCTCCTCTCGTCTGCTCTTGTCTCCTCTCATCTCCTCTCGCCTTCACACGTCTTCTCCCGTCTCTTTATACCGCCTCTTGTTTCATTTCGTCTTCTCTCGTCTAATCTGTTCTCACCCTGCATTTCTCGTCACTCTCAGCTCACTTCGTCTTGTCTCTCTCGTCACTCTCGCCACCTTTTGTCTCGTCCCTCTCTTCTCATAATGCATCTCCCGGCACACACCTCTCACTTCGATCCGTCTATCTCGTCATTCTCGTCTCGGCTCGTCCCGGCCTCCTTTCGTCACTCTCGTCTCGTAACGCATATCTCGTCACTCTCGACTCGTCTCGCCACTTCTCTTCTCGCTCTTTCTGTCTGCATTGTCTGTCAAGTGCCACGCACTTTTTGTGAATCTGTGTAAGCGCGTGTGTCTTTGTCGGTGTGTGTATGTGTGTGATGTGTGTAGGTGCAATTTGTGCAATCAACGACGCACTCTAAGAGAGAGAGAGATAGAGGAGTAATGAGAAGAGAGAGAGGGGGAGGACTGTTTGGGCGCGTGCGCAGCCGTCGACGCTTAATGATTGCAGAGGAATGCTCCCAGTTGTGTTTGGCTTTGGTTTTTGTGTTTGGTTTTTGTCTTTGGCTTTGGCATGCACTTAAAAAACAATTCAATTTGGCATTTGCCGTTGCTGGATTTATGAATGAAAGCCAGAAGAAACAAGAAACATACAGTGAGAGCCAAAAGGCTTGGCCAGAGAGACGAAAATTAATTAATGACAATCACTCAAAAGGCAAACGAAATAATTAAATGGCAAACAGGTATATATATGTATATATCTATATGTATATATTTGTGGTATCTTGGGTATTCCATTTTCCAGATTTGTTATATCTACCCATTCTACATACATTAGTCAGTGAGTTGCTGTGAGTTCATCAGTCAAATCTCTGATTGATTCACTCTCTGTATCTCTATCTCTGTCACTCTCTGTGACTCTCTCGCTCTTTGAGTTCCGATTGGTATCGTTGGTTGGTTTTGGACTCCACTTAATTCTCTGTTTGTTTTCGTAATGAAGCTCATTTCCGTTTTCGTATTCAAAAACAGAAGTAGAAGAAGAAGCAGAAGAAGTTGAGAAATATGCATATGATTTTTATTTATTTATTTTTGTTTGTGCTGAACAAGTTGCGGTTGTACATACGAAACAATTGTTTAATTGGCAGTAAACTATTGATTGATATGTATAAACAATTAACTTTTACATATAATTATAGAGTTTTGTCTGTTCGGCATTTCAATCAATCTGAATGCGAATCGATGATTTTGGTGCCACTTTGTCTAAAATTCAATTCGAAGCAATTATGCCTTATTTGTGATAATTTATTATAATAAATGTAAAATTCAAAATCACTTCATCTCGCTCTCACTCTCTATCGAACTCTCAAACGAATTCTCTTTCTCTGCCTCTCTCTTTCTATGTTTCTGTTTGTTTTGTTGGAGATGAATTAAAAAATTGTTGGCGGAGGCAAGTGTTAAAATATTAATTATTTAAGCAATACACGCAGCTGCGGCACGCTTCTCTTGTATATTTTATTTTCTTAATTTTTTGTATAAATACTCACATACACATATGCAAACTTATAACACATGTTTGCTGCTGTTTTTATTTGTTTGTTTTAATTTTTAATTTTTTTTTTTATTATTTTGTATTTTTTTCTCTCTCGCTCTCTGTGTATTTTAATGAATGATTTCTGAGTTGAGGCAACATCAACAGGCATCAAGTGAATAATTATCATCCGTCTCGCTCTGTGCTGGTCTGTGCTGTTGCCATCTCGCTCTATAGTTGATTGTCAAATAAACTGTCACGCTTTTTGCATTTGCTCGCATTTTAATATTCCATTTGCTTTTATTATTTAATTGTTAATTATTTAAATGTTTCATGCTATTTGTTGGCTAATTGGTCGGCACTTTTTGGCCAGCCCCGGACTTATCAATATTATTATAGCTGATATTTATTTATATTCGAAATATATATTTGTATGTATATTTTTCGATTTTGATTCTCGGTATATCTTTCTCAGTCTAATGGCTACAATTACTGTTTATGTCACGTACTTAAATCCATTTAGTTGCACATTGTTTTGATCTGTAGACTGCAATTAGCAGTTCCAGCCTCAGTCTCAGCAAAAACTCAATTCGAATAAAATATGTGTTGCCTTTGTATTTTTGTTTTTCAGAATTGCAATTTAAACGCTTTTCTTTAATTGCATATAATCACATGTATTATTTACGCGGCAATCTAAATCGAATCCAAATCGAATCGCATAGTTCAAGAGTCAAAACTCGTCTAGACTCGACTTGGAGTTTGTCACTCGTTCCTCCCCCTCTGGCAGCTATCTATCTCTGGGTCGCTCCGACTATATATCAGTCCGATGTCGGGGGGCAAATGTGAGACGATATCAGGGTCTGAAAGTGCCTCTTGCAGCTTTCACTAAACAAAACGCTGAGAGTGGACCCGACTCTGATAACCATGGACTACAATAACCTAAAACGAGTTTCATCTTCACTCGATTTCAGGCAGAGCAAATGAGATGCATATAGTGTTAGATAGAGAGGCACACACAATAAGAATAATAATAATAATAATAAATAAACACAAACCGAATATTGTGTCCCACTAATAAATTATTACCCAAAGGGCATTCAATGCCTTTTAACAACAGGTCAACCTTATCATTATTTTTATTATTATTATTATTACTATTATTTCTAACCGAAGGGCCAACAAGAAATCTTATACTAAATCCGAAGAAGAAGAAGAAGAAGAAGAAGACGAAAACTAACGAAAAATCGATACGAAAAAATAAAAAACGATCATCGGTTAGTTGTATCCCCCCTCCCCCTCCCTGCCCACAACCAATCCCTCGATAAAACCCTTACTTAGTTTAGATATTGTGCGTGCGTTTTAAATTTTGTTTCGTGTTTCGTCTCTATTGCGGCTATTATAGCACCGCACCACACCGCACCTTAACTCACCTCACCTCCTTCTCCTCTCCCACTCCTCAGTTTCAAAATCAGGCACAAATGCTGCCCCAAACACCAACTCGATTTGAGTCTCAAAACTCTCGACCGTTTTTAGTTGGCGACTTGTTTTTTTCTTTCTTCTGCTTCTGCTTCTGCTTCTTCTTCGTCGTCGTCGTTGTCTTCTTCTTCTTCTTCATTTGGGGATTTTTATTTTTCATTTTGAAAATTTAATACAAGCGCGACACAAAAGACGCACAAAAATGTCATAAATTATGCGACCACGATACCAAAGGGAGGGGCTGCCATCCAAGATCTCCACGGAGCGACTTCAACTTGGACTTGGACTTGGACTTGGACTATGCCACACTCTCCTATATAAGACATAAATAAGAGTTTGATATGATGGCGTATGAATACAGTTTCAAGTCTAAACGGAAATATTTGATACAAGTCTCTAACTCAACATACTAGATGTAATACTATAGAAGCCCAATACCATAGTGAGGGTTTCCCTTGACGCCTCTTGTGAGATACTTTGCGTGAGAGGATTGATGGGGATTGATATCAAAATTGATTGAAGTACAATTTAACTAAAATGTATAGATTTTAAAATGTATTTGTTGATAATATCAACGTTAAAATATCTTATTTTAATAATTAATAATAACACCAAAATATTTAATCAGACTATGATAACATATAATTTTTATTTAATTGACACTTTAAAAGTTTAATATTCTGAGATTATCTTTTTAACTTTGTTTCATAATATATAAATTTATAAGTTTGAAAGAAAACAACAATTAATTATTGGTTAAAAAATTTATTTATTTCAAACTAATTTAAATATATTAAAATGTAATCGTATTTATTTGCGAAATAATCGTAGTAAAATAAAAAAATTATGTAATTTTCTAAATTCCAGGTTCGATTATTTAATTGCTTACTATTTCATTCCAAGGTAAATTCCATTGTTGAAAAGTAATCCTCTTTAAGTTTTTTTTTTTTTTTTTTTTTTTAATATATTTAATAAGTGAAGAATCCGTACATCTTTAAGTACCTTAACATCACATGGTTGGGTTGTGTAAGTGGAACCAAACGTCAATTTTGCATGGCGATTACATATGTATATTGATGTGTTTTAGGATTGTGTTGTAGTATGGGTGGGTAAGCGCTATTGTCGCCTCATTGTTTTGGCAAATCCTTGCCTCTTAAGACGCCTCAAAGGTCTAGCTGGAATCAGATTTCTAGCAAGTAAACTGCGGTGCCCCAGAAGTTTGTCTCTGTATCGGCTCGTATGCCTACCAATCTGCTCTTCCACAGTAAACAGCTTCAAGTCTCTATGAAGAGTTGAACCGCGTACATACCAAGGGCAATCAGTTATATTTCTAAGGACCCGATTCTGCAGCACCTGAATCCGTTTATAATTTGATTTTGCAGCGATCCCCCAGATCTGAATTCCGTAAAGCCAGATTGGTAAGATACCCTCTTTTAAGTGAATTAAAAAATCATTTTTGAAAAAAACTGCTTTGATTTTATAAAGAAAATATAATGAAAATTTCAACTTTTTTAGCCGAATTTATTTTTGTAAACATTTTTACCAAACATTTTATTTTCGTTAGAATAATTTTTAACAAAATTGTATATAATTAATAATAATAATAAATAATTCAAATATTTCATTTAATTTGCGAAATGTGTATGTTCTTCAATATTTTTCAAACTGTATTGATATCTTAAATTTTTATATATATATATTTTTTTTTGCTAACATTTTTCTCTATATACATTTTAATAGCGCTAAAATTATACGTAAATAATTAAATGCTAATGCAACTTCTACAATAACTTTTATGCTCACAGTCATGCTCAACTAAAACTTAAGATACCTGTTGGAAATCCGGTCACAAATCAATCCTTTCATCAATTGCTTCCTTATGTAATCATGTGACAAGTAGATTTGATATCAGTTTCAAGTGTGTGAAAATTCTCATAAATTTCCATGTGAAGAATTTCATAATTTCAATTGATTTGAAAGAGTTGCAACAGTTATGTGCTTTGTATATCCTTTCCCAGGCCGAGTTAACTGTGAATGACAATCCTTTAACGGTGAAATCCTCGCAATTATTGGCAACGAACGGTATTGCGTCTAGTTGCAGAGCCTTCTTGACTGCGTGAGAACAGGAACTGTCTCGGGATAATGACACAAACAGTTGTAGGGGTGTGTGTGTGTGTATCCAATGTGTAACCTGTGTGTATCCTGCGTGTAACCTGTGTCTGTATAGATGCGTATCTCTTGTCTACGCCGAGTGACAAGAATCTCAGCTAAGACAGTGTCAGGTGGCAGCTGAATTTCTCACAGGCAACCCCTCTCAGACCCCCTTTCCACTCTGTCTCTCTATCTTTCTCTGTCGGTCTCTCTCGTTCCATCCTTTACATGTTGTCTCCGCTGGGGTGTCATTAACCCCTTTTGACGCCTCTAAGAGGCATTGTTGAGCACGCGGACAAAGTGCATAACATACCAAAATGTAGTCTAATCATATGCTGAAATGCGCAAACACGCAACACCTACACACTGCCAATGACGGAGAGAGAGAGAGAGAGAGAAAGAGAGAGAGAGAGAGAGATAGACAGAGTAAAAGTAGGAGACAGTGATAGCTGGGATAAGGAAGCAAAGTGAAAGAATGCAGCGGACAGCATAAAAAAGAAAAGGCGAGCAAAACGAAGCAAAGGAAAGCAAAGCAAATCAAAACAAAAGCAAAAGCAAAATAGAATAAGCAAATGCATGCAGCTAAAGTAGAGCGTGCAAAAAAGGACATCTCTGCTGCTATCTCACTCACTCTCACACTCTTTCTCTTATTCTCTCCATCTCTCGCTCTCTCTCTCTCTCTCTGCTGCTATTTCTGCTACTATTTTAGCCTGTATAAGCTCCAGTTTTGTAACGAGGTCGTTGCCTGTTTGTCTATCCATCTGTCTGTCAGTCTGTGCGTCTGTGTATCTGTGCAGCTTTCTCTGCCACTCCCCCTCCCCCCCATATCTCAGACTGTGTGTATATGTATGGCAACGCTTGCTGCATACCAAATAGCTGCCTGTATGACAGGAAGTTGTTGCTCCTGTCTCTCTATCGATAACTTTTTGGCTCTGCCAACTGCAGTCGCTTTTTCTGCTTCCTCCTTCTTTTTTTTTTTTTTTTTGTTAATTGTTCACAATGCGTCTCAATTTGACAAGCAACATGTGGCACATACCCATTCACACACACACACACACCCACACCCATACACCTGCATCTAAAGATAGTCGCACCTTTTTTCGTCCTTTTTGAACTGTGTGGGGGAAGGCGGGAGAAGCGGGGGCTGTTTGACATTCAGATTGCATCGACTGACATCGTCGCCCATCGTCGTCCATCGTCTCTCTGGCATCGCGTGTGTGTTTTGAATGTCCTGTAACGATATGAATTATTCAAAAAAGGAGCATTTTTCGTCGCCGTCAAGGACGAATGTTTGAAGTGCTGCGCGGCATACAAAAAAGGCAAAACAGGAGTCGAGTCGGCGTGCCACTCGTACTATATGTTTGTTAGCTAACTGTTGGATTTAGCCAGTTACATTCCACACACACACACACACACACACAGATATACCACATGTGTATATGTGTTGACGTCGCAGTCGTCCTCGCATCGAGTCGTACATACAAATGTCTTGGCTTCACATCACTTTGCTTTGCTTTGCTTTGCTCTGCTTTCCTACAATTGCTGCTTTTGCTTTTGCTTTTTCACAGTCTCTCTTCTGCTTCTGCTTCTGTTGCTGCTGCTGCTGCTGCTGCCTCAGAGTTGTGGCAACATTTGTATTTGCTGCCACTGTTGCTGGTGTCGCGCCAGTCAAAGTTATATCCTTTGACAGGGCAGCGAGTAGTGCAGGCTAAAGTGACGTTGCCGACGTTGCCAGCGTCAACAGCAGCAGCGACGTCAGCGGCGACGTCGACGTCGGCGTCAGCAGCGAAAGTGAAAGTCAAGGTTAATCCGTCTGCAAAAATTCAATATTTTATGCATTAAAGTTTATGGCGTGCTCTCTTTCTCTCTCTCTCTCTCTCTCCTTTTTTTGTGGTGGGCTGTGTGTGTGTGTGTGGGTGTGTGTGTGGTGTGGGGAGTTTGGGGAGTTGGGGCAGCTGCCTGGGGCGTCTGCATAAAATAAAATTTGTGGTGTGTGCTTTTGGGCGCCATTTTGAAGCTGTCGCATCGTATATATGTATGTATGCATGTGTGTGTATAAGTAGCTGTATGTGTGTGTGTGTGTTAGGGGTGGAGTATCGTGAATGTGGCATGCAACGCCATGCAGTTAGTTGCGTGCCTGCAACTTGATTAATGCGCCCATAAAACCCAATATGCAATTCCTTAAATTAACCCATACATGCCCATTTATTACTGCCGCCAACAATAATGGGGTTAAACTTACAAGTTCTTAACGAAAGTTGGAATTATATGCATTTTAATAAAACACTTTCCATTCGAAGTTTACTTCTTTTTAAAAGGCTGTCATTTTGATGGGGGAAGGGGAGGGGCATCAATGGGACAGAAAGAGATGCAAATATATGTCAAAAAGTATATAAAGAAAGCATTAGTAGAAATTCATAGAGAAAGAGCTGATTCATGGCTTGCTTAATCACAAGTGGATTTATTAAATTTTTTTTATATTTAATGGCATTTGTGTAGCTTAAAACATGTGATTCCTAAATTAATAATTTCATAAGTAATATTTTTCTCCAAAAAAAAAAAAAAAGAAATATTTATTTTAATTATATTAAATTATAATTTCCCTAGATATTTAAGTGGATTAAGTTTAAATTTTCAGTTCACCATTACAATCATTACAAATACAAACAAAAAAAAAAAAATTATATAATAATTTTTTTTTCTAAACAATAATATTTAAATTAAATAACTCACATACTCAATATATGATTAAAGAAAAATGAAAGAAAAAGTTTTTTTTAATTTTTTTTTTATTAATCAATTAAGTGCTGGACTCATACAAACATATTTGTATCATAACAACACAGTTAGAGAAAGAAAAAGTAAAAGAAATAATGTATCGAATATTCACAAAATTTTAATAAAATTATAATACGTATATTTTATAATTTAATCTTTTTCATCTTTATCATAAAATCATATACTCTGATTTATATATTTATTTATTTATTTAAATTCAACTATTTACAGTGAAGAAAAATTATATTTATGTTAAATATAAAACTAAAATTAACTTTTTAAGTTAAGTTTTTATATTAAAATAACATGGAATAAAAGTGATTATAAAAATGAAATTGTTTTAAAATAAATTTTGTGAAAGTACTATCATAGAACTTAGATAAAACTAAAATGGAAACTTTATATAGAGATCTTATTTCCATATTTTTATTTGAAAAATACTTTAATACATCAGTAACGATCTTCACCTATGGAGTAATTCTCGTACTAAGCCAAGTCTTAATATGCTTTACTGTACCACATTTTGATATACGTATTCAACACTTAATAAATAATATGTTTTATCTATCAGAATGTTCTATAATAAAATGGAGGTAGAACTAAGACTCCACTGGACTCATATGGTAGAAAGAGTCTTTTCTCTATTCACAATTGCCGAGTTCTTCTTCCAATCATTAGCATGACTTCATGCAACATGAATGTCACTTTCTCTAGAGTTTCATAAGTTGACAGTTACGCATTAAGTTTTATTTTTATTTTGTTTTTGCCCAAAAACAAAAAGTAAAATGTATAGGAAAATCAAGTGAAGGGTTAGTGGTGTGGGAGGGTGGGGGAAGGGGCATGTGGCAGTGCGAAACGAACTGCAGCTGAGCTCATTGACCCACACGTTTCGGTTTCGTTTCAGTGCGAGAAACTGTCACATCAATTTCAGCGCAGCGACGAGGGCCAATGAAATTGAACTTTAAATTGAGACAAACAAAGCAGCAGCGGCAGCTACAACAATAAGAGGCAACAACAACAATAAGAGGCAGAGAGAGAAACTGGGTTAATGGGTCTCTATTTAAGCTGGGGACAGGTTGCATACAACGAATATATACGACATACGCGTCGTATACGCAATGGCCTTTCACTGCAACTGCAACTGCAACTTGTTCAGCCTCTTGGACAGTCCACTTGCCACACAGCTGCCACTGTCCGTGTTGTCAACGCATTTAATTGAATAATAAGCCACAGCAACTGCACAAATCTCCGCACAATAAAATGCAGGTCAACTGCACTAAACGGCGATCAAAACGCAGCCTCGGTCTCAGTCTCGGCTTCCATCTCAATCTTCTCCAGCTTTCAGCTCGGTTGCAGGGAAGCTCCGAAGATGCTGTTGACAATGTGAATGCGGATTGTGAATGTGAATGTGGCACGTGCAGATGATGATGATGATCAAGATGATGAAATTGCGCAAAATTTCGCTTTAATTTGATAGCTCAGTTACTGTCGCTGTCAACGTTGACGTCGACGTCGACTTCGACGTCACTGCCGATGCTGCCGCTGCTGTTGTTGCTGCTGACGTCGCTGCGATCTGTTACAATATGTATTTGTAGCCTCTGGGAGCAGCGAGGTCAATTGATTGAAACAACTTTGAACTTGTTGATCTTGTCACAAATTAAAAGAAGATTTATACACACACTAACACACACTCGCACACACACCATACACAATCATAAACATAGATATTGATGCGCAAGCTAGAGAGTACAGTGAGTAATGGCTAAAAGAGAAAAAAATTATGAAATAATATATAGAGTAAAAAGCAGCGTTGGTACTATTTTATCTAGAGATATTACTGAAAAGAAAGGTATAAATTAATTTCTTTTTAGAACGAAAGAAAAAAATTTTACATAAAATTATTGTTTTTTTGTTATAGAAGCAAAATGAATATAATTTATGCAACTAAATATCTTTAAAATATTATATTATATCCATATTTAATAGTTTTAAACGAGAGAAAGAAGATTCATATGAGATTAGAAGTTTTAATTATAGAATTATAAGTAATATCATAAAATGTATTTAAGATATTATATTATTTATTAAATCAATTATTTTTAAGAAGAAATTATTATTGGGCATTTCAAATTGTAAATGTGTATGAAATAGAAAAATAATCACTTATTTAAGATAAATATATTAATTATAAATATTTTGTGTAATTTATAATATATAGTGTTAAATGTCAATATACATTTTTATACTTGAACATATATATATATTTTTCTTAAATATGTAAAATTACTGTTGTGCTTAACGAAGAGCAACAATTTTTGAGACTTCATCTATTTAGTTCGAAACTGGAATTATTAAAAATTAATTTCTTTTAATTTTTTTTCATTTATTAATAGATTTTAAGAAATAGACGTATTTAAAAAGAAAAAAAAAAACTAAAATACTTAAAAAAAAATTAATTAGTTAATAAAAAATATTATCTTAAATATATTATTTTTTATATATTCCACATCCACTCTTAACGTTCATTAAGATTCATGTACCCTTCATATTAATATGTATTTAGAAAATAAGATTATATTTATTATAGTATTATATTTATTATTTATATTTATATAATAAAATATTTGTGTTTTCTTAACATATAATTTCGTTTAATAAATTTAAGAGTTTTCTTAATTTTTTTCAATTTATATCTTTTCAACTTATCGCATGTTCACTGTACTCTAGCAGTATCCATAACTGCGTGCGATCTTCGGCAGATGCGCTTGCGGCATTCGAGTTTTGTTTGGTTCCACTGACTTTATATATACCCCTAGCTGCCAGATATGTTTGTATGTATTTCATATACATATACATATTTATATATTTTTGTAAGTACATATGTACATGTTGAGGCAGCACACTTTGATTCAGTTTGTGGTGTTGTGAGCAGTCGTCGTTGTCGCTCTCATGATTTATTGTGTTTGGCGATCAGTTAGTTTCGGGCATTCAGTTAACAGTTTACAGTTTGGGAAGCTCTAAGAGCTTTTTCATCACAATCTAACATAAAGTATGTTATGTATGTATATAGTTATGGACCGGCGCTAGCCTAGCTCTGGTGGGTCAAGTGTGGGCCTAAAGAACGTGCTAACACTTGGCATAGGGCCCCAGACATCTTAACGACCGCAGCTGATCACGCAAGTGATGCCGATGCCAACGAAGAAAGATTGTAGCGGTTGCTTCGAGCCAATTTGATGTTTTTATACCAATTTTATTTGGCATTTAATGAGCGACCTTCGCGTTGTAATCTTAAGGTCCATAAACCTACAGCAGCGGACCCGGCTCATTGGAATGTCTTTGGCCAGGTTTTAATGAGCCAAAGCTGGAGATGAAGATGGAGATGGAGTTGGTTGAGGTTGGAGTTTACTTTGGAGTTGGGCCTAAAGCTGTTTGTTGTTGCTGTTTGTTTTGGACATACTTTTGATATGCGTATAAATCTAAAATTGATTTTGTGAGTGAACAAAAAAAAAAAACAAACAAAATCAAAATAAAAATGTTGAAGACAGAATTTCGATTTCATTTTCTCGTTGTCTGTTCAAGGGTCAAAATGTGGCGAAAAAAATAAAAAAATAAGAAAATCATTTGATGGAACGTCGCTGTCTTTTTATTTAGAGTCTGAAACAATAGAAATCCTTTGGGCCCTGAAATGTTTTCTGCCTCATTTTAGTTTTCTTATATATATTTTTGAGGAATTTCTCTTTCGTTTTTAGAAACCGAAACAATACGTGGAGACAGGCTCAATGACGGCAACCGCAGTCCGGCGCGGTCTTCTTGGCCAGGCCAACATAAAGGCAGCCCCGAAGGGCCGGGCCAAGAGTGCTCAGGTTGTGCGGTTCGTGGAAGTCTCGTGTTTAGCACACGCGTAAATTTCCTGCCTCCGTCTGCAGTGGCAACCTCATGTCCGAGACGCACAGATTGGTGGCAGCGGCGGTGGCGGTGGCAGTGTCAGTTGCTGGTGGCGGCATTTGCTTTGAGGCGCAACCGCCATTCGCAACGCATGCGCACTAAACGGTACCGCTAGCGGGTCCACCATAAAAGAGGGACATGCCGAGGGGATGTGGATGGGAAGGGGGATGCTGGTGAAGAGGGGGGGCAATGCTTGCGGCTTTTTGTCGCCGCATTTCATTGTTGCAGCTCGTCGTCGGTTTGTTGCACGTTTAAGAATGAAATGTCCGTTCCAAATGATAAAAATTTCCAAGACTCGCAGCTTCTCTTCAAGGTCAAAGAGTTTTGCTCACTTTTATTTATTGTTATTATTATTGCTATTGTTGTTGTGGTTGTTGTTGATGTTGTTGTTGTTGTTGTTGTTATTCTGTAGTTTATCTTTATAAACACGTCAGTGTGTCAAATGCGACAAAGTTGCGTTAAACAGGCTCCATTTCAAATCTGGAAGACAAGCCAAGTTAAGAGCAAGAAATTGGCCACAAACCGGAAAGATCGACTTCAATTGAATTACGAAAATATTGAAAAAGAAGTCTTGCCATTCATTTAAATACCTTTTCTGGTTTAGAGCTCAAAATATTATAAATTGTTTACTACAGATTGTAAATTGTTGATAAACAGGATTTAATAAACCAATAAACGAGGATTGATATTCCATCTGAGATTGGAGTAGTATATCCGGTATCAATGCAATATCAGAAGTATATATATATCCCTATAAAGTTAGATTGTGGAACATTATTAGATCTCATGGAATACAGATATATAATGTCATGTTATCTAATCGTAATCAAATATAAATGTATTCCAGCAGAACAGATATCAATTTTTGAAAGAATGTCTTTCATCCTATTAAATTAAAGTCGGTTTTTAGAAAACATGTTAAGTTTGAAAATTCTTAAATGTATTTTAAATAAAATATATTCAAAATGTAAATAAGTATTTAGATTAGATTGAAATGCAAAATTTAACATATTTTATGGATGAATTCGAATTAAATTTCTATAATCTTTTTAGCATCAAAATTGTATTATGTATTTTCGAAGAATAATAATAAATATATATCTTAACATTTAAAAGATAATTAAAATAACTTTTTTGGCCTATAATTTTTTATAATATTATACCTATGAAACTTGCAATCAATAAGAAAACGTAGAGAACAATTTATTTTGTCTATTTATATATTAAGATATATTTAAACGAAAGTCACTAAAATACTATCTATAGAATATATTAAAATATGATGGATTGACTCAGAAATAATGATCAAATCATTTTGGAAGGAGACGATTGTCCATCTGTCATGGGACTCAGGCAGGTGCATATATTGGATCAATTACAAAAATAAGGAAAATGATGAGATAAGGATGACGAGGTATATAACTATGCAGAGACAACAAGAGAAATATGAAGATGAATAAATTAAAACAGGTGCGCAAAAAAAATAGATCGATGCACTGACAGTTAAATGTAGTTATAACAATATAGAGATGGATTGAAATGTAGAGTACATATCATAAGTAGATAAATGACTAAAATAATTGAAAAACCAAAAAAAAAAAAAAAGAACGTCAGACTGATGAGGTTGTCACAAGTCACAAGTCCCCAGACAATCGACATTACAAAATTTTTAAAAAAGTCTTCAGATCAACAATGTACATAGTTGGCTAGATAATAGATATATTTTACAAATTAAAAAAAATAATATTGAAAAGACAAGCTGAAACTATAACAAGAATAAAATATCATTTTTTTGATAAGGAAGTTAAGATTAAAATTTGACTCAATTTTCAACAGCTGCATTCAAGAAAACAGCTGCTCTATTATCATCTAAATATTTTTCTACAATTACGAATGCAAATTACAAATTATTACAGAAATAATTTAATAAGTCTTTGAAATAATAAAATAATAAAATGTATTTTGTTCAATAATACAATATTATATCTCATATAATTATAAAATTATTTTTATATATTTTTTTACATTAATTATATAATTTTATTTCTTAAATATAACATATATTTTGAAAGTGTTTTTTAATACATTTTTTTAGCTGAACTTAAGCCATTGAAATTAAATGTTTTTTTTTTATATTTAATTTTACTCAGGTAGATAATTGTACTAGGTCAGATTCAGACTTTAATGTTAAAGTAAAAAACCCTTTGATTTTTGTTCTTTTCAAACAACATGGGGCATAAAAATATGTTAGTCCACCTAACCCCATAGCTCACAATGAGGAATTATTCCGACTAGGACAGAATCACATAAAAACAATTCTTTTCTAATTAATAAATAATTATATAAATTGATAAATTAATGAAAAAAATATTCATATTCTTGCTTTTAAGGGCAACTCTAATATTTGGTAATATTAATAATATTATTATCGGTATTGATAAGTGAACAATCAAAATGAGTAGTTAAATAAATATCATCGTGCTCTATTCAATATATTTATTTATGGTAGATATTTCATCCATTTCTCTTGATTATTAACATATTTCATGTGTTTTATTTATATTTGTGAGTTTGCATTCTTGTTGCATTGCTTTCTTTGGTAGTTCCCAATCAAAGTGCCAAAGTTTGTTGCCTCGTCGCCTCTCACCTGTGCCCTGCCCCCCCTGTCCACTCCTCTTCTGCCCTCGTCTGCCGCATCCTCAATCCCAGTGTTGCAGCGCTGTAAAGTGGCCAATGGTCGTGGGTTGTGGCCACATCCATTGTTTGCCTTTTGGCCCTGTTCTGTTCTGTTCTTGTCTCCTCTGTTTGGCTTTATTCTGTTTCGTTTCGATTTGTTTTGTTTTGTTTTGTTGTTGTATTTGCTTATGAAGTGCGCAACTTGACTAAAAGGGGCAAACAATTGCATTGATCGTTGCCTGGTCCTCTCCCCATTTCCCCATCTCCACAGCTCCATCTCCAACTTCAGCATCGTCTGCTTCTTCAATCGCATTTTGGGCATAAAGTATGACTAAAGTATTCCCTTGTTGTTGTTGTTGTTGTACTTCTTCTTCTTTTTGGGTTGTGTTTGCTGCATTGTTTTGGGTCATGTTGATCGTCCAACTTCGCGTTGGAGTTGGAGTTGGAATGGGAGTTGGAGTTGGAGAAGTCATCGCTGGCGTTGGTAGCAACGGTAGCATCCTACACATATACATATACGTATATACATATACACGGACAGCTGGAAAGATATCGAGACTGGCAGATCGTTGGAGGGGTACGGAGGTTGGCAAGGTCTGCACTTCTGTTGGGTTCCACTCGCGGGTTCTTTCGGTTCCTGCGGTTCTTGATCGTGTCGAACGTCGAGCGCCCCCTTTTAACAGCGCATAACAGCAAAATCATGACTTGCCATTTACATTGTTCGCTCGTTTTGGACTTTATTGTTTTTGACGGTTACGTCGCAGCCCTGGCTAGCCCTGGTCTGCCTGGTCTGATGATGGTCCCGACTTGCCACACCAGACCTGGTCCAAGTAACCTGGTCTGGTCTGGTCTGGTCTGCCCTGGTCTGTCCTGGCCTCCTCAATTCAAACGAAAAATAATGAAAAATTATTCAATAAAAATTATTTCGCGTTGGACGCTCTCAGTCTGAGCTGCATCTTGTTCGTGCGTTGCCTCCGATCATGGCGAGAGGATGGAGGAGGAGTGCGGCGGAGAGTCGAAGAGAGTGGAGATAGTGGAAGAGAACGTGTTCGGTTAGCCAGGGCCATGGGCTGAGCTTCCGTTGGCTGCTCAGTAGCTGGTAATCTGAATGCCCCCAACTGATCGCGATCGTGAGTTAAGTGATCGCGCTATAATTTCACGTGCAGCTCCAACTCTGGGCTGTGAACATTTGATCAGTTTCTGGTGCGGACCTGGGCTGCCTGTTATGAAATTATTGTTAAACGATTTTGTGATTTGTTGTGGGCTACTGTGTGCGAGCCCCTCTCTCTCTATCTCTCCATCTCTCCATCTCTTGGCAGATAGAGAGTGAGTGAGGATAAGGAGTCGGAACTATTATTAGGTTGGCTCCTTAACCTAGGCGGGGCAGCAACAACCTCAAGTGGCTGTAGGTGGAGATGGAGGTGGATGGAGACGCACGATTTGCTTAAGTGCAGAGTGACCTAGTTTATGGAGGCGGCATCTCAGATTGAAGACGAAGGCGCCCCAGCTTAGATCTTTGCCTATGACTTGATAAACTGCAATGTCTGAGATTTGCAAAGAAACAAACAAATAAATAAAAAAAAAGAATCGAGGAAAAACGAAAATGACAAATAACAGCAACGAAGGCAGCCACGACAATTGACACAACAATGAGCAAGTTGAAATCGCCAGGCGAACCCCAACCAGACAAATGGACTGTGGGCCAGACAGACCGACGGACAGACGAACAGACGGACAGACGGACGGACGAACAGACCGGCAACGGATGCGCCCAATGAACAAACAAAGCGCAGCGGGAAATTGCAGCAAAAGCCTCGAACGCGGACTCGGACTCGGACTCTGACTTGGACTTGGTCTTGGTCTTGGAGTCGGACTGCCAGAGCGGGGAATGGGGGGTAGCTGGTCGTATTTATGCGATTGCCGCGCCGCAAGTGGCATAGTGGCTGCCACTTGAGGAAACACGCGAGCAAAATTAGCGTGCTGCCTTGCCATATTTTATGTTTGTATCTCAGAGATACGCGCTGATTTGCCAGCTACTTGTCTATGACTGTCTGCCTCTCTCTCAAACTCTATCATGCCTGCTCTTTCTTTGGTTGCATTAAATGCAACTTCCTTGGCGTTATAGAAATTAAAAGTGGCACAGTTGAGCGCAGCTTCCCCAAGGCAACAGCATGCTGCACTTGCTCAAGATTCTCGCCTTTGTTTGCCCATCACTCGACAATCAATTTCAATTAGACACAACACGTATGTGTCTCTTCTCCCTCACTCTCTCTCTCTCTCTCTCTCTCTCTGTCTCTCTTTTTCTGTCTCTAGCTGAGAAAATACATTTCGTGGAAATCGAGCATGATTTTTTGGAAACATTTGTGGCCCAAAACCTGTTGCCTGTTGCCAGTTGTCGGACCGTTCTCAACATAATGAATATGGAAATGGAGATGGGAGTGGGAATAGGAATGGGATTGGATGCCTTAGATGAGAAGATTGATAAGCCAAGATCGGTTTGTTGTCCATGTCACAGGCAACATATGAATTAGTAGCTGCTCTCCTTTTCTTTTCTAATTGTGATTTTTTTTTTATCATACATCTTTTTTTTATATATATTTTTGATTTCTGTAAATTTTTGCTGAAGATCATAATTTTTCTCATATTACGAACTCATTTGTCTGACGTAACTGAAAGCCGCATAATTGACACATTAGCCCATTGGCCTGCTCCTTAATTGGCATGCTACTCTAGCCACATACATCATCATCATTATCATCATCATCAACTTAGTGATGATCGTCTTGCGGTTGCACTGATGATCGGGCTCGTTATGCGTTTAAGAGGCGTGATCGTGTCTTTTGCACGCCCTCCTGCAGCGCATGCCCAATCCATCCATCCATCTGTCTGTCTTTCTGTCTGTCCGTCCATCTGTGTGTCTGGCTGTCCATTCATCTCTGCTGTCCTGTTGTGTTTTGTCGCCTGACATGCGGCTGATTGATCATTGTATACATATTATGTACATATGTATATGTGTTGCTCTGTCAGAGTATATGTGGCATGTTTTCTTTAGGCCAAGTCTCGTCATGAATGCGCCTTGTTTTGGTAGCAAAAGTGCCAGGATTATTATTATGCCAGCTCAAAACGGAGAGTCAGAGAGAGACGGAGAAACCATAAAGTGTTAATGCCGTAAATTAGCAGCCAAGTTGCAACCACATGCTGTGCCACAAAACAGTAGCTGCTGCACCCAACTGAGGATGCCTGCACTCAAACAAGAGATTTGTTAATTGTCCAGCTTAAGAATCATTTCTGAGAGTGGTTTCCACACCTAAGAAGTTAAAATCTTTTGCTAAAATTTATCATGCATACACGTTGGGAAGGGGGTAGCATTTCATAAATCTATTTAAGGCTGAGTGTGAGTTTTTAAAAAATAAAATTAACCAAAATGGAAAATTTTCAATTACGATACAAAATTTTAGCTTAATATAAAATAAATATATTCATATTTTACAGTCAGAAATATAATAAAATATTTGCTCAATACATTTCTGAGTTTTACGCAGTTTTTAAAGATTTTTTTTTGTATTTAAAAAAAAATTAATAATATAAAATAAATTTCCTATTTGAATTTTATTTTTAATTTAATAAATTTCCAGCCTCAACCAATGTGATATTAAGGTACTTAAAATGTTCACATTCTTCACTTATTAAATAAAAAAGTAAATTTATAAATTATTCGAATCGACAATAATAATAATAATAATAATAATAATAATAATAATATTAATAATAATAATAATAATAATAATAATAATAATAATAATAATAATAATAATAATAATAATAATAATAATAATAATAATAATAATAATAATAATAATAATAATAATAATAATAATAATAATAATAATAATAATAATAATAATAATAATAATAATAATAATAATAATAATAATAATAATAATAATAATAATAATAATAATAATAATAATAATAATAATAAAAAAAAATTGACAAAGTATTTTAAGATTTGAATATCTTGTGTATTTAAATTATGTTGACCTCTTAAAAAATCTGTGTAGTTTTAAATTAATTTTGAAATATCAAAAGTTTTTTAATGCATTAAATTTATATAAGCAAATATAATTTATGTATATATTTATTTCAATAAATTCAACCAATTAATTAACAAACTAAGACGAACGTCTTCCAAAATCATCAAACAATTTCAAAAAAAAATTAATATTGCGCTTGCAAATTTAAGAATCTGTAAATTTATGCTCTATTATTAATTTCTAATATATAATATTCAAAATTTCTTATTAATTCCTCAGATAGAGCTTTAGGTTTGGATTAATTAATATATTTTTTTTAATTGCGATGTTTAATTAATAATATGTTGACTTTCTGAACTTTTACCTTACTCTAATAAATAACACAAATATATAGAAATATATTGAATAAATAAATGTATTATGATGCCATTAATTTTAGAATCTTTCATTTCAATTTTGCTTCTCGCTTTCTCATTCACACTACATTAATCTTGTCTATATCTTTCGTATTTTTCTCTTTCTGTTCCCTCTACCGCTCTTCCCCTGTGTCAACTTGGCCACATATCTTTTAGCCAAATCAAAATGCCAACAGTAGCCAAAAAATTGAAAAAAAAATCAAATATATATATAAAAATAAAATTGGAAAAGAAAAGAAAAATCGAGTCAAAGGCAAAACAACTGCAATCTGAGCCTGTTATTTACTTTTGGACCGCTTTATCTGCTGCTATGCGACACATTTTATTATTATTATTTTTACTTTTTTCACAAATTTTTTTATTTAATTTTTTTTTTTTTTATAATTTTTTTGGTTGGTCAGGTTTTTGCTACCTGTCGGTCGACGACCAGGGTTTCTGTATGTTTGTCTGTCGGTCTGTTTGTCTGTTTTGTATGTCTGTCTGTTTGTTGTGCTGTCTGTTGATTCTGCAACTGTTGATTTTATTTCATGCCGTTTATGCAAATTAAGTTCAAAAAGGATAAGAGCAAAACAGCAACAGCATCAGACCGCCATCAACTCACAACATTTGGACATAAAAATTATTTTTGAATGAAATTCGTATCGATGAATGTATGTCTCTTTCTCTCTCTCCCCCCTTCCTCTCTCTCTCTCACTCTCTCTATCTGTAAGGATGTCTGTCCAAATGCAAATGGCATGCCAGAGTAAAAAGGGTAGCCCAAGTAAAGACCAGTAGCCGAAAAAAACGCAACTGTGATATCGAATTAATTAAAAAGAATCGCCAAAAAAAAAGAGAAAACAAATAAATGAAATAAAATAAAATGAGAGAAGAGAAGAGAAGAAAGAACCTCCTTGGTCTGCTTCCCTTTGATGGAGGCTGGCGCCAAATGTAAATGAGGCGACACAGTAGCCAACTCTCCTTTCGGGGGGGAAATTAGCTGGAGAGGATTGGGGATGGAGACAATCCCTGACTGAATGGCACCTTGTGCGGCCGCCTTCAATTTGGCGCTGATTTGGTGGCCGTGTTTCTGCTCTCGGTTCAATTTGAGACCGCAATGTGAACCCCATGGCCCCAATGAGCCATCTCAGCTTGAAGTCTGTGTAGGATCTGTGGGATCTGCAGAGTGTGGAGTCGGGAGTCTGCGCATGCGTGTCGCGGCTGTTGTCGCTGGCGTTGTTGCCGCGAACTGAGGCGACGTGCAACAAGTTAATTAAGCCGCATTTGCATGTCCAACGCGAACCGCGTAACAGAGGACACTCTTTTGGACCGCATCCAAGCACCGACAAGGAGCTGGGGCAACACTGGCGAAGTGAGAATCGCGAACAACCCACACTTCCTGTTGTGACTCTGCAAAGAATGTATATGGCTTAAGCAGCAAAACGTGTCACATGCGGCGTCTATTGCTGCCCCTGCCCCTTGCAACTGCCACCGCCACCGCCAAGGCTTCTGTTTCTCTCCATCTCCAACTGTATTTGTATCTGTATCTATCTCTGCTTCTGCTTTGGGTCCTGGTCAGGCGATCGATCACATGCTGTGAACTGCGGTAATCCGCACTTCCACGCCTTAGTCGCATTTTCACGCTCGCCCCTTTTGTTCTCCTCCCCATCTCCCTCTTCTCAATTCATCTCATCTCTTCTCTTCTCTACTCTCTGCCTATACTCTGTCCAAAGAGATGCCATTCCTATCCGCAGACAGGCAGTTTATTTTATGATTGATTGCAAATAAAAATCGCAAAATGTGTCTCCCAGTCTCATATTCTCAATCTGAACTATGTTTACTTTTGGGTTTTTTCATCCTTCATCCTTCAGCCTTTATCCTTGTGTTGTTTGCCTCGCTTGGGTGGTTGGTTTTACTGCTTGCCACATATTGGACATATGTCGTTGACGTGCCTGCCACACTGCCACACTTTGTCCCTTTGTCCATTCTCCCGCTAAGTACCCAGGACGTTCATTTTCTAACTATTTTTTTTCTAGCTTTTTTTATATATTTTTATGCTATGGTTAATTATTATCAATGTGTAATTCGCATATGTTCAAATACGAGAATTGCGAGTGTAATCACAGGGTATAAACATGTACTAAATGTGTGTATTTCCCCCTTCTTTGTTGTTGCATGCCACAATATTGGCATACTGTGGGTGGTGCAACGGGGCATACAACTGAACTGAAAGCAGTCAACGTAATTGATCTTTATGCAGTAATACCTCTAATGATTTGTAGCTGGATTTTCAATATTTTACTTTCAATACGGGTAAGTGCTCAAAATTAAAAACAAAACAAAAAATTGTTCCTTCATTGAAAATCTTTGATCCCAATTCCTAATTAAGATTGTCTTAATTGTAAATATTGTAAATTTCCAACCATATCTAGACATAGTTTTACTTTTAATTATAAATTTCTCATTAGCTTAAGTTGCCACAAAGGTAATAGAATACTATTCAGCTGTAATCAATATTTTAAATAAATACGATTAAAAAGAAATCATTGAAAATGCACGAAATGAATACTTATTTCAAAACTGAAAATAAGAAACTATTAAAATTTTAGAATAATGTAAAAGTGTCGTAGATTATTGAAATACTTTGTTAAGAATGATCTTTAATTTATTTAATTATTAACTTTTTTTAATTTATTGCCAAAGTTGAAAAGTTATATTGAGTTTTTGGACAGATATTTTGAAATTGGTTATTGATGTATAATTTTTCATCAATTTTTTTGGAACTAAGAACATATTTTAGCAAAGTATACTATAAAACGCTAAAATTTCATTTTGACCAATTTACTATAAAAAATGATTTATTTATTTTAATATAAAAAATAAATCAGTTTAAAAAAATAATCAGTAAATACATTGCATTTAAGAGCTATTAGGCCTGTTTTCAATTCCGAATCCGAGCGAAACATGCGGTTTTGAAAAGATATTCGATTTGCAATGTATATAAAATTCTTAACTTTAAATATTTTTATTTTTCTAACAATCTGAATATCTGTAATATTATTAAAGAAAAACATACAAATTTAATTTTTTCACAAATTAAAAATTAAAAAAACATAAAATTTATTTTTTTTTTAAATAGTTCAAATTGTTTGTAAGACACATACACTGAACTCAAATAAATATAATTCATTAGAAATATAATTTTCAAATATCCTCATTCATTTATATTTTAAAATTCCATACATTGCTTAATTCCTTTTGGATTTATCTACAATATGTGTTTTGTTTAATAATATTGTTAGGAAATTTCTGGTAATACAACTAACTAATTAGTAAAAAGCAAATTTCAAAACAATACTAATTCAATAATAAATTTGGAAACTTAATTAACTGATAATTTCATATTTTGACGCACAAAATACTATCTAGTATTTATACAGATATCTCTGGTTGTCCTTGGGAGCGGTCAATCGACAAAATATATAGTATAGTATATAGTATATACTATATGTTTCCATTAGCTAGCATTAGAATATGCATACATACATATATAGAATGTAGAAGTCGTCACGGAAACCATTTAAAAAATGACTTAAAGTGACTTAAATTAGAGAATCCGATTGAGGCTGAAATAATGTAGATAAGCTGCAAGTGGTAGGTGACGTCTTGGACGGGTCAATATACTAAGTTGAAATGGCTAACAGGAGTGTTTTAGCCAGAAGCGGCGCCTGTCAAAAGTTGCCATTAAGAATTTATTTCATGGCATTGAAATTGTTTGTTGTTATATGACAACTTGTACTTGCCAACAACAACAACAACAGCAACAACGACAACTAAAGTATTTTATAAATACAACACTTTTTCATATTCAAAAGTTTTTTTGTTTGTTTATTTTTCGAATGCGTTGCACATGCGCACAACGTTGCTGCCTCTGCCTCTGCCTCTGTCGCTGTCAGCGTCAGCGTCAACGGCGACTGCGCTGCGCGTTTTATGCCGCTCCATAGATAAAAAATACACCTGTCGCATTACAGCTAAATTTATGTCCACCGGTAGACCTTTACTTTGGCGCGACTAGAAACGCGCCCCGTATAGTACGAGAGTGTGAGAGAGTGTGCGTATGTGTTTTCGATAGGTGTATGTCTGTGTGCGTGAGTGTGTTCGTAAGACGATTGCACGCTTCGATCGAGGCGATCAGTTTGCCTTTCGTTGTTGTTGCTGTTGTTTTCGTTTTTGTTGTCTTTGTTTTTGTTTTTGTTGTTGCCCATTGCGCGCTGGTTCAGTGGGGGTCCAAGTGTTGAGACATTTCAGGTTTCTTTGCTGTTTTTGTTGCTGTTGTTACTGATATTCTTGTTGTTGTTGTTGTTGCTGTTGATGCGTTTGCCGCTGGCCGTTGTCTGGCCGAGCTTGGCATCACTCTTAGGCAGTGCTGTCAGGTATTCCGAAGCAAGAGATGCTAGATTCGGAAAAAAAACCTTGCTAAAAATTTGATGAAAATAGCCAAAAAAAATTGCTGAAACTTAAAACTCAATTTGAATAATCGAAAAGAGTAGATTTAAGAAAAAGATTCTAATTTAAAGATATTTAAATTATTTTATTTCTTAAACAATTGTATTAACATTTAAAGAATACTTGTAATTCTGTCAAATTCGTCAGAAATAACAACAACACCTATGCAAGCTGTAAACTACGACACACAGAATAATTACATATGTACATTAAATATATGTATGTATGTTTCTATATATATCCACTTCTTGATATTCTCTCGAAGAAAACGCAATTTAATTATTGGTGGCTAAGTTGATTTGCAAAGCGAAATGAAATGTTTCTTTTCGTTTATAATTTGTTAGCACAGATTGAAATTAAAGTCACAGTATTTTGGTATGTTTTGTGAATGAGTTATATCCACAAAACATACCAAAATAATGTGACTTTAATTTCAATCTGTTCGGATAATGCAATCACTGAGAACCAGCAGCTGATTTTATCATTGTAAGCCGTTCATAATTATAACTTTTGCATTCAGTTGCTAAGAAATTAATTTATCTGTCATTCCCTTTATCATAATATTTTCTTATTATATATATCCACTTCTTGATATTCTCTCGAAGGAAACGCAATTTAATTATTGGTGGCTAAGTTGATTTGCAAAGCGAAATGAAATGTTTCTTTTCGTTTATAATTTGTTAGCACAGATTGAAATTAAAGTCACAGTATTTTGGTATGTTTTGTGAATGAGTTATATCCACAAAACATACCAAAATAATGTGACTTTAATTTCAATCTGTTCGGATAATGCAATCACTGAGAACCAGCAGCTGATTTTATCATTGTAAGCCGTTCATAATTATAACTTTTGCATTCAGTTGCTAAGAAATTAATTTATCTGTCATTCCCTTTATCATAATATTTTCTTATTATCATTAGATGGCTAGATTGTATATTATAAATAATAAATAAAAAAAAAGTTGCTAACAAAATATTTAAAATCCGCCAATACTTAAGAAATATATAAAAATATATGAGAAAGTAGCTAAAAATTGCTAAATGAACATTATAAAATTTCTAACCAAAATTCTTGTCGATAATTTTAATAAAAATTGCTATTATTATGGTTAATGCCATTTCGTAAAAAAGTTGAAAGTAGCTTAAGAGTTGCCAAATTTAGCTACTAAATTGCCAAATTTAGCTACTAAATTGCCAAATTTAGCTACTAAATTGCCAAAGTGCCAGTACTGCTTTTAGCTTGCGTTGAGTTGTCTTCCCTCTCTGCCTCTCTCACTCACTCTCTCTCTCTCTCTAATAGAGAGTCTCTATCTTTCACTGTCTGTGTGTCTCTCCGTCTGTCTCTTGGCATTGTTTTTGCGTCGTTTATTTATTTTTGTTGTTTTCTTGGCTTTGCTTGAAATAAATACATAAAATGCGATCGAAAGTTTTTTGTGTGTGCGCTTTGGCGACGAGAGACATCGATGGCATTTGATTTCGCGCAGATACCACAACTACTAAGAAGAAGAAGAAGAAGCAGCAGAAGCAGAAGAGACGATGACGTCAAAGCGACTCCCAGGCCAAGACGCTTGTAGTTGAAACTTGGACAAATAGTTTACGGTACTCAAATCAAGCCAAAAAAAAATTGATGATGATGAAGAAGAAGCATAAACAACTAACCCTCACTGCTAACTGTTTAGTAGAAGCTGTGATCTTTGATTAGCAAACAACATACTACGTATGTACAAGCCAGGTTAAGAGCTACTCCAAGTTGAACTCAAAGTGCCAAAAAAAATATATATATATACATATATATAAAGAAAACTTGGCCAAGGCATATTAACTGAGAGATGTGCTTAGGGCCATTCTTAGTAGAGTATTTTTAGCTAGGAAATAGCTAAATAATAATAATTATGAGTATTTCTGCTTGTAGAGCATCTGTGCTTCGACTTGCAATGCCAACTTGGCTAAATGCGTGTTTAAGCTTGTTGTATTTGCTATTTGCTTTTAGCTTGGCCCATAGCTTACGGCCAATTTAATTGTGGAATTTTGAGATGCTTTCGGGCAACAACAACAACAACAACACTATACTAAACACACATCGCATCTTAGCCCATTTATCAAAACGTCTATTGATACGACTAGTATTAGCTGGAAGTTAACGCTTAAGATTTTTTTTCTAATTTTTTTCAATTTAATTTTATTTTTGCACCCGTCTTATGATTCACGGACTGAGTCAGGGCCCTGGAGGGGCATGCAACCGCAGCTTGCTAATTGATACCCATACTACTGCGACTCGTAAGTATGTTAGTTACAATGGAGACTAGACTCACCTGCTTTTAACCAAGAGAAGAGAAAAGAATAGAGAGAGGGGGATACAGACCCAAATACATAATTAACTAAAGTTGGTAGGGAATCTTCCTCTTCTTCTGGTATTTTTTTGGGTCTCTTTTGTCAGCCGCATCCCTTAGAAGTTCTCTCATCCACATGCTGGGCAACGATCTCAGCTCGGGAGAAAAAGGTCAACTCCAAACTAAACTCTATTATTAGAGGTCACAAATCAATGAAGACTTTATCGAGGGGTCTTCGGGGCTCAAAGTGAATCAAAGGGCTGCGATTACAATAAAATAAAAAAGCCGCGGCGAGACTAAAATTTATTGACAATATCTGCTAGCAAGTGAGAGAGCGAAAGGTTGTTAGAGGGAGCGGGGGAGAGTAGACTTATAATGACGGGAGAAAAGTGTCCAGCAGTGATTTGGCTGAGCTGAGAACCAAAGAAAGTCAAACTAGACACTATCAACACCAAAACCTTTCTCCGACCTACAGTTTTAGTTGTAGTCGGTGAGGGAGCAGGGAGCAGGGAGCAGGGTCATCATCGGGGGCATCACTAAATTCATTAGCTGTGTGTTGCATGCATGTCAGCTTGCCCCATAAATTTGCCCTGGCTTTGCAGGTATTCTTCTTATATTTCTCTCTACAAGTCTTTGTCATCTTCTTCTTCTTTGTTCTTAGCTGGTCTGGCCCGGTCTGGTCTGGTCAGCAGGACTCGCAGGGTGATCAAACGTCGGATCATTAGACGCCGCCATTGCCGACGGGTATCGTCGGGGAAGATGCCCCGAATTGCGTCTCGCTAGGCGTCCAATAATTATGCAAATGAGACCCGAGCCGAGTCTATAGTTGAGGCTGGATAATCCCATCGATATACTCAATATGGATGTGGATGTGTTGGTGCCGGAACTAAGTCGATTTGCATGTTGTTCTTTTCTTTTTAGGTTCTCGTTTTTTATGCGAGGCACTCGAGGAACACGCGTCGTCCCTTGAAGCGGCGTCGTCCTTCATAATTTAAATAATTATGCCACTTGCTGGCTTCCTTTTTGGTCTCCGAGAGGAGAGCTTAGAGATTTTGTGGCACGGCATTTGGCATAATTATGTAGGTCAAAAATTGTTTATTGACACGCAAAGCAACAAAGAAATTTGCATAATTTTACGCTGCACTTCACTCCCTTCACCTTCTCTCTTTCTTCCTCTCTCTCTCTCTGTCGGTGAGGTTGAAAAAATGTGTGCGACCTCCTGCAACCCTTCGCCCACTCTAGACTCAAGACTATAGACTCGCCAGCCAACAGCTGTTAATTATAGTGTCCACAGTCTGAGTTGGAGAGGGGGTGGTGGGCGGAAGAGAGGTCAGCGAATTGGCAGCGTGGCAAATTGTAGTACGCCGAAAGGAAAAGAGGTTGGAGTTTGGGTTACGGTTTAAGGTTAGGGTTCGGGGTTAAGAGTTAAGTTTAGGTTTCGCTTCACATTTTTGCACCTGCTGTTCTGCTGTTCCGAAAAATTGAGACATAAAACTTGGGGGAAAAACGCGGGAAAAACTGGTGGAAAAAACTGCTGGAAAATGTGATGAAATTATGGCATAGCTGAGGAAGGGGTTAAGAAAAATGTCAGCCTAATATGTCGAGTACTGCAATTTATGTTTTTTAATTAAACTAGAAATATTTGCGAAGCAGAAAAAAAAGTTCCCCATGTCAATGGCTTTTCATATTTCCCAGTTGAGAACAACTTTAGTTTAAAGCGCGTTCAGGTTTCTGTTTTCCATTTACAATATTTACAATATTTATCCCACACGGCAAACAGCTGACAAACAGAACGAGTCAAACTCGTTTTCGAAAAGAATTTTCCATGCAAAAAGAAAAAAAATATATATATAAAAATAAATAAATAAGAGAAAATGTTGAAAAGTATACATATGTATATAAAATGTGGTATAACTGAAGATAAGGTCGAAAACTGTTGACGACCAGTTTATATGCTATATATATTCTCAAGTTGAAGTCGATGTAGATGTGTAGATGGAATGCCCCCCAGCAAGTAGTTTGTAAACTCAAACTAAATTCAATTAATGAATTACAATGTAATGCGGTTATAGCAGCAACAGCACATCGACTTCGAATTCGAACTCGATTTCGAATTCGAGTTTGACTTCGAGTCTGACTTTGGGATGCACCTGCTTAACCTTCAGCAGGTTATAGGGCTAACCTTCTTTCAGTAGGTCCTCAGCCTGGTTAAGTCTTTTGCCCAGGCACTTCCGTTCTCTCAACCACCGCTTCCCTTCACTCTCTACTCTTTATCCTTTGCTGCTGATAAGCATCTCAGCCGCTGTGACACTTCCATGCGGTGGCTCGTCCCCATCCTTCACGGCTCTCAGCCAAAGCGGAACCCTGCGACAGGCGCAATGTCAAAACGGACAACAACAACAGCCACTGATGTCTGTCACATTGTTCTCTCTCCCGCTCTCCCTCTCTCTCTCTCTCTCTCTCTCTCTCTCTGTATGTCACTATAACTATCTCTCCCTCTAACTGTGTGTTGTGTTTGGTGTCATAAATCGTTATCGACCACGAACATCAGGTGGCACTCAGATGCACTCTCCAGTCTAGCTCTCTCTTCCTCATTCTCTGTTCCCCTCACATCCTTCGGCAACCGCAACAGGATAGCGACAACTCCACACTGCATTTTCGGTCTATATAATCCAGGCTGGTTGCCTTGCATCTGGCCATGACTGCTGCAGATCCCGACAGGAGTTGGGGGAGTGCAACAACCATGACCAAAAGGACTCGTCGTAAATTAACGCAACAGCAACAGAAACAACGGCAAAAGGACCATAAGTATGCCTGGCCAATAAAAGTGCTCATTTGTTGGGAGAGTGATGGGAGTAGGGGGAGTGGCAACATTAGCGCACAGTGGCAGCCACTTCAGAAAAAAGGACACGCCGCAACATGCAAAACAGAATCACAAAGGATCTGTCTGCTGTTTATGGTGTCCTTCAAATATCGAATTCAATCCTTAAATGAGCGTTATCTAAGCGAATATCCACACGAACTCAATTCTTTATCACAATTTTTTTAGGAGTACATTAAATATATTTTATAAATATATTTTTAGGTCCTCTGTAAGGTTTGTCATTTGTGGAAATACAAATTTGTATTTTTTATTTGTCACATTGTCCTTTTGTTTAGTTTTCAAGCCGAACGTGTCCATGTCTATGGAAATACTGCAATAGTTAAGAATAAAATGGAATGCAGTGTGAAAAATCTTAAAAATCTAGAAATGATAAATGGCGAATAAATATATAAAGATATAGTTTGAAGGGTGACAAAACTTTAGAGACTATAGAATGAAATAATATTCGTAATTCACACGATTCTACAAAGTAAGTAAAGTAAATCTGAATATTAATTAACTTTATAAGAAAATAAAAATATAGATTTTTATTTAATTTTTTTAATTTTTAGAAAAATAATCTATTTATTTCTGAATTATCAGGCATTCAGCTACCTGAAAAATAAAGACATGAATTGGCAAATAATGCTCAAAATGTAAAATCGACACCAATAAGAATTCAATTCAATACGAGTTTTGTATAAAGCCCATCTTCCAAAAATGTTTTTGATTTTCAAAAACCAAAGTATACAAACTTCAAATCATCATCATTGGTTCCATTGTGAAACGAAATTTTTAGCTTATTGAAAAAATTAAAAAATTCAGATAAAATTGCTTGGTTCAAATAAAATTAAATTAAACTGAAAAAAAAAAATATTTAAAATCATATTAGAAGCGTAACAAATGTACATTAAAAAATAAGAAAAATGTTGTTAAAGTGTTCTTTAATATTTACTCTGTAAAGTTATAAATTGTGGAAAGAAAATGGAAATTAAGTAATAAATTTATAAGTCATTAAAAAAAAATAAATTAAATAAATTTCTTAATATGTCAATTGGTTCCTTTTAATTTTTTCAATGTCAAATTAAAATTAATTAATTAATTTTTTTAAATATAAATGAAAATGGAATGAAACAATATTTAAATAAATTTATTATAATTTAAACAAAAAGAAGAGTAAGAATAAATTAAAATAAACTAAAATAATAATTGTTAATAACCTCTATTAAATTTAACGAAATACATGAATATATATATTCTGTATCGTGATCAAAACTAAGATCCATACACCACATCAATTTCAATCCCATTTTCCCAACACATACACACTCATAGTTCCCCACACACACACACACACACACAGTCACAACCACATACATACAGTAACAGCTGTAAATGACATTCAAACAAAATCCAAATCAAACATTGCAACATGCCTCAAAAGTTGCTCCCCGCTATCCACAAAACGAATAACAAAATCTGAAATCGATAGAGAGAACAAGAGAGAACAAGAGAGAGAGAGAGAAAGAAAGAGAAAGACAAAGAGTGGGAATGGGGGAGGGGGAAGGGACTGGATGGACGGATGGACGAACAGGGACACGGGGAAATGTCAAAAAACGCGTCGTGAAAAGCTGCCGCCTGAACTCAAACTCAATCAAAGGCAACATGCCACACACAGACACACACACACACACACGCATACTCGCGGCATAATGTAGTAAATTTCTGCAACAACAACAACAACAGTGACAGTAGCTGGGGCAGCAACGCGTGTGTCCTGGTTACAACTGGGGGTCAAAAGGAGGCCTCAACTCGACTCCCAACGCGCAAACCGACTTCGTTCAACTTGCCTCAATGTTGCACGGCTCGTCAGTACGTCAGCCTGTCTGTCCGTCCATCTGTTCGACTGTCTAGCTGTCTGGCAGGCTGTCCAGGAACATTGAATACGCATTACAAGACCGCGGCGCAACCAAAACCCAAAACCCAAAACCGAAACCAAAACCGCGTTACCACATGTCAGCGGCTCCGGCAACAGCAACAGCAGCAGTGGCAGTGGCAACAACGGCTTTGGGGCATATGGGAATACAAAGCTTGCTACGACAGCGCTGAATGTGCAACACATGATGTTGTGTTTGTTGCTGTTGTTGTTGTTGTTCGCGGTGTTGCCTCGCCTGTTGTATTCTGATCTCTCCGCTCCACTCCTCTTCTCTTCACTTATGTTTCTGGCTTGTCTCTCTACTGACGTGTATGATTTTGGCCAGCTTGATTGGTTGAAAATGTTGGCAAAATGAACATAACCCCTGACAACATCCTCCAACACAGCTTTCCCTTCATCCCTTCTATATATCACCGCATTCTCAACCTCGACCTCCCCCAATGTAAAGTCAGAAGTTTTGTTATAATTTTAACGCTTGTCATTTTGTGTTTTTTTGGATTTTGAAATATGTTTCAACTGTAAGTTGCAACGGTGCGGCGTGTTGATGTTGCAACAGCAGGGAGTCGCCATTGTTGCAAGCATCGGCACTTGTCTATTGAGCCAGAGACAAGGCCTACTTATCATATTAAAAGTGTCACAATTTTAGCCAAAAAATACTCAAGTCTTTTAGCAATAAAAGGAGATGAGAGTGATGGGAAATTTTCTTTATTTCTTACACGATTTTTCCAGAATTCGAGGAACAAGATGTGAAATAAAAGGAGAGAGAGAGAGAAATGCATTTAACAAAGAGACAAGTGTAATAGAAAAGGAAGGAATAGAAGGAAAGTATATAATGAATGGTGAAATTGATTATTAAATAAGTATCTATTAAATATTTACAAGAAGATTATATAAAAAAAGATTATATAAAATTTGTAGATTTTCATTGTAATTATATTTCTTAAGCGAGGAAAATGTTTGAACTTTACTAAGAGATAAAAGTAATAGGCAAAAAATTTTCATTTTATAAATTGCCTGAATTTTCACCTTATTGTCTGCACTAAAATTAAATAATTGAGATCTAAACTGACAACACTTTATTCGATTATAAAGAAGAAACAAATTAAATAATTTGGTGACAGAAATAAAATTGTTTTATCAAATTATTCATAAAATAAATGTTGTATATATAATTTTGCTTACATTGAATTAAAGTTATGTTTAAAATTTTTAATATTTCCCGAAAATATATTAAATAAATTTAATTTTAAATTGAATTTATTTGGTATTATATCGCATTCATGATATATTATGATGTTATATAAATATAAATATTGAAAAAATTTAGTTTATAAAGTAAAGTACAACGCGTATTATATGTATATATGTATGGTGCTATTCTTGAATACAGTTTATTATTTAAAACTAAATTATATTTTCTATGCTATAAAATTAAATAAAAATTCTGATATTTATTATAATAATTAAGTTATCTATCTAAAAATTAACATGTTTACACTTAAAAACATATTATATTTAGCAATGATTGCGTTGATTCTCAATTCTTTTTCCACTTGAATATCCAACTATCTTAACTTAACCTGGCTTACAGATGAAATGAAAGTACCAAATTACATAATATATTATATTACTTAAGTGTATTTAAAATTTGTAAATATTCTGGGCCTATATACGAATCTAAATATAATTGGTGTTATAGGCTAGTCACTTATTGTTAAAGTACTCTGAAAACTGATATCTCGATCTCTGCTGAATTTAAAGTTGAAATTAAGAGTGTTAAAATATTGAAAACAATTCTGAAAAGGATGCACTCTTTGTTTTTGAAGCTTATTCCATTAAAGATTCCTTCGCTTTTAACTTACATTGCAACTGAAAGAATTCGACTTCTCTTCACATATGTGAAAGTGTTCTCATTTTCTCTCTCTCTCTCTCTCTCTATCTCTCTCTCTCTCTCTCTCTCTCTTATTCTCGTTCTCTCTTTCTCTCTCCCGCCACAGAGTCTGCAAACATCAATCCCTTGGCATTTTAACAGGCACTTGGACTCGAGTAATCCCATGATGTCAAATTCCAAGAATTCTCGCAAGTATATCATCATGCCACAGAGGGAGTCAGAGAAATGAGAGAGGGCGAGAGGGAGAGGGTGTTGTCCAGATGGGGCAAACAGTTTTGGGGCGCACTAATCTTCACACCTTGCAACAGGCTGTAAATCGATTTACAAAGCGCTGCAATTCAACTGCTGAGAGTTGGGGGTGTGTCAAAGGGGGGCAGCAACAGGAGAATGGGATGTAGAAGGACAGACGAGTGAAAGGAGAGTGTGAAAACTTCCGTTGAATTGTCGGGCAAACGTGAGCTATGCAGCTTCCGAGGAAAGACGAACTGCATCGAAGCTGGCGCTGCACATGAAGTTGGGAATCAACTATTGACGCAACCAATTAGTAAATTTCAGACTGCAGAGTTGCCAGAAATTGTGGCAGAAGAGGAGTGAGGAATGAGAAATGAGAAAGGGAATGGGAGTTGGGATGGGATGTGGATGTGGAGGGAAGGGAGTGTGTGGCCATGTGGTATGTGTGGCAAGCGGTTAATGAACAATTTCATGGAAATATTGTCACACTTTTGTTGACGGCAATTGGCGCTGAATTCCTCAGCAGCTTGGCAGCTCCAGCTCCAACTCCAACTGCATCTCCTCTAGCGTGGCTCCTCAGCATGGTCTCGACTGCCCTGGGTTGACATGGCCATTCACTTGTGTGTCATGGTGTGTGTGTGTGTGTGAGTGTGTGTCTTGCCAATGGTTGCCTAATTGATTTATTGATGTTTACATGTGCGTGCCTGGCAACTGCCAAGTGGCTGCCACATTGGGAATGAGGAGGAGCAGGTGGAAGAGGAGGAGTAGCAGTTGAAGGGGGCTGCCTGCAACTATGACGACAACGAAGACGACGATGTAGACTAGAGTCTCTCTCTCTCTCTCTCTCTCTGTCTCTGTCTCTCTCTCTCTCTCTCTTTCTATGCCTGCTGCGACTTACAACATTGCCCACAATTTGCTCTAAACGCTCGTCGAGAGCGTTGACAATTGTTTGGGCCTTGTTTGTCTCTCCAGTTGTTGTTGCTGTCGATGTTGTTGTCGTTGTTGTTGTCGTTGTCGATGTTGATGTCTTCGCTGTGGTGGCGGTGGTGGAGCTAGACTCGTTGGTAGCCAAAGTTTAGTTTGGACAGGCCAAACAATTCGTCAGTCTGTCAGACAGACAGCCAAGTAATTGTTGACCTTTTATGTCGTCTCTCCTTCTCTCTCCCTCTCTATCCATCTCTTTCTTACACACTGTAGCTATCTCTTTCTCAGTCTGCTTTAAATTGTCGTTTGTTGTTTTGACAACTGTTTGCACACGCCTCAAACTGATTCTCTACAGTGCTCGGTTCTCTCTCCTCATTTCTCAGTTCTCTCTTCTCTGTTTGCTCTTCATAAACAGAAATAACTGAAAATCTTGGTTGTTGCCACACGAGAATGCCTGAAAGTCTAACACAACTCTGCCAAAGTCTCGCTGCCACTTGACAAACTTCCCAACATTTTCGATTTTCAATTTTCGAATTTCGATTTTTTCATTGGAATTTTCGAAATTCAGTGTAAATGACAAGTTGAAAGTTGAGATGAAGTTGAGAGTCATGATCTTGCTCATTAGTTGTTAGAGTTCATGCTGTTAGCATCTAGGACTGCCTTGAACCTGCCACAAAATGCGGCCTGTGGCAGCTGCACTTGCACCCTTGATAACAAGCAGAGGGATGACGAGGGAGCACCCCTCTCCCTCGAGAGACTTTTGATCGCATACTTTCTCGCCATGTCAGCGACCCAACGATGCGTTAATGAATTACAACCGCGACTCTGGAAACACCTTGCCACATGCGGCAGTGGCAAAGTCGTGGCAGGACACACAACCAGCAACAACAACAACAACTAATTACCGTGGCTGCAACAATTTTTATGGCATTTACGCGCTCAGTTGCGATCGCCTGGCAGAAGGTGAAGGTGAACGGAGGTCCTCTCACTTTGGGGTAACACACACACACACACACACATACACTCACACACACAGACACACACATATAGAGACAGGCACTCAAATTATTTTGTTACGCTCCCGGGCAATCAGCAAACTCGATCAGGCAACCGTCCACTCCCGTTCTCTCTGTCTCTCTTTTTAGGGTCCTCTCTCTCTCTCTCTTCTCTTGAGAGTGGAACCGAGTGAGGTCTTTGAGAGAATCGATAGTGATCTGGATGTGGCATGGCGTGTTCCATTGTCTGCTGTTTTGGGGGCAATTATTAGCACTTCTCTGCCGCCGCAAATCACGCGATTTTCCAAAAATAAAAGAGATTTCAAACTTGCATTGTCTTCGACACAATTAATAACATTTTGTCAGGGCGAGAGAAATTGCACATTTGCAGTGGGAACCGTAAAGACTTCTCTGTTTTTATAAATGTAATTTTTTTTCTTCGAACTTATGAGCACTCAATTAACTGGTTGCATTATCAAAACCAGTTGCACTGTCTGCTCTGCTCTACTGCATTGAGTTTTCCATGCAACGATCTCAAGGCCCAGACAAATATTTGCAGAAATTAGCCAAGTTTACGCACACGCACTTCGGGCCGATTTATCAACTTCAGTCCACATACCAATTGGTGACATTTAACAAGGTCCGAAATCAACATTAGGCCATAAACTCTAATTCTAATCGCAGTCGCTGCTCCATGTTGCGCCGTCTCTCTCTCTCTCTCTCTCTCTCTCTCTGTCTATATATATATATATATATATATATATATATATATCTGTCTGTTGGAATTGGCAGGCAACATAACTGAAACTAGCAGCAAGGAGAACCAGAACAAGTTGAATGCGCACCTGGCGATCAAAGTTGTTTTCATTTCGAAAATGCAGACAGCACCACCAGCACCACCGGCACCACTCAATGAACCACCATAAAACCACCGTACTACTTAAATCAATGCAATAAGCGATTATGGCTAGAAATATCACACAAAATTCTAGAACTTATCAGATCACTTATCATGATCACAGTTTATCTTACTATGTATACTATGATATGTATATGTGAGTTAGGCTTGTTTTTGTTTTCCAGCGAATAAGTTGCCACTTGTTTTTACAAAAGAAAAATTGAATATCAATTAAAAATATAATTCCAGTTGCATGATGTGTATTAGTTAAAGTTAAGCTAAAACTTTACTTAATAAAAGTCGTACACATATATGAAATAACTTATCCGAATTTCCCTCCACTTTATAGTTCTACTACTATATATCTTATATATATCTTTTTTTTTTGGGAGAAATTTTAAGATTATTATGTAAATTTATAATTATTTTTTTTACATTTATATTTTTATTTAACTTCATGTGATGTTAAGGCACTTACCAAGTTGTTTTGATTAATAATAATAATAATAATAATAATAATAATAATAATAATAATAATAATAATAATAATAATAATAATAATAATAATAATAATAATAATAATAATAATAATAATAATAATAATAATAATAATAATAATAATAATAATAATAATAATAATAATAATAATAATAATAATAATAATAATAATAATAATAATAATAATAATAATAATAATAATAATAATAATAATAATAATAATAATAATAATAATAATAATAATAATAATAATAATAATAATAATAATAATAATAATAATAATAATAATAATAATAATAATAATAATAATAATAATAATAATAATAATAATAATAATAATAATAATAATAATAATAATAATAATAATAATAATAATAATAATAATAATAATAATAATAATAATAATAATAATAATAATAATAATAATAATAATAATAATAATAATAATAATAATAATAATAATAATAATAATAATAATAATAATAATAATAATAATAATAATAATAATAATAATAATAATAATAATAATAATAATAATAATAATAACAATAACAATAATAATAATAATAATATTAATATTTCTTAAATTAAAGTAATGATATCACAACAATAAAATAATACCGATATTTAATGATTATATTGATAACAACTTTAAACCCACATTAATATTAATATAATTTCTTAATTAAATGAATTAATTATTATCACATAATTTCAATCATATTTTTTCCCAACTTTCAACAAATTATATTTACTTCACCTCTTTCAATGTGCTTCCTTTTTCTGCATTTTCTGAAGGTTTCACTTAACGGTTCAACTGCCATATAAAGTTATGTGCAGTCTCAAACTACAACCACGTTGCAAGTGGCAAGTGGCAACTGCCACTGTGCAACAGCTTCACTTTTCTATGGCTGCGCTTCAGGTTGCAATCACAGCAAATCAACAAAGTGAACATAACATTTGCTTAATATGCCAACTATGCAAAAAGTGTGGCAACAACTTTGGCTGTGGCTGCGGCTGCGGCTGCGGCCAGGCGATTCCCCGAGCTGGTTGCACAGACCCAAGCCCTCATGTGGCATGCCTTGCAACGTCGGCAAACATGCTAATGTATGCAACACCCGCCGCCGACTGACGACGACCTTGAAAAATTATGCAAAATCGATGTAAAAAAAAACACAAACACAAAGAAAGAGAGAGAAGTATGTGTGTGTGTGTGTGTGAGAAAGAGAGAGTAGCCAACAAAATGCGAAAATAAGTTCAACGGCAGTAAAAAATGTAAATGTGGCACGAACAGAGAGACACACAGAGTGAGAGTGCTGGGTGGGGCAAGTGGGGCATCAACTTTTTTCTTTGCTCTCATTTTTTATTTTGCACTCCGATTTTTATGTAAAAAATTGGCGCAAATGAGGCAGACAATGTCGGCGCTCATGCGCGCTGCGCAGCCTCAAGTAGCAGCAACAACGAGGTGACAGCAGGGGGGAGGGAGGTGTAGGTGTGACGTGGGAAGGGGGGAAGGGGGCATGACCAGCTTAGTCGGCTGAAAGTTAAGCGTACGCTGAACTTTTGCCTGCCACACAAACGGCGACTGATTTGCATACGATTTTGTCTGCTCGGTGGCAAGCAGCAACAGCAGCGGCAGCAGCAGCAGCTGTGGCAAGCAGCGACTGCGGCAGCAGCAGCATCAGCAGCATAACACAACAAACAACAACAACAATAATAACTTCAGCAATAAGCAAAGTAAACCATGGGGAAAAGAACTTCATTTTGGCACAAACGTGAAGTTGACGTCAACAGCGAAAGCGACAGCGGCAGCGGAAGTTGTTGCTTATGCGCTGACGCTGCCGTTGACGTCGACTGCAGCAGCGGCGTCATCGTAGTCGTCGTCGTCACATTATGGTTTGTTTGCCATTTCCGTTTCGCATTTGCATGCAGAGCATCAACAGGAGAGAGAGAGAGAGAGAGAGAGAGTAACGGAGAGAGTGAGAGAGAGATAGCGCGTGCTCTGTGTGCAGAAGAGTACTCTCTCTCTTTCTCTATTTCTATAGCTGTCTCTCTCTCTCTCTAACTCTCGTTTCGGCTGCTCCTGTTGAGTTCTTTCGACGTCGTCGTCGTCGCACAATTTAAATAATTTTGCATAATTTTTGAAAATTGACTTATGGATTTCTCATCGTCTGCCATTCATTTTTTATTGCTCCCTCTCTCTCTCTCTCTCTCTCTCTCTCTCTCTCTCTCTCTCTCTCTCTGGCTGTGTGTGCCACTTGTTGATCATTTTGCTGTAGGTCATGTCTTGTCTCCGACTCGCTATTTATGTCTTATTTAACCCCAACCCAAAGCAACAACAACAAAAACAACATCTACAAAAACTCTGAAGAACTCATAAAAAATTATGCAAAAAAATTATGAATTTTGGGCAATTTTGCATAAAGTTGTTCCCCTCTTTGTTTGCCTACTGCTGTTGCTGTTGTTGTTGTCTATTTGATTTTGTTTAAAGTTTGCCACACACACACACACACACACACATACACACATATACAACATGATAAATGAGACTTTAAGTTGTTTGACAATCCTCCACCCCCCGCTTCCTTTCATTGCCAACCCACTCTTTCACTTTGTCAATGTTTCTTTATTTTTTTGTTTTGTGCAACTTGTTAAATGTTTTTGTTCTATTTGTATTTCTGTTTAGTCGTATTTGGGAGTTTTGTGTCTTATCAGTTTTTAAAGTCTTCAGAGAGTTGTCTGCTTTGCATATTTGCAATGTTCTCTCTCTTATCAGCAATAGCAACAGCAAAGTCGGCGCGAGATAAATTTGTATCTTTGTATCTGCAGTTCATTGTGAGCAGTTGTCGCTGTCATAAAAAACAGAGGGAAGCATAAACTTAAAAAAAATCAGTAAAGAAATGTATAGAAAAAAAAATAGTCAGAATAAAACATTTACGAGCTGTCCAAAATTTTGACCTTTGCTGATAAGCGGATTGATAAGCATGTGTAGTTGTCACCAGTGATGCCATTTTAGCTGTATTATTGCCAGATCTAGCAACTTTGGCATTTACTAAAATTCTGTTAACTATGATTCTAGCTGTTTTTATTATCTATAATTCTAGCCATTTGTGTTAACAATTTAATGGATTTTTTGAAGATGACATACAATATTTGTAACCTTTTTTCAAAATTTAATTATAAACATGATTCGATCGTTCATGATCGTTCAATCCCCAATTGGAGACAGCTTGTCAATTGACAGGAAAACAACAGTTGCGTGTAAAGAAAATATATAAAACAAAACTGCATGAAGCCTTACTATTTCTATATTTTATTAGTATATGTAGGTACGGAAATTACTAAATAGATAACTCATTATGTTGTCATAGACATCATTAATATTAACAAGATATCCATATTATTTTAATTAAATATCTTAAATTATTTAACATTTTTCATAATACTTTCAGAGACGTGATATATATTTATAAATATTTCTTACTATGTTCGAAATTAAAAATTAAGCAAAATTTAATTTTTATATTATACATTATTATTTATTCTATATATATGATATATATTTATAAATATTTCTTACTATGTTCAAAATTAAAAATTAAGCAAAATTTAATTTTTATATTATACATTATTATTTATTCTATATATATAATATATTTTTAAATATTCCTTACTATATTCGAAATTAAAAAATTAAACAATATTGTATTTTTATATATTGTACATTATTATTTATTCTATTCAGCAAAATTTTAAGCAATTAAATTTTATATGAAGTTCTTAGCTAGTGTTTTCGCTTTTTTAGCTACTTTCCCTCAAGAAATTGTGGCAACACTGGTTGCATCGACAGGCGAAAAGAGTAAGAAGAAGCAGCTACATATGAAATCATAAAAGATTTTCAGCAGCAGCTCAGCTCAGATCTTGAGGGAAGTTCAACAACAATTACAACTACAACTATATAGTATTGTCTGTCAGTTCTCTTACATAATTTATGACTTCCCCCGCTTTTTATTTTGTTAAAAAAAAAGTAGAAACAAAAAAATAGCTAGAAAAATACAATAAATAAATTGAGGATCGTCAACAGTTGCCAAACACGTAGCGGATCCAAAGCCAAGCAAAGTCCAAGTTGGGAACGTTTTAATTTCTTACACTTGGCAATGGAGACGCGAGTTGCCAGTTGCGAGTTGAACGCGCGCGCGCGTGCGTTGCGATCCGTCAACGTGCGCGGGAGTCAAACTAACTACCTGTCTCGCTCTTATAAGTACACAGTATACCTACAGTCTGTTTCAATTGTCTGTTGTCGGCATGAAGTCAGTCATCATCAGTTGAGACTGTCGTCGGTCGTCGGTCGTCAGTTTTGCCGTATGACCAAAGGCAGAGTTAGTGATAACGACAGCCGCAGTTCTCAATGCGCTCCTCCGCCGCCTCCTTCTCTCCTCTTCCTCTTTCTCTCTCTCTCCCTTGTATCGCACATTAACCGGAAGCCTGCGCCAAACGTGATCAACGGTTGCCTATGCGGCTATGCGATGACGACTCAACGCATTCGTCCGCGCCTCCAGCTACTATACCTATAGAAGAGCTACTGCCTGTGCCGCGTTGTCTCGTCCCTGGTATTGGATTGGAACTGGCATTGGCAGCATTGGGTCTGGGCATGGGTATGGGTTTTGGGCATGGGTCTGGGCATGGGCTTAGACATGGGCATGGGCATGGGCATGGGCATGGGCCATTCATTCGTGCGCTGTTGTCAACGATGAGCGCTGTGATACGTTAAATGAAAAAGTGAAGCGGCAACAGCGACTGTCCGTCCGTCTGTTCGCTCGTTCGTCCGTCTGTCCGTTTGAATGAAAAACGTGCGTGCTGCCACAGAAGGAGCGTTGACTTTGTACAACAACAGCAACAGCAGCAGTGGCACAAGAAGAAGCAGCAGCAGCAGCATTACTACTATAATGCGTTGGGTTTGCCGCTGTTCATATGTCGAAGTATATGTATGTTCGTCTGTCTGTTCAGGCATTGGCACTCTCACATACACACACACACACATACACACACACACATCTATGTAGAGACATTTCTCAACATTTTTAGTGTCACTCCATACAATGCGAGTTCTCCCCCTCAAGCAACTCCCATCGCCTTCCCATCTCCACCCCCCCTCAGTCGGAGAACAGATTATAAGCAAAATGCAATACGCTTGATGTGGATGGCATGTCAGTATAGATGGATGGATGGATGGATGGACGGATGACTCTCTGGCTGGGATGATTGTTTGCTTCGTTGGGATTCATAAAAAATAATGCGTTGGTGTTTTCAATTCTACGTGTTGCTGTCGCCATTCTGCGCGCGATTGTCACTGGCAGGCCCAAAAAATATGAAAAGAAAAAATAAGAAGAAACAGCAGCAGCCAGAAAGCAACATTCCGAAAAAAAAAGAAAAAAAATAAATGACAATGTCACTAGAGGAATGTACCAGAAATGAGGAAATAACTCATATCCTTGACTTGACTTATCAGTCCTTTTAATGCATTAATGAACAATTTTGAATAATAATTGAATTTAATTCACTTTTTAATTTTAATTCTACATGTTTGTGCTATTTATTTATTATTTTAACATCTATTTATTTTTATTTAATTCTAATTTTCCATTTTAAAATAAAAATATATATTTAATTTAATTATTTCTAAATTTAATTTTAATGTCGCATTTTATTTAATATCTGTCGACTTTTAAAAGATGGCATTAAATAAAAAAATAAATAAAAATAAATAAATAAAAAAAAGTATTTTAAAATTAAATGAATTATGTTTTACACAAATAAAAAATCAACAATATTAAAAAATTCAAGAAATGGCATTAAATTAAGTTACATTTTTTGCATTTAAGCAATTATTTATATTAAAAGCCATACTTTTAATAAACGAAATGAATATAATTTTTATTATATATTATATTGTATTATTTAACACAAAATAGGTGATTATATTTATGCCAACTAAAAAATGAATATTTTTAAAATAAAAATATGAGTAATTTAAAAACTGATAAAAAGAATAAGTTCAAAATTAAATTATGTAAAATTTATGCATTGTTTTTCTTTTAAATATATTAAAATTTAAATAAGATATTTTTGAAACATATGTAAAATTTGTTAAGCTGAAAAAAGAATAAATTTAAAATTAAATTGTGTTAAATTATTTGTATTGAATTTTTTTAAATGAATTAAAATTATTTTTTTTATGATTTTTTTTTTTTTATTTTCTTCAATTATTATATATTCATCACATTTTAATGATTATATTAATTTGCCTTACTTTATCTTTTTAAATTGTTTTGATCAAATTTTATAAATTATTGTATTTGCTGATCAACTCCAAAATTCTCAACTCATAATCGTTTACTTTCATCAATTAAAAATATTGAAATATCTAAATATTAAATTCTTACAAAATGCACACTTAATTTATACAATCATAACATATATTTTAAAATTGTAATTTTTGCCCAATTAATTTCTTCTCAACTTCTCCCCACTCTCTGTAATTTTCTCTGCTGCTCGCAGCCCCCATCATAAGTCCAATGGCGCCTGGGGGTATGCAACAATATTTTCACACTTACCTCACACTGAAATCCCTCTTTCTCTTTCACCCACACACACACTCTCAAGTCACACCAACACTCTGTCATATGGAGTGCGAATCATTTGTTGTATTATTTGTAATAATATTGTTAAATGTTTTATGCGCTGTTGATGACGCTCGAGTATTTAAACTTAACCACAGAGCAACCTCAAGAATCACAGCCCAAATAACCTCAACTCCACATACGCACACATAAACACACCACACTCAATTAAATGTATGAAAATGTGTGTGATTGTGTGTGTGTGTGTGTGTGAGGGACGCCATATAATCAGTGAGTGTGTATGCAAAAATGGCAGAACGGTCTGTTAAGCACACATGTGACACTGTCACGCCCTCCCCCAGCAGCAAAAAGAACTGAACTGCCCATGGTGAACAATCAGGGAGCGACTGGCAACATTTTGAGAGATACGAAGCGTAACCGTAAACAAGGTCTGTGTCCTGTACCGCTTAACTATGGAGCAGGCAACCTATGGATAAGTCAGAGCCCAAATCAGAGAAGCTCTCGATGAACTCTTGGGTTGGGAGTGTCTGCAGTTTTATCAAGGCAACGACATCAGTTTAAAGGCACTCAAGGGGCTGTCCATAAAACCTGGCGAAGGGTTAAAGGGGGGTAGATGGTAGACGGGTAGAGGTAGGTGTGGAGTGGGTGGAGGTTGTAGAGGACAATCAACGCAGTTTATTTATGGAAAAATAAAATGAAATAAAATGATGATGACGAGCAAAGACAGCAGCAGCAGCAAAAGGCAACAATAAAGCCACGTTATCTGCCAGCAAAACGCCCACCCCCACTACCATCCCCTCCACAATTCACCCCATGAATGGGTTAAGGGTTAAGGGTTGTGGTTTGTTGTCTGCAGAAATTAATTTCTGAAAACACTTGAAATCACCAAATACGAAATTCCTACAAAGCGCACAAAAGGGGTAGTTGCAGTCACGTCTACCTTTCTCTCTCTCTCTCTCCCTCTCACCCTTTTAACTATTCTCTCTCTCACTCTATTGCTGCTGCCCTTTTTTAGACATTCATTAAACGCATTTAGATCGCTGATAAAAAATTGGTTGATTATCTCTTGCTTTATGCTGGCAAATTATTAATTTTAATGACTCGAAGAAGTTATAATTGTAAATCAGCGTGAGAGAGAGTGGGAGAAAACAAAAGAGAGAGAGATAAGAAAAGGAGAAAGAGAGAGAGTGGGAGAAATGTAAAACTATTTGAAAGATTTGTTGAGTGAGAGAGGAAGTCACATTGAGCAATTAGAGTAGCTTTTGTCTGGCGTCGCTTGGGCCTAACTAATGGGGACCCTCTCCCCTCCCCGCACTCTAACCCAAAAAAAAAAGAATGAGAACCAAGTCAGCAGCTGTGACTCAGGGAGTTACCTACTCCCTACTTCCCACTTCCCACTCCCGACCCTCAACTCCCTCTAACTTGCAATCAAGAGGGGCTGTGAAGACTAATAACCATAAAGCAGTCCACATAAATTTCCAAGTCAAGTGCGTTTGTCGCTCTTTCTGCCAAGTGTCCCTCCGTCTGTTCGTCTGTTTGTCCGTCCGTCTGTTCGTCGGTCTGTTGTCTGTGCCACCTATCTGTCTGTTAGGCTGGCAGAAGTTAGCCAAGCGCAACCCGCTGATGTTGGCCAGCTTATCAGGCAAACTGAGGCAACTGCCAACTTACATATTAGACCATGACTTGCCACAGCCGACGCACGTTGCACGTTGCTGTTGCCGCTGCTGTTGCCGTTGCTGTTGCGGTTCAATAAACCATAAAAGGCTCATTAATTATGCGCATATCGCGCCTGCAGGGCCGGAAAATGTGTCATGAGCTGTCCTCCCTCCCTCCCTCCCTTCCTCACTCTGTCTCTCTCTCTGTTATTTTCAACTTGTTGTTGGCTTCACTTAATAAGAGTCTTCTTCACATAGAGTATCAAATAGTCGGCTTATGTTCAGTTAGTTTTTTGCTGTTATCAACCCTCGATTAATTCGAAGTTGGCTTTGCTCTACTGAAACTGGAACCAACCGCATGTCAACGGCTGGCGATTAATTAAACATAGAATTACGCGGGTATCAAATGCTTGACATACTTTTTTTTTGTCTATTACCGTATTTTTTTAACATTTAACCTCAAAAAAATTGGCCAAAAAAAATAGAATATATAAACGAAACCAACGAGTTCTAGGTGTTGGCTTAAGCCAACAAGGCGACCTTTAGTTGTGTCTGTGGCATGCAACAGTTTCTGCATTGCATTTAACAAGCCAAAAAAATTAAAAAAAAAAGAAAATGAATTCAAAAACAATAATTAATTTAATTGACAAGTTTTGAGGCACGGTCTCGAGTCTTGAGTTTTGAGTCGGTGATTGAGACTTGAGACTGAAAAGCAGTCTCAGACTCTAAAACTTCCACAGAGTCTTGACTGACTGCCACGCAGGAAAAGCCGACGACGATGACAAGATCTTGGCCAGGCCAAAAAAAAAGTAAACAAAAAAACAACACACCTCGAAAACTGTCAAAAAAGTACAACAACTTCAAAGCACCAACAACAATAACAATGGCAATAAAAAGAACTCGACTTTTGCAGGCTTGCAAACAATTTTATTGCGTGGACTGATTACAGCCACACACACACTCAAACACACACACACTCGACAGAAAACAGCCAAAAAAAAAATTGCTAAAAAAATCGGCTCGAGCCATGAATGAATCGTCGTCTGGAGCGGAGCTCTTTCTTGTCCCTGGGCATGCCCCAGAGCACAGCATCATTACAAGCCTCCATGCTCGTCATCGGTCTCCATCTCCTCCTCAGTCTGTCTTTCATTCACAAAGATCGGCCTGGTGCCCAAAAGACTGCATCCAGGTTTGGTTTGAGACTTCAGTTTCAGTCTCAGTCTCAGTTTCAGCCCACGGGCCTAAATGGAGCCTTCGTCTTCCTTTTCTCTCCCCTCTTCGCTCCTCCGCCTCTTGACGGATATCATTAAGCCAGGCTTTATTTAAAGAGCCGCGGCAAAAACTTGTGGATGCGTCTGAAGGCACATTTAAGTAGGCGCGACAATTGCAACAGTTTTTCATAATATTGTTACTCTTTTTTGTTGCTGTTGTTGTTGTTGTTGATCTCGTGCCTCTTTTAATGAATGAAAAGTGAATTTGTTGCCGAGGTGTGTGTTGTGTGTTGTGTGTTGTGTGTTGTGTGTTGTGTGTAGTGTAGTGTACTGGGGTTGGGCTCCTGCCCTCTGCTGATTGACATGATCATGATTTACACCTTTCTGGGTGCGTAAAAGACACCCACCCACCTCAGCGGCACACCAATCACATCACTTCACTTCACTTCTCTTCAATATAGTGCAGTGGAGTTGCTTGCAACTCGATCCGGCATGTGCCACAAGCGTTGCAACGGAAGATGCATCAATGCCGCATACACAGAAATTGATTGCCAATTGGATTAACTTTCGTTTGCCAGAAGAGCCAAATGATTATATGAAGCTCAGAATATGACAGGATAGAGGCGACTTGGAAATACCCTGTAATACTATTCAAGAATGAGAACGACTGAAGATTGTTCATAGAAATAGCAGTGCGGGGAGTAAGTTTGGAAATATTAAAATATTCCCATTTTCGGGGTATATGCATAAAGAAATGTGGCCCCATTTATTTCTACTGATTTATTAAAACTCTAATTTACTATTCTGTGTTGCTTGCATATATAGTATTTAATTACTTTATTATGTTATATATACACAGTAATAAATGCTCAATTTAATTGTAAAGAAGAGTACTGGCTGCTGTAGTTATAGAATTTTTATATATGATCTATTAATTTTTACGAGAATTTCGCATTTTTACTTTAGTCTCTTGCTATTTAAAAATAAACATAAAATTAAAGTTATTTTCAATGTAATTAATTATTTAATGATAAAAGGAGTTGTATTAACTAAGACAAATCCCCGGAACACACTGTGCAAAGAAGAAAATAAAGTTATTTTCATGGAGACGGTTTAGGATGCATATCCTTTCAAATCATTCAATTATATCAGAAACGATTCCAAGACCAAGACTGATACAGGCTTGTTCTTAATTCCGAATTCGCACGATATAAAAACCGTTTGTTTCGTTCGGATTTGTAATTGAGAACAGAGTTAAAAGAATAAACAATACTTTTACCTGAGCAAACAGTAACTCAATGGATATGTGCAGTTAAATTATATTTATGATTACTTTAATTAATAATTCATCTTTATTTTCTAAATAAACAAGAATTAATTTTTCTTGTTGGGAATAAATAACATATTAATTTAATTATTTATGTCTTACAATTAAAAACTACCATTAAAATAAAAAAAAATTGAATATATATCATTATATATGTTAGAATATTATATTTGTATTGTCTGTTAAAAACCTTTTTTGGTTGAGAAAAAATAACTTTTATATTTTATAATTAACACTAATTAGATTACCTTAAAAGTATATGAATTTATTTCCTATATTCGTTACAACAAATAAATAACATTATCATTTAAAAAAGTTAATATAGTAAGAATTTAGATAAAATATAAATATCATAATTGAGAATAAGAACATTTGAAAGATTTTTATATAGGAAACAAATATTCATTAATTATTATGTATAATTAAATATAAAGACTAATGTTATAAATAATTAATTCACTAAAATTTGTATTTATATTTATGTATATTTGTCGATATAATTTCTGAATGATTTAAGAAAAATATAATATTTCTTCAAAAATTTGTTACATCTACATAACGTATTTCCCATAAATACAATAACAAATAAAAATTTTAAAATTTTATAGTAAATAAATAAATATTTAACATTATTTAATCAACTTTTTAGTGATGATTGCATTTCGATAGATTTAGCTAATTGTTTGAAACAGCAAAAAAAAAATATAATTAAAAAGAAATAGAAAAGATGAGACACCCGCATTGCGAGGGAGTGAATGTGGCACTAGTCGAGCTGTAGGCTGACAAAGTATCCGTATCTATGTCAGTATGTATGTACGTATCTGGCAGATACATAGGTATCTGCGACACGTCGTCGTCGTTAAACTACTACGCGACTTTTAAACGCGCTAAGCACTTGGCCAGGGATTTGTTTTCGGAGGCATGTCAGAAGACGCTAACTGAGATTGAGATTGAGCGGGAGATTGAGAAACTCACTGGGTGAGAGAAGTGGGGGAGAGAAAGAGTGATAGTGAGAAAGAGAGAGACTGAGACTGAGACTGAGTGAGTGTTGTGGATGGAGTTCATGACCTGAACGGAAATACACAACGAGTCAAGTATTTTGCGTTTGTTTGCCTTAATAAATCAAATAAAAAGTTAATCAACAAATGCGCAACTTCTCGCTACCTATTTTCTCTATCTCCCTCTCTCTCTCTTTTTTCCCCTCTCTCTATCTCTGTCACTCTCTATGGAGGTTGGCGTTGACAGGCGCAGACAAAGTTTGTGCTTAATTTTAATCCTTTCCGTATCAAATCATTATTCGACTCTAAAAGCGCCACAAAATTTAACCGCAAATAATCATAATGAAGCACTCGAAGCAGCAACTGCCACAGCAACTGCTTGCTACATGCGGCACCAACTGACTACCCATCTCTCCCTCTCATTCACTCTCTGGGAGTCTCTGTTGAGCAGCATCATTGTTTGTTCTAGTATGTCTGTCTGTCTGTCTGTCTATGTGTCTCTGCGGTGGTTGCGGGTGGCTGAAAGAGCCGCAACCTCAGCCACTTGCAGTTTAAATTTCCTTGTTGTTGCCACTCATCGTTGTTGTTGTGGTTGTTATTATTGTTGTATGTCGACTGTTTGATTTCTGTTGTGTTGCTGCTTGGTTCGCGCGCGGCAAAGTCAACAACAGTTCGAAACGTCAACAAAACCTTTTAAATTATTATTTGCCTTTGTTGCTTTATTTGACTTTACACGCAACGAGTTAAGGAAGCTGCTGCTGTGTAGGTGGTGGTAGTGCTACAGGGAGGGGTAGTCAGTGTCAGGGCGGGGTAGGTGCTGCTTGGCCGCAGGGGTTGCAACCCTTTTGGGTAAACTTTTTGTTGAAATTTGCCTCCTCGCCTTGGAGCCACAAAAAGCGTGAGAAATCTTTGAGCCGAAAATACGTTACATAAATTCTTATGGCCAAAAGTGATAATTCAAGCAAGATCATCATTATCATCGTCGTCATCATGAAGAAGATCTACCCTATGTACATACATGCCAATATCATCAATGCATCGATCTATCTATCTATTCCATACATTGGAACTGTCATTTGGGGTACCTCGATCAACTCAATTTTTGCACATTCAAATTTCACATTAATTTAAATTTTCGCATGCAAAAAAAATACAGAGATAATGAAAGACGAGGATTGAAGGGAGTGGAATTTAGCATAGCTGATTGCATCTTCAATACGCGATCAATATTGTCTTTTGTGCTTAGCGTCATGCATTTCCATGGGAAAGAAAACTCTTCCTCTTGCCGGGCCTTAACCCTTGCTAGCCGTCGAGGCTTGGGAAAATTAAATAATATGCAAAAAACCCTTCCACACATACACACACTCAGATGTCATCCCATTAGGTGCCGAGTGCCCTATCTACTGCAGCGGCACGTAGGCAAATTACCTCAGCAACCCCCAGACACGGGATGTGCCGATGCCGATGCCGATGAAGATGCCTCAACCAACCCATTTGAATACTCATCCTCAGTCTGTGCCGAAGAAATGAAAACGAAGACGAAGTTCCTCCTGAGCAGAGGAAAAGGTTCATCTGCATAATTTTCACAATGTGTGGTGTGATCCTTTCAACCCTTGCCAGGGTGTGCCGGAGCTGCACCCTTTCTCGGTCAACACGTGCGCTTCCCTTCAAGAAGAAGATGCTGCTTGAGGCAGACAACTGAACACAGACCAAATATCAATTTTCTCCATTCTCATGCAAATGAAATTCTGCCCCGAAATAAATAACAAAATGTGACATCAATGGAGAACACAACTCACAGATCGAGGCTGCGATCGGACTAGACTTCAGTTGAGTTGAGTTGAGTTGAGTTGAATTGTCTTTTGGGTTAGGGTTAGGGTCACGGACGAGGTCGAAGTCGGAGCTGCTAATCTGTGTTGTTAAGGGTTGATGTTGCGTCTTCGTCTCCCTTTGCGGCTTCTGTGTTTTGCCAGTCGACGTCAACAGTAAGCGAAATTTGCAGCACAAGGATACAGACCGAGACCGAGACCGAGACGAAGACGGTTAAGGCGCAAGGAGCGACCCCTAATGGATGACCTATTATTATTATCGTATGGCAGGAACTGAGCTCTCTCGCGTCTTTTTGGCAAGAAAAACCTTTTTGGCAACTCGCCATTGTGATGCAAATGCGAGGCGGCTCTGAGGGCTGAGTAGGTCCTGCCCTAGCTGGCGGTATTGATCCTTAATTTATGCATAAATGCGTCACCTTTTTGCCTACACATTGTGGCAGCTCTGGGTGCCTCAACCCCATATTCAATCTTCAATCTTGCCTCACCTCGCTAATTTTTAATTTATGCAAAACACAATTTGGACTGTAACTCCTTTCTGCTGGATTTGAGTCCTTCGAATTGTTATTATTGCGTAATTCGAGACTCAATCTGAATCTCACAACTGAGCCTAAAAAGAAGCAAATCTTTTGCTATTCTCATTCTCTCATTTCCCATTTCCACATTTCCGCATTTCCTCCTCATCTCTTGGTGGTCTGTCACAATTTTCGCGTATGCAAATCCCATTGTGAACCTGTGACGGGCAACTACTCGTTACTTTCACGGCTTCTAGGGGATTTAAGGGGTGCTCGCCTTAGGTGCTCCCCCCTGCTCCTACTTTTCACAACAATCGTTTAGAAAATTTAATTTATTTCGATGCCTCCGTCGCTGCAACAACACCATCAGCAGCAGTGGCAGCAGAACACAGTTTTCTATTTTCCAATTCTATTTTCAGTTTTACTTTTCAATTTTCTTTCAATATTTTTTTTTTGCCGTTTTTCTTTTCTTTTTTTTTCTTGTTTTGTTGCTGCTTTTACCGCGGGGCAGTTACAAATTTCTGCCATTTGCTACTCTTGTTGCCGAGTTTTCCACTCGTATGCAAAAAAGGGTTTTAGCTTAAATGTACTCTATACTGAGACCTAAGATACCCTTCCCAGTTTCGAAAAACTGTATCAGAAAATATCAAAAGTATTTTTACACTCAACTGTACTCAGCATTTTGTTTGGAAGGTCTAAAGTTCAAAATAAATATAATATAATATAATAAATTTTTAATTGAAAAATATAATTTTTCATGCAGTAGTTTGACAAACTATCATAATAAATATTGGTCTATTTGGAGTTTAACGAATCGAAACTTATTAGTAAGGAATTATTATTATTTATAAGGAATTTATCTATAACTAGTGAATAACAAGTTGTTATAATACAATACTTTTGGGAAGCATAGTATTAACCGAAATTAAATTAAATCTTATAGTCTGATATTCGAATGTTAAGTTAAATTGTTAAATTTTATTAAAAAAAAATTAAAATATTTTTAAAAGTATACTATTATTGTGTCAATTAAAATAAATTAATATAATTATTAATAAAAGTAGCATTATAATTCTGAAGAATAAATTAATTTGTAATCTGTACATTAAAATTAAAAAGAAAATTGAAGAATCCTATTAAAAACTCAAAATTTAATATATTATTTATTTAGTTTTATCGAAAATTCTTTTTTATTAAATTACTTAATTATAAAAAGAGAAAATGTACAACATTTTTTGATATATTTACAAATTGTTTTTTTATTTCAATAAATTTTTTAATTTTAATTTATTTAAATCATACCTATAGAATGAGTTTTCTAACTTAAATTTATATAAAATTAGCTTCATTTATTTTGTGTTGAATTATTGTGTTGAATTACTGTCTTATTATATTTTTCCTTAAATTAAATTAATTTAATTTTTTCAATTAATTTTATTTCAATAAATTTTGAAACTATAAAAATATATTAAATTCGATTTCCTATATTGCTATTTGATGTATTTCCATAAAATTAGTAGGTTTAGGCAATCCTTCAACAAATCTCTCGAATATCTGAATGCCATGAATATCTCTCAGATATGCGAATATCATAAATATATCTGATATGTATATCCGAATATCATGTTAAATTTCTTTGATTGTAGTGCATTCATCAATTCAACCTCATCGCAATTTTTATTTTCCATGCTTATCAAATTCAATTTCAAACATTTTTGTGCCGTACGCTTTTGTTCAATAATTTCTCACTCTCTATTACAAATTCTCTCTGTCTTTATCTCTTTCTCTCTCTGTATTTCTCTCCTTCTCTTTCTCTGTTATGATTGTGGCGGCAATTTCTTTTCACTGTTTTATCAATTTGTGTGGCGCTCGTTACTTATTTTTATTTATGCTCCATCATTCCGCATCCCCGCGCTGCTTATGCTCCCCGCCTCTGCCTATGGGTCCTGCTGCGGACCACCTTTTGGGAGTCCTTGCGGAATTTTGCATAACCCGCGAGCAAAGTTCCTAACCGATATAAATTCTCTTTTATTTTCATTTGTATTTTGCATTTGATAAGCTTCTGCCAGACTACGATATGTTTGTGCTACAATCTCGCTCTCAAACAAAGCCAAAGCTCTTCTTGCTTCTCTCTCTCTATACATATATCTTTCTCTGTCTGTTGTTCGCTGCGACTGTTGCTCTCTTTGTCATCTCGCATAGCTCATGCATTTTTGGGGTCCGCTGTCATACATCGCATCTCGATAGCGGCCTCAGTTTACATACATACATACATATGTACATACATATGCATATGTATGTGTTCACTATATATACATACATATATATGTATGTGTTTGCTTTAAGTGTTATGTTGTCTCGTTATTTATGACTTTACACATGCAAATGCCAAACGTGCGACAAGCGCTTGGAAGCTTAGTTCCATTTCCATGCCACATTTGGAAAACATTTTCCCCGACTCAGAAAACCCTTTTTTCCATTTCACCCATTTTACCTGGCGGCGTAGTTTATGGCTTGGCATTTTCCGCATTTTCATTGAAAATTGCATGGAAATCGAATCACTAGCAAGCGACAGATTCGATTTAGCTGCCAAAATTGAACAAGACACCAACAGAGAGACACAGTGAGAGAAAGATAATATCTCTGCTCTGTTTCTCTGTCTCTCTCTGTGCCACGCCTGCTTTTTGCTAATTGTTATGGCTTAATTATTGCGGCTCGCGCCTCTCCATAACATGTGCCCTCGCCTCCCCTCGTGCCCAACTAATGTGTCCTTCTTAGTTATAGAAATTATGCGCATAATCAAAAAGTCAAACATGCCAAAAAAAAAAAAAAAAAATTTAAAAAAGGCAGCCCCTTCCCTTCTTGCCTCGACTCTCCATTTGAATAATTCAGAAGCCAAAGTTGTTGTTGGCAAGTTGTCCTTCTGCGCAGGCGCGACAGCCTCACTAAGTCTCTCTCTTTTCTCTCTCTCTCTCTCTCGCTCTCTCTCTTCTCTGTCTCTCTGTGTATTTCTCTTTGGCTGCATTTTAATTAAGCAAGAGGCAAAATCAAATCAGTCGACGCATGCCAGGAGCAGGGCTATCCTTTCTCTCTCTCTATCTCTCTCTCTCTCTCTCTCTCTGTGTCAGAGCCTGTTGCTTCGTCGCAATTACAAATTCTAATTTTATGCTAATGCCGTGTATTTTTGGTCCTTGGTCACCGCAACAGTCACAGCAACAGCAACAGTCACAGCATTAGCGCCAACGAGCAGCGTCAATCGCTTCAACTAATTATTATGCACCTTCAACGTAAAGAGACAAAGAGAGAGAGAGAGAGAGAGAGAGGGGGGGAGATATGAAGAGTGAGAGAGAGATGATTGGTGGTCGTATGTATTAATTTGAATGCTAATAAACTGGATTTCTTGACCCACTAAACTAGAGAGCAATACCACAGGAGCAGCCCATGCTCATAGGGGTAAAGGGATGCCCTCTCTCTCTCTCTCTAGATATATGTCTGTCTCTTTTTGCTCTCCGTTTTTTATATGCGCAAATAATAATAATGAATAATTAGTTGTTGTTGTGCATTTCATTTGCTGTGAATTTCTTATAATTTATTTTGGTTTTTATTTGTATTAGGCATATGAATAATTCAACTCGCTTGCGACCGACTCTGCGTCTTTGTCGACCATAAAAAAAAATATAAAAAAAAAAATACAGACAGACAATTCAAATCGAGACAACAACAAAAATTGTAAACAAGTGGAAAAAAAAGTTATTGTTGTTGTTGGAAAAATCATAGTGTTATTAACATTTAGAGGAAAAACAAACATTGCATGTGGCGTGAAAATCATCAACTGTGCAACTTGCAACTGACATGGGAGACAGATCTCAAAACAGAAACTGGAAATGCAACTGAGTTGAAACTGCAACTGAAACTCAAACTCAATCTGAATGCAATTGCAATTTCAATTCCAATTGATTTATTATCCGATTGTTCAGTTAATTAGCGAATGGAGAGCAGCCTCAGCTGACAAATTGCCAAGAGAATAATAAGAATAATTTTATACTTCTGCCCATAGTTGGCTAACGTTGGGAAATCTACAATTTAAAAGTGTTTTTAGAATAGAGGAGGATTTTCTATGGAAAATGAGAATTATTTTTTTTTAGTATTTTTCATAATTGATTGAACTTGTGGTTGGACTTATGTAAACTAAACAATATTTGTAGTGAAAGGATGAATGGAAGTAATGAAACATTTGTTTAGATTCGTAATAATTATATTACATCATATTATTTAAGTATACATTGAAATCAGAGACCTCTTCTCAATTTTAATGTTTTTCTGATTACCAGACAAATGCAAAATGAAAATATTTGAAATATTTTTTTTAAATTTAGATTGGAAATAATAAAAATTTATTTAAAATATAATGTCTTATTATAATATATTCAATTATTTTAAATAATTACTTCAAAATAAGCTACTTTAATTTACGTTATTTCCGTAAAAATGCTAAAAATTCGGATATTCTATATAATAATTTTTTGACAATTTTGAATTTATAAAATAAATCCATTTTTGGCGTCAAAAGATATGAAAATAAGTTATGTTAAAAGTAGTATGTTAAAATTTTTTCAAAATTTCTTTAAACTTGATATATTATATTCTTATAAACTATATTTTATTTCATAATTTTAAAACTATGTTAATTTGAATGGTAAACATATGACAAACATGTGTGATATATTTTGTATATTTACTTAATTTAATTAAATATAATTAATAAATTAAAAAGTAAAATAATCTTCTGTGTGATTAGAAGTTTTATGTTTCAGTAATGAAATCATTTCATGTCATTAATTTTTAGTTCACAAATTTACTCAATATACTTTGTTTAAATTTAGTTTAATTTTATTTGATTTAATATTATATTACAACCAATTCAATGGCCATCAAAATATGCCAAATATCTTAAGTGAAAAATAAAAATTTTTTTTAAATATTTCTTAAGTTTAAAATAATCAAAGTTATTCTTGAAAAATATCTCTTTGACAATGCTGCCAATTATATTATGTGGAATATTATGTGGAATATTATTATGGAACTTAATGTTTTAATATATTTGAGACATTTCAAGTGAGAGGATAAAGTTCTCTCATGTTGTTCAATATGCAGTTCATCCCAGAGAATTTCCTTAGAACCAAAAACCCTTTAACATTTACCTATATTTTTTTCTATAAAAAATTGGGATCTCGAAAAATAACTTTCGACTTATTGAATGTCTTTCCATCGACTCAATACATATCCACTTAGCCTTTGGCTTCAGCTGTTGAACTCTCTATATCCTTAAAGTTGAAAGAGTAGAGTGTAGAGTAGAGTCCTCTTCCATTTCTAATCGACGTGTCCGTATCAGATGTAGTTGGCCAGGAATGTGAAGCACGGCCAACAATCAAATCAATTCGGAAACTGAGGCGCCACTGCAATCAGCATATAGACAACACACGAGCAACGGGAGGGGTGCAATTAAAGGTAGAGGGAGAGGTCGAAAATGAAGAAGGAGAAGAAGAAGCAGCAGCAGCACAAGAATAACGATATTGGAGGGCACATAAAAAAAATCGTTGAGCATGGCAAAAACCATAAAAATCACACCTACGAGTACGTTGTAATAAAATGTTATCAAAAGTGTTTGCTGCCAGGCAATCCCCCCAAAAAACCCCCCTCACTCCACACCCCTTTAGTGCTTCACTCGATTTTTGCATATGACAGCGGCAATTCTCTCAATGTATGTGTGTGTAGAAGGTGAGGATGCTGGACGAGGCGCCATTGTTAACCCTTCGACGACGTCGTCGTCGTCGAGTCCTTTGCTGTGTTTCCCGCCATAAAAAATCCGCACAGCTCGTAATGTGGGTGCGTCCCTTTCTCTCTCCCTCTCTCTCTGTCTGTCTGTATGTCTCTCTCTCTCTCTCTCTTTCGTTTTGTATTGACAATTTCCCTGATGTTCGTCGAGCTGCGCTTTTTCGCCACGTCAGCGAAATAAACAAAAATCGAGCAAATGTAAAAAGCAAAAGCGAAGTCGGAGAAGAAGCAGCAGACGCAGAAGAACGCCAAAAGACAAATACTCGTGCACAGAATAAAACAAACATTTGGAGCACACATCCAAAAAGAGACAGATTCGAAAGAGAGAGAGAGAGAGAGAGAGCGAGAGAAATATAGAGAAAGAGACAGACAGAGTCTATGCGCTGACAAGACACTGGGGTGCTGTAAAACAAAAGTAAAACGGAAACTCGCAACCCGCTCAACAAATTCAAAATAGAAAAAAAAAAAGGATAACAACTGAAGAAGGAGCAGGAGCTGGAGGAGGTACAACAATTTCTGCTGACAACGTAGTACTCATCGCTTTAAGAATGACTTGAACGTAGATTTTTATTGGTTCAGAGGAGAGGCTGCCTGTGGCATGCAACGTGAGGTGCGATAGTAAGGGGCAGTCAGGGGTTGCTGCTGCTGTTGCTGCCTGCACTTGAGCAGCAGCAAGACGATGCCAAAGAAGATGCTCTCAAGTGCAACAACTGAAGGCAATGCATAAGTATTTGTAAATCTTTTGAATTCCAACAAATATCACACACACACACACACACACATGCAAACACACCTATCCACACACACTCAGTCAGAGATATACATATTCCTGAGGGAGAGACAAACTCGGATATAGAGAGGGTCGCATTTTGCAACCCTTTGCGAGACTTGCAAAAGAGCAGAGGGGAGCGAGTAAAGGGTAAACGGTTGTGAACCGGTTGAAAAGCGGCAATCACAGCGAGCGACATCTATTGTTGAACAAGCGAACTATGCGCATGCTTAGATATTTATGCTCGGATTTTCTAATTTGAATTTGTTCGACTTTGCTGCACCCAAAGCGGAAATTGTTGCAGGAAGAACCAGGCGGGCCATGCAACTGCCACTGCCACAGCTCCTATTATAGTTGCTGTTGCTTTTCGGGTTGCCGGATGTGCTCAGATTTTATGGGAAATGCAGGCGAGAAAGGGTTAAGTCTCCAAATGTTGCACGTGTGGCAGGTTGCAACTGCATACATATTTTTATATGAATTTCAAAGTATATTTAATAAATATCAAAATTAATAAATATCAATATATTATTTTTATGTGAATTCACATTAAAAAAAAGGTAATTATATTGTATTGAAACACGTAATTATATTTTATTGAAAAATTTAATTTATTTTGTTTACTTACAGTATGAAATTGTAATATTTTATCATTTAATATGTTATTATTATTATTATTTTATATGTAGTTTAACTAGAGTATTTTTTATGAATTTTCAAAGTGGTATTATAAATTATTTTATAATTCATTGAAAAAATGTTAGTACTCGTAATTATTTTAAATTGATAATTTTAATACACTTCCTAATTTTCAAACCAAAATTTTTTTTTTTTTTTTTTTGTATTAACATTTTATTAATTTTGATTTAAAATATTTAGTTTAATAACCGCTTAATGTAAATGTCGTAAGGTATTTTTAAATGTTCCGATTGAATTGATTACAAATAAAACTATGTAATTTCTAGAAACAATTTTAAATTGAAAATTTAAAGTTACTTCATATATGTGAATTTTTTATGCATATTCAAAGTTATATTACAAATTTATTTTTGAATTCATTGAAATAATGTTATTGCTCGCAATTATTTAAAATTTTCAATACTTGTTTTTTTTTCTATTTGGCGAATTAATATTTCATTAATTTCTATTTAAAATAATTAGTTTAAATACAACTTTTAGATGCTCCCATTGAATTGATAACAAATAAAAATATATTCATTTTTAATTTAATTTTTAATCGAAAATTTTTTCTATTGAAAATTGAAAGTTACATCCTAAATTTTAGAATTAATTTTAAAATTTTCATTGATTTAAAATTTTATTAGCTTTGATTTAAAGTATATAGCTTAACTGGTGTTAAGTAGATTTGTGAGTTATTGAAATTTTAATTTATCTATTTCAGCTTTGTATTATTATAGAATTTACCTTGAATATTCCACTTTAATTTTATTTAATATTCTTGATCAGTTGATGCTCACTAACTTTAAAAACAAATAGTGAGGGAACTATTAATTTCATTTTTTTTTTTAATTTCACGTTATTTAACTTATGTAAATGTGTATATATATATGGATTTCTAAAATTAATTTGTATTTTGATTGTATATTTATCAACTAGCTAACTTAAAATAGTAGCATTCTTATTAATATTCTCACTTTGAATATTGTAATTTTTTTGAATATCAACATAATTTTCAAGTATTTTATTTATTTTTTAATTTGTTTATTTATTTTTATTTTTTTGGCTTTCTGATATTTAGTAAAATTTATAGATAATAAATAAATAAATTGCTAAATAGATACAAATGTTTGTGGCACATTTGGTGCTTCTGCGAGGCAATCGTGTTTAATGTGCAACTCTGCAAGATCGTGTGTGCCATTTGTTATGTTGCATTCTAAGCAGTTGCGGAGTTGCCACAAGCGCCACCGATTCGGCCAACGAATTGGCAACAACAACAACAACAACATCTCGCGCTACAAAGGAATTCACTTAACAAATTGCGCAAATTTATTCATTACCCGCAACAAGAGCGGCGACGAGTGGCAATGGGGCAGACACAGGCTGTGGCAAAAGCAACTTGCGGCAGTCGGCGGCAACAAAACGTTGCAAAATGAAATAATCCACACTTTTGGAGGCTTTATCATGCCGAGCAAGGCCCGCCAGCCGCATAGCCAAGTTAGCCACACATTGCACTGGCCGCAGCTTGCAACACAATGTTGAATGTTGCACTCCGTGTTGGAGTCAAAGTCGAAGTCGAAGTTGAAGTTGCAGTTGCAGTTGCAGTTGCAGTCGAAGCCTGCCACTTGCCACCGCTTTGGCCCGACCCGCTTATCAGTGTGCCCATCAACAAAGCCAAGCCAAGTCGGAGCAACGCCTTTGCCATGCTGGCCAAGAGTAACTTCATCACCTTGCCACCAGTGGCAGTTGTAGTGGCAGCGACGATGACTCTGCGCAGAAGCAGCCATCTACCATCAAGTTGCAACGAGTTGCGGCGTACAAATTAAAACCTCAGCAGAAGAGTCACTCCTCTCCTCTGTCTTCTCTCTCACTCTCTATCTCTCTCTTGGCCAGTCTCTCTTTCCTCTGTTTTTGGGATGCAGATTTTTGTTGGCCGATAGCAGTTCAAGGAGCGCCTCTCCAATGGTCCCTCCCTCCTCCATCGCACTCATCCTCCCCGAGGTGCCTCCATCGTGGATTCTGTGCCCAGTAGCAGTTGCGGTTGTCGATGCACCTCGAAAATCGACAATAAATTCTCAGGGAGAAGGAGAGAGAAGGACGGGAGGACAGAGAGAAGGCTACCCATGTTGTTCTCTCTTCTCTCCTACTGATGTCTCTTGTCTCTGGGCTCCTCGTATATCGCCGCATGCTTATCACATTTGTCTCAGTTCCGCTGACTGAAAACAGCACCTACTATCTGATCAATGCGCACTTTTAATACCCTCACCAAGTTTTGTAGTTCAATTAAAGTCAGTAAGTAATTATTTGAATTTTATGTGTTATAGGAGCACTTAAGATAACTAAATAATAAAATTATAATAACTAATAAAAAACATTGAAATTAATCAGCAATTGTTATGAAGTATATTATAGTTTTTGTATTTATGGTATTATTTTTATAGATATTTTATCATTAAATTAGAAATAAATTTAGTTTAATATAATTGACTTCGAATAGAAAGTGTTAAATTTAAAAAAAAAAAATAAATTTATATGTAATATAAAATTGTTATGCTAATTTCATTTAATTAATTTAATTTATATTTTTAAAAATATTATATATTTTTTTTAATTTATTTATTTTAATTATTTTATTTATTTTATTTTTTATTTTTTATTATTTTATTACGTTATTGTTCATGAAATGTAATGGTTCCAATATTATGAAAATGCGAATTTCTGAAATAGTTGTTGAAGTTGAAGTCGTTATTTAGGAGAGTATGGGATAGATCAATTTAATTTTATTTCCCTTACTCGATTTTTCCTAATAAATTATAAACGATTTATTATAAATTTAGATTATAATATTTTTAAATTTACATTTAAGTACTTTTAAATACGCATATCAAATTAATATTCTAAAAGAATTTAAAAAGCTATTCTAAATTTCCTGATATCTTTATAGGGAAAATTTAAATATTTTTTTTAATTTGTCTTTATTATTTTTAATTTAATATATTTTGAGTATATTATTAGTTTTAATATACCTATTCATAATACATATATAAATAATTTAAAAATTATATTTATTTTCGAAAACTTTCTCTTGTCACTTTTTTTTCTGAAGGCAACACAACAATGTATAGAAAATAAATATTAGTATTCTTATAATATATAAGAAATATTTGTTTGTAAAATAAAATTATATTTTCTATTATAATTTTTTCACCTGACAAGTTCTTGTATGTACATCCTCATATTAATTATATTATTTATTAGCATACTTCACCTCCAGCTCGTTTCTCTCATAAACCTTCCTTTTATACTGCAAATAAATTTATAATTTTGCTCATTTAGTTTTTAAGTTTTAAAAGTTAGTTTACGTCTCTTATCTAATTTTTCTTCGATAATTTTTATCATTTTTCTTTATAATTGCATTTTTTTTTTAATTTAAAATAATATAATTTAATATATTTTTAGAGAATATGTACTAATTTGTAGAGTAAATATAAATGTGCTAAAATTACCAAAGAACTTAAAATAATTTCATTTTATATTTGTTACATTTTTCATATTCCTTTTCTGAATTTCGCTGCTGGCGGTGCAACCAATTGCCTGCCGCATGTTGCACGGTTCGGCTCGCTTCGGTTCGATTTTGTTGCTTTTGGTCTCAGTGTGGCAAGCAGAATGTTGTTTTTATTTTCTCTGGAGTCTGGACTGTGCTGCACCTCGGGTTGTTGATCGTCGGTTCGATTTGCTACATTTTTATCTCCTACCGTGAATTTCGTTACCGCTTTCAGCTACTGCAGCAGCCAAGAGGCAACAAAGACTCCCTTCACTCCTCCACCCCTCCCTTCTTTCCAAATTCCTCTCTACTACAAGTGTGATAGGAGCAGTACCATGGGTGGAGGGGGGAGGGGTTGGGGAAGGAGTAGGGGTGTCTGTGGCACAGTTGCGCAATGACATAATAAAAATCATTTAAATTAATTTGGCGTTTTGTTGAGCGTGCGACGCGCGTCGCCTCCATATGCTTTTATTTGTTATTTCTTCTTTTTTTTTTGTTATTTTGTTTTTATTTTTATTTCCATTTGGATTTCTTTCGATTCTCTGACAAACGCGCCCGTTAATTTAACAAAAACATAGCGGGAGCACAACAACACTCCACGGCAACGGGGAATGTCAGAGGGGTTGGGGAGGTGATTTGGGGGTGAAAGATGGGGACGGGATGTGGACACGCGGCCATTACAAGGACTAAGTCCGCATCATTAAATTAAAATTGTCGCACAGTAGAACAGTTTTCAGGGAGGATTTTTTTTATTTCAGCTTTTCATTTTCTCTACAGTTTTTTTATTTTTTATTTTAGCTATGCAAAGTTTCAGTCTCATTTTTTTATATATATATTTTTTTTTTTTTTGTTGCTTTACGCTTTATTAACAATGCGCTTCAGTTTAATGGCCGCGATTCTACAAATCGCCTTATGACAATTTAGCCAAAAGCCTTGGCTACAATTTTTATGGTCGTTTAATGCCGTGCAATGGCTTTTAGTGCTGGGGCAGCCAAGTGAGGGAGGAGTGGCCTGTCCACATGCAAATCTCAGTTGCCGCATCTGGACATGCCACCACACAGATCCTGCCTGGGTGTTCCACACAGCCAAACGATCCTCCGGCAAAGAGTGCCCTCGAAGTTCGAACGACGATTTCGATGGACGATTTCCAGCTGAGTAATTAAGCCTTGTTTTGCACAATGTTGTTGTTGTTGTTATTTTAATTGTTGTTTTTGTTGTCTAGTGTCACGCCATTAAAATGAAATCAGAGGCAAGTTCGTTTGCTTTGATTTCCACGTAAGAGTTGAGCAGACGCTGAACTTGAGCTTTATTTTGGCTTATCAGCGATGTTGGCTAAGCAAATATACATACATATATATAAATATATATAAAAATATATAACTGAGAAAAATTCATTCGTTGAATTTCGTAGTGAAACGCTTCACCGAAATCGATTTGTGCCACCGAATGTGGCAAGGTCTCTGGAGTGCCATTGCCATAAGGCAACCAAATTGTGCCTAAGTAGTGAAGACTTTGGCTGTGTTTCTTCTTCTTCTTATTTTTGACAGCGATACCGTGTGGGGCACACGCTCCGCTAGAGCGAGATGGCAATAGAGTCAAGAACACATGCGATATCGATTAGGAAGCAACACACACACACACACACACACACACACACACACGCACACACGCACAACATGCGCATATTACTATTTTTTTTTCCTTTTTTTTAAATTTTTTTTTTTTTTTTTGCCTGTTACGCTTTAAAATGCTTCCGCTGCCGTTTGTTTTGCTTTTGCTGCCGTTTGTCCTGCTTCTCCTTCTTCTTCTTCTTCCTCCTTTTTTTTAGCAATTTCGCTTCAGTAAAAGTCCATTTGCCGCCCACCATTCCCATTCCCAATCCCAATCCCAGTACTAGGGGTAACCCCGATGCCAGGCTGAGGTTGAGACTGATGCTGATGGTGATGCTGTGCCTCCTTTTGCATCCCTGGTGCGGTTGGTCACGTACAAGATTTTCTCGTTTATTACATTTCCCTTTAGGTTTATTGCTTCTTAGTGTCGAGCCAGGAGCAGCTCCAGCTTCAGACGTCGAGCTCGACATCGACTTGGACTTGAACTGCGACTGAAACTCTCGCTGAAGAAGAAAGCAAGAAGGAAAGAAAGAATGAACATAGAAGATGAAGAAGTAGTGGGAAAAACCGAAAATGATTTGAAAGTTGAGTTTGGTAGTGACAGGCATAGAGAGAGTCGGGTTCGTCATGCCCCCATCCCCGCTCTATACTGACATGTGCAGTTCTCATTTCATTTCACTGCTGAAATGGCAGAGCGCCATGACCACTACACCCATTTTCTCCCACTCTCTGCCACTCTCATTCTAGTTTATCTTTTGTTGCTTTTTTCACAATTTTTCACGCTTTTCAAACCCAAAACGACGCACAATTCATTTGCCTATATCCTGCCAGTTTGTGAGGCTTTAACTTGATGTCCAGCCAAGTCAAGGAGGGTCTGTGTCTCCAGTGATATATGTACTCTAACTAGTTATCTCTCTCTCTCTCTATTACTCTCTCTCTCTCTCTTTGTCTTTCTCTTTCTGTGTGTCTTTCTCAAGGCTCAGCAAAGCTTGACAACTCTCATAAAATTGAAATTACCGGAAGTTATTATATCTTCATATATTAACTGGCATTGTCTCGGACTTGCCGCCATTGTCTGTTTATATATATCTCTCTCTATCTATATCTCTATGTTGCTATCTCTTTCTCACACTGCTAGTGATGTCTGTTGGCCTCCAACCGTGCATCCTGTAACGTTTAGGTTTAATTTTGTGCTTTTTCCGCTTCGTCTCATTCTTATTGTGCTGCATGTCCTTTGACCATGTCCTGTGTCCTCTACACAGTGTGCTGCCCTGTGTGTTGTGTGGTCCTTTAGCGTGACTCTCCCATACACATATATATTTCCATATTTCCAAATCAAAATTTAACAACCACAACAATGACAACGACAGCTACAAATTGAGAGGCATAATCCCAGCAGCAGTGTTGGGCAGAGCTTAAAGACTGTGTTGTAAAATGCGCATAGCTCGTTACTCTTGCCATTTTATGAGCCGCATGCAAAGTGGGCTAAAACTGAGCACGCTGCCAACTATTTATATTCATGGTCAATGCCAGCAAAATCAAGGTAACGTCGCACAAAAAAAGAAAGAAACAGATAATATGTATAAGAGAGAGAGAGAGAGAGAGACAAGGAGAGGGGCTGACAGAAGGAGAAAAGGAGAAGGCTATAAAACAGCAGCACATCAGACTGAAACTGAAAATAAGGATACAAGCGATACTGGATGAAGAGGGGGTGGGGGGAGTGGGTTGATGCCATGACGACTGGGGCAGCGACCTTTCCACACATGCAGAATATTAAAATCCATCTTTGGGATGCAGGCAGCGTTCGTCGACGTCATCAACAGCTGCCGTCTCTTTCGCCCAGCATTTCGGAATTTCGGTCAGGTTGGCAGCACCACAGCATCACAGCATCACAGTTGTGGCAAAGAGTTGAGAGTTGAAATCGAGGACAATGTGTCGTGCTGCTTCCGTATGCAAAGGATGTTGCACAGCGCCAACAAAGTTTCGCCAGCAGCCAAACTGGCGGCCCAAGTGAAAGTGAAATTTTAGACAGACCTCCCTCTTCATTCTCTCTCTCTCTCTCTTTCTCTCTCTCTCTCTCTTTCTATGTGTGTGTCTATCTCACTCTCACACTGTCGGACGATTGTTGCATGCAACTGCAGCTGTTTTTGGCGGAACGGAAATACGCGGACTTGAACTCATTTGGCCAAAAACCGAGAAGCCCGAAAAGAGCCATGGCCAATTGAGAGCGTTGAGTGGAATATCTATCTCTGTCTCTCTGTCTCTCTTCAAAGCTCTGTTTGTTGCTGTCCCTGTCTCGCCTCAGACTGTGGGCAAATTTGTTATGCAAATGGGCAGCGATTTAATTATCGCGCTAGACAAGTGAAATATCGCCACATGAAACATAAACTGAGGCGCATTTAATTAGCGTTAATTGCTGCAATCTCAACTCGTTGGCGACAACATCGATTCGCTGCTATCTGTAAGATACGCTTACAGCCGCTCACCGTATCTCCCAGATACTTTTATCCATGTAGGACGACAAGACGCGTCTCTTAACTTGCCTCATACTAGTACTCGTACTAGTACTAGTTGCCAGCGACAAAATTGTTGCCCGGCGGCCAAAACTTGTTTGCCATAATTTACTTTCAGCCACAGACAGAGACACAAACATACAGCAGAATGAGATGGCTAGTCAGTGAGAGAGAGAGAGAGAGAGAGAGAGGGAGGGAGAACTTGGTTCTTGTATTCCTTTGGCGAATTTCGATCAATTTCGTTTTTACGTTTGGCCATTTGTTAATCAAATGGCCTACAACATTGCAGCTAGTTGCAAGTTGCAAGTGGCACGCTGCACGTTGCACGTTGCAAGTTTGCTGCATGTTGGTGTCGTCGTCATTTCGCTTTTCAAATTGCCTGGCTTGAGCCTGCGGGAATTCGTGGCAGTTGCAAGTGACTCTCAACTTGCCTCTTGTTGTCGGGTGGTCGTGTGTTGCACTGTTGCACCTGATGAGGCACAGCCGGCAGGAAGTGCCACATTTAACTTGAACACAATCAACAAACAGAAGTCAGTAGCTAACTCGACATTTATATATTTATGATTCAACAGAAATGAATTTATAATTAAAGAAAAAAAATTTTCTTAATTTTGAAATTTCCGAAATTAATTTAAATAATAATTAATTAATTATAAATATTATATAATTAAAAAGAAATGTAGTCAATTTAACAGAAATATATTTAAATGCAAAAAACTATTTCAATTCATAACTTTTTAAAATTAGAAAAATTAAGTAAATCAAAATAAATAAAATTGCTTAAGACACGAAATTCAACAGAAATATACTTATGTTTAAAGAATATTTTTACTTATATTACTTCTATTTTCATAAATTTTATTTAACTACTTAACTAATTATATACACTATTTGTCTTTTTACAATTAATTAAATTAACTTAATTTAAAAGCTCTCTTGACATTAAAATATTTAAATTTATTTAAATATATAAAACAATAAAACAATCACAAGGCACTGAATTCAAGAAAAACATGTTCATGTTAGTAGATCAGTTTTTTTGATATTAAAAATTCATTAATTTAAATTAACAATTGAAATCAATTATTAACTTGACATTTACATTTTTTAAAATCATAAAATAATAAAAAAAAATTATTAATTATCCTTACTTAAATTAATTTTCTTTTAACAATTTATTTAATTATATTAAATTAGTTGCTGTTTTGAAATTGTGTATATATAATAGTTATATAAATAAAAAAACAAAGTGCTTATAGCACAAAATTAAAAAAAATATATGTTTTAAAGATGATTGCAAAATTGCAATTAACAATATTCGATCTTTTAATTATAACAATTTTTTAATTTAAATTCAATTAGTAGCATACTTGATATTTATATATTTATAATTTAGCTGCAATAAATGAAAATCTGCTAGAAAAAGAAGAATCACCAATAGCACATTCATGTAAAAAGAACAATTAATTTAAATATATAAAAATATTATATATTTAAATGAAGTAAATTATTTAGTTAATAGTTATTGCTCTCAACAAAGTAAGAAAAGTCGGTAAGTAATGAAATGTTATATTAATTTATAGATAATGTGATCTAGATAATAGCTTAAATATCTAAATAAAGCAAGTCACTAAATTTTATAAAAACCATTATTATTAAATACAAACTTTAAGAAATTATTTTTTAAAAATAACAACAATTTCTTTAAGTGTCCTTTGGAAGCTGCTGCCACATCCTGCAGTCCATCAAAGCATTGGCAGCAACTCATAAATCACACATAGAAGCAAAAGCATCTTAATCAGAAAGAGACAAAGTTGTGTCTATTGCTATCTCACTCTGATCGGAAGCAGCTCACAAATGGCAACTGGCAACAGTTCGTCTCAAAAGCCTCAAAGCAACTGCCAACTGCAAACAGCCAACAGCGGAGAGTCAAGAGGTAAACAGCTGAAAACCAAACAAAACAAGGCCTGAAAAAAGAGAAGCAAAATATGTTATATACATACAACAAGAAATCTGCATAAAAATCAAACGCAAAGGAATAATAATTTATTATAATGCGGTCTCTGCTCTTTTCGCCTGGCGAATGCAACAGTCTGTTGTATAAGTATGTGTACAGCTGCCTATGCAAATAGCTGCCACTGTACAAATACATACATACGTTATTATGTTACGTTGAACTTGAACTTGAGCAATTAACTTAAAGTGAAATTTCGTACGCGAGCAGAAATTGTTAAGGGCGAGCGATAGAAAGAGATGGCACATGCGAAAGCGAAAGAGAGGGACTGATGGGATGATTGAGGGATGGGATGGGGGGGGGAGTGGATTGTATGTATGTAGACGACTGCGCTTTACAGGCGCGTACGTAATACGCATAATTGAATTAATTTGTATAAATGAATAGTTTAAGTGGCCGGTCGAGTGCCAGCAGCGCTGCCAACGTAAGCAGCGACGACGACGGTGACGGCGACTGCAGAATGTGTGGCGCGCATTTAAATTTTCCACATTTTCCACACGCTTTTTGCGAATCGCGGCACAAAATTTGAATTTCAATTTCCTCAACGTTGCATCACGAAAAAAAAAATTAAATTATGCTGGCAGCGACGGCGACTGAGACGGCGACGCTGCTGACCCAGACAGCGCGCAGACAAAAATTAATAATTTTCGAAATGAGCGAGATGGCAATATGCGCGAGACAAAGTCGCACTACACCCCGTACATACATATGTATGTGTGTATAATTAACATTGCATACGAATATGCTCTTTACTCACATTATACTCTGCTGCTGCTGCCGGTGCTGCTGCTGCCGGTGCTGCTGCTGCTGCTGCTGCTCGTGACGTCACAGACGACGCCATGACTGCTGGCGGCTGAATATGCAAAGCGACAACAGCGCAGAACGACAGCTGAGAGCGAAGGAGACGAACACACAGAGACACAGACAGAAACAGAAACCGAAACAGAAACAGAGAGTGAGAGAGAAACAGACAACAAACAACACATGAAAATCATTTAAAATTCTAATTTCAAGACAAATTAAATGCCAAAAGCAAAAGCAAAAACAAAAGCAAACGCAAACGCAAAAGTAAAACCAAGTGCAAGAAGAGGAAGAGAGCAAAAGCTGCAAGCGTTGATTAAATGGCGCTTAAAATAATCCAAACAAACGTTTGTGGTCAATTTCAATTTCAATCTCAATGCCGTGGGTGTTTTGATTTCTTCAACAATTATTGTTGTTATTGTTGGTTGTCTGTTAACTCTAGTTGCAGTTCATTGACCTAGTCAACGTTTTTTGACTTGACAAATGTTATTTAAACTCAAAAGTGGGTGTAACCAGAAAAATAACTAATTGCGTTAATTGATCTGATTAATATGGGTTTCTTTACAACAAATAGCATTTTCTTAAATTAATTCTAAGCTATTTCTTAACGATGGTAAATATAATTTAAAATACAAGAATACAAGAAAAAAGTTTTAATTTTTGTAATAGTTAAAGTGTAAAAAGAAATACTGAAGTTCATGCTCTAATTTGAGATTAAATAAAGAAAGAATATAAAAAAATTTAATTAAACTTAAAACTTTATTAACTAGAGTAACATATTCTCAAATATGTAATAATAAAAATAACTTTAAAATAAATAGTTTCTTGTTAATCAACTTCTCTTCTGCATTACTAATAGTATACAACAACAGATCTAATAATAATTTAACATCATTTCTGTATTATTCAATAAACATAATTATGTTTTAATAAAAAAGAATTACTTCATATATTAAAATTTGATAATCATCTAAAAATCAATATAAAATATTTCTATTACTATAATTATTATAAAAGTATTTTTTTAACTATAGTAAATATTTATTAAATCAATAATTACATTCTGAAATAATTAATAAAATTTAAACCAAACTAATTTTCTCAATATTTTTAACCCCACATAATATATATATATAATATATATATATATATATATATAATATTACCATAACACTAACTAAACATAGCCTAAATTATATAAGCTTATATTATATTATATTTAAAATACTAATTTATATAAAAATTATTTATGTCATGAATTTATAAATAAATATTAACTAATACTACTAGTAACTAATAAGATTTCTCGATTTTTCTACAACTCTATTATATATTTTGTTATTAAATAAATAATAATATTACTAAATAATAAAATGGTATAACTACACAATAAATTACAATTAAATTAATATTTTTCAATAATTTTTTTATAACATCTCTCACTGCATCCGTTTTTTGCCTCCACTGTATTCTTTAGCTAAATATCCTTGATATTTTTAGAGGCTGCATGCGTTCAACGCTTATGACTTTAGCCGAAGAGGAGAGCTCTGGCTAAAATTTATTACGGAAAATATTTTGACAGGACTAAGCTTAAAAGGTAGTTGAAGCCCTGGCAACTAATCAAGTGTGATGTGGCACACTTTGTGTGGCAGTGGCAACAACAGCCGTTCATCAAATCCGTTGGCCACACGTCGCCGCAGGACTCTTCTCATTGCGCTAAGCTAATCAAATACGAGAAAGAAACCGATGGGGAAAACGGTAACTGCGAGTGGGGGGGTGGGTGGTAGGTAGTGTAAAAAACTGCCTCCCAATGCTGCTGCCACATGGCAGACACAATGCGGCAATTTAATGCTGCATCATGTGCCCGCCGGGCAGCTACTTGCCACAAACTTCATCGCATGGCGTCTCTGGCTTCTGCTGCCCAACACCTAAAGGAAGCATCGAAAGGAAGCATTTGCTGCAAATCAAAACACACGTGGCCGCAATTGTGGCACGTTGCACGTGCAACACAGTGGCAAGCAGCCCAGTCAAAAGCGCACTTGTAAAGCGCGAGTCAACTTTAAAAAGGCCAACTCAAAAAGAGAGGGAGAGTAAGAGAGACACACAGAGAGAGAGAGAGAGAGAGAGCGAGAATCTATCTTCCTCACACTCTCTGCTCTCAATATAGTTGAAAATAAATTGCTGCTATAGAATATTTATATCTAGAAATCGTTACAGAGAGAGATAGAGAAAGAGAGACAGAGAGGGAGAGAGGAATGAAAGAGAGAGGGGGGTGGATTGGGGGGGGGGAGGATGAGGCAACTG